>CAWUFW010008971.1:0-600000 GCA_963921515.1 Calotriton arnoldi
TATTAGCAAGGGCACTATCGCCGCTTTAGCAGCACTTTTTGCCGCTAAAGCGGCGTTATTTATATCGCCCTATCAGCAAACTGCTCTAACAGCAGTTAGCGATAGTTTGCGGGCATTAGCGCCCGTTTTTTTACCGCTTTGCATGTCAGCGATATTTATCGCTAATGACATGCAAAGTGGGCGTTCCCGACGAACAAACCTGGGAAACACTCGCTAACAGGCCCATCGCCTATTAGCAAGGTGGCCATGGCCCCAGTTAGCGACGTGAAAAGTCGCGCTAACCAGGGTCATCGCCATTTATTTAACACCTGCAATTAGCAGGTGTTAGCCATACCTAACATGGGGGTGGATTATGCTGATACGACCACAGGGTCGTATCAGCAAGGTGTTCTCCTTTCCATGCAACATCGCTGGTTTTTCAGCGATGTTGGCCCATTTCTCGCTATCGCTGGAATATTCATCGCCATAGCGCTAATCGTTGCTAATACAGCGTTAGCGTGGCGATATATTCCAGCGATAGCCGGCGATAAAAAAAATCACGCTAAGCAGGGTTAGCAATGATTATCGCCTCTTCTTGCTAATATGCCCCTATATTCCTACCAAGGGGAGGGTGGTTCTTCCACCACTGTTCAGTTATCATGATTTCCCCTTTTGTCTTCTATGGACTTGTAGTTGTAACAATGTTTATTGTTTTAATCTTATGCATTTTGCTGTTGGTGCTGGCTCGTATACTGCATTATAGAACAACGTACAGAGCTTGTTAGTTGAAAATAAACCTTTTGAACTTACATAGACTCTGTGGTATTTGGTGTGGACTTACACAAGTGAGTGAGCGAAAGGGTGTGCATTGCTTCCACTACTCGGAGAGGTCGGGAGTGTTATGTTCTGGGTTGTCTAATCATTGGGTATCTTCGGGTAGTTCAGGGGAGCTAATGAGACACTATAGCTAGTCGGTCAGGGGATTGTGAGGAAGGTCCAACCTCCAAACAACAACGTCCTATTTTCTTGTGCTAGTTCTGTATGTGCAGAATCCCTACAACAGTAGTAGTATGTCCTATCCTATCAAAAAGAGGAAAATATCTGGTTGGGCATTTTGTTGGTTTGAATTGTCAAAAAGCTTCAAGATTAAGAAGACTAGAAGAGGACAACCCAAAGGACTGGACTTAGTGGCTAGAGCTATTGGTGAATCTGAGTTTTATTTAAAACCTTGTAATAAAGAGTGGCCAACTGGGCAAGCTTAGCTACAGACAGACTAATAGTAGTAGTACAGAGAGTCATAGCAGAGGCAGTTAGAGGCAGGGATAACAAGAATTTAGAAACAGATAGTCTAGATCGAAGAAGATTTTGTAAAAATAGAATTAGGAAACCGAAATAATAGTTCGGAATAAATAAGGTGCAGTAAAAGTTAGGGAAGTATAATTATTAATATTAACAACAGGAGGACTTACTGGGGCCAGCAGCAGAGCCCTCGGTAGAGGAGCAGTCCTGGCAATCAGCTGCTCCCGCCGACTTCGCCGACCCCGTCTTCTTGCCCCTGGGTGCTGATCATGAAAGATGTAAGAAAGAAAGAGACAAACATGGATGAATGGTGTGAAACAAACAACTATTTTAAAAAACGCTCAAAAAAACATTTATGGAAACAACAATTGCAATAAAATTGACCTATCTAATCTGGTCGACTAGTATTGCGGGATTCACGGACCGTCTTGTTATTATTTATGAACACTAATCCAGTGTTCCATTCTGATTCCAGAATACTAACTAAGCCTAAGTACCACCTGACCTAGCCCACCTATTCCAGACGGGCCAATTGTTCACTAAGTCTGCAATTCCATTTATTTTAGTCCTCAAAAATGCATAGATGGAGGACACATGCATACATTTTTGCATACACCAAATTGTTGGTTGGTTGCTGCTGATGTTCTGCTAGTGATAAGCCTATTACCACTCACTAAACAAACTACAAAAAGGTTCTACTAAGGACTGGGGTAAGCAGCACTCAGCAGCACGTGACGTGACAGAGGATGCGTCACGCAGACCACTAAAAAATTACCAACTAATACTAATAAGTAACTAAACTTATCAGTCCCCCACTATCTCTTCTTAGTGGCAGGAGGACAAAGGAAGGACTAGAGTCTCTCTAGCATTACCTAACTTAAGTTCTCTAAAGTAAACTCTTACATAATCAGGCCAAACGAGCGCAATGTTGCAAACAAGTAAGATTAGTAGCGCCGAGCACTTGTGTCATAACAATCACAGAAGATTTTTAAACATAATTTACCTGCAATGTAAGCAGCAGCATTCTTGCTCTTCGGAAAAAAAATATATTCGCAATATATAACACAGAGCAGAAGAACACAAAGTAGTAATAGTAAATAGCTACTCACTAAGCCCCGGGACCACCACTCCTAGCAGGTCCAGCAGGTCCTGCTCCCAGTCCAGGAGATCGGACCACCGGTCCATCAGCTGGGTATCGGTGCGCCAGACACCAGAGCAGCGAAACACTGCCCGGCGCACCTTTCCCCACCGCTGGTGAGGCTCCCGGAGCCTGTACCCGGACCCAGGCCTGCCGCCTGCTGCTAGGGTTAAGGGGAGGTGGCGCTGCACAAAAAAAACAAGTGCGGCCACCTCCGCCTCGCTAAAGATGTCCCAAGCCTGCACTCCTTGTGGGCGCCGCCTTCCACAGGAAAGGCGGTCGCATCTGTGGCTACGGGTAGCCTAGCCCTTTCCCTTGCCCTTGCCCTCTCCCTTGGCCATGGTTCTGGGACTCGGGGGGCGGAAAAGAAAAGGGAGGAATTAGAAAAGTAAGTAAAAGAAATGAAAAAGCAAGTTATAGAAAAAAGTGAAAAAGTAGTAGAAAAAGTCACAAAAAGTAGAAAAAACTCAAAATATAGAATCAGGAAAATAGAGAGATAGATAATAAATAAAAAAAAATGTTTAAAAAGTGTACAGAAACAAAGGATTTCAAAGATAGAGGGAGGATAGAAAAGCAGGCCCAGAACCATAGCAATAGAGTGAAAAACAAGATGGCCGCGCCCATTGCGACCGCATGGGCAAGTTCGCACAATATTTCCCCCCCAAGCACGCAAAAAGCGTCGCGAACACGTAATACCCGTTCCCGAACAGGAAATACTCATCGCGAACGGGCGGGAGCACGCAATACGTGACCCGGAACAGGAAATAAGCATCGCGAATGGGCGGGACAAGTGAAAAACAAGATGGCCGCGCCCATTAGCGACCGCATGGGCAAGTTCGCGAGATATTTACCCGCGAGCACGCAAACAGCATCCCCCGAACAGGAAAAACACATCGTGAACGGGCGGAACAAGCAATTCCGCGTGCTCGCGGAATTCCGCGTGCTCGCAGAGATTCTTTACCGTTTCGCGGAACTTTGCGTAACGCGACTACGCAAATTCCTCCCACCCCTAATTGTTTCCACGATCCTGGGGGATCAGGGTTGTCATGTTCTGAGGTTGCTTAGAACTATTCTCTCCCCGATAAGAGGAGACTGTAGTGGCACTGTGAGCTAGCTAATACAGACAGGCTAACGTATACGGTAGGGGTACACGGAATCCATCCGCCACCAATCCCACAGTTTATGTTATCCAGAACGCGCAGATCCTGTATAGGTAATATAGGAACTACACAACAAACTGCCTCCTGGTGCGCTCTTGGTTGGGGGATGAAGTCCCCTTGCCTCCTGAGGGTCCCTGGGGGCCAACTAGCCCACGAGGTACCTCCAGTAAGCCCCACACAGCTGGATTGCTGAGAGTGATCCGAGGCCATGCCCCCTTTTTACACCACTCTGCAAACGCGCCTGCTGGCGCACCGGTGCTTGGAAGATGCAGTCCACTTGTGTCCCCAACTTAGAACGCGCCAGGGGGTGCGTTTGCAGAGTGGTGCAGGGAGAGGGCGGGGCCTCGAGCGAGATGCCGGCTTTTCTTTTTTTAAAATATTTTTATAAGGGGGGCTGTGTGGCCCCCCCTTCTTTTAGCATTTTTTGGGCCCTGGGGACCTTATCCCCCAGGGCCTGACCATTTTTTATTTTTAAAAAAACGGGAAGGGGGCCGTCTGGCCTCCCTTCCCTGGTCCACTATTGGCCCCGGGGACCCCATCCCCCGGGGCCTGGCCTCGTTTTTATTAAAAAAAACATTATTTTTCCTGGGAGGGGGGCCGCATGGCCCCCCTCCCCTAGGCCATTTCTGGCCCCGGGGACCCCATCCCTGGGGCCTGGTCTCATTTTTAAATTAATTTTTTTATTATTCCTGGGAGGGGGGCTGCGTGGACCCCCTTCCCTGGGCCACTTCTGACCCCCGGGACCCCATCCCCCGGGCCTGGCCTCAGCATTGGGGACCGTGGGGGGAGCCCCAATGCCCCCACAGTCCCTGCCTCCTAGGACCGGTTTCGGAGTTTCACCCCTCTTCAGCCAGGATAGCTTGACTCCAGTGGCATGGAGAGCACGGGACCCACGTCTGGGCATACCCGGGTGAGGAAGCAAAAGACACACGATTGAGGATGCTTGTTTCCAGTCTAGGGAGGACCTGGCTTGGCAGTTCGGGCTGGACTGTTCCCATGAGGCACAGGGTCAAGACTGATTTGCATATGGCTGGGTTCAAACTGGAATGGCATGGTGAGCAAAGAAACGATGGATTTAGGCCCAGATCTCTGTACTGGGGTGAATGTATGACATTGTTCTGCATTCTGTCCATCAACTGTGTTTTTTGCATTTGTCACCCCGAGTGGGACGGGTATGCCCAGATGTGGGACCCGTGCTCTCCATGCCACTGGAGTCAAGCTATCCTGGCTGAAGAGTGGTGAAACCCCGAAACCAGTCCTAGGATGCTTGTTTCCAGTCCAGGGAGGACCTGGCTTGGCAGTTTGGGCTGGACTGTTCCCATGAGGCACAGGGTCAAGACTGATTTGCATATGGCTGGGTTCAAACTGGAATGGCATGGTGAGCAAAAAAACAATGGATTTAGGCCCAGATCTCTGTACTGCTGTGAATGTATGACATTGTTCTGCATTCTGTCCATCAACTGTGTTTTTTGCATTTATCCGACCGAGCCAGGAGATGTACAGCGGTTTCCAGCACTTAAGATCCTGTTGGAGATGAGACAGTAATGTGGGATAATTGGCCTTATAAAGGTCTTCCATGTTCGGTGTGAGCTGAATGTCTAGGTATTGCAAGGAACGTTTAGCCCATTGATGGGAGGTCTGCCCCCGGAGCTGTAGGGCCTCTCCCTCAGAGACTGTAAGATTTAGGATGTAGGATTTTGATAAGTTTGCCTTGAAGCCCGCCACAACTTTGAATTTACCCAGTTCTATTTGTAGTGCCTGAAGTGAGCACCTGGATCTGTGAGTGTCATCAAGATATCATCCGCAAAGAGCAAAGCCTTGTGTTCTGTACCCCCAAAGTGAATGCCCTTAATCTCTGGGTTCGCTCTAAATTGGGTAGCCAAGGGTTCGAAGCTAAGGGCGAATAAAAGAGGGGAGAGTGGGCAACCCTGCCTCGTGCCTCTGCTCAATTCGAATGTGAGTGACGAAGATCCATTGACCTGAACTCTGGAGTGTGGGTGTCTATAGTTAGCCCTAACAATATTAAGGAATCTGTCTCCGAAACCAAACATTTGCACGGTAAGGAAGAGAAATGACCAATCCAGCCTTCTCTGCGTCTAAACCCATCAATATCGCCGGGATCTTAAATTTAGAAACTTTTTCAATTAAGTGTATTGTCCTCCGAATATTATCATGTGTCTGTCTACCTTTTATGAAACCGGATTGATCAGGGTGGATTAGTGCGAGCAGTAAGTTTTCTAAACGTGCAGCCAATATTGTGGAGAAGATTTTGGCATCTAAGTTCAACAACGCAATAGGCCTATTAGAGGCACAGCTCTGGGGATGTTTCCCTGGCTTAGGAATAACAGTGACCACAGCCTCAGCCATAGAAGTCGACACCATGGACTCTTCTGCTATAGCATTAAACAACACAGTAAGGTGTGGGAGAAGCTCCGTCGCATACATTTTATAAAAGTGCACCGTCAGGCCATCGGGGCCGGGGGATTTGTGGATTTTAAGCTTTGAGATTGCCTGCCTTACTTCTTCGGCCATGATTGGCTCGTTTAAGTGGTTCTTCTCCGCAGGCAAGATATGGGGGAGTTCTAGAGAATCTAGGTATTGTTGTTGCCTAGATATAACTGGGGGTGAGCCTGTGTAAAGATCCCCATAAAACCTTCCGAAGATTCGGGCTTTGGCATCGTCTGAGTGGATTAGTAGACCATTCTTATCTTGTATGCCCCCAATGTATTCTCGCTCCCTTTTCTCACGCAACTGTCTCGCTAAGTGGGACCCCACTTTGCCCCCCTGGGCATAGGATATCTGCCTGATTCTCAAGAACGTGTATTCAGCCCTATTCATATAAATCGCCTTGATTTTCCCCTTCAGTGCACTAAGCTGACGCTGCAATACTCGGGATGGTGTTTTCTTATGGGCCTTCTCTACCTTCTCTAGTTCCTTCTCCAACTCCTCTCTTTCCTTAGCCCTTTGTTTATTCAGTGTTGCATTTAGTTGAATACATTTGCCTCTGAGGACAGCTTTAAACGCGTCCCAATTATTCTGAGGTGATGTGGCCTGGGGTTGATTTAGTTCGAAATATTCCGAAATGGAAGCTCTCAACTCATCTCGTAAAATCTTGTCCCTAGTCACCGAGATTGGGAAATACCATCTATGAGTGCCTAGCTTCTTGCATCCCCAGGAAAGGCTGATAGTCACTAGGCTGTGATCTGAAATCGTAATTGGGAGCATCTTTGCCGCCTGTAAGGAGCCTAGTAGAGATTGACTTATAAATTTATGGTCTAGCCTAAAGTAGGACAAGTGAACGTGTGGGAGAAATGAATAATTGTTAGTAGTGGGGTAGAGCGTTCGCCATGCATCTCTCAGACCCAGGGCCTGCATTTTCTGTTTGAGTCCCTTTGGGAAGTTGCTAGAGGCTGCCCTGTGCGGGTGGGTGCTGTCTAACTCGGCATGCCATGTTAGGTTAAAATCTCCCATAAGCACTACGGGGCCCTCCGCAAACTCGCTTATCAGATCTAAAAGGGAGGTCAAAAACAGCGCCTGTCCTGTGTTGGGAGTGTAAGTGGAGATAAGGGTGCAACGCCTACCTCTCAGTTTCCCCTTAACCATAATTGTCCTACCTTCCTTGTCTGTCTTTATGGCCTCAGTTTGAAATTTTGCCGAACTATGGAATAGGAGTGCCACACCTCTCTGTTTGGAGTTAGCGGACGATCTGTAAATTAAGGGATAGTTTCTATGACGGAGTCTAAGTTCTTCGGCTTTTTTAAGGTGCGTTTCCTGCAACGCTACCACGTCAAACTGGTGGTCAGTAAGGTACTTCCAGACTTTTTGCCGTTTAAGTTTAAGGGGCGAGTTTAATCTTTCACATTATAAGAGGCTATTGAAACCATTTTGTAGATGTTTGTCTCCTGTGCCTCTCGAGACTAGCCCCCATGAATCTTGCCATCCATCAAGCTCCCCCTCCTCCCTCATGCCCTTGTGACCTATCTGACTCTGGAGGGAATGCCTGCATTCCCGTTGCGTATGAAGTGCCCGATTGTCCCACCACCAGGAACCCACCCCCTCAAAAAAGAAAAAACATCAAAGTCCCCTAGAAACCTTACGCTGTAGAGCCAACGGGCTCTTAGCAAGATCAATCTTGAAGAAGAAACACATGGCAACGGGCGTCATGGTCAGAGCCCAACACCCCGACTGCTGGTTGCTTCATGTAGAAAATAACTTCTGGAAGTGGTGTGGACCTGGGTCCACTGCAGCAAGACAATTGCATTTGAAGTGTAGGGGCACTCCCGGCCACAGTCCATCTCCTTTCGCAGTTATACCGAGGTAGTGCTGCACCAGAGTTAAAGAGGGAGTCCTCTCTCATGGAGATCGTTCATCGATATTATGCCTTCATTTTGAGCTAGGTTTGCCTTTGGAGATCGTGCGCCATTGTCGAGTAAATTTTTGTGTCGCATCGAATCCTTTCATAGAGCCGTGACTGCCAAACTCTTCAGGAATCGGTAATCCCAGAATGCGTAGACCCTCTTCCAGATCTGCGAAGTGTCGTGGTTTGTTGTTGAGTTCAAAAGGAAGTCCGAAGGGAAAGGTCCATCTGTAGCGGATGTTGTCTTCTCACAGTTTCGTCGTTATTGGACGTAGTTGCTGTCTTTCTGCCAGCGTGGAGGGGGCCAGATTTTGGAAGAGCGTGCACTTATAACCTCTTTTTTCCTTGCGGCCTGTAGGATCGCTTCCTTTGTCTGAAAAGAGTGCAGCTTGACGAGAACGTCTCGTGTGCATCTCCGCTCTCCCGTAGTCAATTGAATTTACACGTAATTCAATTAAACTTTATTGACACGCAGCGTAAGCAAACAAACACGTGCGCTTGCTTTCTTCTCTGTTTACTCTCTCAGGTGCAAGGCATGAAACAGACCACACCCACCTGGAGCTCGTTACAGAAACTCGTTTCACCTGCAGTATCTGCCAAGGTATTTAAACTCCCGCTTCGCACCAGGCATTCACCATCGGAGTTCCGATGTGGCCAGACTAGGTACGGAGACGGGCCCTTGATCTTGAAGAAGTAAGTGGGGTTCTTTCTGGGGGGTTCCAGCCCAAGACGGACACGGAGTCCCCTAGCCACATGACACGCTAGTGAATTACACTGTATGTGCCTTCTCTTTTTCTTTTCTTTTCTCATCACACAGAGTGTGACAATAGGTCGGGCTCCCCACTGAACTCATGGGGCACTTCTCAGACAATTTCTGAGTAAGCATAAGATGTCTTTATTATTTTATCCTTTTATCCATCACTACACATTATCGTACATTGATTATCACACGGTAACGCATATATACGAGGCGTATACATTGTTTTGACTTAAATACAATGCACAAAAAACGCCACGGTCCATCCTCACCACGTATTTTATCCGCATAGAGCACGGACACCACGCTCCTGAGTCACACTATTGGATGTGCTTAACGATCTCATCTAAATGTATTTACGTGCATGTCTGTTTGTCGCTTTTTACCCCCACCAACAGGAATGCGTCGCGAGAGGAAACCATCCTCTACCACATAACGCACCTTAGCGAGTGCGCCACATAGATGGTCTCTAACACATTTAGTTTTAGACCACCATTTTAATTCCACGCACATAAGGTCCTGAAGAAAGCCAGCCCAGTAGTGAGAGACTGGCTGAAACATGTTGACCACACAGGATATCGGAGCCTAAATGTCTCCACGGATATCCACCTCTCCTTTTTTTTAACCTCTGCCGAGGGCCCATACATTAAAATAGTCTTTTGTTGTTTAACGGGACCCTACGGACAGTTTTTTAAGCCACACTCATTTCACTTTCACTGAACACTCATTGCACAGAACCAGCTCCGCTGCATCCAGGCGTTGAAGCACACCCAAGGTACACTCGGTACCTTGGGTGGGACCCGATGATGAAGCATGTCACCAACTAGGTTGGTGAGTGAGGGTCTTCCTAAACACATATGTGTTGCTCTACATACACATATCAGGAGCTCCTACCCAGTAGCTAGTTCCCTTTGATACTTGCATATAAACCCAGGGGAAGTGAACTGGCTTCTACCTTTCCTCGCTCTTCATTTTGATTTCTACCATTATTAGCAGCACACAGCTGTAAGAGTTAACTCCCACTATCACCGCTTTTCACCATGGCGGAGAACCCCGGCTTAACCTTCGCTGAAGAAGAAATCAGTGAAATTCTTTCTAACCCACCCCTAATGGCTGATGTTAATATATCCCAAGCAAAAGCCCAGACCACTGACTGGGACAAACTTACCGAGCAAAAGCGCAACAGGATTCGCACCATTTTACATGGTGTAATCCTCACGGAGTATCTCCGTACTAACACAGCACCAAAGCGCCTACTAGTGACCAATGCCCCCAGGAGCTTCCTGGAGGATACCTCCTTCAAGAAGGACTGGGCGCAGACAGCATGGCACTGTACCAGGGACTGGTTAGTGCTCATCATTAAGACCGCAAAACGCCTCTCCGATGCCATGATTATTGACATTCAAGCAACTGAGAACCACTTTAAAACAACCCTTACATGCTTCAAGAAAAACTGGATTAAACCAACAGGGAAGTGACAGGATACAAGGAGTACCTTACCCAATCTAAAATCAACAAATTTCAGAAGGACCTCAAAAGATTCTCGTATAGCAAAGCTTATCCATATGCGGATGAAAATTACATTATACCCTACCGACAGGAACCTAAATCAGATACTTCTGAGGATGATAGTTCATTTTCCAGCGGATCCAGCACTGGCAGTGCACAAAACACCCGGAATAGAGGAAGAGCACCAAAGTGGCGACAACCATGGGGCACATACCATCATCAAGGCCAAAATTATGGACCACCGCTATTCAACCTCCCACCGCAGAACCCCTTCTTCAGATGGCCAACCATGTACCAACCCGGTCAACAGGCCTATTACCAACCCAACCAACGCCCTCCTTTTTTAGGGAGAGGCCGTCGCTCACGAGGAAGGAGACGAAACCAACCCCAAGTACACTGGTCGGACGAAGAGGGACCGGCAGGGGCCACCAGAAGCAAAACAAGGGAACCACAACCAGGACACAGTGGAATGAGATGAATAAGAGTAACCAACATACACCCTCTTTGGTGTTTAATCTGTCAAACACCCCACTCTCAACGACAGAGGAAGAGGTTCTCAACAAAGGACTCTCATTTGTACCTACAACTCGTCTAGATAAATTCCAGCTTCATGTGGAACTGGCAGAATTTTTCCGCAAATTAAAACTAAAGGCATTTTTCTGAGAAGTAGCCACTTACAGAGACCTCACACCTTACCAATGAAACAGGACTTAGACCTAAGTCCACCTTCCTCCCACCACCTGCATGCATTCCGGTTGAAGTAGCCACTTTTGAACAGGCGGTCTTTAACCAAATTGAGGAATTGAACCAACCAAAACCCTTCAACAACTTCACCAACAAAGAAAGGGAAGCTGTATGTAAGCTCCAAGACAACCCCCTCATTGTCATTAAACCAGCTGACAAGGGGGGAGGCATAGTTATCCAGAATAAAACGGATTATACTATTGAATGCAGAAGACTACTGAGTGATGTCAGAAACTACAGACGCCTCCAGGAAGATCCCACCACCACACTCCAGAACACCATCACCTCTCTGGTAGGGACGGCAGAGGCTCTCAACAAGATCTCTAAACAGGAAGCAGACTTCCTCTGTACTAAAAACCCAAAATACCGTATTTCTACACGGTTCCAAAATCCATAAGGACACAAGACCACCACCAGGACGCCCAATAGTGTCAGGAATCAATTCCATATTGGAACCACTATCATGATTCTGCGATTTTTTCCTAAACCCCATGGTGCAGAAGTCGTCCACATACATTAAGGACACAAAACATCTACTAAACCTGATCCAGGACATCGATTTTGATCCCATGTCCCAACTTCTAGTGGGATTGGACATCGAGAGCTTATATACAAGCCTCCCACAGGACGACACCATCAGGGTTCTCAGAACCATGCTACAAGAATCCACTTGGGAGTACACCACGCCAAGAGAATTCATTTTGCAATGTGCAACCCTAGCTCTTAAGCAGAACTATTTTGAATTTGAGGGCGATTTCTACTTACAGACGAACGGAACGTCCATGGGCAGCATTTGTGCTCCAAGTGTGGCTGGACTTTATGTCTACCACTTTGAGAAAGAACACATCCTACCAGCCACCAACCCATACAGAACAAACATCCAATTCTGGCGTCGATACATAGATGACATTCTTCTGATATGGACAGGATCCAACGATTCCTTGACCACCTTCTTCACATGGCTGAATGAACGGGATCCATTCCTGCGCTTCACCAGCAGTGCAAGCAACTCCAATATTGCATTTCTGGATCTCAATATCACGACTACAGAGGGCAAACTCCAGACAACGACCTACTATAAACCCACATCAAGAAACTCCTTGCTTCAATTTGGGAGTTTCCACTCCTAGGCCCCTCCGGGAAAACCTCCCTACGGCCAATTTTTGCGCATACGTCGCAATTGCAGCCATCTACATGATTACAAAACACAGTCATCCGCATTGGCTAAAAAACTAGGGGAACGTGGCTACCCAGAAAAACATTCGGACTACTAACAAACGGCCACGCAACCAACCAAGAGAAGCCCTTTTGGAAGACAACATACGGGAAAATACTCCCACCCCACTTACCTGTGTCACCACGTATAATGCGGCCTCCAACCAGGTGGCCAAAATAATTAAGAGAAACTGGCGCATATTGAATACCGGTACCCTCACATGGGACCCCCCACTCTTTGCTTACAAAAAAGCAGGAAGCCTCTGGGACCGCCTTGTCTCCACAAGACCAAAAGAAAGACCCACTCCCATGACTAACACCATACTGAATGCATGTGGCCTTCCAGGGATAGTAGGTCACTACCCTTGTGGTGATTGCAGCGTCTGTCATTTAACAAAAGCAACCAAAACCTTGGACTTAGAGACAGACAAAACATGGCACCAAACCAAGCACACGAACTGTAACTCTACAAACGTAATTTACTTAATTGAATGCCCCTGCAAATTACGCTATGTAGGCATGACAAGCCGCAAAGTAAGAACGCGCATCGTGGAACACCGCAGCACCATACATTGCAAAAAGAACCTGAGCAGACTTACAGACCATTTTCTCACAACAGGACACACACCTAATGACATCAGGTGGACTGTTATAGAACACATGGCATATCATAGCATTACCAATGACAAAATCCTATTACAAAAGGAACAACGCTGGATATACCGCCTTTCCACTAACAAAACAGGACTGAATGACAATATTCCGTGGAACAGCCTTCACTGTTAACCTGACTATCTGTACATCTTCCATCACTACCACGGGAAGTTGCTTAAGTCCCCCACGCCTAAGGTTACTAAATCCATCAAGAGCCCTAAGCACCAACGTGTCTCCATCACGACCCCATACTAATGAGATGACACCAATGCCAGTATTTAAGATACACCCTCTTTACACACGCGCAGTGTCCCATCTACACACTAACACATGTACTATCCCCAGATGTAGGGGTCTACATATGTGCATCCGGTCCACGCGGACTTGAATTACTTGTGGACACAGTACGGAGAACTGTCCCCCTGCCTCTCCACTCCCAGGCAGATGCTATCAATGCTTCACATAACAAGCGCTTTATTTTCGCATAACACAGCCTTTCAACCCTTCTAAATTATTTATAAAATCATGCCACATATTACAGGGAATTACCCGATAGTCAATTGAATTTACACGTAATTCAATTAAACTTTATTGACACGCAGCGTAAGCAAACAAACACGTGCGCTTGCTTTCTTCTCTGTTTACTCTCTCAGGTGCAAGGCATGAAACAGACCACACGCACCTGGAGCTCGTTACAGAAACTCGTTTCACCTGCAGTATCTGCCAAGGTATTTAAACTCCCGCTTCGCACCAGGCATTCACCATCGGAGTTCCGATGT
The DNA here is from genome assembly GCA_963921515.1 of Calotriton arnoldi. Classification (NCBI taxonomy): domain Eukaryota; kingdom Metazoa; phylum Chordata; class Amphibia; order Caudata; family Salamandridae; genus Calotriton; species Calotriton arnoldi. Next base: position 13,592 of record CAWUFW010008971.1, read on the forward strand.
GGCCAGACTAAGTACGGAGACGGCCCTTGATCTTGAAGAAGTAAGTGGGGTGCTTTCTGGGGTGTTCCAGCCCAAGAAGGACACGGAGTCCCCTAGCCACATGGCACGCTAGTGAATTACACCGTATGTGCCTTTCTCTTTTTCTTTTCTTTTCTCATCACACAGAGTGTGACAATAGGTCGGGCCCCCCACGGAACTCATGGGGCACTTCTCAGACAATTTCTGAGTAAGCATAAGATGTCTTTATTATTTTATCCTTTTATCCATCACTACGCATTATCGTACATTGATTATCACACGGTAACGCATATATACAAGGCGTATACATGGTTTTGACTTAAATACAATGCACAAAAAACGCCACGGTCCGTCCTCACCACGTATTTTATCCACATAGAGCACGGACACCACGCTCCTGAGTCACACTATTGGATGTGCTTAACGATCTCATCTAAATGTATTTACGTGCATGTCTGTTTGTCGCTTTTTACCCCCACCAACAGGAATGCGTCGCGAGAGGAAACCATCCTCTACCACATAACGCATCTTAGCGAGTGCGCCACATAGATGGTCTCTAACACATTTAGTTTTAGACCACCATTTTAATTCCATGCACATAAGGTCCTGAAGAAAGCCAGCCCAATAGTGAGAGACTGGCTGAAACATGTTGACCACACAGGATATCGGAGCCTAAATATCTCCACGGATATCCATCTCTCCTTTTTTAACCTCTGCTGAGGGCCCATACATTAAAATAGTCTTTTGTTGTTTAACAGGACCCTACGGACAGTTTTTTAAGCCACACTCATTTCACTTTCACTGCACACTCATTGCACAGAACCAGCTCCGCTGCATCCAGGCGTTGAAGCACACCCAAGGTACACTCGGTACCTTGGGTGGGACCCGATGATGAAGCATGTCACCAACTAGGTTGGTGAGTGAGGGTCTTCCTAAACACATATGTGTTGCTCTACATACACATATCAGGAGCTCCTACCCAGTAGCTAGTTCCCTTTGATACTTGCATATAAACCCAGGGGAAGTGAACTGGCTTCTACCTTTCCTCGCTCTTCATTTTGATTTCTACCATTATTAGCAGCGCACAGCTGTAAGAGTTAACTCCCACTATCACTGCTTTTCACCATGGCGGAGAACCCCGGCTTAACCTTCGCTGAAGAAGAAATCAGTGAAATTCTTTCTAACCCACCCCTAATGGCTGATGTTAATATATCCCAAGCAATAGCCCAGACCACTGACCGGGACAAACTTACCGAGCAAAAGCGCAACAGGATTCGCACCATTTTACATGGTGTAATCCTCACGGAGTATCTCCGTACTAACACAGCACCAAAGGGCCTACTAGTGACCAATGTCCCCAGGATTTTCCTGGAGGATGCCTCCTTCAGGAAGGACTGGGCGCAGATAGCGTGGCACTGTACCAGGGACTGCTTAGTGCTCATCATTAAGACCGCAAAACGCCTCTCCGATGCCATGATTATTGACATTCAAGCAACTGAGAACCACTTTAAAACAACCCTTACATGCTTCAAGAAAAAACTGGATTAAACCAACAGGGAAGTGACAGAATACAAGGAGTACCTTACCCAATCTAAAATCAACAAATTTCAGAAGGACCTCAAAAGGTTCTCGTATAGCAAAGTTTATCCATATGCAGATGAAAATTACATTATACCCTACCGACAGGAACCTAAATCAGATACTTCTGAGGATGATAGTTCATTTTCCAGCGGATCCAGCACTGGCAGTGCACAACACACCCGGAATAGAGGAAGAGCACCAAAGTGGCGACAACCATGGGACACATACCATCATCATGGCCAAAATTATGGCCCACCGCTATTCAACCTCCCACCGCAGAACCCCTTCTTCGGATGGCCACCCATGTACCAACCCGGTCAACAGGCCTATTACCAACCCAACCAACGCCCTCCTTTTTTAGGGAGAGGCCGTCGCTCACGAGGAAGGAGACGAAACCAACCCCAAGTACACTGGTTGGACGAAGAGGGACCGGCAGGGGCCACCAGAAGCAAAACAAGGGAACCACAACCAGGACACAGTGGAATGAGATGAATAAGAGTAACCAACATACACCCTCTTTGGTGTTTAATCTGTCAAACACCCCACTCTCAACGACAGAGGAAGAGGTTCTCAACAAAGGACTCTCATTTGTACCTACAACTCGTCTAGAAAAATTCCAGCTTCATGTGGAACTGGCAGAATTGTTTTCGCAATTTAAAACTAAAGGCATTTTTCTGAGAAGCAGCCACTTACAGAGACCTCACGCCTTACCAATGAAACAGGACTTAGGCCTAAGTCCACCTTCCTCCCACCACCTGCATGCATTCCGGTTGAAGTAGCCACTTTTGGACAGGCGGTCTTTAACCAAATTGAGGAATTGAACCAACCAAAACCCTTCAACAACTTCACCAACAAAGAAAGGGAAGCTGTACGTAAGCTCCAAGACAACCCCCTCATTGTCATTAAACCAGCTGACAAGGGCGGAGGCATAGTTATCCAGAATAAAACAGATTATACTATTGAATGCAGAAGACTACTGAGTGATGTCAGAAACTACAGACGCCTCCAGGAAGATCCCACCACCACACTCCAGAACACCATCACCTCTCTGGTAGGGACGGCAGAGGCTCTCAACAAGATCTCTAAACAGGAAGCAGACTTCCTCTGTACTAAAAAACCCAAAATACCGTATTTCTACACGGTTCCAAAAATCCATAAGGACACAAGACCACCACCAGGACGCCCAATAGTGTCAGGAATCAATTCCACATTGGAACCACTATCATGATTCTGCGATTTTTTCCTAAACCCCATGGTGCAGAAGTCGTCCACATACATTAAGGACACAAAACATCTACTAAACCTGATCCAGGACATCGATTTTGATCCCATGTCCCAACTTCTAGTGGGATTGGACATCAAGAGCTTATATACAAGCCTCCCACAGGACGACACCATCAGGGTTCTCAGAACCATGCTACAAGAATCCACTTGGGAGTACACCACGCCAAGAGAATTCATTTTGCAATGTGCAACCCTAGCTCTTAAGCAGAACTATTTTGAATTTGAGGGCGATTTCTACTTACAGACGAACGGAACGTCCATGGGCAGCATTTGTGCTCCAAGTGTGGCTGGACTTTATGTCTACCACTTTGAGAAAGAACACATCCTACCAGCCACCAACCCATACAGAACAAACATCCAATTCTGGTGTCGATACATAGATGACATTCTTCTGATATGGACAGGATCCAACGATTCCTTGACCACCTTCTTCACATGGCTGAATGAATGGGATCCATTCCTGCGCTTCACCAGCAGTGCAAGCAACTCCAATATTGCATTTCTGGATCTCAATATCACGACTACAGAGGGCAAACTCCAGACAACGACCTACTATAAACCCACATCAAGAAACTCCTTGCTTCAATTTGGGAGTTTCCACCCTAGGCCCCTCCGGGAAAACCTCCCCTACGGCCAATTTTTGCGCATACGTCGCAATTGCAGCCATCTACAGGATTACAAAACACAGTCATCCGCATTGGCTAAAAAACTAGGGGAACGTGGCTACCCAGAAAAAAACATTCGGACTACTAACAAACGGGCACGCAACGAACCAAGAGAAGCCCTTTTGGAAGACAACATACAGGAAAATACTCCCACCCCACTTACCTGTGTCACCACGTATAATGCAGCCTCCAACCAGGTGGCCAAAATAATTAAGAGAAACTGGCGCATATTGAATACCGGTACCCTCACATGGGACCCCCACTTTGCTTACAAAAAGCAGGAAGCCTCCGGGACCGCCTTGTCTCCACAAGACCAAAAGAAAGACCCACTCCCATGACTAACACCATACTGAACGCATGGGGCCTTCCAGGGATAATAGGTCACTACCCTTGTGGTGATTGCAGCATCTGTCATTTAACAAAAGCAACCAAAACCTTGGACTTAGAGACAGACAAAACATGGCACCAAACCAAGCACACGAACTGTAACTCTACAAACGTAATTTACTTAATTGAATGCCCCTGCAAATTACGCTATGTAGGCATGACAAGCCGCAAAGTAAGGACGCGCATCGTGGAACACCGCAGCACCATACGTTGCAAAAAGAACCTGAGCAGACTTACAGACCATTTTCTCACAACAGGACACACACCTAATGACATCAGGTGGACTGTTATAGAACACATCGCATATCATAGCACTACCAATGACAAAATCCTATTACAAAAGGAACAACGCTGGATATACCGCCTTTCCACTAACAAAACAGGACTGAATGACAATATTCCGTGGAACAGCCTTCACTGTTAACCTGACTATCTGTACATCTTCCATCACTACCACGGGAAGTTGCTTAAGTCCCCCACGCCTAAGGTTACTAAATCCATCAAGAGCCCTAAGCACCAACGTGTCTCCATCATGACCCCATACTAATGAGATGACACCAATGCCAGTATTTAAGATACACCCTCTTTACACACGCGCAGTGTCCCATCTACACACTAACACATGTACGATCCCCAGACGTAGGGGTCTACATATGTGCATCCGGTCCACGCGGACTTGAATTACTTGTGGACACAGTATGGAGAACTGTCCCCTGCCTCTCCACTCCCAGGCAGATGCTATCAATGCTTCACATAACAAGCGCTTTATTTTCGCATAACACAGCCTTTCAACCCTTCTAAATTATTTATAAAATCATGCCACATATTACAGGGAATTACCCGATAGTCAATTGAATTTACACGTAATTCAATTAAACTTTATTGACACGCAGCGTAAGCAAACAAACACGTGCGCTTGCTTTCTTCTCTGTTTACTCTCTCAGGTGCAAGGCATGAAACAGACCACACGCACCTGGAGCTCGTTACAGAAACTCGTTTCACCTGCAGTATCTGCCAAGGTATTTAAACTCCTGCTTCGCACCAGGCATTCACCATCGGAGTTCCGATGCGGCCAGACTAGGTACGGAGACGGGCCCTTGATCTTGAAGAAGTAAGTGGGGTGCTTTCTGGGGGGTTCCAGCCCAAGACGGACACGGAGTCCCCTAGCCACATGGCACGCTAGTGAATTACACCGTATGTGCCTTTCTCTTTTTCTTTTCTTTTCTCATCACACAGAGTGTGACAATAGGTCGGGCCACCCACGGAACTCATGGGGCACTTCTCAGACAATTTCTGAGTAAGCATAAGATGTCTTTATTATTTTATCCTTTTATCCATCACTACGCATTATTGTACATTGATTATCACACGGTAACGCATATATACGAGGCGTATACATTGTTTTGACTTAAATACAATGCATAAAAAACGCCACGGTCCGTCCTCACCACGTATTTTATCCGCATAGAGCACGGATACCACGCTCCTGAGTCACACTATTGGATGTGCTTAATGATCTCATCTAAATGTATTTATGTGTATGTCTATTTTTCACTTTTTACCCCCACCAACAGGAATGCGTCGCGAGAGGAAACCATCCTCTGCCACATAACGCACCTTAGCGAGTGCGCCACATAGATGGTCTCTAACACATTTAGTTTTAGACCACCATTTTAATTCCACGCACATAAGGTCCTGAAGAAAGCCAGCCGAGTAGTGAGAGAATGGCTGAAACATGTTGACCACACAGGATATCGGAGCCTAAATATCTTCACGGATATCCACCTCTCCTTTTTTAACCTCTGCCGAGGGCCCATACATTAAAATAGTCTTTTGTTGTTTAACAGGACCCTACGGACAGTTTTTTAAGCCACACTCATTTCACTTTCACTGCACACTCATTGCACAGAACCAGCTCCGCTGCATCCAGGCGTTGAAGCACACCCAAGGTACTCTCAGTACCTTGGGTGGGACCCGATGATGAAGCATGTCACCAACTAGTGAAGTAAATCTAATCTTCAACTCAGGGATCTTATTAATATAAAGAACTTTACAGAAGCTGAAATATGAAAAGACATCTTTATTAAACTTACATAAGTGAGGCCACGTCACACAGAAGCCGTAGCAACTGTATGAGGCAGTCTGAGGAATACAAAGAACAGAGGCCTTTTATATGCTCTCAGGGTTACAAACTTCAGCATACAAGTAAGGGGCAGTCCTAGCTTGTGCAAGCATGCAAAATACCTAACATTCCTTCTTTACAGTTTACCATTCAGATATTTACAACATTGAAAAAGCAGAGTCATGATGACAAGCCCATTTTCAGTTTGTCCATCCCAAGACCAATTTCTCGGCAAGGCCCGACATTCTCATCAGATATCAGATGGACCCCTAATAAAATCGGGCACCTCCTCCTCGTAAAGCAAGTCATAAAGAAAGAAACATAGACAGGTGTGTGAGAGATTAGGAGTGGTTTGAATGTGATGAAAGGTTTATGGTTTGCTGTGCCTTGATACTAATCTTGATCGGTCACTGGGAAAGGAACTGGTCGAACAGGTTTGGCTTCAGGCAGTGGAGTCAGCTTGCCCAGGTCACACAAAAGTCAACAAAGGTGTACGTGTCCTTCAGACTCGTTTTGGCCTTAGTTATCAGCCTATGTGAGGGCAACCACTTAAAATGGCTGCCATGCACAAAATGGAACCCGAGGGTTCAGGACGAAGTCCCTGATTTGAAGGTGATCCAGCCATTCGAACACGCCGAAATTGCCTGGATATAGTATGTTCGTCATTGTCGTTCTGCTGATACCAAAATCGTCATGATTCGACGATGCTTATGACACGAAGCCAAAATTTCAAGTACTACAGACCCTCCTTTTGCCCTTACATAGGCAATTAATATATATACTCACGCTAATCTGAGTCCAGGTCTATATTCACAAATTCATTGAGATGTTGCTGTAGCATCATCCTATTGCTTAGCTCGTACCTTGATACAGGCTTCCTTACACACGATGTAGCACAGAGGCCACACATAGCAGGATCAAATAGGGAATACCTCTATCTGTAGTATGTGGCATAAGACCACACACCCAACAATTAGTGATGTTCACTACTAACTGGTGTTGATGCAGAAGCGGTACAAAGGAATTATTAATAAACTCTGACCTCCTAACCAGTTCGTGTTCAGGTAAAGTATTGAAAGAATGCAAAGAAGTAGTAGTAGGAAGAGACATAGGTTGGGAGGTGGGTACAGATGTCAATTGGGTAGAAAAACAATCCCACCCATAAAAGACAATGTCATGTTTAAAAACACTAGAAAACACATTGTTAAGAACATATAGACAACAGGAGAAAGTAGTGACCACTATTACAAACAAATTCATAATTTTTCACCACCCTAAGCAAAAGTAAATCCTAAAATTATCTAGTAACATTTTTAGGGCTCCTATGTATTTCAGTAATTTATTACATGTTCAGGTGAAACAGTGGTGATCCTCATCAATGCTCTGAGGTGAAAAGGGAATACTCTTCCACAGAGAATGGACTTTATTCTGCTTTTACTAAACAGAATACTACTTTAAGACAATGCCAGCAAAACAATAAGAAACAGTCTCATAACACCTATTTTATGCAATCACACGGAAACCACTTTATGCATCAATTATGTCCAAAGTCCGTTCAAGCCTCTCTGGCGAGCTTCCATCGTCCATCAAATCTTCTCCCATTGTTGCATGGGCCTCTTGATTCAGGCCTTATATGAAAAATAGTGTTTTTCAGTATCCGTTGGAGTGCCCTCCTGGCAAACACTCACAGCTCATTTGAAAGTCTCAATGTCTCAAGGCAGTGCACCGATATCTCTCCTCTGCGGCAGGCACTACAGATAGTGTGCTCCTCATTGATCAAGGGCACAGATCATCTTATGCAGATCCGGGTCTACATTCTCAGGCTCCGACACTCATTACTCAGTGTCAGAGGACGCTCAGGCTGCTCTTTGATGGGCACCATAATGTAGTGCCTTTTCCCACTCTTGCATCTTCCGGTGCACTGCACTTCCGTTGGAGCAAAGGAAAAGGGTTGTGTGGCCAAAACTCAGGCCGAGGGGCTCAAGGGACTGCACACTGTCAGAGGTTACCAGCACATGACAGGTGAAAACTCAGGCCTCAATCCTTTCGCTCTTTGCACTGAAACTCTCCTGCTTCTTTTGATGTTCAACGCCTTCTGATGAAGCAAGCATAATACTCGGAGATACCAGACGTCCGCCTCTCATTTGTGAAGTAGGAAATGTGACGCAGTTGTTTTCTTAAAATTAATGCGAATACAATTTATTTGTGTTTTAACAAGGGGACTGCAAGCAGGTGGCCTGCAATCTGCGAGGGAATGGCCATATGCCATGAGACAGTTCTGGTCTAGAACACACTGTCATTTCTCAAAGGCAATACAAAGACAAAGGCAGTAGGCACAACAGTGCCTCTAGGCTCTTCAATTGGGTTTCCGTGTGAGAGCATATTCTCCATCATCTAATGGTAGATAGCGACATGATTAAGTCTAGGTGTTCCTAAATTCCTTGTCTTAAAAACATCTCAAAAGAAAAATCGCATAATACAGATTATCAGGGGCATGTAGATACCTCCCTTTAAAAGTTGTGCATCAGGTGCACTATGCAATACACAGGCTAATGATCAAAATGTGGAAACAAAAGACAAGAACTAGAGAGTCCTGGTCTTTCCATAATTTAGAACACATCTGATCCCACCAAAAATTAAAGCAGTATGAACAAAAGGGTAAAAATAACCACATTAAAAAGAGTCATTGAAAATTTGTCATGTTAAAAAAAAAAAAATGTAAGGTATATCCTATTGAGATGGAAAACTTGTTTTGTTATAGTATTGAGTCAGTTAACCAGTCCATCACTATCCTAACAATCAGACTGGAAAACATTGCAGTGGGCCTAAAGAGAATTCTTGAAAACCAGTCTGGTGATACAAAAGGAATTATACATAATATGGGGGTTTCTGATATATTACTGCGGTCTGGAAGTGTGAACTTGAACAATACATCAATAAAAAGGCAAACTGGTGAAAAGAATATGGAAAAAGGGAAATGGAACTAGGACACAGCTAAAATCCCCAATAACTAGGCATGATGTGACATCAGGGGGTGACAAAAAGGTTGGCTCTACCGCTGGCCGCTAAACCATATACGGTAACCTCCGCTAATGTTCCAGTTCCTTCTTCAGGGAAAAAAATATAAAACCTTGTTTCCTTGATATCTTTTTATTTTTCCTTCAAATACCATTAAAGCCAAATTGGACATACACTGGTGAAGTGTTGTCTGTCTTTCTGTGAAATTTAGTGTCAAAGCAAATCTACCCAACTGTTTGCAGGATACACATCGTCATGTATATCCCTTCACAACACAGGTAAACTTGTAATAGTATCATAAGCAGCAACAAGTGAACCCAAAATGGGAATAACCTGCAAATTTGTGTTTTATACCTAAATGTATTCATTTACTGAAGCCTAAAGCACTTTAAAGCTATTTTAAATGGCAAAAATACCCAAATTCGACTTTGATGTTTGGGGCACTTAAAAATAAATATCCCATAAGTATGTTACATATTAATCATCCTCAGGATGTTCTTTACACATTACAGATATTAGATATTAGACATATCTCATGTAAATCTTTAGAAAATGAGTTTTTCACACCTGCGCCAAGTGAAAATCCATATGCTAATGTCGTCATTATTCGGTATAGCACAACTTAAATTAAATTTTAATGCTAGGATGTCATAGTATGAGCTTTAAGCTTCATGAATAGTAAAAACGAATTTTGTAGCACTTATTTTTAATAATTATTTTTCATAATTAATAATAAAAATTAAAAAAAAAAAAAAAACTTTTATTTTTGATAATTCCACATATAAGAGCAAGCTGCATCCCTTGCCTATCATTTTAGACGCATTTGTTTATAAGCCTAAACACAGAAGCCTAACTTAAAACATGACAAAATTTGGCGCCACATTTTTCTTTCTAAAAAGGACAATTTTATTTAGCAACAGACCCAATAATATACTTACAAAATGTTGCTTAATAGACTGAAAACATCAAGAAAAACCACGAACAGACATTGAGCTCATTTGAGACATAAACAGAAAGGGGTGAAACACTCAGGACACACAATACGGCGTGCTTTTAGCCATGCATTTCATGAATAGCGCCAACGCTATTCTCTTACAGAAGTTGCACTAATAGGAAAACCACAGACATTTAAACACACACATTTTAACCCACCTATCAATACTCAGGACAGCCCACAGACTGTACTAGAACCAAACCATTTGTAAATACTAGTCGTAAGTTATATTTACAAGAAACGCTTCTCAATTGTGTTTTTTTTTTTTTTTTTAAAAAGACTACGAAAATACACTCAATTCACTAGCTTTGGTTAGCAGAACACCAAACAAAATCGTTCTGCATATCTTCATTCATAAAAACTGCGCAGAACAAAGGATCCTTGTTTTGTATTATGTCATATTTTAATTCCCTGGGGATACAAAATCACCAAGGAAGAAATATGTTTGTAAATCTAAACCTATTTAGATTTTCCCTTTAGGGGAAGCCGGCTAATCCAAACGTATACAAAGTTGGCCAACATAAAGCTCCAAATTTGCTAAGATCAGGCATCTTATAGCTCACTAATCTAGCTTCAAACTTCAAGGGGCTATCTCTATCGATACACTCAGTAAATATACAAGACCCTCGGTTTTTGAAAATTGCAATCTTCAAATAAAACTAAGGACCAAACAAACTAAGAACCAATCAAACTAAGACTCAAAGGAACCAAGGAACCAAAGAACAAACGACTGGGAGCGACCCACTTATACTTAACTCTTACTTTTACTAATCAAAAGGTTATCCAAATTCTATCTGTCAAGTTCTACATGACCTAACGGTCTTTTAGAATACTCACGCCAAAAAAGGTTCTCAGTCAGGAGTGACGTCATGTGGAGGATCAAAAATCAGGAAGATCAGAAATGTACTGGGCTGCAGAAACAAAGAATCTCCAGAATCCTTGTGCACAGAGTACCTCCTTAGTAGAATCTTGTTCTGTCCTCCTCAGTAGATTTCAGTCTCCTGACAAGATCTCCCACAGAAAGCCACTTCTCTGATGAGGCCCCGCGTTGGCTGCGCCATTTGAAGTAAATCTAATCTTCAACTCAGGGATCTTATTAATATAAAGAACTTTACAGAAGCTGAAATATGAAAAGACATCTTTATTAAACTTACATAAGTGAGGCCACGTCACACAGAAGCCGTAGCAACTGTATGAGGCAGTCTGAGGAATACAAAGAACAGAGGCCTTTTATATGCTCTCAGGGTTACAAACTTCAGCATACAAGTAAGGGGCAGTCCTAGCTTGTGCAAGCATGCAAAATACCTAACATTCCTTCTTTACAGTTTACCATTCAGATATTTACAACATTGAAAAAGCAGAGTCATGATTACAAGCCCATTTTCAGTTTGTCCATCCCAAGACCAATTTCCCGGCAAGGCCCGACATTCTCATCAGATATCAGATGGACCCCTAATAAAATCGGGCACCTCCTCCTCGTAAAGCAAGTCATAAAGAAAGAAACATAGACAGGTGTGTGAGAGATTAGGAGTGGTTTGAATGTGATGAAAGGTTTATGGTTTGCTGTGCCTTGATACTAATCTTGATCGGTCACTGGGAAAGGAACTGGTCGAACAGGTTTGGCTTCAGGCAGTGGAGTCAGCTTGCCCAGGTCACACAAAAGTCAACAAAGGTGTACGTGTCCTTCAGACTCGTTTTGGCCTTAGTTATCAGCCTATGTGAGGGCAACCACTTAAAATGGCTGCCATGCACAAAATGGAACCCGAGGGTTCAGGACGAAATCCCTGATTTGAAGGTGATCCAGCCATTCGAACACGCCGAAATTGCCTGGATATAGTATGTTCGTCATTGTCGTTCTGCTGATACCAAAATCGTCATGATTCGACGATGCTTATGACACGAAGCCAAAATTTCAAGTACTACACTAGGTTGGTGAGTGAGGGTCTTCCTAAACACATATGTGTTGCTCTACATACACATATCAGGAGCTCCTACCCAGTAGCTAGTTCCCTTTGATACTTGCATATAAACCCAGGGGAAGTGAACTGGCTTCTACCTTTCCTCGCTCTTCATTTTGATTTCTACCATTTTTACAAGGCGGAAATCATAACTTTTAGTAAGTGGACAAAAAGGATGAAAGTGCACATTTAAATAACTGTAAAAACTTACAGTTGGATTTTTACAAGGACTTGCAGAGCTTTTCAGCTATTTGCACTAAATGAAAGACATTCTCGTCTATACATGTTTATTTATGTTATGCCTCCAAGCTATGATTTTTAAGGATTACTGAGGCAAGTAATCCAGGACATTGTGCACGGTATATATATTTTGTTCAAGTTATTTGCTTCATTAACACCAGAGTGTTTCTAGTCATAGACAGACTTTATTATGCTGATAATTTTGTTTGTTTTTTAGGCACCATATAAATCTATGCACATATAGAAATTAAGCATCGTACTTTTTGAAAAAACAGTTTGAAGACTGAGAAGATTCATCATCGGTCTTCATAAAGGAAGTCCTTATTATGATGCATACCAGGTAGAATATTAGCAAAAGTGGAATAATAAGAGACTGTTATAACTTAATGTGTTTATATGATTAATCCTGTTCTATTTGCATACCAGGATAACACAGCACAATAAGTCCAGACCCCATCCAGACAGATCCCAGATTCCTACCCTCAGACGTGACAGTAGACACCGTCTTCGCCGATCCAGATTTTTTCTCTTTCTTGTCTTCCCATTCCCCCTTCCCCCCTGGGGGGTGCCTGAGAGGTAGAGTATTCATAATTCTGCCTTTCTGTTACCTCTCAGAGGCATTGGAGAACTATCATCGCCAAGCAGAGCAAAAAGGAGAACAGGTGAGTGGCTGAGCCTGACACAATATCCTCAAGAAGTCCCCTGTATCCTTGATGTAGGAGCTGAGGTCCGTTACCATTGGTGCCAAAAAGTGATCCACGTATGTTGCAATATTCTCAAATAGGGAGTTGCAGCTCGAGATGATTGGTGTCTCTGGAGGATTTATTAGGGTTTTATGGACCTTGGGTAGGAAATATATGGTACGCATTACTGGACTGTCATTTTTTAGGAAAGATGCCTCTTCTTCACTCAGTAAGCCTTCTTGGCGCCATCTATTGATCTTTATTTCTAATTCAATCGTTAGATCATTTAGCAGATTTGATGTTAGTCTCTCATAGTTCTTCTTCCCATTTAGCTGTCTCATAGCTTCTCGGACACAATCCTTTTTGTTTTGTAGCACCACATTTCTTCCCTTGTCCGCAGGCTTTATTATTAGATCATCCTTCTTCATCAATGCTTCAAGAGCAGCCTGTTCCTGTTGTGTCAGATTTTCTTTTTGTCTACTGTCTTTTCCATTATTTCCAAATCCTCTATTACTAGATCATGGAACGTCTTAATCCTATTTCCTAGGCTTAGTATTGGACAAAATTTCGATTTCGGTTTCATTCCAGTGTTTTTACATTTATCTGTAGCAATGTTTAGATCTTCCAATATTTGTGATTCTGTCATTTCACGATTGCTCAGATCCTGCATAAGATCATATGATGTTTTCAGATCTGTTATGTCTTCAATATTCAAATTAATTGTGGGGTGCTGTTTTTTTCCCCCTTGTTCTGTTTTGTTGTCTACTTTCGAGAAGAATTTCGCTAGTTTTAGTTTTCGCACAAATTTGTAGAGGTCAATTCTCTTATCCACGTGGTCATAGTGTTGTTCTGGGCAGAATGTAAGGCCTTTATTTAAAACATTCCTCTCTTGTTGGTTTAAAACATGATTGGATAGATTGATTTTTAGATTCTCCGGTTGTTTATCATCCATCCTTCCAGTTATTTCTTCTGTCGATTGCGAAGTGGATATCCTTTTGTTTTTCCGGTCCCTCTTCGCATTTTTCTTCTTTTCTTAGGCCTGATTGGTGGTCTCTCCCTCTCCCTCACCCATGTCCACGTCCTCTTCCTTGTCCCTTGGGTGTCCTCTGATCGATGTACATGAGTTTCATTTCCTCTAAAAAAAGTTGTGCGTCCTCCAACTCGCACGGTTCTTTCTTCTTCACTCAGATGCGATTCCGGTTCACTTGCTGTTGTATTGGCAGAATCTGCGACTGATATCTGTCCAATGTGTAATTGCTGTTTTAGTACCTCAAATCGTTTGGCAAATGTAAGAATTGCTCCAGTTTCATAATCCTGCTCGACTCTTTTGAATTTTCTTTGTTTTCGTTGTTCCACTTCATTTTCATATCTGTCCAGCTTTTTTTCCATTTCCCTTCTCAGCTGTTTGCTTTCTTCCTCCTGTTTGAGATTTGCAATTTGTTCTTCCAGTTCTCCTATTGCCTTGTGGAGTTCTTCAATATCTTTTTTAGCATGTTTAATGATTATCAATAGCATGTTCTTCGAGCATTGCATGCTCTTCTTCCCCCATCCTTCCAGCATTTCAGGCTTTGTATCTGGATGGTTCAGTATGGTAAATATTCTTAAGCCTCTGGGTACTCGATCACATTCAATGTATTTTTCTAGGGTGATTATCTCCCAACATTTTGTTATTTCTTTTTTTAATAGTTTCTCTAATTGAAAAAAACATCTGTTTAATATTTGTGTCTGTTGTTGCTCCCCCTCTGATATCGTCACTTCTTCCATTACATTTCGTTCCTTTCATGAATAGTGTTTCAGCTTTCTGTAGTCTTTTAGCTGCTCTAGCTTCCATACTTATAAAGAGTTAGGGGCATATTATCAAGGACGGGGTTAAAATTATCGCTGGTTTAGCGGCAGAAAACTGCCGCTAAAGCGGCGATAATGGGCTTGATAATATGCCCTGGAGAATTCCAATAGAAGCCCATGTTCACACCAGAACATGGACTTCTATTGGAATTCTCAAGGGCATATTATCAAGCCCATTATCGCCGCTTTAGCGGCAGTTTTCTGCCGCTAAACCGGCGATAATTTTTAACGTTGTTCTTGATAATATGCCCCATAATCTTACTGCAACCTTGTATTGGAATAGGATTCCGATTTGCAACTCACACTCGGTGGCTGTCTCATTCGTTTATGTAACGGTGTGCACTTCGAGCATTCTCCCAAGCGAGGATTTAGGGTATATCTGTTTGCAACCCTATTACCGCTTACTGCGACATCTCTTTTCTCCCGGCCTCGTGTATTGAGAGCCCGAGCCCCCACCTTCCCTGGCAAGTCCACCGGTCAGGCAGCATCCTCCGGCCCCGCTCGTCCGGTGCTTCCAATCCAGGCTGGCGATTCGGCTGATTTCATTCTGTGTGCGCTGTCTCCTGCCGTTTGTGAACAGCGCGTTCGTTGCCGCCAGGGATACAACTGTTCCTCACTGTTCCAGGCACTTTGGGGCATATTAGCAAGACCCACGTTAAAAATTATCGCCGTTTTAGCGGCAGGAAACTGCCGCTAAAACGGCGATAATGGGCTTGCTAATATGCGTTATAGAATTCCAATAGAAGCCCAGGTTAGATGTGCAGGACATCTAACCTGGGCTTCTATTAGAATTCCATAACGCAAATTAGCAAGCCCATTATCGCCGTTTTAGCGGCAGTTTCCTGCCGCTAAAACGGCGATAATTTTAACGTGGGTCTTGCTAATATGCCCCTTTGTCTCCTGCTGGCCACTATGTGAGTGAGATGCCTTGGATTTATTCTATCCCCAAGGCTTCTTTAAGTCCCTGAACTCTCCGTAGTTCTTAATGATGTCGGGCGCCGCTGCTCAAAATTACTTTTTCAACAATTAGTCCATCAGCAGTGCGCTCTTCACTCAGTGGGTGCCGGTATTGAGGGTGGACTGTACCTCGTATTCAAATATCACCAAAGAATTTACCACACGCCAGGAGAGTAGGTTGCTCAACTTCAATTTATTTTTTAAGTGCCATAAACACCACAACCACCACCGGCGCGTTTCGACCAGAAAGGTCTTGCTCACGGCATAGTGAGTCAATCATCAGTTTCTCTATTTATAATGTTCTCCCATTGCTGTCATTTTAGAGGCATTATGGGAGTTGTAGAATCTTCTTGATCAGTTACAAGTGCAGTTCTCTTTCTCTTTCAGTTTTTTTCTGTTATTTTATTTTTGATTACATTCCGTTCTTTTTTGTTTGTTTCGGGGATCGGGTTACATAATTTTCTTATTTTGTTAATGGTTCATAATCGCCGTTTTCCTTCGTTTGTTCTTTTTATCTGGCACAGTGCCACTTCACCTTATGATACGAGTTCCTTCAGTGCTAGTACCGGGCTATCATCTTTATTCTTTACGGGCATATTCATTGATGTACTTCACAATTTAGTACTGGTCAGATAATTGGCTTAGGCAACAACAAACTGGCTTTGTCCGATGTGATAAGTGTAAAGCGTGCAAAATTGAGAGGAACATAAAAGAAATCAAGGATTTTAAAGGGCGAACTTTAACATCAATGAGAGAATCACTTGCGAATCCACGTATGTCCTTTATGTCATTGAATGCATCTGTGGATTGAGATACATAAGCAGCACAATTTGCCCTTTAAAGAAAACAATCCTGGAACACCTAAGAGCGATCCATAATGGAGATATGAATCATGCGATTGCCAAACATTTGGGCACCCATTCCAACAAGAACTGGCAAGACATCAAATACTTTGGGCCAGAACCCCTGCATCTCTCCCCTTAACCCAACACATCTACACCAGTTCCCAGCTCAAGAAACTAAACGACGTCCCTGGGACCCACTGTGGTCATCTATTCCCTCCGGATAAACTTCCTAAACAATGCCCATATTGTAAGCTCGACCTCACTCCCAATAGGCTACGGCACACCTCACCTAAGGCCCAATTCAGAATCCTACTTCTTAACTGCAGGTCCCTGCCGAAACATACTGCAGAGATCTGGATGCTGGTTAAAGATTATGACCCTGATGTGCTGTTCCTCACGGAAACCGTGGCTCAGCGCCAGCTCGGAGCCCGATATTGTGCAAGCACTCCCCCCTGGCTTCGTGATGCAAAGAACAGACCAGTCAACAGGTAGAGGCGGCGGGATCGCCATTATTTATAAGGAACAGTTCATCTGTCGCCTGTTGGGGAACCCTCTTGAAGACTGTGAGAACGCCCATTTTATCATTGAATTTTCTCCTCTCCTCTCATTCACAGGCATTCTTGCCTATCGACCCCCCGGAGCGATCGGAGCCTTCAATAAATCTCTACTAGAGGCGACGGTTAACCTTGCCAGCTCGGCGGCTAACTTTACGATCCTTGGAGATTTTAACCTCCATTTTGATGATCCGCGAGCTGTAAATGCAGTCGAGCTGGCCAGAGACCTTACGTCTCTCCAATTGTCCCAAAAAATCGAACATGCCACCCATACCAAAGGACACCTCCTCGACCCGGTGTTCTCCAATCTAGATGACCTTAAAGGAACCGACCTCGTCCCACTTCCGTGGTCGGATCACTTCCTGGTAACTCTTTCTTGGTCACCTCAGACTACTAGACCCAGGACTCAATCTACCTGGGCCCTCGGTCGCCCATGGAACAAGCTCCCCCTGGAGAAATGGTCCCAGGAACTGGAAAGGACTAAACCTATCTTGAATCCGGGCCCAGTCAAAGCCAACGAGGATTTTCACAGTTGGATTGAGGAGTCACTTAACTCTGTCCTTCCAAAGACCAGGATAAAAAAGACTGTTGGGCCCCACAACTCCCCATGGTTTTCTCCTGAACTGCGCACCCTAAAGCAGCGCTGCAAGGTTAAGGAAAGACAGTGGAGGAAAGATTTTCTACCTGTCAAAAAGCTGGACTACAGGGCAGCCATCCTTGCCTATAAAGCAGAACTAAGAAGAGCCCAGGCCTCCTACTACGAGGTAGGATTCTATCAGCTGCCAATTCGCCCAAAGAAACTTTTTCTATTATCAAAAACTACTCAAAGCCCCCGCCCCACGAACAGCCCCTGACCCTTCTGGGCAACGGTGCAACAAACTAGCCGAGTATTTTACCACCAAGGTTCAGCATATCTTGGAATTCCTCCCATGTAAGGAGGATGAAGGCAACCCTCGTACGGACAGACTGACTCTTACTCCTGCCCCCTGAATACATGCTCGAGGCCTTTCCCCCTCTGTCCCAGGAAACTTTTCTCACCCTGTTGTCCTCGGTAAAGAGCGGTTCCCCTAATGATCCAGCCCCACTCAATATTCTGAAACAGCTCACCTCTATTATAGCCCCCAACATGACAAATCTGATTAATGCCTCACTGTCCACTGGAATAGTTCCCATTAAATGGAAAGGAGCCATGGTAAAAGCCCTACTTAAGAAGCCCAATTTGGACCCGGCAGACTTGGGCAACTACCGCCCCATATCCCTCCTGCCTGCAATAAGCAAGGTAGCTGAGAAATATGTTAATCAGACCCTCTCCATATTCCTTGAAACACACAACTTGCTCCACTCTTCTCAAACAGGGTTTCGACCACGCTAGAGTACCGAAACGGCACTACTAGCAGTGGTAGAGGAAAGCAAGAAAATTCTGGACTCAGGAGGTGCGGCAGCCATACTACTCCTAGACATGAGCGCCGCATTTGACACAGTGAATCATTCGATCCTGATCCGGCGTCTCAGGAGTATAGGAGTAGATGGCATGGTACTTCAATGGCTATCCTCCTTTCTGGAGGGTAGAACCTTTCAGGTATTTGAAGAGAATATTGCATCTAAACCCACCTCCCTGCTGAGTGGGGTACCACAGGGCTCGCCACTTAGCCCCACGCTTTTAATGTTTATATGGCCCCTCTGGCAGCCATTGTAGCCCCCTATGGAATCCGGATGATAACCTATGCCGACGACACGCAACTGGTGGTGGGGCCAAACCAAGCTGACCAAAAAACTCATGCCCTCTATACCTGTCTAGAGGACATCTCAAAATGGATGGATGCGTCCCAGCTTAAGCTTAATGGAGGAAAAACTGAGATTATGCTACTGGGCAATACCATGAGTTTTAAGTCCTGTTCCATGTGGCCTCCCTGCACGGGTCCAGCCCCGGACCCGAAGTCAGAAATTAAGAGCCTGGGTATATGGTTGGACCAGGACTTGAGCTTTAGGATGCAGGCTAGGAAGACGGCAGGCCTCTGCTATGGCCTACTTATAATGGCCCGAAAAGTTCTGCCCCTCCTCCAACCTCAGGCCAAAAAAGTACTGGTCCAATCACTCATACTCTCTAGACTGGACTATGGGAATGTTTTGTATTTGGGCGCCCCCATCTCAGTAGTCGCTAAACTCCAATCGGTTCAAAACAGCGCCGCCAGACTACTGACTGGAACTACCAACAGACAATCTGCAAAACCCACTCTCCGTTCCCTCCATTGGCTCCCAGTACAGGAACGCATTAGATTTAAGGCCCTATGTCTGGCGCATAAGTCTATGCAGGGGATTGGGCCGCCCATTAATTCAACCATGATATGCCCTTATAAAGCAAGTAGGAATCTCCGGTCAGATAACATGTATTTAGCAGAGATCCCGAGGATTAAGAGGTCCAGAAGTGGTGGTCGGCTGTTTTCTTACAACGCCTCCAAACTCTGGAACTCTCTGCCTTTACACCTTCGCACAGTCTCCAACCATCTGGCTTTTCGGAAGCAACTAAAGACTGCGCTGTTTCCTTAGCTCTCTGTCTCCTCCGTGTCAGTTCATAGCGCTGGGACGCTTAAGGGTAGCCATGCGCTCTATAAATGTTTTTCCATTTTCCATTCCATTTTCCATAGCCACGGTCCCCAAAAATGAAAGAGGGGACAACAGAACCTTAAAACTAAGGAGACTCGAATCAAGACTGATCATTAGATTCAAAACCAGACTCCTCACGGTCTGAATAGAGACGAAGAGCTCTACGTTCATCTGTACTCAAGCATGACAACTGATTAATATTGACAGGAAGGAAAATATGGGGACATCATTAACAACACAAGTGTTACATAAGAATACATAGTTGGAAAATTAGCCGATGAAATATGGAATACATTGGAAACTCCAAGATTAATGCTGGATAGCAAACATTGGCCATACGATAACAAATTCCAACAGAGCAGGTGGGCAATTGAACATCGAATTGAGCACTGAGCTCGTAAATACTATATAACAACCAATTACAATACATAGAAACTGGGCAATTAAATATGGGCACTGAGCTCGACAAGGAATGAATCAAAAATCATGCAACAATGCAGGGTATAATAATATTGAGATGACCAGTACTAAACTGTGACGTACATCAATGAATATGCCCGTAAAGAATAACGATGATAGCCCGGTACTAGCACTGAAGGAACTCGTATCATAAGGTGAAGTGGCACTGTGCCAGATAAAAAGAACAAACAATGGAAAACGGCGATTATGAACCATTAACAAAATATGAAAATTATGTAACACGATCCCCGAAACAAACAAGAAAGAACGGAATGTAATCAAAAATAAAATAACAGAAAGAACCAGAAAGACAAAGAGAAAAAGTGAACTGCCCTTGTAACTGATCAAGAAGATACTACAACTCCCATAATGCCTCTTAAATGACAGCAATGGGAAAACATTATAAAGAGAAACTGATGAAGGACTCACTATACCGTGAGCAAGACCTTTCTGTTGGAAACGCGTCGGTGGTGGTTGTGGTGTTTATGGCACTTAAAAAATAAATTGAAGTTGAGCAACCTACTCTCCTGGAGTGCAGTAAATTCTTTGGTGATATTTGAATACGAGGTACAGTCCACCCTCGATACCGGCACCCACGGTGCGAAGAGCGCACTGCTGACGGACTAATTGTTGAAAAAATATATCTATATATGTTGGACTTGGCCTTTTTGCAGGGTCATCCCTAAACTTTTTGCCTTTCTCCTAGCCATTTTTCTGACATGGTGTTGGTGGTTTTAGGACTCTGGGCACTTTAGCACTGCTGTTCAGTGTAAAGTGCGTGCGCTCTCTGTGATAAATATGGTAAGATTGGTCTACACCTGTTTGGCCTATTTAATTTACCTGTCAGTCCCTTGTAAAGTGGTATCCCATATACCCAGGGCTGGTAAATTAAATGCTACTGGCGGGCTTGCAGCGCTGATTGCGCCACCCACCAAAGTAGCCTTTCAAACCTATCTCAGGCCTCTGCCATTGTAGGGCCTGTGCGCGCAGTGTTACTGCCGCTGTGACGTGGCACCTAAAGTGTGTGCCATGTCTGTGACCCCCCTTTTTACTACATGTCAGTCACCCCTAAGGTAGGCCCTAGCTAGCCCTATGGGCAGGATGCATTGTAGGTAAAAGATAGGACATGTACCTTAAGTGTGTAACATGTCCTGGTAGTGACAAACAGCCATTTTGGTTTCTCACTACTGTGGGGCTGCCCTCCCATAGGAATGCATTGGGGATTCCCTGATAAGTGTTTCAGTGGTAATTCCTGATATGAGAGGCGTAGCGTGATCAAGTTTGGTATATTTGGAATAGTGATAATAAATGCTGCGCAATGGTGTGCGCAGATTTATTATAACTATTTTAGAAATGCCACTTTTAGAAGTTGGCATTTCTGTGTGCTATGTGTCTGCCTGCCTGATGTGAATTGCATGTCTGGCTTGTGAGTGACAGGGGCTGGGAGGTGTGTGTGGCTCCAGGAAGGGCAGAGTGAGTCAGCGCTAGGCTGAATGGGACATCTGCATGTGAAGTAGTGGGAGGAGAAGTCCCTGGTCCCTGAATAGGGCTGTGCCTAGCCTATACAATGCTGGCTCCGCCCCCTGTGGTGTGTCTGATCACCTAGCCCCCACCTGACAAAGGGGAAGAGGAGCTTGCAAAACAAAGTGCTCCAAATCCCCCCTGAACCAGTTGCATCTGGTTCCCCCAGGCCCTGCACTCAGACAAAGGATTATGTAGTATAAGTAGAGGGGTTGTGACCCCATGAAAATGTTCAGTTCCTGTTCTGTGAGAGCTGTTCCTGACTTGCTGGGGGGCTGGCTGCTGCTGGGGCCCAGGAGGAACCGCCATGAGGGCTTGCCTCCCTGGGCCCAGCATTGCGCCCCTGGATTCCCAAGGACTTTTGATTCCCTGCCCAGCCTTGTCACCCTGATGACTCTGTCGATCCTTTGAGCGCCTCGTGAGTTCTACTGCTGGGAAGGAGGAGAGGCGTGCGTGCCTGCAGCGCTGTGCTGCAACGTCTTTCGAGGGAATCCCAACGTGGGGATTCCCCCCTATGCGCTCCTAATTAGAGCGGGTGCCCACCCCGCTTTATGCATACTTCAAGAGCGGGTGCCCACCCCGCTTGCGTGCTTATACAGGCGGGAGCCCACCCCGCACTTCGCCGCATGGAGAAATCACCGTTGCGGCCCGAGCCGTAAACGGAGGTCAGTCGTCTGCCTGACAGTGGGCGGGGCTTCTGAGGCCGAGGAAGTGGAGCCGGAAGGAGGAAGTCAGCGAATGACGAGCGGGGCTCCTGTGAGCTGAGGGAAGCCCCGCGTCTGCTGCCGGAAGCGGGAAGTCCGGAGCCTCGTGGGCTCCACGGGGACGTCCCGGGTCCCAGGAGGGGGCCCGGGTGAAGCCGAGAGTAGCTGCAGGCAGGTGGGAGCCCACCCCGCCTGCATGGAGGCCGCCGGAGTGGGGCGGGGCTCTGGTGAAGAGAGAGAGCCCTGCGTGTTGCTGCCTGCCATGGGCTACGGCGAGAGAAGTCCCGGTCCCAGGAAGGGGGACCGGGTGAAGAGAAGCCCAGGAGCAGGAAGCCGATGCCCGGAGTCCAGCGGAGACCCAGCGCATCCCGGTGAGTGGGGCTTGAATCCTGCTCTTCAGAGCGGTCCCGCAGGAGAGCGGGCCGCTCCAGCCTTGGGGGGGGGGCATTTTTTCTTTGTGTTGAAACGCCTGGAGCAGGGCTTTACGGGTACCGTGGTATCCCAGCCTCATTTTCCACAGCGGCCCCGCCGGACAGCGGGCCGCTGCAACGTTGGGCACATTGGTCTGGGAGAGTCCCAATGGGGCCTCCCCGGCACAGTTGGTGCCAGTGTCCAGTGCTGGCCTCAATTTGGGCACAGCTGCACCGCAGTTGAGGGCAGCTGCAACGTGGGCCACAATGGTGCCCGAGAGTCCCAGAGTGGGGCTTACGTGGCACAGTGAGTGCCAGGCCTTCCTGACTTCACAGCTACCCAGCAATTCGTGGGCAGCTGCTACATTTAGGCTTGTGCAACTGCGCACTTCCTGACTACTGCATTGGCAGCCGCCCTGACATTGGGACATAGGGCATTTGAGCCCTCTGAGAAGGGTAGTTGGCCTGGGTACATAGGTAGGATGGTGAAAGGGCGCAAGGCCCTAAGGTGATGTATGCGCCTGGTAGTGGTGTTACTGCGGTGCACTACTGAGTTCCTGCCTGATATGTATTATGTGCCAAATGTGATTTATGCACCCTGGTTTATGCCTCTAATGATGTTTATGCTCATGAGGTTATCGCATAATGTGTTTATGCTGGTGAGGCCTAATGCGTAATGTGTTTATGCTTAGGAGGGTGTCTATGCTAATGAGGTTTTGGCCTAATGTGATTTATTGCCTAATGTCATGTTATGATGTTTTGGGGTAGTGCCTATTTGCGTAATGTGTTTATGCTTATGAGGTTATTGCATAATGTGTTTATGCTGGTGAGGCCCATTGCGTAATGTGTTTATGCTGATGAGGTTTCGGTCTAATGTGGGTTTATGCCTAATGTGATAAGGCTGAGGTCATTATGGTACCAGTAGTTACTGGTTATATTTGCATTTACTTGCCTGTTCTGATGGTTCTGACCATGGCCCGATTGGCCTGGTCCTGTATATAATTCCCCTGTGAATATTGCCCGTGCCAGTTGGCACAGTGTAAATGTGTGATTCTGTTTCTAATGTGTTTATGATAATACAAAGGCTATTTTTTATATAACCTTGTGTGGAGTTTCTTTTGTGGTGTGCCTAGTTTGTTGCTGCTGTGTGTGTGTGTTGCGCAAACGCTTTACACATTGCCTCTGGGATAAGCCTGACTGCTCGTGCCAAGCTACCAAGGGGGTGAGCAGGGGTTATCATCAGTGTGTAACTCCCTTGACCTGACTAGAGTGGTGGCCTCTGCCTGGCTTTGGTGCAAGCCTTAGCCAACCAGAGATCCCATTTCTAACAATATATATATATATATATATATATATATATATATATATATATATATATATATATATATATATATATATCGTTGGCTTCGTCTCAAAACCTCCAGTTTCCCTGGAAAAGACGAACACGGACCCAAGGTTTCTGGTGCTAAGTTCAGTTTATTTTGCTGCCACGCACCACCGCCATAACGCGTTTCGGCCTTCCAAAGGCCTTGATCACATGACGCGCTGCTTTGTGCTACCCCTAAATTTAAAGTGCCAGTGCAACAATTACAAATTAATACAGGTGACTAAATCATAACCATGGAAGAGTTACTAGCGTCAATTATGATAAAACCCATGTCTTTTGCACCAAATACAGGTTACAATTCATATAAATATGTATAAATATAAATATAAACATAAATACACAACTTTTATCGGGTAATAAAATTAAATCAATCAATACCTCTTTAAATAAGAATTATTAAAAGAGTTAAAATCATTATTATACCAATACTAGAAGCACCTTAAATACAGTCTTCTATATAAAGGAATTTTTCGTATTAGACCTGTAAATATTAAAACACAATGTATATTGATAAAAATACAAGTGTTAAAAGATGTGCTAAAAGATGTAATAAATATGATAGAAAACATGCTAAAAAAGTAAATACTTAGCTATTTCTTTATCATAAATCTACCCAGACAAGCACGACCTCATTGTGCCTAACTGGTTTACTCTTGGTTTTATACCATTGACACTAATTATGCCCTTAGTGAGCTGAATTAATTCCTCCATACTGTAATGATTGAGTAAAAAAGTGCCAAACGTGTCACCATCTGGAATCAAAAATAGACTCCAACAAGTGCTAAGTGCTATACATATCTGGATAGAAACCATGCGAAAAAGAAGCTAAAATTACTAAATTTCATGATTACATGTATATAAAAAATGTGTAAATAACTAAAACAAGGAATTGAGACAACAGTAAATATAAAATTCATAACTGGAGAAACCCCTTATAAACAGGTAAAAATCTTCACTGGCGTTAAGCCCGAATGGTGTCTTGGTGTCGAGCTCCAGAATGTACCTAGTTTCTAAGAGACGTAATTGGGCCTCACGGTTGCCTCCCTCCTCAAGGGGGTATACTGTCAATAACAAAATATTTTAAATGTTCCGTGCTGCCACCATGTGTCTCCCCAAAATGTCTGGCCACAGGATAGGCTGAATCGCTGTTAATTATATATATATATATATCATGAACCAAGAAGCTTCGTGAAGGGTGCCCCAGACCCTAGCAGGGCGACTTCAATGTGGCAGGCATGGAACTTCCTGCCTTTATATCCAAAATTACACAACACTTCTCTGTCAAAGAAAAGCTTTGAAGCCACATTCTGAGGAATCCAAGCGCTTTATTAAACACCCTGAAATCATTAGATAGTCAGCAAAAATATCTGTCCCAACACATTTGAGCTCTGCTTCCGAGCCTTGCTCACGGGAAAATGAAAATTGCTTTCAGAAATGACAAAGTATTTAAAGAACTCCTTAATTGAGTGAATCACGGAGCCTGAATGTAATGTACATCAGCACGTGCAGTGAGTTTGAATCAGCACTTATTATTATCCAGCAGCGTCTGAAATCCTTCATACAGGCATTGCATTAGTGTCATTTTTAAAGCCAGCTCAGTGTGCAAAGTAAAAAAACAGTTTCAAAGATTGCTAGCATACCATGGCTGAATGTCGAGCATTGCATCCTTCTTCACAAGGAATCCATGAGCCTGAAAGGCATTTCAGCTCACATCCCTTACTTGTTTTCCCTGGTATTGTTTTGTGGGAACATCCCGTCTTTTCCAGAGAAGAGGCGAGCGAATCAGGCCCCCTATGCCAATCCATCACGCACCAATTTGGTCCGTAAAGGGGGCCCCAGACCCTAGCAGGACGACTTCAATGTGGCAGGCACGGAACTTCCTGCCTTTATATCCAAAATTACACAACACTTCTCTGGCAAAGAAAATCTTTGAAGCCACGTTCCAAGGAATCCAAGCACTTCGTTAAACACCATAAAATCATTAGGTAGCCAGCAAAAATATCTGTCCCAACGTGTTTCAGCTCTGCTTCTGAGCCTTGCTCACAGGAAAATGAAAATTGCTTTCAGAAATGGCCATGTATTTAAAGAACTCCTTAATTGAGTGATTCACAAAGCCTGAATGCCATTTACATCAGCATGCGCAGTGAGTTTGAATCAGCACTTAGGGGCTGATTACAATGGCAGACGGACTTCAGTCCATCCGCCATTGTTTTGTATTTGGGACCGCCCGCCTACAAGGCAGCAGTCCCACAGTACGAATTACGATGCGCCCACAACCGAGGCGGTCGCATTGCCTCTGTTTTGCATTGTGGCAGGTACAGCTGGCTGTAGCCCCCGCCGCAATGCAAAAAAGGGAAAATTTACATATTCCTGCACTACATGGCAGGCACCATGTGGTGCCTGCCACATGGTGCAGGGATATGTAGGGGGGCACCTTAGGTGCCCCCCCAGGTCCCATGTCTGGGGGCCAGGGGGTAAGGGTGACCCGTTACGGGCCCCCATAGTCCCTTTCTGCCTGCCTGTTCATGGCATGTTAACTGCCATGAACAGGCAGGCGGAAAGGGACATCGTAATCCCTACGGCAGTGCCTGTTAGGCACTGCCACCATTGTAGGGACTACGAGTCCCTCCACTGCACCAGCGGGCTCAAGGAGCCTGTCGGATGCATGGCGGTCGGTCTTTACGACTGCCACAAATCCTCCCACCATCATTATATGGCGGGCGATAAAGTTGGTTACAATGGTGGGGAGGCTGCCACCAACAGCCTGTCAGTGGCGGTCTCCCCGCCATCGTAATCGGGCCCCTTGTATTATCCTGCATTGTTTGAAAGCCTTCATACAAACATTTCATTAGTGTCATTTTTAAAGCCAGTTCAGTGCGCAAAGTAAAAAAACTGTTCCAACGATTGCTAGCATACCACGGCTGAATGTCGAACATTGCGTCCTTCTTCACAAGGAAACCGTGAGCCTGAAAGGCATTTCAGCTCACATCCCTTACTCATTTTCCCTGGTATTGTTTTGTGGGAACATCCCATCTTTTCCAGAGAAGAGGCAAGCGAGTCAGGCCCTATATGCCAATCCATCACGCACCAAGTTGCTCCGTAAAGGGGTCCCCAGACCCTAGCAGGGCGGCTTCAATGTGGCAGGCACGGAACCTCCTGCCTTTATATCCAAAATTACACAGCACTTCTCTGGCAAAAAAAAGCTTTGAAGTCTCATTCCGAGGAATCCAAGCGCTTTATTAAATACCTTAAAATGAATAGATAGCCAGCAAAAATATCTGTCCCAACACATTTCAGCTCTGCTTCCGAGCCTTGCTCATGGGAAAATGAAAATTGCTTTCAGAAATGACAAAGGGGGATATTCTCAAGAACGTGCGATAATCATCGCTAAAAAAGGCTAACGCACGTTTACATATCGCGGGAAAATAACTCTGTGTTAACGTCGTATTCTCAACACGGCGGTAACATGCGATAGTCTCCCGATAACGCGTCAAATGGCCGCGATAACATCACCAGGACGGCGATAAAAATCCAAACCCAAACGCGAAAAAAGTCGCGAAGGGCCCAACCGTGATACCAAACCAGTGATAAGCTGCGCCAGCCTACAAGTCCCACATGTCAGGCGGCCAGAAACACTATAAAAGCGGCAACCAAAAACACAAACAACACCCAAACAACTGCGAAGCACCATGGAAGTAGCCGGAGCAAG
Organism: Calotriton arnoldi; assembly: GCA_963921515.1. Lineage (NCBI taxonomy): Eukaryota > Metazoa > Chordata > Amphibia > Caudata > Salamandridae > Calotriton > Calotriton arnoldi. Next base: position 41,537 of record CAWUFW010008971.1, read on the forward strand.
AACAGAGGACAACCAGAACCCCACAAGCCCCACGGAGGACCAGCCTGGGACCATCATTGGGGAGACGGTGGCAGGAGTCGGGGGACCGGACACTGCATAACATGACCTGAGCCAACAGCAACAGGGTGAGTAACGACCAGGGACTGGGGGGACGGGGGGAGATGGGCACAATGGCACACATGCACAAGTAAGTATTGCATATCTGCGGACAAACCATGCCCAAGAGTCACAACTCCGACCAAGGGCCAAATTTACCCAAGTCTGCAACAGCTCAACACTGCATAAGCACAGAAGTGAAAGGCACACCGCCTGAAAGGGATAAGGGCCAGCAAAATCAGACCCGAAGGGGCAAATCACCCACAATGCAGCACACACACAAGATGCAGAGCACCCCAACATTGACAACAATGTGGTACAAACTGCAACACTTCCACAACAGAACAGAGGACACAACTGCTGCCGCCTGTGTTTAGAAAATGGCCATTTGCATTTGGCATAGTGGGAAAATGTGAGATGACAATGTACAAGTACAACCTCACATACCTGATGGTGTGGAAATGCCAAGTGTCCCGCTTCAAATAGGCGTCTCCTCATACAAAGTCACAATGTACATTGCCATGCAGTCTGACAGTAAACTTGCACAATGCGTGAACATACATGTGAACACAATGTCAATCTGCATTTCCCTTCACATTGCAGAGGGAGAATCAACACCTCCTGCAGAGCAGACCCAACAACACAGCACTGATGATGAAGAGGACCTCCCCAACATCTACACCGACGCACTCCAACAGCTCAGGGACAGCTCCGGCACAACACCTCCAGGAGCAGGGCAGCCCAGCTGCAGCCATGAGACCCCACACCCTGCACAGGCCACACAGAAGGAAGCACCCACCACCACGTCTGTCTCCCAGGACCCCCACGACCAACATATGGCCTCCCAACGCCGTGTGTTAGGGTGCCAGGAGGAGATGTTTGACCAGCTGCGGGGGGGGGTTCGACCTCATGGCAGCCAAACTGGATGCCATACGTGGGTGTCTAAGTTCCATCAGGGACCACTCACAGTCCCTAATGGACACCCACTGTCCGCTCCTTGCTCTACAACAAGCCATGGCTGACATCGCTGGAGTCATGAATCTGAGACAAGAACAACTGTCCAGTCAGAGTAGCCCCAGCGATGTTATCCGTGAGTTGGGACACATAAGGAGAATGATGGAGAGCTTGGAGCGGATGCAGGCAGAAAGAATGTGTGCCACGGCTGCACACCAGCGAGATGTAGCTGTGATCTTCCGTGCCCTGCAGATCCTTGTCATGGTATTGCCACCACAAGGCCTGGCGCGGATGGATGCTGGTGCCACTACTCCACATCTCCTCCCCCTGAAGTGTCAGTGGCACACAGCATGGCAGATTTCCCACCTCCATCCCCTGATGTGTCACTGCCACACAGTGATGCAGACAGAACACCACCACCCGCATGTGAGGAACTTGACACATCAGAGGACGAAGATGATGATGAATATGGCTTTGTGGCTAGAATAAAGTGTTAGCATTCATCTCCGCCATATGGCCGTGTTCAGCTTGGTACTGCCCTCTGCATCATGCCTTGGAATAACACCTCCCACTGTCCCCCCATACACCGAGCGACACTCACCTTGGACCTCGACATAAACTGCCATATTTGGTGTGGTTACCAATGACACAGCAATCACACTGCGGACTGTAGTCTTCCACGCCCTATGAACTTGTTAATCCCGAAAGTACTCTGGCTGTCCCTCCACGGGGCAACAATGTAAAGTGGGGTTTGCATGGCCCTGTACTGGCCCAGCTTCAACACTCCACTGAATGTGAATAAAACATCCCAATTCACACTGATGTGTCATGGCCATGACCATTTAAGAATGAAAGTATGGATGAATGTAGGGACAGTGGTTCCACAAAAGAGGCACTCCCTGGGTAATGCTATCAATGCGCATGTATGGGCGTGACCCAGATAGGCATTGAGACACACATTGTCATTCAAATCATTACTCATCACAGTTGAATACAAGTGAAGGTGCGTAGACTTTATTAGCATATGCGTGTCAGTATGGGCAAGATAAGTGCCACAACATGCAGACCAATGCAGCAGTATGTCAGAATGAGGAACCTTGCCAAGTGCCGCTGTCCACTCCGGGGGAGTGCCTCACCTTTCACAGGTGTGTGTTAACATGCGTTGTTGTCCGCTCATGTTTTCGGAGTCCAGGCGAGTGCAGCCATGTCCACTGTTGTCGTGGGATATGTGACCAGATCTCCAGGATGCAACAAGGTGTCAGGACATGTGCAATGTGTTCCAATCAGTTGTGGCTGCAGGTACGTAGTTACTCGTCCATGAAAGCGATTGCAGCTTCGTAGGCTAACATTTCCATGAGGTCGGTGTCGACTTCATCAAACACGACGGCGAGGCGATCCATTAGCAGGTCCGGACAGATGTGCAGCGTCCACCCCTTACACCAATTAGCACTACATCCCAATATGGGAGCAGTTCAATGTGATCACTGAACACGAGGATTTGTGCAATCTCCCAGGTCCAGCTGCCAGCATGTATGCCAAGTATCAAGGCATCCCATAAACGGGTATCACGGTGACACTCCTGGTAGTGGGCGAACAGGGGGCGCACACACATGTCAAAATCCAGTTCAGCTACCGTCCTGTTGAATAGGCAGACATCCATGGACCACTCGAACATGCACGATCGACAATGCAACACAGGCTGAACGCAGGTGATGTTGGCAAGCCGGAACCTCAGCCGGTAACTGATCCTCAGCAGTGCCAATGGCAGTGCCCCCAGTGAATGCAGCATTCGTGCATGGTACAGTTCCACGTGACAGGGGTTGTGCATGTGTCCGGGATGTTCGGCCATTGCGTTAGTGGCTCTTGTTGAAGCGGCACTGTTCTGACCTGCGCCAGTTCTGTGGATGAAATGCCACATCTCGTATCAATGAGTTGTTATAGTGTGCACCGGTTGTACACCTGGGATGTTGTGGGAGTAAGTGTGAAGGCCATTCCATGCAAGATAACTTCGAGCAAGGACTTCTGTGTGTGGGGTGTGTATACGTTGGTCTTTCGTTGGGCTGTGCGTAGTGTGGGAGTCATCATCAGCTGCTATAGTATCTGTCAGGGGGTGCCGGGCACATGCAATTCCGAGGTTGGAGGTGCAGATGTGCTTCCACCTGATAGTTCAGACAAAGGAGCTTTCATCCCTAGTGTAAGTTTGTAATCTGCTTGCATTCATGGGATGTGAAGTGGCTTGTTGGGGGTGGGGTGGGATGAGTGGCACTTCGTGATTCATTATTGACATGACTTGCATGTGGCATATGAGCGGCATCACTGTGTGTTACATTGCCTCACAGCTGCTCCTCCCTCCCCCCGTACCCATTTACTTATGTGCGCTGCACGATTGCATCACTTGCACTCCTACGGCACAGTATTGTCATGCCTGTCTGCGCATGTCAACAAGCCTGACAACGACACTGTGATGTTGGCCGCTGAAGGTGGTGGGCCACGTGAGTGTAGGCCTATGTAAAGGATAGGGCGGACACAGATGTAGAGTACATGCCTGGCTGAACTGGCGCTGCAAATGTGGCTGGGCATTTTGCTCATGCTGCGGCAATACAGTTACAAACAACACTTGGCATGTATGATCCTGGACCCCGAGCGGTCTTGCGCTCCTTCATTACCCCGTTCGTGCCAGACCGCCCTCCGGGAGCATGCTACATTGCAACATTGTTGCTTACAGGGGGGGACAACTTAGCTACATGTCCATGCTATTACCCACTGCCTGAGGTGACATGGTTGCGTCCGCTGTCCACAGCACAATGTAATGTGGTAGGGCCCGGGGCCATCATTCATGCATAATGACCACACGGACACACTTGGATAGATAGTGGAACTGGCTACGGGCACGTGCGCCCGGCCCCTTTTTATTACCAGGATCACATATCCAGTGACGCCTGTGCTGTATGGGTGTGGGGTGAGTGTGAGCCAGCCCTCAGTGAGTGGTTGGTGCTTGCAACAAATTGAACAGTGATCACTATTAAAGCGGAAACAGAATACACCAACATAACACTAACAACTGCGACGCACCATGGAGGTAGCCGGAGCAAGTACAGAGGTCACCCAATATTCAATCAGAAGGGGCCATGACTTGTGGTGCACTGAGATAGTGGCACCAGAGCTGGGAGTGCTCATGTGAAGAATTTGTCAATGATTGTGTCCCTTTGGGATATTCCTGCCGCAGCTGCAGTGGGGTGTGTTACACCTGCCTCATCTTCATCATCATCGTCCCAGGCCTTCCACACTGCCTGAGGTGACGTTGTTGCGTCCGCAGTCCACAGCACGTGACTCAATCATAAAGGCTCCATGAGCTGCGGTGCACATAGTTTGCGGCACCTGTGGCGCTCAGTGGGTGCGCAGCCAGCGATGATGCGTGGTCCGGGCGGGCCGCACTGGGAGCAATGCCTTTTGCCTATTGAATTCTGCCTCAATATGGCCACGTGGCATTGCCTTGTGGTGCACAGAGTTAGTGGCACCTGTGGCGCTCAGGGGGTGCGCAGCCAGCGATGATGCGTGGTCCGGGCGGTCCGCACAGTGAGCAATGTCTGTTGCCTACTGGACTGCGTCATCTGCAATCACGACTCGATCTGAATTGTGAGCCCTGCTGACCGCAGTGTAGGCCGGAGGCAGTATCCAGCACACACATAACTCCGTGGTGCTGTGCGGCTGGGTGCACTGGGGGCCTGTGTCACGGAAGCCAGCGTTCGGCTGAGGAGGCTGGCGGTCACGGCGGCGGACTCGTGGCAGGGTGAGCGGCGCTGCCCTGGCAGACGCGTTGGCCATCCCGGAAGTGAACCACGCCCAGAGCCCCGGCCTATTTATTCACACTCCTACGCTGGGCTGACGTACGCCGGACAAGCCCACTTCGCTTGCGCTTACAGGGGGGACGGCAGAGCTACATGACCGAGGTCTTCCCCACTGCCTGAGGTAACATGGTTGCGTCCACTGTCCAGGACACTGCAAACACCTGCAATATATGTCCATATGGATAGGTCTGTGCTCTGCATACTGAGGTCTGTCCAGCACATCACCGCCACACTTGGCATTGTGTGCATTCTTATTCATGGGTGACTTGCTTCCTTCACACATACTTGGTTCCCACCTCTCCCCACATTCTGCTATTGTGTGGCTGAGGGGCCATGCCGTTTTCGGGACGTCCGCTGTCCTGTTCTGCGCTGCCTCGGTGGTAGTCGGGGAGGGTGGTCCTGGGGGGGCTGGGGGTGGTGGTGGTGGGTGTTGTGGCCCTCTTGGGTCTCCGGGCTGCATGATCAGTGTCTCCATGGCATCTGTTGGTCTTCAGATGTGTCTCTGGGCTGGGCTCCCTTTCTACTGCAGTTTGTCGTCCTGCTTAACACCAGTAAAAGGCAGGTGTTAAATCCCTGCTGCTAACGCGCCTTATCACCTGTTTTTGATTCGCATCGCAGATCTGGCTGGAAGTTGTGAATATCGCGAAGTGGTGTTTTTGTGTGTTTTTGCACGGGAACGCCTACTCTGCATATCATTAGCGTTAGTTGTCTCTCTCATCCGTGGCGATGTTTTTGCGGCAGCTATCGCTGGTAAACTGGCGATGTGGGCAGTTTGCACCAGCTTGGGAATGGGGAAATAATTATTTCGCCACTTTAGCTGCGCTAAAGTGCCGATAACTCGGCGATAAGTCCTTGAGAATATGCCCCAAAGTATTTAAAGAACTCCTTAATTGAGTGAATCACGGAGCCTGAATGTTATGTACATCAGCATGCGCAGTGAGTTTGAATCAGCACTTAGTATTATCCTGCAGTGTTTGAAATCCTTCATACAAGCATTGCATTAGTGTCATTTTTAACCCCTTCCATGCGCGGCCGATTTTCGCCCTGTGCGAGGCATTGCATTGAGCGGACGGGTTCATGACGAGCTCAGCTCGTCATGCGCACACGAGCACTGCGCAGCATGACGAGCTGAGCTCGTCATGAGCATGGAAGGGGTTAAAGCCAGTTCAGTGCGCAAAGTAAAAAAACAGTTCCAAAGATTGCTAGCATACCATGGCTGAATGTGGAGCATTGCATCCTTCTTCATAAGGAATCCATGAATGAGCCTGAAAGGCATTTCAGCTCAGATCCCTTACTTGTTTTCCCTGGTATTGTTTTGTGGGAACATCCCGTCTTATCCAGAGAAGAGGCTAGCGAGTCAGGCCCCCTATGCCAATCCATCACGCACCAAGGGCCCGATTCACAGAACTAACTTAAGACAAAATCCTAAACTTACTACCATTTTGGTATTCACAGAAGGCACTTACTCATTTTGGTATTCACAGAAGGCACTTACTTACTAATTTTGAGTAACTTACTAATTTTGAGTAACTTACTCATTTTGAGTAACTTACTCATTTGTAGGTTACTCATTTTAGCATTCAGAAGGCACTTACTCATCAATGAGTAAGTGCCTTCTGTGAATACCAAAATGAGGAAGTTATTCAAAATGAGTAAGTTACTCAAAATGAGTAAGTAAGTGCCCTCTGTGAATACCAAAATGAGTAAGTGCCTTCTGTGAATACCAAAATGGTATTAAGTTTAGGATTTTGTCTTAAGTTAGTTCTGTGAATCGGGCCCCAAGTTGCTCCGTGAAGGTGCCCCAGACCATAGCAGGGCGGCTTCAATGTGGCAGGCACGGAACTTCCTGCCTTTATATCCCAAATTACCCAACACTTCTCTGGCAAAGAAAGCTTTGAAGCCACATTCCGAGGAATACAAGCACTTCATTAAACACCATAAAATCATTAGGTAGCCAGCAAAAATATCTGTCCCAACGTGTTTCAGCTCTGCTTCTGAGCCTTGCTCACAGGAAAATGAAAATTGCTTTCAGAAATGGCCATGTATTTAAAGAACTCCTTAATTGAGTGATTCACAAAGCCTGAATGCCATTTACATCAGCATGCGCAGTGAGTTTGAATCAGCACTTAGGGGCTGAACAATGGCAGATGGACTTCAGTCCATCCGCCATCGTTTTGTATTTGGGACCGCCTGCCTACAAGGCAGCAGTCCCACAGTACGAATTACGATGCGTCCACCACCGAGGTGGTCGCATTGCCTCTGTTTTGCATTGTGGCAGGTGCTGCTGGCTGTAGCACCCGGCGCAATGCAAAAAAGGGAAAATTTACATATCCCTGCACTACATTGCAGGCATCTTGCGGTGCCTGCCACATGGTGCAGGGATATGTAGGGGGGCACCATAGGTGCATGGTGCCCCCCCAGGTCCCGTGTCTGGGGGCCAGGGGGTAAGGGTGACCCGTTACGGTCCCCAATAGTCCCTTTGTGCCTGCCTGTTCATGGCGGGTTAACTGCCATGAACAGGCAGGCGGAAAGGGACACCGTAATCCCTACGGCAGTGCCTGTTAGGCACTGCCAACATTGTAGGGACTACGAGTCCCTCCACTGCACCAGCGGGCTCAAGGAGCCTGTCAGATGCAAGGCGGTCGGTCTTTACGACTGCCACAAATCCTCCCGCCATCATTATATGGCGGGCAATAAAGTTGGTTACAATGGTGGGGAGGCTGCCACCGACAGCCTGTAATTTGCGGTCTCCCCGCCATCGTAATCGGGCCCCTTGTATTATCCTGCATTGTTTGAAAGCCTTCATACAACATTTCATTAGTTTCATTTTTAAAGCCAGTTCAGTGCGCAAAGTAAAAAAACTGTTCCAACGATTGCTAGCATACCATGGCTGAATGTCGAACATTGCGTCCTTCTTCACAAGGAAACCGTGAGCCTGAAAGGCATTTCAGCTCACATCCCTTACTCATTTTCCCTGGTATTGTTTTGTGGGAACATCCCGTCTTTTCCAGAGAAGAGGCAAGCGAGTCAGGCCCCCTATGCCAATCCATCACGCACCAAGTTGCTCCGTAAAGGGGGCCCCAGACCCTAGCAGGGCGGCTTCAATGTGGCAGGCACGGAACCTCCTGCCTTTATATCCAAAATTACACAGCACTTGTCTGGCAAAAAAAAGCTTTGAAGTCACATTCCGAGGAATCCAAGCGCTTTATTAAACACCTTAAAATCAATAGATAGCCAGCAAAAATATCTGTCCCAACACATTTCAGCTCTGCTTCCGAGCCTTGCTCACGGGAAAATGAAAATTGCTTTCAGAAATGACAAAGTATTTAAAGAACTCCTTAATTGAGTGAATCACGGAGCCTGAATGTAATGTACATCAGCATGCGCAGTGAGTTTGAATCAGCACTTATTATTATCCAGCAGCGTTTGAAATCCTTCATACAGGCATTGCATTAGTGTCATTTTTAAAGCCAGCTCAGTGTGCAAAGTAAAAAACAGTTCCAAAGATTGCTAGCATACCATGGCTGAATGTGGAGCATTGCATCCTTCTTCACAAGGAATCCATGAGCCTGAAAGGCATTTCAGCTCACATCCCTTACTCGTTTTCCCTGGTATTGTTTTGTGGGAACATCCCGTCTTTTCCAGAGAAGAGGCGAGCGAATCAGGCCCCCTATGCCAATCCATCACGCACCAATTTGCTCCGTAAAGGGGGCCCCAGACCCTAGCAGGGCGGCTTCAATGTGGCAGGCAGGGAACTTCCTGCCTTTATATCCAAAATTACACAACACTTCTCTGGCAAAGAAAAGCTTTGAAGCCACATTCCGAGGAATCTAAGCGCTTCATTAAACACCATAAAATCATTAGGTAGCCAGCAAAAATATCTGTCCCAACGTGTTTCAGCTCTGCTTCTGAGCCTTGCTCACAGGAAAATGAAAATTGCTTTCAGAAATGGCCATGTATTTAAAGAACTCCTTAATTGAGTGATTCGCGGAGCCTGAATGCCATTTACATCAGCATGCGCAGTGAGTTTGAATCAGCACTTAGGGGCTGATTAGAATGGCAGACGGACTTCAGTCCATCCACCATCGTTTTGTATTTGGGACCGCCCGCCTACAAGGCAGCAGTCCCACAGTACGAATTACGATGCGTCCACCACCGAGGTGGTCGCATTGCCTCTGTTTTGCATTGCGGCAGGTGGTGCTACAGCCAGTAGCACCCGCCGCAATGCAAAAAAGGGAAAATTTACATATCCATGCACTACATGGCAGACACCATGCGGTGCCTGCCACATGGTGCAGGGATATGTAGGGGGGCACCATAGGTGCCCCCCCCCCTAGGTCCCGTGTCTGGGGGCCAGTGGGTAAGAGTGGCCCGTTACGGGCCCCCAAAGTCCCTTTCTGCCTGCCTGTTCATGGCAGGTTAACTGCCATGAACAGGCAGACAGAAAGGGACATCGTAATCCCTACGGCGGTGCCTGTTAGGCAGTGCCACCATTGTAGGGACTACGAGTCCCTCCACCGCACCAGCGGGCTCAAGGAGCCTGTCGGATGCGTGGCAGTCGGTCTTTATGACTGCCACACATCCTCCTGCCATCATTATGTGGTGGGCGATAAAGGTGGTTACGATGGTGGGGAGACTGCCACTGACAGCCTTTCAGTGGTGGTCTCCCCGCCATCGTAATTGGGCCCCTAATATTATCCTGCAGCGTTTGAAAGCCTTCATACAAACATTTCATTAGTTTAATTTTTAAAGCCAGTTCAGTGCACAAAGTAAAAAAACTATTCCAAAGATTGCTAGCATACCATGGCTGAATGTTGAACATTGCGTCCTTCACAAGGAAACCGTGAGCCTGAAAGGCATTTCAGCTCACATCCCTTACTCGTTTTCCCTGGTATTGTTTTGTGGGAAAATCCCGTCTTTTCCAGAGAAGAGGCGAGCGAGTCAGGCCCCCTATGCCAATACATCATGCACCAAGTTGCTCCGTGAAGGGGGCCCCACACCCTAGCAGGGCGGCTTCAATGAGGCAGGCACGGAACTTCCTGCCTTTACATCCAAAATTACACAACAGTTCTCTGGCAAAGAAAAGGTATGAAGCCACATTCCGAGGAATCCAAGCGCTTTATTAAACTCCATAAAATCATTAGGTAACCAGCAAAAATATCTGTCCCAACGCGTTTCAGCTCTGCTTCCGAGCCTTGCTCATGCGAAAATGAAATTTGCTTTCAGAAATGACCATGTAATTAAAGAACTCCTTAATTGAGTGATTCACGGAACCTGAATGTTATTTACATCAGCATGCGCAGTGAGTTTGAATCAGCACTTAGTATTATCCTGCAGTGTTTGAAATCCTTCATACAAATATTGCGTTAGTGTCATTTTTAATGCAAATGAAACAATTGATGGACGGAATGCTGGACAATGCAAACATTCACCCCCAGTCACAAGGATCTGGGTTAAATCCATCATTCTTTTGCTCACCACACCACCCCAGTTTGGACCCAGCCATATGCAAATCAGTCTTGACCCTGTTCCTTGTGGGAACAGTCCAGCCCGAACTGCCAAGCCAAGTCCTCCCTGGACCGGAAACAAGCATCCTGGGACCTGTTTCAGGGCATCACCCTTCATCAGCCAGGCTAGCTTGAATCCAGTGGTGTAGTGAACACGGGACCCACGTCTGGGCATACCCTTCCCACTTAGGGCGACAAATGCAAAAGAAACAATTGATGGACGGAATGCTGGACAATGCAAACATTCACCCCCAGTCACAAGGTTCTGGATTAAATCCATCATTCTTTTGCTCGCCACACCACCCTAGTGTGGATCCAGCCATATGCAAATCAGTCTTGACCCTGTTCCTTGTGGGAACAGTCCAGCCCGAACTGCCAAGCCAAGTCCTCCCTGGACCGGAAACAAGCATCCTGGGACCGGTTTCAGAGCATCACCCTTCATCAGCCAGGCTAGCTTGAATCCAGTGGTGCAGTGAGCACGGGACCCACGTATGGGCATACCCTTCCCACTTAGGGCAACAAATGCAAAAGAAACAATTGATGGACGGAATGCTGGACAATGCAAACATTCACCCCCAGTCACAAGGATCTGGGTTAAATCCATCATTCTTTGGCTCACCACACCACACCACCCCAGTTTGGACCCAGCCATATGCAAATCAGTCTTGACCCTGTTCCTTGTGGGAACAGTCCAGCCCAAACTGCCAAGCCAAGTCCTCCCTGGACCGGAAACAAGCATCCTGGGACCGGTTTCAGGGCATCACCCTTCATCAGCCAAGCTAGCTTGAATCCAGTGGTGTAGTGAGCACGGGACCCACGTCTGGGCATATCCTTCCCACTTAGGGCGACAAATGCAAAAGAAACAATTGATGGACGGAATGCTGGACAATGCAAACATTCACCCCCAGTCACAAGGATCTGGGTTAAATCCATCATTCTTTTGCTCACCACACCACCCCAGTTTGGACCCAGCCATATGCAAATCAGTCTTGACCCTGTTCCTTGTGGGAACAGTCCAGCCCGAACTGCCAAGCCAAGTCCTCCCTGGACCGCAAACAAGCATCCTGGGACCGGTTTCAGAGCATCACCCTTCATCAGCCAGGCTAGCTTGAATCCAGTGGTGTAGTGAGCACGGGACACACGTCTGGGCATACCTTTCCCACTTAGGGCGACAAATGCAAAAGAAACAATTGATGGACGGAATGCTGGACAATGCAAACATTCACCCCCAGTCACAAGGATCTGGGTTAAATCCATCATTCTTTTGCTCACCACACCACTCCAGTTTGGACCCAGCCATATGCAAATCAGTCTTGACCCTGTTCCTTGTGGGAACAGTCCAGCCCGAACTGCCAAGCCAAGTCCTCCCTGGACCAGACACAAGCATCCTGGGACCTGTTTCAGGGCATCACCCTTCATCAGCCAGGCTAGCTTGAATCCAGTGGTTTAGTGAGCACGGGACGCACGTCTGGGCATACCCTTCCCACTTAGGGCGACAAATGCTGAAGAAACAATTGATGGACGGAATGCCGGACAATGCAAACATTCACCCCCAGTCACAAGGATCTGGGTTAAATCCATCATTCTTTTGCTCACCACACCACCCCAGTTTGGACCCAGCCATATGCAAATCAGTCTTGACCCTGTTACTTGTGGGAACAGTCCAGCCCGAACTGCCAACCCAAGTCCTCCCTGGACCAGACACAAGCATCCTGGGACCCGTTTCAGGGCATCACCCTTCATCAGCCAGGCTAGCTTGAATCCAGTGGTGTAGTGAGCACGGGACCCACGTCTGGGCATACCCTTCCCACTTAGGGCGACAAATGCTGAAGAAACAATTGATGGACGGAATGCTGGCTAATGCAAACATTCACCCCCAGTCACAAGGATCTGGGTTAAATCCATCATTCTTTTGCTCACCACACCACGCCAGTTTGGACCCAGCCATATGCAAATCAGTCTTGACCCTGTTCCTTGTGGGAACAGTGAAGCCTGAACTGCCAAGCCAAGTCCTCCCTGGACCGGAAACAAGCATCCTGGGACCGGTTTCAGGGCATCACCCTTCATCAGCCAGGCTAGCTTGAATCCAGTGGTGTAGTGAGCACGGGACCCACGTCTGGGCATGCCCTTCCCACTTAGGGTGACAAATGCAAAAGAAAGTGTCATTTTTAAAGCCTAGTCAGTGCAAAAAGACAAAACAGTTCCAAAGATTGCTAGCATACTATGGCTGAATGTCGAACATTGTGTCCTTCTTCACAAGGAATCCGTGATTCAGGCTCACGGATTCCTTGTGAAGAAGGATGCAAAAGAACGCAATGTTTGACATTCAGCCATGGTATGCTAGCAATCAATCTTTGAACTGTTTTTCCTGACCCCTTGTACATATTATAAAAGAGAGGTGAGCATGTGTCCTGAATTCATAAATCTGGAAAAAAGTTTTTGGGGCCACTCGTGAAATCCACGGATTTGTCGCAGGGCTCAGAGCGGCCCCTGATCCGCAGATTTAGCGCAAGTGGGTGGAAAAAATGATATATTATTTTTTACACTCAGGCTTACTCTCACACCCATTCAGATACCCATACAGATACTGTCACATCCAGTTACATACCCATACAGAAACTTTCACACCCACTCTTATACCCATGCAGACACTGTCACACCCATTCACAAACCTATACAGTCAGTTACACCTATTCAGAAGTCCATGCAGACAATGTCATATCCATTCACAAACCCATAAAGACACCTTCACACTCATTCACATACCTAAACAGACACTGTCACACCCATTCACATAGCCATGGACTCTCTGTCGCACCCATTCACAAACCCAAAGAGGCACTATCACAGCTGTTCAGATATCAATAAAAACCCTGGCACACCTATGTACAGTGTTACTCCCATTCACAAACCTATACAGACACTGTCTCATCCACTTAGAAACCTATACAGACACTGTGACACCCATTGACATACCGAAACAGACACTGTCACACCCATTCGCATACTGATAGACAAACTGTCACACCCATTCAAAAACCCATTCAGATACTATTATTACATCCATTTATAAAACCATACATATTGATTGACAAATCCATGCAGACACTGTAACACCCATTCACGTACTCAAACAGATACTGTCACACCCAGTCACATACTAATAGAGACACTGTTACACCCTTTCACAAACCCATACAGACACTGTCACACCCATTCATGTACCTAAACAGACATTCACTGTCACACCCATTCATGTACCTAAACAGACATTCATATACCCACAGAGACTCTGTCACACCCATTTACAAAATCATAGAGGCACTATCACACTCATTTGGATACCTATAAAGACAGTGTCACGCCCAGTTACAAACCCATACAGATGCTGTGCACACTGACAAAGCCATACATACACTGTGACACTCATTCACGTACCTAAACAGTTATTGTAACATCCATTTACAAACCCATATAGACACTGTTACACCCATTGAAAACCCCATACAGACTTTGACACACTCATCCACATACTGATAGAGATACTATAACACCCATTTACATGCCTATACAGACATTGTCACAGCCATTTATATACCATAAATACACTGTTACACCCATTGACAAACTCACGTATGCACCTATAAACTGATACCTGTTTGACTTGGCCCTTGTTGCAGTCATCGCAGAACTTTTTGCCTTCCTTCTGTATTTGTTCTGACCTGTTTTTGTTGGTTTTATGACTCTGGGCATTTTACCACTGCTAATCAGTGCTAAAGAGCATGTGCTCTCTCTTGTAAACTTGGTAAGATCAGTCTACACCTGTTTGGCATATTTAATTTACCTGTAAGTCCCTTGTACAGTGGTATCACACATAACCAGGGCCTGTAAATTAAGTGCTATTAGTGGGCCTGCAGTCACAAAACAATGGGGTAACCCAAAATTAATCCGAAGGACCTGAGTAACTTATGATACAGACAAACAATGGTCCGAACGGAAAAAGCAACAGGAGGCATAGGAAAACTGAATATATCAAAAGATCTCCTACCACTATATGGAAAAGAAGAAAAACAGTCTCGTAGATTCAATCCACAGTTGCGAGGTTAGGGCAGCAGACAAGATTTCAAAACCAGACACATACACATAATTGCATTTCGTTAAATTAGTGTAGGGAGGCCCTTATGACCTCCGCTGCAGCCCTGGGAACTGCCACCTCCCTAGGGCTTTAAGCATAATGAAAGCGGGGGGCCACCCCCCAAGGCTTTATCCAAAATAAATGGGGGGGCACCTGGCCCCCCACAGCCCGGGGACCACCACTCCCAGGGGTTTTAACTTTCATTAATGGGGGGGCCACGTGGCCCCATGCAGCCCTGGGAACTGCCACATCCCCAGGGCAATTAACATAGCCCGCACAGTGCCCCCCGCAGCCCCGTGGACCGCCACTTCCAGGGACATTATAGTTCATCAGTTATAGTTACCTGAGCTAACAATAACTTCTCCCCGACAATGCACTGCTCATGACCTCACATATTACATCACTCATGACATGGTCCATGACATCACTGATAGTTAGGTTCAAGTTTCCATAGGGAAAGCATTTGTTGTTTTGCCAATAACTTTGGTGCCGTGCGACAAATCTTCACAACATATTCAAAATTATAACACCACTCACTTCAGCTGCTGTGTTGAAAGGAAGCAGGGGTCGGGAAAAAGGTGGGGCCTTGCCCATCCCCATGCTGCCCCAGGGACCGCCACCTTCCCAGGGCTTTAATAATTAATTGCCGGGGAGGCCTAGTGCCCCCCCACAGCCTCGGGGACTGCCACCTCCCAAGGGCTTTTTAAAAATTAATATTGTATGGGGGGCTCCTGTCCCCCCACATTGCCCCAGGAACCACCACCTCCCCAGGGCATTGATTTATTAAAATACGGGGTCCGTAGCAGACCCACGGCCCGGGGACCACCATCTTCCCAGGGCTTTAAGTGTGATGGAGGGGGCCTTGAGGCCCTCCTCGAGGAGCCCTCCATGGCCCTGGGGACCGCCAACCCCCAGGGCCAGCTCCAGCAATGTCCCGGGGTGCTCACCCCCGGGACATTGCAGTATGCTATGGCAGGGCGGGAGCGGTGCTCCCGCCCTGCCACAGCAAACATCTGCTTCGCTTCATGGAAGCGAGAGCAGAAAAAAAGCTCTCGCTTCCATGAAGCTAAGCAGTATTGCTTTTGGGCAAAGGCAGCTGCATGTCAGAAGCTCGCTTTGCCCAAAAGCAATGCCGGCTCCCGCAGGAGGCGGGGAGCCAGCAGGGACCGCAGGGGCATTAGGGCTCCCCCGCGGTCCCCACTAAGAGGCCAAGCTCTGGGGGATGGGGTCGGTTAGGGGGGCTGTGCAGGCCCTCCTACCCATTTTTTTTAAGTATTGGCCATGCCCGGGGGGATGGGGTGCCCAGGGCTATATAGGCCTCAGGAGGGGGGCTGCGCAGCCCCCTCCAAAATATATATATATTTTTTTTAAAGTAGAGGCCAGGACCCGGGGCATGGGGTCCCCGGGGCTGAACATGGCCCTGGTAGGGGGCGATATCGGGCAATGTAACTAGGAGGTATTAATGATGCTTATGTTTGATGCCACTAGCAAAAGGCACAGACACATGAATGCATGTTTTCAGGAATATGGTGAGACTTACAACAGTGACATGTGAAGGGTTGCTGTTTTATATTTGGCTAGGCCCAGCACTCTGAGCAGTCACTGAATAGTGAAGATACAAGAGAAAAGTGAGGTTTAAGATATGCTGGCAGAGGGAATAGTGATTAGGCTACTTTGTATGAGTCTGTGGAAAGGTACATTTCAAGTACGCCATATAAATTTAGGTATCTGCTTGAAATGGGAAGTGCAGTTGGTCAAGTTGAAAGGACTGCATGGACTTGTGACTGAGGTATGTCTACTTGTACATGTATTTTCACACTTGTTTTGCATCTGAATATGCTAGACCTATAAAACAGAGGCATACATCTATTTGTATGTTTGATGCCACTAGCAAAAGGCACAGACACATGAATGCATGTTTTCAGGATTATGGTGAGACTTACAATGGTGATACGCAAAGGGTTGCTGCTTTATATTTGGCTAGGCCCAACACTCTGAGTAGTCACTGAATAGTGAAGCTGCAAGAGAAGGTCCCTGGGGCAGAGCAAGACCACTGACTCATTGTCAGTGAAATTGCTCTCCCACCCTCGCAGCTCCACCATTAAGTGAGGCCTGCCCCTGCACTCTTGAGTGCTGGTGATCGAGGCTCCTCCTCCACCCGCAGGTTTCCTGCGCCTCATCCCTGGTGGTCCAGTGGACCTCTGTCTCCTTCCTCTCACTCTGCTCCTTCACTCGTTTTCACTCGCTTTTTCTACTCTTTTATCTTTCACCTTTCTGCACTTTTCTGCATCTCTGCTCTTTGTGCCTTATTTCTGCTCATTTTCCCTTTCTCTCGCTCTGCTCTTTCACTCGTTTTCACTCGTTTTTCTACCCTCTTTTATCTTTCACCTTTCTGCACTTTTCTGCATCTCTGCTCTTTGTGCCTTATTTCTGCTTATTTTCCCTTTTTCTTTATCCCTTATTTCCTCCCTTTACCTTTCCCTGTCGCTGCTGCCACCGTGGCCCCTCCCCCCCCAGCAGGACCGGCCCAATCCAGCTCCCCTCCCCGCTCCCGCCTCCCAGCTGTCCAGCCCTTCCCGACTCCTAGTTAATGGCGGCCACTGCGGGGACAGGCGAGCAAGACCACTGACTCATTGTCAGTGAAATTGCTCTCCCACCCTCGCAGCTCCACCATTAAGTGAGGCCTGCCCCTGCACTCTTGAGTGTTGGTGATCGAGGCCCTCCTCCACCCGCAGGTTTCCTGCGCCTCATCCCTGGTGGTCCAGTGGACCTCTGTCTCCTTCCTCTCACTCTGCTCCTTCACTCGTTTTCACTCGTTTTTCTACCATTTTTATCTTTCACCTTTCTGCACTTTTCTGCATCTCTGCTCTTTTGTGCCTTATTTCTGCTCATTTTCCCTTTCTCTCGCTCTGCTCTTTCACTCGATTTCACTCGTTTTTCTGCCCTCTTTATCTTTCACCTTCCTGCACTTTTCTGCATCTCTGCTCTTTTGTGCCTTATTTCTGATTATTTTCCCTTTTTTCTTTATCCCTTATTTCCTCCCTTTACCTTTCCCCGCCGCTGCTGCCCCCGTGGCCCCTCCCCCCCCAGCGCGACCGGCCCAATCCAGCTCCCCTCCCTCCCCGCTCCCGCCTCCCAGCTGTCCAGCCCTCCCCGACCCCTACTTAATGGCGGCCACTGCGGGGACAGGCGAGCAAGACCACTGACTCATTGTCAGTGAAATTGCTCTCTCACCCTCGCAGCTCCACCATTAA
Organism: Calotriton arnoldi; assembly: GCA_963921515.1. Classification (NCBI taxonomy): domain Eukaryota; kingdom Metazoa; phylum Chordata; class Amphibia; order Caudata; family Salamandridae; genus Calotriton; species Calotriton arnoldi. The sequence goes on from CAWUFW010008971.1 coordinate 59,331, forward strand.
GTGAGGCCTGCCCCTGCACTCTTGAGTGTTGGTGATCGAGGCCCTCCTCCACCCGCAGGTTTCCCTGGGCCTCATCCCTGGTGGTCCAGTGGACCTCTGTCTCCTTCCTCTCACTCTGCTCCTTCACTCGTTTTCACTCGTTTTTCCACCCTTTTTATCTTTCACCTTTCTGCACTTTTCTGCATCTCTGCTCTTTTGTGCCTTATTTCTGCTCATTTTCCCTTGCTCTCGCTCTGCTCTTTCACTCGTTTTCACTCGTTTTTCTACCCTCTTTTATCTTTCACCTTTCTGCACTTTTCTGCATCTCTGCTCTTTTGTGCCTTATTTCTGCTTATTTTCCCTTTTTTCTTTATCCCTTATTTCCTCCCTTTACCTTTCCCCGTCGCTGCTGCCACCGTGGCCCCTCTCCCCCCAGCGGGACCGGCCCAATCCAGCTCCCCTCCCCGCTCCCGCCTCCCAGCTGTCCAGCCCTCCCTGACCCCTAGTTAATGGCGGCCACTGCGGGGACAGGCGAGCAAGACCACTGACTCATTGTCAGTGAAATTGCTCTCCCACCCTCGCAGCTCCACCATTAAGTGAGGCCTGCCCCTGCACTCTTGAGTGTTGGTGATTGAGGCCCTCCTCCACCCGCAGGTTTCCCTGCACCTCATCCCTGGTGGTCCATTGGACCTCTGTCTCCTTCCTCTCACTCTGCTCCTTCACTCGTTTTCACTCGTTTTTCTACCCTTTTTATCTTTCACCTTTCTGCACTTTTCTGCATCTCTGCTCTTTTGTGCCTTATTTCTGCTCATTTTCCCTTTCTCTCGCTCTGCTCTTTCACTCGTTTTCACTCGTTTTTCTGCCCTCTTTTATCTTTCACCTTTCTGCACTTTTCTGCATCTCTGCTCTTTTGTGCCTTATTTCTGCTTATTTTCCCTTTTTTCTTTATCCCTTATTTCCTCCCTTTACCTTTCCCCGCCGCTGCTGCCCCGTGGCCACTCCCCCCAGCGCCACCGGCCCAATCCAGCTCCCCTCCCCGCTCCCACCTCCCAGCTGTCCAGCCCTCCTCGACTCCTACTTAATGGCGGCCACTGCGGGGACAGGCGAGCAAGACCACTGACTCATTGTCAGTGAAATTGCTCTCTCACCCTCGCAGCTCCACCATTAAGTGAGGCCTGCCCCTGCACTCTTGAGTGTTGGTGATCGAGGCCCTCCTCCACCCGCAGGTTTCCTGGGCCTCATCCCTGGTGGTCCAGTGGACCTCTGTCTCCTTCCTCTCACTCTGCTCCTTCACTCGTTTTCACTCGTTTTTCTACCCTTTTTATCTTTCACCTTTCTGCACTTTTCTGCATCTCTGCTCTTTGTGCCTTATTTCTGCTCATTTTCCCTTTCTCTCGCTCTGCTCTTTCACTCGTTTTCACTCGTTTTTCTACCCTCTTTTATCTTTCACCTTTCTGCACTTTTCTGCATCTCTGCTCTTTTGTGCCTTATTTCTGCTTATTTTCCCTTTTTTCTTTATCCCTTATTACCTCCCTTTACCTTTCCCCGCCGCTGCTGCCCCCGTGGCCCCTCCCCACCAGCGTGACCGGCCCAATCCAGCTCCCCTCCCCGCTCCCGCCTCCCAGCTGTCCAGCCCTCCCCGACCCCTACTTAATGGCGGCCAATGCGGGGACAGGCGAGCAAGACCACTGACTCATTGTCAGTGAAATTGCTCTCCCACCCTCGCAGCTCCACCATTAAGTGAGGCCTGCCCCTGCACTCTTGAGTGTTGGTGATCGAGGCCCTCCTCCACCCGCAGGTTTCCTGCGCCTCATCCCTGGTGGTCCAGTGGACCTCTGTCTCCTTCCTCTCACTCTGCTCCTTCACTCGTTTTCACTCGTTTTTCTACCATTTTTATCTTTCACCTTTCTGCACTTTTCTGCATCTCTGCTCTTTTGTGCCTTATTTCTGCTCATTTTCCCTTTCTCTCGCTCTGCTCTTTCACTCGTTTTCACTCGTTTTTCTACCCTCTTTTATCTTTCACCTTTCTGCACTTTTCTGCATCTCTGCTCTTTTGTGCCTTATTTCTGCTTATTTTCCCTTTTTTCTTTATCCCTTATTTCCTCCCTTTACCTTTCCCCGCCGCTGCTGCCCCCGTGGCCCCTCCCCCCCCAGCGCGACCGGCCCAATCCAGCTCCCCTTCCCGCTCCCGCCTCCCAGCTGTCCAGCCCTCCCCGACCCCTACTTAATGGCGGCCAGTGTGCGGCCGCGCCGCTGGTGCACCGAAGGCGCGTCAAAGGCAAGCCCATCTGCGACCCGTCCGCAACCAGCGCCAGGAACCCTGGACCTCCGCCCCGCCAACGCTACGACCCAGCAGCACTCCACGCACTCAACCCAGGCTGCAACAACAACTGCAAGCTAGCATCACCAGCCGACACCCACGGACCCTTCAGCTGTCACCGCTGCCGGCACACCTGCAGCACCGCCAAGAACACGGATCCAGCACAATCCGCCCACAAGAACACAACCGAACCGAAGACCCTGCAATGCATCCTCCTCAACGTCCGATCCCTCCACAAACACGCCACAGAAATCTGGGACCTCCTCGACAGCACCACCCCGGACGTAGCGTTCTTCACCGAAACCTGGACCAACACCACCTCGGGACCGGACATCGCCATCCCCTAAGGATACAAGATCTCCAGGAAGGACCGCCCCACCCGCCCAGGAGGAGGAATCGCCATCGTCCACAAATCCAGCCTCCGCCTGAGCACACTCCCTGACGAGCCCACAGAACTGATGGAACACCTTCACTTCAAGATACTGGCCAGCCCCACCGCCACCCTCCGAGGAACCCTCATCTACCGACCCCCTGGACCCCGTGGACCCTTCGCCAACTCCATCATGGACATTATCTCCCCGCAGGCCATCGCATCCACCAACTACACCCTGCTGGGAGACCTCAACTTCCACCTCGACAACCAACTAGACCCCAACACCACATCCCTCCTGGACAACCTCCACAACATTGGACTCCGCCAGATCGTGACCGAGCCCACGCACTCAGCAGGACACACCCTTGACTCCCTCTTCACTACAGGAAACTCCATCACCTTCAGCCACACCACCGAACTCCCATGGACCGACCATCGTTGCGTCCACTTCACCTTCAGAACACCCACCATCCACAGACACCAGCACCTGCTTCCACGAAGAAACTGGACCAAAATCACCGACGACCAGCTCACCTCCTCACTCAACAACTCCACCCCAACCATCGCGGAAAACGACAACCCCAACACCGCAGCCCGAACCCTGCATAGATGGATCTCGGACAGCACCAACACCATAGCCCCCTCAAGAAAAACAACAATACCCGCGCCAAGAAAGCCAGATGGTTTACCACCGAACTTTGAGAGTCCAGACGCACATGCCGCCGCCTCGAAAAGGCCTGGAGGAACACCAAATTCACAGAAGCCCACACCAACTTCAGAGCCGCCACCAACGCCCATCATCAACTCATCAGAGAAACGAGGAAAAAAGCGATTGAAGACAGAATCTCCACCCACGCGCACAACAGCAAGGAACTCTTCAGCATCATCAAGGAGTTCGCCCAACCCACCAGCGAGTCTACCGACATCCCTCCCTCACAAGACCTCTGCGACAAACTCAGCACCTTTTTCCACCACAAAATCAAGAGCATCTACGACAACTTCGACGAAGACAACCAACACACTGAACCCTAACCAACCACCCCCGACACCCGGAAACCAGCGATTGACGACTGGACAGCCCTCACCACCGAAGACACACTGAAGACAATGAAGTCAATCCACTCAGGGGCCCCCACGGACCCCTGCCCCCACCACATCTTCAACAGAGCCGCCGACACCATCGCACCCATGCTCCGCCACACCATCAACCGCTCCCTGGGGACCGCCTCGTTCCCCGACGACTGGAAACACGCCGAGGTCAACCCCTCCTAAAGAAACCCTCAGCGGACCCCACCGACCTCAAAAACTACAGACCCATCTCCCTGCTCCCGTTCCCAGCGAAAGTCATCGAGAAAGCCATCAACAGCCAACTCGCCACATTCATTGAAGAACACAACATCCTCGACTCCTCCCAATCCGGCTTCAGAAAAAACCACAGTATGGAAACCGCCCTCCTCGCCGCAACAGACGACATCCGCACCCTACTGGACAAAGGAGAAACAGTAGCCCTCATCCTCCTCGACCTATCAGCGGTGTTCGACACAGTCTCCCACTGCACCCTAATACGCAGACTCTACGACGCAGGAATCCAGGACAAGGCCCTCGACTGGATCCGCTCCTTCCTCTCCAGCAGGACGCAGCGGGTCAGACTCCCCCCTTTCCTCTCGGACCCCACACCTACCACCTGCGGAGCCCCCCAGGGCTCCTCGCTCAGCCCGACGCTCTTCAACGTCTACATGGCTCCACTTGCCCCCATCGTCAGAACCTACGGACTCAATATCGTGTCATACGCAGACGACACCCAGCTCATCCTCTCCCTATCCAACGAGCCCAACACCGCCAGACGAAACTTTCGAGAAGGAAGCCGTCGCCAAATGGATGAAAAACAGCTGCCTACAACTAAACACCAACAAAACAGAAGTACTCATCATGGGCCCAAACCCCGACGCCTGGAGCGACACCTGGTGGCCCCCCGCCCTCGGAAACCCGCCAACCCCCACAGACCACGCACGCAACCTGGGAATCATCCAGGACTCCGAGCTCAAAATGGATCACCAGATCAACTCTGTCTCGTCTTCCTGCTTCCACACCCTCCGCCTCCTTCGTAAGACCTTCAAATGGATCCCCCTCGAACACCGAAAGACCGTCACTCACGCCCTGGTCACCAGCAGACTCGACTACGGCAACGCACTCTATGCCGGAATAAACAAAAACCTCATTCGCAAGCTACAGAACATCCAGAACGCCGCCGCAAGACCGGTCCTCAACCTGCCAAAACACTGCCACATCTCCCAGCACCTGCGCACACTCCACTGGCTCCCCATCGAGGCGAGAATCACCTTTAAGATGCTCACCCACGCACACAAGGCCCTCCACGGCACCGGACCAGCATACCTGAACAGCCGACTCAAATTCCACGCACCCCAAAGGACCCTACGATCAGCCCAGCTCTCCTACGCCGTGGTCCCCCGCACCAGAAAGACTAGATCGGGAGGCCGCTCCTTCTCCTTCCTCGCGGCCAAAGCATGGAACGCCCTTCCGCTCCACCTCAGACAGACAACATCGCTCCCCATCTTTGCAAGAAACCTCAAAACCTGGCTCTACGACAGACCCCCTCCTTGATGGAATGGAACCTGCACCCCCTCCCACCCCTAGCGCCTTGAGACCCTTACGGGTGAGTAGTCGCGCTTTAACAAACTCCTGATTGATTGATTGATTAGTGATTAGGCTACTTTGTATGAGTCTGTGGAAAGGTACACTTCAAGTACGCCATATAAATTTAGGTATCTGCTTGAAATGGGAAGTGCAGTTGGTCAAGTTGAAAGGACTGCATGGACTTGTGACTGGGGTATGTCTACTTGTACATGTATTTTCACACTTGTTATGCATCTGAAGATGCTAGACCTATAAAACAGAGGCATACATCTATTTGTATGTTTCTTTTATGTTTGATGGCACTAGCTAAAGGCACAGACACATGCCTGCAGGCTTTCAGGAATATGGTGAGACTTACAACAGAGATATGCGAAGGGTTGCTGCTTTATATTTGGCTAGGCCCAATACTCTGAGTAGTCGCTGAATAGTGAAGCTGCAAGAGAAAAGTGAGGTTTAAGACATACTGACAGAGGGATTAGTGTTTAGGCTACTTCGTATGAGTCTGTGGAAAGGTACACTTGAAGTGCACCTTTCCACAGACATTTTCCGTATAAATGTAGGTGTCTGCTTGAAATGGGAAGTGCAGTCTGTCAAGTTGAAAGGACAGCATGGTCTTGTGACTGAGGTATGTCTCCACTTGTAGACCGCCCAGGCCTACTTTGTATGAGTCTGTGGAAAGGTACACTTCAAGTACGCTGTATGTATATAAGTATCTGCTTGAAATGGGATGTGTAGTCTATAAAGTTGAAAGGACTGCATGGACTCGTGACTGAGGTATGTCTGTACTTGTACATGTATTTTCACACGTGTTATGCATCTGAAGATGCTAGACCTATAAAACACAGGTATACATCTATTTGTATGTTTCTTTTATGTTTAATGCCACTAGAAAAAAAGGCACAGACAAATGGATGCATGTTTTTACGAATATCGTGAGACTTACAACAGTGACATGCAAAGGGTTGCTGTTTATATTTCGCTAGGCCCAACACTCTGAGTAGTCGCTGAATAGTGAAGCTGCAAGAGAAAAGTGAGGTTTAAGACATACTGGCAGAGGGATTACTGATTAGGCTACTTTGTATCAGGCCTGGGCGTAGTTCGCAGAGTTTTGCTGCACGAAACTCCGCGAAGTGACTAAAAACTCTGCAAAGTTCTGCAAGAGGCGGAGTGCAGTGCGAACTGCCGTTCGCGGTGGTTTTCCTGCCGCTCGGGTAGAAATTCTACCCAAGCAGCAGCTTGGCCTTGTGAACTTACCGTTCCTGAGCACGAGCGGGGAAAAAACTCTGCTGCACTATGCGGAGCACAGTTTTCTGCACTTCGCAAGCTCTGCGAAGCATGGAGTGCAGAAAACTCAGCAAACTCCGCAAACGGAGTGGAGTTCACCGCCCAGGCCTACTTTGTATGAGTCTGTGGAAAGGTACACTTCAAGTACGCTGTATGTATTTAGGTATCTGCTTGAAATGGGATGTGCAGTCTGTCAAGTTGAAAGGACTGCATGGACTCGTGACTGAGGTATGTCTGTACTTGTACATGTATTTTCACACGTGTTATGCATCTGAAGATGCTAGACCTATAAAACACAGGTATACATCTATTTGTATGTTTCTTTTATGTTTAATGCCACTAGCAAAAAAGGCACAGACAAATGGATGCAAGTTTTTAGGAATATGGTGAGACTTAAAACAGTGATATGCAAAGGGTTGCTGCTTTATATTTGGCAAGGCCCAACACTCTTAGTAGTCGCTGAATAGTGAAGCTGCAAGAGTAAAGTGAGGTTTAAGACATGCTGGCAGAGGGATTAGTGATTAGGCTACTTTGGATGAGTCTGTGGAAAGGTATCATTGGAGTATGCCGTATGATTTTAGGTGTTTGCTTGGAATGGGAAGTGCAGTTTGTCAAGTTTAAAGGTCTGCATGGTCTTGTGACTGAAGTATGTGTCTGTTTGCAAACGTATTCTCATATGTGTTATGCATCTGAGCATGCTACACGTGTGTAGTACAGGTATACTACTATTTGTATGATGCATCCACTAAAAGGTAGAGACGCATGCTTGCATGTTTTCAAGAATATGGTGAGAGTTACAACAGTAACATTTCAAAGATTGCTGTTTTGAATTTCTGGAGTTCTCTTGCTTCTTTCTGCACTTCTCTTGATTCTTTCTGCATCCTTCTTGTCTGTTTCTGCACCTCTCTTGCTTCTTTGTGCACTTCTCTTGTTTCTTTCTGCACCTCTTTTGCTTCTTTCTGCAGCCCTCTTTCCCCTTTCTGCAGCTCTTTTGCCTCTTTCTACACCTCTGTTACGTGTTTCTGCACTTGTCTTCCGTCTTTCTGCATCTCACTTTCCTTTCTGTACATCTCTTCATGCTTTATGCACTGCTCTTGCCTCTTTGTGCACGTCTGTTGCTTCTTTCTGCACGTGTCTTATCTCTTTTTGCACCTCTCTTGGTTCGTTTGGCACTCATCTTGTCTCTTTTTGCACCCATCTTGTTTCTTTCCGCATCCCTCTTCTCTCTTTCTGCACTTCTCTTGCCTCTTTGAGCATCTCTCTTGCCTCTTTCTGCACCTGTCTTGCTTCTTTTTGCACCCCTCTTGCCTTTTTGTGCACCCGTCTTCCGTGTTTTGTACTTCTCTTGCCTGTTTATGCATCTCTCTTGATTCTTTGTTCACTTCTCTTACATGTTTGTGCACCTCTATTGTTTATTTGTGCATCCCTTATTGTCTCTTTGTGCACCTGTGTTGCCTCCTTCTGTTTTTCTCACATTTTTTGGTAGCTGTGTTCTTCTTGTGTATTGCCAAACTTTTTTTCTTTCTCTCCCGTTCCTTCTCTTTCAGCACCTTTTTTCCTCTTTCTGCAGTTCTCTTGCTTGTTTCTACACTTTTGTTTTTTATTTGTAATTAAGAGAATAGCAATGTAATTGTAAGTAATTGCTTACTAGTTAATATGAATATTGATATGTAATTAATTTAAAATTGTTAATTCATGTAACAAACTATTGAAGCTGTTCTTTGTTTTTTAGAAAATTATTTATGTTTGGATCACAAATTGAAGATGGCAAGATAACATGAAAAGAGAAGACAACAGAAAAAACAGATCTACTTAAACAAAAGTAAAAAGAGTGTATTAGAAATAGACAAAAATGTTACCAAGGATAAAGTCTGTTCTGGTAAGAGCACCAAACAGTTTCTTAACACAGTTGCAGAGAGATTAAAGAAAGAGAATAATAATGAAAGGAAAAAGGAAAGTTTTACAACAAAGCACAAGGAGAAGAAGATTTTTAATGGTAAAAAAAAGATTAGTTTTTGGAAAATCAACACATGTTAAAAGAAGACAAAAACAATTTAAAGAGATACGTATACGAATGTTCCAAAGTAGAGTAATTCAAAATGTATTAAAACATTGTAAAAAGTATAAAAGAAGATCAGCAGCGTATAAGAAGAAGCAACACATTGAAATAGTAGTAGATACTGCTTTTGAATTGAAATGAAAATAATTTATATTAATATTGAAGAGAATGAGAACATTGGAAAAAACAATGGTGTTTATGAAGGAGAAAAGCAAAAGAAAAAGACTGGTTAATAGAAGTAACTTTTGTAAAACTTTTACTGGTGAATGGAAGCACACTTCCAGTACTGAGCCTTTCTTTAATGAAGAAAACTATTTTCAACAGAACACATTAGTGCATGCAGTTGATACTAGTGGTCGATGCTATGAGATGAAAGATGGTTGTCCCATTCCAAAAGAAAAAATGGTTGTTAGGTGTGTGGAAGAAGTAATTGCTGAAGAAGTTCAAGGGAAGCATACACAAGCTCCTGTATATAAGTGGGATTGTAGCAGTATTTGCAGTATTCGACAGGAATCTATTGACATATTGCGATTTTTTTTTACAAGAGTATGCTTAAGATGTTACAAGGACTAGATCCATGTAAAATAAGAAAATATACTAAGTTGCAGGGTCATTCTCTGGCTTGTCTTTCAAGAAAAGTGTGTAAAAGTACTTTTCATCATTTAAGAATGTTAGCAGTACACCACTCAGAAATGCGGAAGTTAGTAAGAAGACTTTACTATGTAAAATCTCCTGCATTATCTTTAAGTGAAATGAACACAGCTCTTTGAGTTTCAGATGTACAAAACGTTTGTGATGATATACAGTTTCGTTTTTTTGGTTCACAAGAGGAGTGTGGAGAAAGTGAGAGCTTTATAAGTGTAGGTGTTGAAGAACATGGGAAAGACATTAGTATTGATGAGTTTGCAGAAGAAATTACAAAGTTTAAGACAATTTCATGTGAAAAACCAGACTATGGGGCCCACTACGATAAACAGCGTTAAAAAATCTGCCCTCTACGATAGCATGAGAAAACCGCCAGCCTCCACCATGGGAATACTGACCGAGCAATTATGAAGTCGCGAAGCAACCTCCACCCGCGGCGGTAAAAACACACAAAATTCCGCCCGTCCATGTCCGAGTAGAAGATTAACCGTCCACCACGGACGCAATCCCGCACGAAAACCCAAATCCGCCCGCTCTGACGACCGAGACAACGACCGTGAAATTATGATCTCCCCGACATGAGCGCGGAAAATCCACATATCCCCCGCCCGCCACGGTTAACAACAGCGATGAATAACTGACACGGCGGAAGGCCTGGCGGCCACGTCCATGCACGGAAATCATTTGCGGAACAAAGAAATACACACAACATGGCCAACAAGTCCACACAGCAAACTACGCCAAAATACCCAAACACAGAACACATCCCAATGACACATGCCCCCTGCCAAAACTAAAAAACTACAAATCCCAGGACAACAGACACAACACACCTGAAAACGACAGACCATCATGACACACCCACATAGGTCAGTACAAAAGCAGCCTCTTCACAGATCACAATCCCTTGCACTACGACAAAGCGAAGACGCCATCAGACAACCCAGAGAGACACAAAAGAAAGCAGCACACCACACGCACGCACACATCACACACATCACTACCACCACCACCATCACCACTGAAACAACGGCACCACGAACCCCCTGCACATCACACACAACACACCACACAACCACCACACCAGCTCCACAAATAGCAAACCACACACCATGGCAACACAAAGAATGCCAAAGTACACTGCCACTGAGTTGACGGTCATGGTCGATGAGATCATCAAGGTGCACCCACAAATCTATGGGAACCAGGTCCAACAGACACCAGTAGCCACCAGAAACAGAATGTGGAGCAGGATCGTAGACCAGGTGAATGCAGTTGGGAACATGCCACGCAACCAGGGTGAAATCACAAAGAGGTGGCACGACCTGAAAGCGTGGTCAGGAAGAAGGAGGCCAAGAATCGTGAGCTGGCTGACAGGACTGGCGGCGGAAATCCCGCGCTATTCAAGACCTTCAAGGTGTGGGAGGAGAAGGTGCGAGGCATTCTGCATCCGAAGAGTCTCACCGGAATACCAGGGGGAGTGGAGGCTGGTAAGTACAAACAAATGTATACCAGCACACCGCTATGTACTGTCATGCACTACCAGAATGCCATAGCACCGAGGGCCAAACACCCCCATGTCCAGTACACAATACACAAGACATCTCTCACACATGCAACAGACACTCCCACACACTCAGCCCAAAGGTACCAACAAACAAAACCATGGGGGCATGTGTACAGTCAGCCAGCACCACAACTCCCACCAGGTCCCCTTGTACCCCAGATGCGCCGGAAGGAGCACTCCCCACACCCACACTCATGTGTCAGCCATAGCTGCACTAACCAATAAGTAACAGGTAAGTAGCCTTACCACAAACTCTGAGTATCGTAGGGGGGACTGCAGAAGTACAACCCCCACCAGGCCCCTAGTCCTACAGCGCAGCAAGATGGAGCACTCCCCACACCCATGTGTCAGCCATTGCAGTGCACAACTCCACCCGACAGCCAGATATGTTTCCCTACATGGAGGGGTGTCTGTGGGTGGTAAGCCTTCACCACAACTCACAACACGGCCCCCACTCCCACAGACCAGCAAGATGGAGCACCCCTCCCTCTCATAACCATGTGACAGCCATTGCATTTCTCCCTCCAAACCAACAAGTAGGTAGACTACTGTACAGGGCGGGGTGTCTATAGGCATGAGGACTGTACTACGACTAACATTTGGGACATGCCACGTAGCAGAGGAACAGGTAGCACTGCTCCCTGTCATAATCATGTGACTAATGTGCACACGGACATGAATTACAGAGTCATAGCCCACATGAGCCATCACAAATACACTAACACGTAAGGAGTCACGTCTGCATGCACAAGTCTCACTGGAGTACTGACCCACATGCCGTGCACTGTGCCAGTCATCACACACATCAGCAACACCATCGAAGTCTTGTCCATGTAGTCGTGTCTGCTTGTTCCGTTGACATCGTACAACATCACCCATGTAAGTCTATCTTGTCTCAATGTAACAGAGTGGAACCACAGTAATGTCACATACACCACTGGACCCATGAACCACACAGCTACACAATGCACAATCAATATCTCATCCATCACATCTTTTTAGCCCCAGTGTCATGAAAGATATATCATCTAATCAGTTGTCCCATATACAGTAGTTCAGCAAATATTCCTGCCGATGACCAATAGTGTGTCTGTAGTGTCTGAAGCGCACGTCACACTGTGATTTACAACATACCTAATATAGTCAACACCCCAAGAGCACTGCATTGCTGCACATGGCTGAGGGTAGCACACACACCAAGGAATTGTCCCATCTGCAATACGTTGTGTGGCACACAACCATTACTCACTCACTACAATGCTTGCAGTGTAATGTCCCTAAATGATAACAGTGAGCAGATATGCTTGGTATGTCAGACATACATACACCTTTGTCTCTGCAGTGTCGTGTGGCCAAAACACATGTCCCCTCCTGCACCCATATGTCACAGTATGTACCCCAAAACCATATTTCACCTCAAAAGCGTCGATGGGTCTGTACCCCTTTTGCCATCTGCGTTCCTAAGCGTTCCATTTGAACCCCAAAACCATATTTCACCTCAAAAGCATTGAGGGGGCTGTACCCCTTTTGCCATCTGCATTTCTAAGTGTTCCATTTGAACCCCAAAACCATATTTCACCTCAAAAGCGTTAAGGGGGCTGTACCCCTTTTGCCATCTGCGTTTCTAAGCGTTCCATTTGAACCCCAAAACCATATTTCACCTCAAAAGCGTTGAGGGGGCTGTACCCCTTTTGCCATCTGCATACCTAAGCGTTTCATTTGAACCCCAAAACCATATTTCACCTCAAAAGCGTTGATGGGGCTGTACCCCGTTTCCACCAAAGCCACAAAATGTAGGGGTACTGCAACACACACCGATTGGCTATCCAAATCCGTCCCATGCCATGTGCACCCATCACACTATTCCATTGCCTTGATCACGCACACACATTGTAGAGCCATACACACGCATCTGGGAAATCAGTGCACAACTGTGCACCAACTGTGAATGTCAGACATCTAACACAAACCTTGCAAGGTGCAACACAATAACCTTTCGTCTCCGCCCCACAGGTGACGAACAGCATGATGCTGGAGAGGGAGACAGCAGCCATCACAGCCAGTCCACAAGCCCTCCACCCGGACTCACAGATGTGGAAGACCTGGACACCTATTCGGACGAGGACTCCCGACCAGGCACATCTGGTGTGGCAGGACTCAACCGCTCCCCAGGACCCCTCCTACCCACCAACCCATCTCCCAGGGCTGGTAACCAGTCCCAGGCCCCTGCTGCCACGGTCATTGCGGCCACCACCACCGCCGCAACCACCACCACCAGGGTCTCCCTGACCACTCACCCTGCGCAAGGGGCTGCACGCACGTCGACATCGACCCTGGGAGCCACAACGAGGCCCCGGGTGACCACTGTGGCGAGTGGGCAGGTCGGTGGCAGCAGTTCAGCTGGGAGGAGCAGGGTCAGGCCAACGCCATCAGAGCCTGGGAGCCATGCCCTGCCGCTAATCGCCAGAGTCCTTGTGCCCTATGAAGAGGCCCTGGGACAATGGGCCCGGTCATCTGCCGATACGCGGGAAGTCCTTGGGGTGTTGAGGTCCATGGACGCCCATATGGGCCAATTCGTGACCCGTATGGGCAAACTTGTCGACCTCATGGGCCAGCTAGTGGTGGCGGTGAGAGCCCAATCAAGGCCAACCACACCACCTCTGCCACCACCTGCTGGGGCGCAGGTCCGTGCAACATCCAGTTCCCCTGCGTCCACAGCGAGTGGGCAATCCCCAGCCACCACCAGCAGCCCACAAACACAACCCCCCCCTCTCAAACGTGGAAGGGGTCGTCCAAAGAGGAAACAGGTGTCCAGAGATGACTTTGCACACTCCAAACGCCAGTGAGACAGCCAGCCACGGTGGCCATCTACTGCATTCACTTGGACTACTATCCTACCCCACACTGCCATGTGAATGGCATGTGTCTGTCGGACTCTGGACCCAGAACAACATGGGTACACCTTGGCCATCACGCGGACATGTCCGTCAACTCATTGTTCCAGCATGCACCACTTTTGTCATCACCTTGCCCACAATCACATGTCACTGTTCAAAATAAAAACACCTGGATCACATTCTGTTGTATCTGCTCTGTGTTTAATCAAGGATGTGCAACCGTCACCATGATCAGTAATGCATCAGGAGTGTGGTATGTCGATAGGCCAGGAGAGGCTGTAGGGACCTAGGGGTGAAAAACAGAACAAGAGTCCATTGAATGTGTGTGTCACACACTCATCACACAGTACTTGTCATCAAGTTCAAGCAATGTACACACATCTCACAGAGCAACAGGGCACAATGCCACAGCCACTGTCAGTGGCATACTACCCTGGACATGGACCATTGCCACACAGCACTCAGTGAACAATAGGCCGCCGTGACAATGCACACATACACCTACACAACTACAGCAACATCATCCGACGTACATGGTCACTCACCGTCAAGTGAAGTAGCGGGTGATGAGCTGCTGACGCTCATTCACTGCTTCCTCCTCTCCACTGTCCTCATCACTGGACACGGCCTGGTCTGCAGGCAGGGGCCCTGGCTGATCACCGTCATCCACTATCAGGGGGATCTGCCTGCGAATAGCGAGATTGTGCAGCATGCAGCATGCCACAACTATCTGGCACACCTTCTGTGGGGAGTATGCCAGTGCACCCCCGGTGCGGTCCAGGCATCTGAATCTGGACTTCAGGAGTCCAAAAGTCCACTCCACCACACGTCTGATCCTCCCATGTGCCTCATTGTATCTGACATCAGCTGGTGTCCTGGGATTACGTAGTGGGCTCAGCAGCCAAGGCCCGTTAGGATATGCCGAGTCACCTGGGTGTGAGAAACACAGAGAATCATTGCAATTCCAACAGGATACAAGACAGCATGTCACACCCAGCACGCTACACGAGTATGCATACTCACCAACAATCCATGCACGGGTCGGTTGAAGATTGGACATCATTCGTGAGAGGATGCTGTGGCGCATGATGTGCGAGTCATGGGTGGAACCGGGAAACTTTGCACACACGTGTGTGATGATCATGTCCGCCAGGCACACCACTTGCACATTCAGGGAGTGGAAATGTTTCCGGTTCCTATAGAAGTGCTCCATGGCCTGTGGTGCAACAAGGCCAACATGGGTGCAATCAATTGCACCAACAACGTGGGGGATGCGTCCAAGGGCATAGAAAGCACCCTTCACTGCCGCCAAATCACGAGCCCTGGGGAATCGGATGTACCGGTTCCTGTACAGCATCATAGCTGACAGGACATCCCGTAGCACCATGCTGAACATGGGTTGGGACATTCCACCTCCACTGCCTACCGTGTGTTGGAAAGATCCGGTAGCGAAAAAATACAGTGCAGCCATCACCTTAGCTGTGGGGGTGAATGCTGTTGGATACACCCTGCGAGGACGAAGGTGGGGTTCCAACATGGCACATAGGTGATGCAGGGTGGGTCGGTCCAGCCGGAATTTACGAATGACCTCCACATCCTCCATGTCTGACAGGAATTGGTAGGGGCGATGTATGTTTGGTCTCCTCCTAGGACAGATGGAAGTGGACACATGTCAATGCAACACACCACATGGCACTTTCACATACACATAACTAAAATTACTGACAAAGCAATAGAATCACAGAACAGCTGACAAGTAGGGACAGCACAGCCACAATACTCTTACACAGGTCCCCTTACCAATAGCAATTGCTACTGACACAAACCATTGCTATGAGCATGCACATGGGGATTTAGGCCCTAATAGCTTGAAAGGCATCATGATGGTTTCAGACTGCATAGGTGGGACGCGACAACACCACGGCAATATACCTAGCTGCGGTGCCAGACACAGCTTCCGAGGCTGGGTGAGTATGGCACACACCAACAACACAATGTACACAGGCTGAGCGGGCAAAACAAGTGGGTCCTGTTGCACAATGGGATATGAGACAGTCAATGATGTCCCTAGTTCACCCAATGTACAGCACTGTACGTATCACACCTCCAACACACATTGACAGGTGTACACATTGACAACTCCATGACAACACAGCTGTGTGAATGCAAACACACATCACAAGTGACACGTAACGTTGCACGTGCCAAGTGGGAGATGTACATTGAGAAATATGACATGTGTGTGCATATGCACATCCCATGCTCCCATGCTAATGTGTACATGATGATGTGCCAACAGACATGTGGAGGCTGAGCACTGGCCGTCAATGCCTATGCACACAGCATGAAGTGGCCCTGTCCAGTGTGGACATGCTCCCACACACAAATCATGGCCACACCTGCAAATGCATGGCGCACATTCAACTGTGGATTCCACATGGCACCAGCGGACTGTACCCGCCATGGACCAGGCCCTTGAGGCCAACTCCAATGGCCCTCGCGACTGCATCTTGCGTGTTCGACGATAGAGGTAAGCGTACCGGGACAGCTCGGTGCATGCCATTGTGTGCATTTGAAGTAGGCAGACATGGTACACCAATTACAGCAGCTTGGACCCACTGGAACAGCCCCAGGGGGCTATATGAGTGTGGGAGGGAGACCGGCATTACCACAGCTTCCAGGGACTGCTGCCTGGCATCCCTCAACAACACCTGCCGCTGCTGCCACATGTCCACCTACATGTCGACGACTCTGAAGATATGTCCAGGTCCACTCACCAGCGAGGAGCTGGAGAACATGGATTCCGAGCTCCACACACACTGCCCAAGGCTATTCATAGCAAAAGTTGTGTGTATAAGACAACTACAGTGTGTGTGGGAGTGCATGTGGGGGACACACATGTCGTTGATCTGCAGCACTATGATTCTGAGCCTGTGGGGTTCCAACATGCACGTCTTACCATGCTAACTACAGGTGTAAGGGGTATGTAGGCTCTCTGGCGCTTTCCCATGCATGTTCCTCACGAGTGGTGGTACATGGCATTTCCATGTCACACATCCAGTCACGCAGCCACTTGGCAATGCAGGACTCAGGGCAGTCATTGCTTGTGTGAATGGCTGGCTGGGTCCCTGCTGGCCTTCTCAGTCGCAGCAGACCTGGGCTGCACATTGACTGCACAATCCTAGCAGGAGACAACACTGACTGTACAGTGGGTTACATGTGTCTTTTGTTCAGGACTCTCCTGAAATGCACAAACTCAGCCCTGTCGATTGGACACACCATGCCTTGTGATAGGTATGTGTGTGAGAGATAGTGGCACTGAATGTGACCTCCATTGCGGGGTGAGCCATTCACAGGGCGAGTACGTTGAGGGCTGCGCAGTGTTGGACACAGTGAGTCCACCCACAAAGATGTGTTGCCTTGTGATCTATGTGTTGGTCCACCTGACAATGGACAGTAGATGTGGGCAGACTACACATTGCTCAATGTGCTGGCAACCTGCATGTGAATGGGATGGACAGGTACTGTGTACACACTCCCAGCAGCATGCATTCACGTGTGGTGTACAAATGCTGTTAGGCCATGTCCAATTACTTCCTGGCTCTGTTGCACGTCTCTGAGTATTTGGGATGGGTCAGCAGCATGCCACTGTGATTGGTGGATGTGGGTGATGTTGAGAAGTGTATGAGTGACATTCCAAGGCTCTTGTGTACCATCCCTGCAGTTTGAAGTCCTCCAGCCCAAGGGCTTGTGATGAGCCATTGCATCCAAGTTGATGCCTCTGTGTATGTGTGACCGACAGTGCAGCCAATTCCACAAAGGGTGTGACGTCATCTGCCGGATGAGCTACTACGTGGCGATAACGAATCAGGGGATGCCCCCTCGTATTGTCAGGTCAGCACGGCGCTGCATTTCACCACTAATGGTCTGCATCTTGACAGTCACACAGCCTGTGCCGGATGCATGTTTGTAGGGGCATCAGCAGCAAGCAAGTGTACAGTATTGTGGGATGGTGGCTTTTGCGGTGAGAGGCAGCATGTGTCCACAGCCTACCCATAATCTGGGTAATGTGATGTTTGTTGTGTGATGCAGTGGGTTGTAAGTGTACTCTGTGCTGTGTGCATCTGACATGCATATGCGATTCCTGAGGGTCAAGATGTAATTTGAGCACTCTGCATTCTCAATGCACTCAGAGTCGTAGCCCTCAGGAACAACCTGTAGTAGGCTGGATTGGCAATTCACATGTATGTTTGAGGCACTGTGCCTACTCTGATTTTGTTCGGTCATATGTGTGCGATACCTCACCTCATATCTCTGGTACTTACACATCCGGCACACTGTGCAACAGCAGTTGTGCTCGTGTGAACGACAGGTGAATGGCATGGGCTCATGGCCATTGTGGCCTGTCATGTTGCAGTCTGTGTGAGTGGTTTCTCATTCTGCTCCATGCAGGTATGTCTTTGGCCTAATTACGTAGTGGTCATCCTTGCCACCATCAGGACAGTGGGTGTGCACACCGCGATTTGGGGCTATGGTCACAGGGTGACACAGGCCGGGTGTAGTGCTATGTGCACAACACATGTGCCACTTATTAGCGGCTTCATTTACTGGACGCCAGCCATTACGTGTTGATTGTGGTGGCTGTATGCAATTGCACAGGTATCGTGCAACATGTGGATTTGTGGATGTTCTGTGCTGCTTCCCTTGCACATGTCTGTTTAATTGATGCCAGATGAGTGAGGCCACCTCGCTCTCTCTCATGTGGCATCTCCTGTGGGTGCTGAGGGACAGGGGACGGTCAACAGTGGTGTGGCATCAGATGTAGCAGCTGCACAGGTGCTGAGTGTGACAGATGTGACCAGCGCCTCGGAGGGGCCAGACGTGTGCTGGATGAATCACAGGCCGAGACGGCAATTTCTGAGTCATCTGAGGACAGAGGTGATGCATCCATGTTTGCTAACACAGGGGACGTGGACTCTGGCTCCTCTTCAGCCACGCGGAGGCCAATGCCCGCCCTCCCATCTACTTCCACTGGTGCAACACGTGTCGGCACAGGGATGAAGGGTAGAGTTTCCTTCACACCAGGCACAGCTGCCCCTGCACATGTGACCCCTGCTGCCCTCAGTGCTGGGTCTGTTGAGCTTATGCGCCATCTCTGCGTGGGGCAGACAGCTCTCCTCAATAACGTCATTGCCCATGACATCACTTTGCCGCAGGTGACATAGTTCATGGAGGGCCCACATGTACGCGTGGGTGGGCTACACCAGACTGTCCAATGGTTGTCGTCCCCAGTCAAGGTGGGCCTTCAACTGGGCCAATCTCAGGCTGACATTCCTGACCCTTTCTCCACCCCCCCTGGGCAGTGGCACATCTGACAACAGCAGGGCACGAGTCCTAAAATAAGAAGTGGGGGGACGCTGACGTCACGACAGGAAGTGACATCACGGAAGGTGGCTTGCACCGTCAGACTCATTGTCTCCCCTCGCTCACCCCTTATATGCGATTGCATCGGAGAAGCCAGCGCGTGCACAAGCAGCTCCGATCTCGCCCCAGAGAGGCCAAAGAGTGAATGTGTAGGTCCATTTGCCCCAGTTATCTGTCTCGCGGTAATATAAGTGGGGGGATGCCGTCCACCCGCGTGGTACCCCGACTCGAAACCTGGACAACAGTGACAATGCATGACAGCCTCCGGAGTCTGGATACACCACATGCAACACACAGAGGCTGTGGCTGCCCTTACGGGCCAGGCCGCAAACACAATCCCAGATGAAAGGTAGACCCACCCCTGCGCGCATAGTCATTACAACCGCTGCCATTGACAAGGGACCCATGTGGTGAGACATGGGCCTCAGGGTGACGGGCCTCCGAGCCATCCCCCGTCAACGAGTGTCATGCAACTCACACATATCGCAAAGCCAATAGGACACTTTGCCTGCACACCAGGTCTCGAGTCAGGGTACCACGCGGGTGGACGGCGTCCCACCACTGATTTTACCGCGAGCCCGATAACTGTAGCAAATGGACCCACACATTCACTCTTTGGCCTCTCTGGGGCGAGCTCGGAGCTGCTTGTGCATGCGCTGGCTTCTCTGTTGCAATCGCATGTAAGGGGTGGGCGAAGGGAGGCAATAAGTCTGATGGTGCAAGCCACCTTTCGTGACGTCACTTCCTGTCGTGACGTCTGCGTCCCCCCACTACATATTTAGGACTTGTGCCTTGCTGCTCACTGAGAATGTGTTGCCTACGAGATGTGACCAGGAGAAGGGCGCCATGACCTCCCACCCACCAAGCTCCACTGCCATCCCGTGCCCTGGGTAGCCTGTGCAGGCGGACAATGTAGGGGGTACACCTGGTGGACAGGGGATGTGAGTGCCTTGGCAAGGGCCTGGCAGACGCACAGCAGTATCCAGCATGTCCCCAGAGGGAGGGCTAACGTCTACACCTGATGCAGCATTGATCGTGTGCCTGCCTGTTGTGCCCACACGAGTTCACATTCATCCCCAGACAGGTGGGCTTTCCAAATACCCAACACAGTGGAAATCTAGCCCTCCGGAATCCTCCCCACACAGTCTGTTTCAACAATGCATGTGTGCACCTACCCGTGCCACCCACCCACCTGGGCCAAGCGGAACTCCCGCTTCACATGACAGATGTGTGTCTTCCACAGTTGTGCTTCTCTCTCAGGGGCGGACCTCCAACTGTCCCGTAGCACACAGACAGCACCGAGTCGAACTGGCATCCTGTTTGAATGGTAGGCACACTCACACATCTACCTGTGACACAGTGGTGGCTGTGATGGCTATTGTGACTGCCATGGCAGTGTTGGTGGCCATGTCAGGGTACACTCACACACATTGCATACGCAGCTTTCCGTGTCACTACTCTGCACATCGGACTGGCCACTGTCCCTGGTGTTGAACAATTTTGCCGCATGTCTATGTAATCTGTGACTGGATGCTGTTGTTCCTGTAGTCGGTTGTGTCTGTGTAGTTGATTATTGCAGTTGTTGCTGTGTGTGCATGGTTAAGTCAGGCACATGCCGTGTATAGTACCTCAACAATTGCAATGTCTGGTCTCACATTCCAATGTGTTGTACACGTGGCAGGGACTTCACTTCTTTCAGACTCTGCTACTTGTGTGTGTGATGAAGAAGTATTTTTGTGACACGGATTGTCTGCATGTATTTGGTGGTATTTCAGGGAGAATGTATCCGTGTCATGTTTGCGTGCAAGCAAAGCACAGGGTGTGAGTCTAGCCACAAGATGACAGGTAGCATGTGCAGAGTATGCGGGTATGTGTGAGATTACTTGTTGTGTGGCCAGCAGTGTAGGTGTATGTTAGTCTTGTGATGAACATTGGGCCTGGGCACATGGCTTACTTTCAATGTGTGCATTTGGGAGGTGTAGGTGTGTGTGGTGTGAGTGGTGTGACTTTGGGGTAGTGTTGGTGTGTGTGTGTGCGCTCTGGCAATGTCGACTACACAAGTGTTACCCAGGCCCATGGTGGATGTTTGTATCCGTGTTCAGGTCTGCGAATGTGTTCACATGTGTGTGTTGTATGTTGCACAGTGTGCAGTGTGTGGGTGTGTCCTTGCAGTTCAGGATGACTCCTACTTGATATGTTTCGGACATAGTGTGTCTGCAGGGTGTGTGACTGTCAAGATTGTGCCTTGTTCAATTGAGCATGTATGTGAATTTCTGCAGTTCTTACTCACTGTGCAGTCCTGCCCACCCACACTGATATCGTGTGTGTGTTTTGTCATGCATTGCTGTAGCATGCTTTTGCGTGGCTCCTACTTTTGCTTGATGAGTGTGATGTCAGACTGTGAAGGTAATTATACACATATGTAGGACTGTGCTTTGTAGTGCCCAGGCCGTCAGTGTTAATGTGATGATCTGTTGGGCCACGTCAGAGTCTGACAAGTCCAGGCCCACGAGCTGTAGTATTTCACTAGGTTCACTGTTGTGCCAACTCTCATGCATTGACATCCAATGACACTAGACTACATGGTCGACTCACGACTCTCGTGTACTTCACACACTCTCATCCTCTCTCATTCGTACTTGTCTTCGTAAAATAATTCTACCGAGTCACATATTTGCTTCAAGGCATGTATTTGGACTTACTTCCTCTGTGATGCAGTATAGTGGACACTACTGGCAGCAAAATGCATGTGGAGGATATACTTAGCATGATTACACATACAAAAGGGGGTACGGGTAGATGTGATTAGTTGTTGACTGTGGAATGAAGGCTTCAGAGTTACAACTGCCTTGCCCTTGCTATGCTAAAGTACATTTGCTAATTACTGAGGAGCTGTAGACTTTGACACAGACAGTATTCATTTTGCCTACCAGACAGCTTGACATCATAGGCACAGTACATCTCAGTTCCATGGTACAGGTTTACTACAATAGTAACTCCGACACACCTGCGTCAGAGGTGACATCAGAGCATGAGCCTACATGCATGCAGCAGCGTCTCACTAGTTGTTGCAATGTGGTGGCTACTGAACATGACACAATAACTAGGGCCATGTTGTAGGGGGTTGCATTTGTTGTCCATGCAAAATTCCGGGCACGGAAGTACAGAAGATGGTGAGGTGACAGTTCTCACGTAATACAGCAGACAAATAAGTGTGCACTGACAGGTGCATGTGTTCAGGTGCGCAGAATACATATTATGGCATAGTTGTTCATGCAGTATTGGCCATGTGGTTACTGTACACAAGTCCCATACCTCTGCCTCCCCCTGTTCATGCAGAGACACGGGATATGGTGAGGAACAGAGTGCATGTCCCGAAAATGTCCGATGTCATGGTAGTGGAGTTGATGGTGAGGTGTTTGTTGCAGATTGTATGGTATAGTTGTTGTACAGCTAACTGCCCACTCCGTGCAAAAGCCAAGCATAGGTACGGTGTTGAACATCATTGGGGGTATTGAGTCGGGGCCCGATGAATTGACAAGTTGTCAGGTATGCAATACCTTCCAGCAGGGCATCCATGGCATTGGTGGTAAACATGGATGCCATCCAATGAAGCGGATGGTGGCTAGCAACGTGTTCATTGTAAGTTGTCCCTTGTAGAAGCCTGATGGGACATGTTGGATGACATTCGATGAAACTGTGATCCAGAATACGTTGTGTGGAGGCACACTGGTCCCATTGCAGTGTGTGTCCGATTGCAGCCACATACGCCATGCCCCCATACACTGAACAGATCCTGTTGTGGGCGTCCAGGGGTGCAAACAAGTGTACCAAGTCCGCCTTTTGACATGCCGGGTTGGAGAGACATAAATCCACAGACAGTGGAACGGACACCTCCGACAGTAGAAAACGGGGATGACGCAGCTGAACATTGCAATGCGGTAAGTTACTCTGTAACTTATGTTCAGCATAGCCAGATTTTCACATCCCACTATCTGTAGCAAGCTCTCAATGTACAGCTGCATCTGTCCGGCGTAGTTGGGAAGCAGTGGTGCAACAGCCATTTTGCTACAGGGTGATGTGATGGCGTGCTCCGGCTGCCTGTGCAGTCAGCAGAGTGCAACCTCCGACGATGCTGGGAATTCTGGAATGGTTGTACGGAGGCAGGACTTGGGTTATAGCTTGTGCGGAGGACACAGGCCCTAATCCCACATGCTTCAATGAATGGTCAAGGCCAGTGGTGTCTGACTCCTTCCAGATTACTTGCATTTGACCCACATGGAGGAGTGGTATAATTGTTTTTGTGTTATTAACTTTCTTTCATGTTGGGCGTTATCTGCCAGTGTACGGTTTACTCTGCATGGCTCTGTTTGGATTCTTGTTGGTACAATGGCTCCATTCTCCTGCATAAATTGTTGCAAGGTGATTTCAGAGTAGGAATGGAAGGCCATTCAGTGCTATCTGCTCTCCCGTGTGTGGGCGGGACACTGCGTTTCCGCTATACATTGGGGCTTCTGTGTGGGTGTAGTAATTGGAAACACCTGTTCTCAGGCAGCAGGGTTTTTCAATTTTGTACATTGCATGGCTTGATATTGCGAGCAGGATGGTATGGGTATTTTTGGATGAGACTGGCGTACCTTTTGCGGACGAGGTCCATATTCTGCGCTGTTATGTAGCAGCCGCTGTGTGCTTCGCCATGTTTTGCACACAAGGGTGTGTCCTATTTTGCCATCACATTACTCCCCTGTTCGGGACACTTGTGTTACATCAGGTTGACAACTGTGAGTTGTCGGTTGGGGACATGACTGATGCAGGAAGGCCACGTGACATGTGCCTTCAGGGTGGGGCTGGTGTGTGGGGTGTGTAGTTGTGACCCTGTGGTGTTTGTGTGCAGCCCATGCATGGCACTGTCGTTGGCCTCTGCGTTGTGCGCATGTGTACCTGCGTCATCGCCGCTGCGGTGCCGTGAAGGGGACGTCACTTCCTGGTCCCGGGTAGTGGGTGCCCAGGATGTTGCGAGTTGTTTATTTTTGACAGGTGGGACATGTGTGGGTATAGTGGTGGATGTGTCCTGTCCACACAGGGGTGTCTGGGGGGGCCATGTACAGTTTTCCCGCCCTTGCACTGTGTGCAGTGTTTTCATACCCTTGTTGTGTATCTGCCTACCTGCGTCGTCGTGGCGCATTCACTCCTAGGTGGTGCATCAGGTAGAGCATGGGGATGGCCTGGAGTGCAGGATTCATCTCTGGGTGGGCCGCCTTTTTAGTCTCCATACTGAACAGTCGGGTTTCCGCCTTGGTATCTCGTGCGGTGTCTCTTTGCCGGTGGGGCTGTTTGGTTGTGGCATCGTAATTTGTACGCCGGGCGGTACGTCATTTCGTCGGACGGTGTGTCTCCATTGGCTCGCCCCGCTACATAGACGGGCGCACTTTGATGGCGGGCGGCGCCGCAGGCTTGCGGGCGGTGTTTGCCTGACTTTTCACATCCTAATTTTGCGGGCGTGTGGGCCGTTGCTGGCGGACGGTAACTAGCGGTTTTTGCCTCCGACAGCACGGCGGTTGTGCTTCTGCCCGACATCGTAATGGACCCCTATGTTTGTATTTGTTGTCGACATACTCATTATAGAAGTCAAACTAGGAATGTTGATTTATATTTAAAATGTGAAAAGGAAAACAATGATAAGTGGCAGCAATTTGGTGCTTATTTGTTGGTAGAAGGTCGGTTTGAGTTGGCTACTAATGAAGTTATTTCTAAATATTGTTACAACAAATTAGAAGAGAACAAAATACCAGCTAGAGCAGTACATAGCAACTTAGAGTTGGGAGCAATTCCTCCAGAACTGGCAGATTTGAATGCATATGAGCCCATTCTTATTCAATCTGTGCACCCATTTCAGGCTATAGTTTGTATGGAGCCTAAAACAGGTAAGCTGCCTCCAACAGCTTTACAAAGGGGTCTGAAAGGAAGAGTTGTGTACTTACCTTTAGATCTTAAGAAAAATATTGAAACTGTTGGGGTAGACAGGGAGGAAAATGAGCCAGTAGTTATTCTAGTTAATGGTGTACCAACAAGGAGTCGCAAAATATGGCAAGAGTTTGTAGATGTTAATAAACTTCAAAAGGCTACATTATATCTGAGTCTAAGAGTGAAGAGATTTATGAACATTATACTATACATCCTCTACATTCAAAAGAAGTGATAGGAAACAGTATTGAATTATTTCAAATGAAGGAAGCAAAGGGAACTCCTATCAGTGTATGGGAAAAAAGTTTAGAAGCTCGTTGTTTTCCACAGTTGTTCCACACTGGAGAAGGTGGACGATTTGATGAGCGAGCTGTACGGATTCCAGCTTCCGAATACCGCTCGACAAGATTGTACTCTGAAGATCCAAGATTTCGAAAGTGCATTCCATATATATTTCATCTTCTGTTTGAAAGTGATTTGTCTTCTCTTTCATATGCAGTGAACCACATATTAAAAACAGGAGTTCATCTTCCACATGTTTCTGCAAAAGAATTCATGGACAAAGTTCAACAAAGAGATGAAAATTTAGAATCACAGTTAATTAATTTGATAGCATGTCAATGTGGTACCAATGAATATTGGTTTTGTCGTCATGGTGAACTTAAATGTATGTTAAGAAACGTAGGTACACCTACATGGTTTGTAACACTTAAATGTGCTGAATATGCGTGGGAAGATTTGCTTGAATTTCTACGAGAAGCAAATTCAAATGTAAAAAATATTGAATTGAAGACACCTGGAGAATTCTGTTGCTTGGATCCTGTAAACATCTGCAGGTATTTTAACCATAGGTTTCAAAGTATGATGTAATTTATCTGCAATAAAAATATTCCTCCTCTTGGAGAAGTTACTGATTTCTTTTGGCGAAAAGAGTACCAGGCCAGAGGTGCTCCTCATATACACATGCTATTATGGGTAAAGACTGCTCCAAAATTTGGAATTGATAGTGATGAAAGTGTTTTGTCTTTCATCGAACAGTATGTTACCTGGGCCATTCCAAGAGAAGGAGGAGAAAAAAGCTTGAGACAACAAGTTTTACGGTTTCAAAGTCATCGATGTGGAAAATACTGTCAACGAAAATACAAGTTTAAAGGGAAATTTTATACAAAATGTCGTTTTGGATTCCCACGTCCAATAATTTCTAAAGAAAGAGTAAATAGTTTTATGTCAGCAGTAAGGCATACAATAACTCAGAAATCTCGGAAGAATACATACAACTCAAAAAGAACCGAAGATTCAAAGTATATTAATGACTACAATCCAGTGATTTTGAAAATGTGGAATGCAAACATGGATATTGAATATGTTGCAGATAATTCAATTGCTGTTGCTTGCTATGTTACAAGCATGTTGCTATTTCAGTTGGGCAGTACCCTATCCATTGGAAGACTGCAGTGGTCAAACCTCTTCTTAAAACACCTTCACTGGATCCGGCTGAATTAAAAAACTTACCGCCCCATCTCCCTCTTGCCTGTCCCAGCAAAAATTCTTGAGAAACACTTGAACTTTCATCTTAGCTCCTATCTAGAGGAATATCAGCTGCTTGATGGCTCGCAGCATGGTTTCAGAGGTGATCACAGCACGGAGACGGCATTAACCTCCGTAATCAACAACATTCACGTGCAGGTTAACGCTGGGCATACCACGCTGTTGATTCTTCTTGACCTTACAGCGGCCTTTGACACTATATCCCCCTTAAGACTGGTGGACCGGCTTAAGGAATTGGGGATCGGGGGCATAGTCCTTAAGTTGTTGACCTCATTCCTTAGGGATCGGGCACAAATAGTGAAAATGGATCAATTTTATTCGGCCCCCACCCATGTGTTTTGTGGAGTCCCTCAGGGCTCCTCACTGAGCCCGACCCTTTTTAATATTTATGTTGCTCCTTTGGCCAGGGTCGTTAGATCTTTTGTATTGGAGGTGATGTCCTATGCTGATGATACCCAAATTATGTTGTCCATCACAAACAGCATGGAGGCATCCGCCACCAATTTTAAAAACTGTATGCAGGTAGTTTCTTCTTGGATGGTAGAAAACTATCTTAGCCTCAACGGGGACAAAACTGAGGTTTTTATCTTTGGAAACCAACAGCATATTTGGTCCAAAGCCTGGTGGCCTGATGCGCTTGGCCCCTGCCCCTGCCCAGTGTCCCAATGAAAAAATCTCGGTGTCATAGTGGACAATTCTCTCTCCCTGGGTCCTCAGATTAACAGAACAGTGTCCACCTGCTTTGGGACCATCAGGATTCTTACGAAAATCTCTCAATTTCTTTCTTTCGCTTCTCGAAAGCAGGCAGTTATTGCCCTTGTATTATCTAGACTGGACTATTGTAATGCCCTCTATTTGGGTATTAAACAAGGGTTTGTTCATTGTTTGCAGCTGGTACACAACGCTGCGGCCAGGCTGGTGATGCACCCCCTAAATTCCACCCAGTCTCGGCCTCTGTCGGTGAGCTTCATTGGCTCCCTCTAGACCGGAGAATTTTGTTTAAGGCTCTTTGTCTCACCCACAAGGCCTTCCACAATCTAGGTTCGGAAGGTATTAAAGGGCTCTTTCGACGATATGTTCCTACCAAACAGTTAAGATCCGCCAGTCAAAATCTGTTGGTAGTCCCCAGGTTCAAGAGAGTCAGATGGGGGGGCAGAGCCTTCTCCATCACCGCTGCCAGGCTCTGGAATTCCATTCCTCCTGTATTTTCTGGACAAGTATCTCACTCTCTCTTCCGCAAGGTTCTGAAGACCTGGCTTTTTACCAGTCTTTCAGTATGAGTCCCACACGTACTACTGTCTGATGGCCCTTTCTGCAGTGCCTTGATGCCTTCGGGGCAAAGTTTGCGCTTTATAAGGCTAATATTCATTCATTCATTCACATCATATATAACCAAATCTGAAAAGACAGAGATGAAAGAAATGTGGGAAGAAATTTCACAAGAGAAGAGTATTAGCAAGAAATTGTACAGATTTAGCTTGAAAATGCTTTCCCATCGAGAGATTATATCCTATGAATGTTCGGATCGCTTGAGCTCTGCCAGTTTATATTCAAAGTCAAGAGGAATCTTTTGGGTAAGTTTAGGTCTTGCCTCCACACGAAATAGAGTATTGAAAACATTACAAGAAATTGAATACTTAGCTCTGAATGAACCAGAAAGCACAGATATTGTTAAAACTAATATGTTGGATACATACTATCCCAAAAGGAGTCCACATCTGGAAAACCTATGTATGTATGAAATACTTCAACATTACAGCTTTAAAAGAAAAGTTACAGAAAATATAAAAGAAGAAAAATATGCAGTAATTGGATGTGATGGATGTTTAGTAAAACATGCCAAAGGAAATCTTATTAACCACAGAAAACGAAAGTCCAGATAAGAGGGAATATTTCTATTTAGCACTTCTGCACCTGTTCAAGCCATGGCATAGTGAAAAGGAATTACTTGGAGATTTGGACTGCTATGAAGATTCTTTTAATGCATGTAAAGATAGCATTCAATGCACAATTTCCCTACATATCTACAAATGTTAAATGATGAGATTGAACAAGAAAGTACTATTGCAGCTGAAATAGCTAGAGACAGTTCTCAAGATAGTCAAAGTTCTGGTCCATTAAGTCAAGATCCACTGGGACAACCAATTATCGAAAATGAAGCAGCAATAGCCATGAATGAGGTAGAAACTGCAATGCAACCAGCACAACAGGATATTACTCAGTTGGAAAAGTTAGAAGAACAACTAAATATTGAACAAAAAGAAATATATCTACAAGTGACACAATAGATACAACATGGCTTGCTGCATGAAAAAAAAGAATGCCAATGTTCATCATTTAAACCTATTCTAATGTACATCAGTGGTCAAGCTAGAACAGGAATACGTTTCTGAATTAAAGTTTTGACCAGTTATCTACACAAAACTACAGAATCACATTTATCTTGTGTTGTAACAGCTCCAACTGGATTAGCAGCACACAGCATTAAAGGGATTACTTTACATAGATTACATATGCTACCAGTTGAACATGATAATAAATTGGAATATCAGAAGCTGTCTGGAGAAGCTTGTTATGAAGTGTCAAGAGTACTGAAGAAAATGAAACTTTTAATCATTGATGAGGTGGAGCATTGTCTCAAACATAATGCTTGCCTTTGTACACTTGAGAATGCAACAGATTTTAAAAACAGATTACGATGTTCTGTTTGGAGGAAAATATTTAATTGTAGTTGGAGATCTATTACAACTAACTCCTGTAAAAGGACAACCTGTTTTTAAAACACTTGTCCATGAAGACACTAGGAAATCTTTGGGAAGTATTGGAAATGTGAACATTTGGTTACATTTTGAATATATAGAACTTATTAAGAATATGCGACAAGCAAGTAATCAAGATTACGGAAATATCTTCAAGACATAAGAATTGGTGTCTTGACGAAACATGGTAAACAAGCATCAGAAAGTCGGTTATTAAGGAAGTTGTTTACAAATTCCTAACACATCAGCTGAAGTAATGTACAACATGCTTGGAGAAAAGCAGTCTATAGTTGCCTAATGCCTATACTGCAAGAGTGTTCTACATTTAATCAAGAACTTTTGAAACTGGAAAAACAACAAATCGTGGAAATTGAAGCTATTGATAAAATTGAATACCAGGTAGTGACTATTCTTCTCACAGAGAAACTACAGGCTAAATTTCATTCTTTGGAAAAGTCTGTATCTAAAACTGCAGGCTTAGAAAAGACTTTACATGTATGTATAAACTGTCGGGAAATTTTACGGTGTAACTCGAATGTAGAAGAAGGTTTAGTAAATGGAGCAATGGGAAAAGTTGTTGATTTTGTAAAATTTCAGAACAGAGATGGAATAGAATTTTTGATTATAAAATTTGATCAGATTAAAGAGGTAAGACAGATTGGGCGTTGTGTTGTACGTTTTTTGCTTGTTTTGTATGTTCGGAGAAAACAGTTTCCTCTGTCTCTAGCATATACAGTAACTATTCATAAATCTCAAGGTTTAGGTATAGACAGTGCTTTTGTAAATATCGGAAGTACAGTGTTCAAAGAGGGAATGGCATACGTTGCATTATCTCGCGTAAGAACATTGTCTGGTTTGTATTTGATAGATTTCAATGAGAAAAAGGTTAGTGCTGATACAAATTGTGTAACTGAGTATAATCGTTTAAGAAGACTTTATACACCTGATTTAGGTTAGTATCCCATATATGAGAAACGTGTAGTGTGTCCAAAACGGAAATATGTCAAACATTCAACTGAGGTTCAAAAAAAGAAAACAATTGAAGAGAAACTTGAAGGTGTAAAGAAAAAGAAAATGAAAACTGTTGATGACATTGTAGGATACCAGTTGGAAAATAGTTCAGGTATCAACTGTTATGCTAATGTGATTCTGAATGTTGTGTTTTATCTACAAGATCTTCATCATGAAATCATGGGAAATCGTGAAAAAAGATTCTGTTCTTTACTACATCATGTATTTCAACCGTTGGTAACTGACAGAAGTAACATCCATACTGCTTCTGGCATTCGGCATCTTTTGGATATATGTACTGGTTCATTGACGTTTACTCTCGATATACAACAAGATGCACAAGAATTTCTAATGTTTAGGCTTGGAGTATTAAAACATGAAGGAATACAGATTGAAAACTTATTTGGACTAAGTTACAGATGGGATCATAAATGTGAAGAGTGTTCATTTACTTCCACCACTGAAATACAAACAGAATGATTCATACACTTGACGATACCAGACTGCAAATCAGTACCTTTTAACAAATGTTCACATTGTAGATCAGTGATGTTGTCTACATTACATATAGAATTTGGAAAATATCTCATTTTAATGCTACAACATTGTAGAGCAAATGGAAGAAAATTGGAAACCAAAATTAAAAATTGTAATGGAAGTCAAATATCTATTTCAGGAAGAACATTTATAGCAGTGGCTATTATTTTCCACGATGGACCTACTACAACATCTGGACACTATATTGTGTACTTAAAGTGTAATAAAGGATGGACACATTGCAATGATGCCCACTTGGAATTCAAACCTAGATTGCCTTATGAATTACCAAATTCATGTTTGACATTTTTAAAGCCAAAGTTTTTAATACATCATTCGGCCTATTGGGAAGATGTGAACAGAAAGTAGATAGCACTACAAACAATTAGTATTTATAATTAGTGTTTGGATTATTATTTGCACTAATTGATATTACATTTGGAAAATTGTGTTTAAAAGCAAATAGTTTACATATTTGTTGTCTATATTGTACCAGATGTAAATGAGAGTCTACATTCGGCAAATGAATTTGAGATAAATAATAGAGTTAATGTAGATGAAGGAAGTAATTAACAAAGTGTAGATAGGAAAACACGCAGCTACACATATTGAAAATTTTGCTCTACCCTGATTTGGTTTTTTTCTACAATCAAGTTGATTGTTTTTTCCCTGCTGTTCAATGATGATACTACATTGAAATCACTTTGTATGGTGAAGTTAAGTGGAATCTGAGAACAGCAAAAAAGGGAAACTGAAAATGTTATGTAATTCTAAAATGTATGTTCTTAAAAATATAATGTTATAATTTCTGTAATACATTACATTAAAAACAGTTTTTCTTCTTCTTTATAGTAGCTACTGGTGAATTTTGAAAAGAGTTTTAATGCTGTTTAGTACAATACTACTCTAAAATACTTCTACTGAGTAATGTATTTAAATTACTTGAAAGGTAAGAATACATCAAATAATATGGATGATAACGTTAAAAAATGTTTAAAGTTCATTTACATGTTATTTGTTTCTAATATAAATAATTTGATCCTTTACACTATTTGCAAACTATCATCATGTTGCTGATATAATCAGCCAGGCAGTCATCCTTTCACGCAAACACTACCTGTGTTCTCATCTATTCTCTCTAGCATAACTCTTGCACTAATAGGATAACACAGGCATTATCCTTGCATTCTTCCTTTCACACAGGCACAACCCATGCACTCATCCAATCACCCAGGCAATACCCCTGTACTCATGCAATCACTCAGGCACTACTCTTGCACACAACCGTTCACTCAGATACTACCCATGCAATCATCCATTCTCTCAGGTACTACACATGCACTCATGTAATCACCCAGGGATTACTCTTGCAGTCACCCTTTTACTCAGGCACTACCCATGCACTGATCTAAGCACCCAGGCATTACTATTGCACTCGTGAAGTCACTCAGACACTACTTATACACACATCTAATCACTCAGGCATTAACCATACATTCATGCAATCACCAAGGCACTACTCTTCCACTCAATCATTCACTCAGGCATTACCCATGCACTCATCCATTCACTCAGGAACTACCCATGCACTCATGCAATGACACAGACATTACCCTTACACTTATACTTTCACTCAGGTACTTCTCATACACTCATATAATCACTGAGGTGCTATCTCTGCACTCATGGAATCACCCAGGCACTACCCATGCACTCATGGAATCACACAGAAAACTACTCTTGCACTAAACCATTTACTCAGGCACTACTCATGCACTCATCCATTCTCTCAGGCACTACCCATGCACTCATCGAATGACCCAGGGACTTCAGTTGGACTAATTCATTCACTCAGGCACTACCCATGTACTCATCCATTCCCTCTAGCACTACCCATACACTCATGCAAGGACCCAGGCATTAGCCTTGCACTCATACTTTCTCTCAGGTATTTCCCATACACTCATACAATCACCCAGGCACTACCCCTGCGCTCATGCAATCACCCAGGCACTAGTCTTGCACTGAACTAAAAACTCAGGCACTACCCATGCACTCATCCATTGTTTCAGGCACTACCCATGCACTCATCCAATGACCCAGCCATTACTCTTACAGTCATCCTTTTACTCAGGCACTACCCGTGCACTAATACTGCTAAGGAGGCACTACCTATACACACATCGAATCAATCAGGCATTACCTATGCAATTGTGCAATCACCCAGGCACTACTCTTGCACTCAACCACATTCACTCAGGCACTACCCATGCACTCATCCATTCCCTCAGTTACTACTGATGTACTCATACAATGACCTAGGGATTACTCTTGCAGTCATCCTTGTACTCAGGCACTAGCCATGCACTGATCTAAGCAGCCAGATATTACTCTTGCAATCATGAATTCACTCAGGCACTACCAATGCACTTATCCAATCACACAAGCAGTACTCCTGCCCTTATGTAATCACCCAGGCACTACTCATGCAATCAAGGAGGCACTACCTATACACACATGCAATCAATCAGGCATTACCTACACAGTCATGCAATCACCCAGGCACTACTCTTGCACTCAACCGTTCACTCAAGCACTATTCAAGCACTCATCCATTCACTCAGGCACTACATATGCACTCATGCAATCATGCAGCACTACAGTTGGAGTAATCCATTCACTCAGGCACTACCCATCCACTCATCTATTCCCTCAAGCACTACCCATGCACTCATGCAATGACCCAGGCATTAGCCTTGGACTCATACGTTTACTTGGGTATTTCCCATGCACTCATACAATAACCCAGGCACTACCCCTGCATCATCCAATCACCCAGGCACTACCTCTGTTCTCATGCAATTACTGACGCACTACCCATGTACTCATACAATCACTTAGGCACTACTCTCGCACACAACCATTCACTCAGATACTACCCATGCATTCATCTCTTCTCTCAGGTACTACACATGCACTTATGCAATGACCGAGAGATTACTCTTGCAGTCATTCTTTTACTCAGGCACTACCCACACACTGATCTAAGCACCCACACATTACTCTTGCAGTCATGCAATCACCCAGGCACAACCCATGCAGTAATGCAATCACGCAGGCAGTACCTCAGCACTTATGGAATCACCCAGGCACTGCCCATGTACTCATGCAATCACTCAGGAACTATTCTTGCACTAAACTATTCACTAAGGCACTCCCATGTACTTATGCAATCAAGGAGGCTCTACCTATACATACATCTAATCATTCAGGCATTAACCATACATTCATGTAATCACCCAGGCACTACTCTTCCACTCAAACATTCACTCATGCACTCCTCATCCACTCATCTATTCCCTCAAGCACTACCCATGCACTGATGCATTGACCCAGGCATTAGCCTTGCACTTAAACGTTTATTTGGGTATTTCCCGTGCACTCATCCAATCACCCAGGCACTACCACTGTTCTCATGCAATTACTGACACACTACCCATTTACTCATATAATCACGTAGGCACTTCTCTCGCACACAACCATTCACTCATGCACTCCTCATGCACTCATCTATTCACTCAGGCACTACCCATGCACTCATGGAATGACCCAGGCATTACCCTTTCACTCATACTTTTACTCAGGTACTTCTCATGCACTCATCCAAGCACTCAGGCACTACCCCTACACTCATAGATTCACCCAGGGACTACCCATGCACTCATGAAATCACACAGAAATCTACTCTTGCACTCAACCATTCACTCAGGCACTACTCATGCACTCAACCATTCTCTCGGGTAGTACCCATGCACTAATCCAATGACCCAGGCACTAGAGTTGGACTAATCCATACACTTAGGCACTACCCATGCACTCATCCATTCACGCAAGCACTACCCATACACTCATGCAATGACCCAGGCATTAGCCTCGCACTCATACTTTCTCTCAGGTATTTCCCATACACTCATACAATCATCCAGGCACTACCCCTGCACTCATGTGATCACCCAGGCACTACTCTTGCACTGAACTATTCACTAAGGCACAATCCATGCACTCATCCATTCTTTCAGGCACTACCCATTCACTCATCCAATGACCCAGCCATTACTCTTACAGTCATCCTTTTACTCAGGCACTACCCATGTACTCATACAGTTAAGGAGGAACTACCTATACACACATCCAATTAATCAGGAATTAACTACACAATCGTACAAATACCCAGGCACTACTCTTGCACTCAAAGATTCACTCAGGCACTACCCATGCACTCATCCATTCCCTCAGGTATTACCGATGCACTCATACAATGACCCACAGATTACTCTTGCAGTCATCCTTGTACTCAAGCACTAGCCATGCACTGATCTAAGCAGCCAGATATTACTCTTGCACTCATGAATACACTCATGCACTACCAATGCACTTATCCAATCACCCAGGCAGTACTCCTGCACTTATGTAATCACCCAGACACTACCCATGTACTCATGCAATTAAGGAGGCACTACCTGTACACACATCCAATTAATCAGGAATTACCTACGCAGTCATGCAATCACCCAGGCACTACTCTTGCACTCAACCATTCACTCAAGCACTATCCAGTCACTTATCTATTCACTCAGGCACTACATATGCACTCATCCAATCATGCAGGCACTACAGTTGGACTAATCGATTCACTCAAGTACTACCTATGCACTCATCTATTCCCTCAAGCACTACCCATGCACTCATGCAATGACCCAGGCATTAGCGTTGCACTCATACTTTCACTCAGGCTTTACCCATGCACTCATACAATCACCCAGGCACTACCCCTGCACACATGCAATCACCCAGACACTACCCCTGTACTCATGCAATCACCGACATACTACCCATGTACTCATACAATCACTCAGGCACTTCTCTTGCACTAAACCATTCTCTCAGGCACTACCCATGCACGCATCCATTCTCTCAGGTACTACACATGCACTTATGCAATGACCCAGGGATTACTCTTGCAGTCATTCTTTTACTCAGACACTACCCATGCACTGATCTAAGCACCCACACATTACTCTTGCAGTCATGCAATCACCTAGGCACTACCCATGCAGTAATGCAATCACCCAGGCAGTACCTCAGCACTTATGGAATCACCCAGGCACTGCCCATGTACTCATGCAATCACTCAGGAACTATTCTTGCACTCAACCATTCACTTCACTGCCATGTACTTATGCAATCAAGGAGGTACTACCTATACATACATCTAATCATTCATGCATTAACCATACATTCATGTAATCACCCAGGCACTACCCTTCCACTCAAACATTCAGTCATGCACTCATCTATTTACTCAAGCACTACACATGCACACATGCAATGACCCAGGCATTACCCTTACACTCATACTTTCACTCAGGTACTTCTCATACAGTCATCCAAGCACTCAGGCACTACCCCTGCAGTCATAGATTCACCCAGGCACTACTCATGCACTCAT
Organism: Calotriton arnoldi; assembly: GCA_963921515.1. Taxonomy (NCBI): domain Eukaryota; kingdom Metazoa; phylum Chordata; class Amphibia; order Caudata; family Salamandridae; genus Calotriton; species Calotriton arnoldi. The sequence continues at coordinate 95,862 of CAWUFW010008971.1, forward strand.
GGAATCACACAGAAAACTACTCTTGCACTCAACCATTCACTCAGGCACTACTCATGCACGCTACCATTCTCTCTGGTAGTACCCATGCACTCATCCAATGACCCAGGCACTAGAGTTGGACTAATCCATTCACTTAGGCACTACCCATGCACTCATCCATTCACGCAAGCACTACCCATGCACTCATGCAATGACCCAGGCATTAGCCTTGCACTCATACTTTCTCTCAGGTATTTCTCATACACTCATACAATCATCCAGGCACTACCCCTGCACTCATGTAATCACCCAGTCAGTGGCACTACTCTTGCACTGAACTATTTACTCAGGCACTACCCATGCACTTATCCGTTCTCTCAGGCACTACCCATTCACTCATCCAATGACCCAGCCATTACTCTTATAGTCATCCTTTTACTCAGGTACTACCCATGTACTCATACAGTTAAGGAGGAACTACCTATACACACATCCAATCAATCAAGCATTAGCTACACAATCGTACAATCACCCAGGCACCACTCCTGCGCTCAACGATTCACTCAGGCACTACCCATGCACTCATCCATTCCCTCAGGTATTACTGATGCACTCATACAATGACCCACGGATTACTCTATCAGTCATCCTTGTACTCAAGCACTACCCATGCACTCATGCAATGACCCAGGCATTAGCCTTGCACTCATACGTTTACTTGGGTATTTCCCATGCACTCATACAATCACCCAGGCACTACCCCTGCATCATCCAATCACCCAGGCACTACCCCTGTTCTCATGCAATTACTGACACACTACCCATGTACTCATACAATCACTTAGGCACTACTCTCGCACACAACCATTCACTCAGATACTACCCATGCATTCATCCATTCTCTCAGGTACTACACATGCACTTATGCAATGACCCATAGATTACTCTTGCAGTCATTCTTTTACTCAGGCACTACCCATGCACTGATCTAAGCCCCACACATTACTCTTGCAGTCATGCAATCACCCAGGCACTACCCATGCATTAATGCAACCACGCAGGCAGTGCCTCAGCACTTATGGAATCACCCAGGCACTGCCCATGTACTCATGCAATCACTCAGGAACTATTCTTGCACTCAACTACTCACTGAGGCAATCCCATGTACTTATGCAATCAAGGAGGCGCTACCTATACATACATCTAATCATTCATGCATTAACCATACATGCATGTAATCACCCAGGCACTACTCTTCCACTCAAACATTCACTCATGCACTCCTCATGCACTCATCTATTCACTCAGGCACTACCCACACACTCATGCAATGACCCAGGCATTACCCTTACACTCATACTTTCAATAAGGTACTTCTCATACACTCATCCAAGCACTCAGGCACTACCCCTGCACTCATAGATTCACCCACGGACTACCCATGCACTCATGGAATCAGACAGAAAACTACTCTTGCACTCAACCATTCACTCAGGCACTGCTCATGCACTCAACCATTCTCTCAGGTAGTACCCATGCACTCATCCAATGAACCAGGCACTAGAGTTGGACTAATCCATACACTTAGGCACTACCCATGCACTCATCCATTCACGCAAGCACTACCCATACACTCATGCAATGACCCAGGCATTAGCCTGGCACTCATACTTTCTCTCAGGTATTTCCCATACACTCATACAATCATCCAGGCACTACCCCTGCACTCATGTGATCACCCAGGCACTACTCTTGCACTGAACTATTCACTAAGGCACTACCCATGCACTCATCCATTCTTTCAGGCACTACCCATTCACTCATCCAATGACCCAGCCATTACTCTTACAGTCATCCTTTTACTCAGGCACTACCCATGTACTCATACAGTTAAGGAGGAACTACCTATACACACATCCAATCAATCGGGCATTACCTACACAATCGTACAAATACCCAGGCACTACTCTTGCGCTCAACGATTCACTCAGGCACTACCCATGCACTCATCCATTCCCTCAGGTATTACAGATGCACTCATACAATGACCCACGGATTACTCTTTCAGTCATCCTTGTACTCAAGCACTAGCCATGCACTGATCTAAGCAGCCAGATATTACTCTTGCACTCATGAATTCACTCAGGCACTACATATGCACTCATCCAATCATGCAGGCACTACAGTTGGACTAATCCATTCACTCAAGTACTACCTATGCACTCATCTATTCCCTCAAGCACTACCCATGCACTCATGGAATGACCCAGGCATTAGCGTTGCACTCATACTTTCACTCAGGTAGTAGTAGTAATAGTTTATTCGATCAATAGCATGATCATTCATATTAAAACATTTCATTATATAAATACACATCACAATTTAAAAATGAAATGCAAAAGTTAAAAGAATAAATGACAACATTTCATATTTTTATACTCAAATTCAGTCTACGTTTAAGGTACAGTTATAACATGAATAACATAATAATAACCCATCAACGATCTAAAAATACTGTTTTAAAAGTGGGGTAAAGAGAATTTATCATCTTTTTATGGGCTAGTACATCAGTTAAATAACGGCCCCTTTTTTAAAAATTCATATCAACAATCTGAGTGACCTATCAACCACCTTCCTCAGAATGAGGTCATGATTTTTTAACAATACTGTAGACTATTCTAGATCTTCTACACCATGCATATAGCAGGTATCTAGATAGTGAGAAGACTAGCCATCTAGTTGTGTCGGATGAAAAGACGCGTAGAGGTTCTTTAGGTTGTGAGAAGGATAGCACCCGACACACAGGAATGATCCACGTTTTTCTCAAGTTGGCATAAGACAGGCAAAAAAATAAAAAATGATCTGTCGTTTCAGAGGCAGCATTACATAAAGGACATGAGGTATTTACAGATGTGTTTTTCCAGTTGCTTCTTAACGCATTTAATGGTAGAGCCCCATTTCTAAACTGGATATAAAGTGCACGTGCTTGGGGGTTCAATTTCATCCATATAGTGTTCTAGCTTAAAAACATTTTTAGTGTCAAGAAAACTAGTGGTTAGGGAGCCATAAATCCTGGTATATAGATATGCGGAGTCAATAAATTCCCAATAATCCTTTTTAATAGGAACCGCATTTTTTTTGTTAGTAACTTCGGGTCTTCCCACATAAAATCTAGTCCCAGTTTGTGCAGCCAGATTTTTACTTTATTAAACCATGCCAGACGCCCTGTACGATTATGATAGATTAGTAACTCTTCCGTGGCCTCCCTTACAGGAATCTGCGTCTTGCTGGTCCAGATTCTAATCCAGAACAAGAGCACCTTCAAGACGGCAGAGTGATTTATGGACCTGAGGCCAAGATCTAATCACAAGGGTAATAATGGCGTTTTAGGGAGGTTTTAGGGAGGTTTAGGGCTGCTCATAAAAATGTATTTTCAGATATTTCTAGTTGGTTCAGATTTTCCAGCCCCCACAATTCTGCCCCATATAAGGCGCATGTTGCATGGACAATATACTCTTTTGTAATTGGGGAGTCCAAGACATATTCTTGCTGAGTCTAACCCCCAGGTAATCAAAAACTTTAACCTGGTCAAGTCTTTGGGTACCTAGCTTAAGTTTATTCCTAGTAGACTTATATGGGTTAAATACCATGAACTTGGAGGGTCATTAGGATGGCGGTCGGAAAATCACCCCGACCGCCATGGAAGCGGAAAACAACCGCCCGCCGGCACCGTGGAGAAACCGGCGGCCAAATTAGGATCAACAGCCAAAAAACACCGACCGCGGCGGTACGGGGGTAAGAAAAAACGCCCGTAGCGTGCGGAGATGGCCAAAACACATCCGCGGCAGATGGATCCGCTGCGGAAAAACACCAACCCGCCGCAAGGATAGCGGAGACACCGCCCGGGAAATTAGGATATCCCCGCTGGTCCCTCGGCACGTTCCGATCTTTCCGACCACCGCGGTCGCTAACAGTGATGAATGGGAGAGCATGCGGAAGAGCTGCAGCAAAGCCACCGCCGCGGACGCTCCATGACAAATTTGGCGGACGAATCAAAAATCCCACAATAAGGCCACAAAGTGCCCACACCAAAGTAGCCATGCCACCCAAAAACAGGAAACACACCCCAATGACACAACATTGCACACAAAAAAAAAAATTACAAGGACAACCCACACAACACACCTGAGAGCACTCCCACATGTGGACACACCCACATAGCAGAGCATAAAACCAGCCCCTTCCTTGACCACAATCCTCTGCACTAACCCACAACTGAAGGGCCCAACCCCTGAGAACAAAGGATAGGCAAAGCTACACACCATCAACACTCACACCACACACAGCACCACTTCCACACCTGCACCGCTAACCCCTTTGCACATCACACACCATACACATCACCACCACCACTTACACCCCTGCACCTACAACACCTCTGCACATCACACACCATGTCAACACATAAAATGCCCAAATTCACAGAGAGTGAGTTGAAGGTAATGGTAGATGAGATAGTCAGAGTGGAACCACAACTGTTTGGTAGCCTGGTCCAACAGACACCATTAGCCACAAGGACTCAAATGTGGGCAAGGATAGTCCAGAAGGTCAATGCAGTAGGGACCATCCCAAGATCCAGAAAGGAAATCATGAAGCAGTGGCATGACTTGAAGAGGGTTGTCAAAGAGAGGAGGACCAAGAACCGTCAGCTGGCTGACAAGACTGGCGGTGGCACTCCCATACCACCAAAACCATTCACTCCATGGGAGGAGAAGGTGCTTGCCATACTGCATCCAGAGAGTCTCACAGGAGTACCCGGGGAGTGGAGGCTGGTAAGTACAAACAAATGACTACCACCACACTGCTATGTACTGCCTTGCACAACTACAAAGATACACCTCCTAGGACCAATTCCATTCATCTGCACCACACACTCACTAAAACATGTCTCACAGATCCAACATCCACCTCCTCCCAAACACCACCAATGTACCTAGCAACATTACCATGGGTGCATGTGCACAGGCAGCCTGCACTGCAACTCCCACCATGCCCCCTTGTCCCACACCTCAGCAGGATGGAGCACTCCCCCACCCAGAAGCATGTGTCAGCCATTACATCCCCAACAAACAAACTTACAGGTAGGTAGCCATCTTGCCATGGAGGGCTGTATGTGGGAGGGAGGCCTGTATTACTACTCCCACCATGCCCCCTGTCCCACACCTCAGCAGGATGGGGCACTCCCCACCCAGAAGCATGTGTCAGCCATTACATCCCCAACAAACAAACTTACAGGTAGGTAGCCATCTTGCCATGGAGGGCTGTATGTGGGAGGGAGGCCTGTACTACTACTCCCACCATGTCCCCTGTCCCACACCTTAGCAGGATGGGGCACTCCCCCACCCCACCCAGAAGCATGTGTCAGCCATTACATCCCCAACAAACAAACTAACAGGTAGGTAGCCATCTTGTCATGGAGGGCTGTTTGGGGTGGAGGCCTGTACTACTACGCCCACCATGCCCCCTGTCCCACACCTCAGCAGGATGGGGCACTCCCCCACCCAGAAGCATGTGTCAGCCATTACATCCCCAACAAACAAACTTACAGGTAGGTAGCCATCTTGCCATGGAGGGCTGTGTGGGGGAGGGAGGCCTGTACTACTACTTCCACCATGCCCCCTGTCCCACACCTCAGCAGGATGGACCACTCCTCCACCCAGAAGCATGTGTCAGCCATTACATCCAAAACAAACAAACTAACAGGTAGGTAGCCATCTTGTCATGGAGGGCTCTTTGGGGTGGAGGCCTGTGCTACTACTCCCACCATGCCCCCTGTCCCACACCTCAGCAGGATGTGGCACTCCCCCACCCCACCCAGAAGCATGTGTCACCATTACATCCCCAACAAACAAACTTACACGTAGGTAGCCATCTTGCCATGGAGGGCTGTGTGGGGGAGGGAGGCCTGTGCTACTACTCCCACCATGCCCCCTGTCCCACACCTCAGCAGGATGTGGCACTCCCCCACCCCACCCAGAAGCATGTGTCACCATCACATCCCCAACAAACAAACCTACAGGTAGGTAGCCATCTTGCCATGGAGGGCTGTGTGGGGGAGGGAGGCCTGTACTACTACTCCCACCATGCCCCCTGTCCCACACCTCAGCAGGATGTGGCACTCCCCCACCCAGAAGCATGTGTCAGCCATTACATCCCCAACAAACACACTTACAGGTAGGTAGCCATCTTGCCATCGAGGGCTGTATGTGGGAGGGAGGCCTGTACTACTACTCCCACCATGCCCCCTGTCCCACACCTCAGCAGGATGGGGCACTCCCCACCCCACCCAGAAGCATGTGTCAGCCATTACATCCCCAACAAATAAACTAACAGGTAGGTAGCCATCTTGTCATGGAGGGCTGTTTGGGGTGGAGGCCTGTACTACTACTCCCACCATGCCCCTGTCCCACACCTCAGCAGGATGGAGCACTCCCCCACCCAGAAGCATGTGTCACCATTACATCCCCAACAAACAAACTTACAGGTAGGTAGCCATCTTGCCATGGAGGGCTGTGTGGGGGAGGGAGGCCTGTACTACTACTCCCACCATGCCCCCTGTCCCACACCTCAGCAGGATGTGGCACTCCCCCACCCCACCCAGAAGCATGTGTCACCATCACATCCCCAACAAACAAACATTACAGGTAGGTAGCCATCTTGTCATGGAGGGCTGTTTGGGGTGGAGGCCTGCACTACTACTCCCACCATGCCCCATGTCCCACACCTCAGCAGGATGGAGCACTCCCCCACCCAGAAGCATGTGTCACCATTACATCCCCAACAAACAAACTAACAGGTAGGTAGCCATCTTGTCATGGAGGGCTGTTTGGGGTGGAGGCCTGTACTACTACTCCCACCATGCCCCCTGTCCCACACCTCAGCAGGATGGGGCACTCCCCACCCCACCCAGATGCATGTGGCATATAATGGATCACTCCAAATAAACAAACAGCTAGCCAGACATATTATTCTGTCTTGTGCCACCACTGAGCAGGATGCAAGCCTCCACCACGCACACACAGATGTGTCACAAAACAAAGACAAATGCTAACGTACAACAGGCAAGTAGGCAGTACGTGCACCTAGGCATTTGACACAAAAAGAATGGTGCCATATGACAACACCAATCCTCTCAATGTACAAATATGCACACCGATCATATTGCCACGCACAGTGTGCACACAGCTAAGCAAAGGAAACTGTCACAGCAACGAAAATGTGACACACCAATGCACATGTAGAGGAGAGACTGGGAACAATCATGCACAGCAATGAATGACAGGTTCAGTGCCATGGGGCCAGAGTAACAACGACCATATGAACAGTAAGAAAGCATGGTATGTGGTACCAATCCAGATATGCACATGACAAGACAAAGGTATGCAGGAGATGAAAAATGACCAAGACATGCCCAGATGTGACGGCTGACAGGTCATAAAAATCCACATACAGTACGCACAAAAATCATATTTAGCGCAAGGCCCTAGATGTCAACATGTCCCTGCAATCACAAATCATGCACGTGGCGCATGGTACATATTGACACCTCACACCATGGACAAGAAATGCATGTACCACCGCAGCATGTCAGGAGGCACAGTAGTGCACATAGGAAACAATGTGATGATCAGTCAACTGTGTAGTGTACTAACAGTGAATGACACACAGCTAACACAAATCTTACGTGGTACACCCCAATGACCATTTCCCATCTGATCCACAGGTGACCAAGAATTGACTGCAGAGGACGACACCAGCAACCTGCAGGGCCAGTCTAACCCCCCCCCTCCCCCCGGAACATCGACTCTCGGATGTTGACTTCCAGGAATCTTCGGACGAGGAGACTGAGGCCGGGCCATCTGGTGTTACAGGGCGCAACAGGTCCCAGGACCCCATCGTCCCCCACCACACCTGCAGCTACAACAACCAATCTGCAGGCCCCTGCTGTTACGTCCGGTGCGTCCTCCACCACCACCACAACCACAACCACCAGTGGTGCCAGCAACACCCTCCCTGTCCCACAGGATGACCACCCCACCCCAGCAACTGAGGAGGGCAGGGAGAGGATGTGTGGTCCGAAAGTGGAGAGGCAACCGGTCCGTGGCAGCAGAGCAGGTGGGAGGGGCAGGGTCACCCACACACGATCACAGCCTGGGACCGAATCCCTGGACCACATCCACAGAGTCCTTGGGGCATATGAACGGGCCCAGGGCCAAATGGCCCGGTCAGAACAAGATTCACGTGAGCTCCTCCTGCTGATGAGGTCCATGGACACCTGCATGGGACAAATTGTGGACCTCTTGGGCCAACTAGTGGCGGTACTGAGGGACAGGCCTGCACCACAAACAACACCTCCCCCTCCCACTGGTGGTCCACAGGATGACAGTTCACCATCCTCCCCTGCGGCCATAGAGAGTGGTGAGTCCTCAGACACCACTGGCCCTATAGCAGAGGCCCCCCCTGCCAAACGGAAAAGGGGCCGTCTGAAGAAAACCCTGGGAGTATCTTTTGGCAAAGCACCTACCAAACGCCAGTCACGCAGCCAGCCATGATGGCAACCCTCTGCACCACTGCATTGACTTTTGGACTGTCCTTCCCCACACTGCCTTGTGAATGGCATCTGTCTGTTGGACTGGGTCACCACACCTATGTGGTGACCACTCAATTATCTCATTTACCATGACTGTCAACTCACTGCTCCACTAATCACCTCACTGTCAATGTACCCCCTCACATGTCACCTTTGTAAATAAACAAATCCTTACACACATGTTGTTGTACCTGCTCCGTCTTTATTCCAGGATATACAATTTTCAACAGGAATACAATGTACCAGGGGACGGAGTGTATGTAGGCAAGGAGAGGTCAAAGGCACCTAGGAAAACACAACAGAACAACATTCACTAGTCTGGGTGTGGCATCACAGACGTCACACAACACTTCACAACAAGAACAACCCACATGCACAGATAACAATGGGCAACAAGTGCCAACATACACATCCTGTAGATGTTCAGAAATGAACTGTCCCATCAACATTGACAGCAAACACTGAGTCTACAACTGGCTGCTGTCACAAATCTCACTTACACCCTCACAACAACAGCAACATCATCAGACAATGGGTACGTTGTACATTGTCACCCACCTTCAAGTGAAGCAGCGGGTGATGAGCTGTTGACGCAGGTCAACACCTTCCTCCTCTCCACTGTCATCATCACTGGACACGGGTTGGTTTGCAGGCGGGGGCCTTGGCTGCTCATCATCATCCAGGAGCAGGGGAATCTCCTTGTGAATGGCTAGGTTGTGGAGCATGCAGCATGCCACTACAATCTGACACACCTTCCTGGGCGAGTACATCAGTGCCCCTCCGGTCTTGTCCAGGCAGCGGAAACGTGACTTCAGCAGTCCAAAGGTACGCTCCACCACACGACGTGTCCTCCCATGTGCATCATTGTAGCGGACATCAGCTGGTGTCCTGGGGTTCCGCAGTGGGCTCAGCAACCAAGGACGGTTGGGATATGCAGAGTCACCTATGTGTGACACACAAAGAAACATTGCAATGTTGCAGATGCAGAGGACAGCAGGTCACACACACAGCACGCCAAATGACTAGGCATACTCACCCACAATCCATGCACGCTCAGGAATCAGATTGGCCATCAGCTGGGGTACAATAGCTGCTACGCAGGATGTATGAGTCATGGGCCGAGCCTGGAAATTTTGCACACACGTGTGATATGATTATATCTGCCAGGCATACCACTTGGACATTTATGGAGTGGTAATGTTTACGATTCCTGTAGATGTGCTAACGGACCTGTGGTGGCACTAGCCCAACATGGGTGCAATCAATGGCACCAACTACATGGGGGATGTGTCCAAGGGGATAGAAATCTCCCTTTACATCTGCCAATTCTTCCCCCCTGGGGAAATGGATGTATCTGTCCTTGTAGATCATCATGGCGGACAGAACATCCCGCAGCACCATGCTGAACATGGGTTGTGACATCCCACCTGCCTCGGCCACCGTGTACTGGAATGATCCAGTCGCAAAAAAATGCAGTGCCGCCATCACTTTATACGTTGGGGTGAAAGCTGTTGGATATGTTTGGCGAGGCTGCAGGTGGGGCTCCAACAAATCACAAAGGGTCTTTAGGGTGGCTCTATCCAGACGGCATTTCCGGATGATCGCCTCATCCTCCATGTCTGCCAGCACTGTCAAGTGACGATGCAGATTTGGTCTCCTCCTAGTTGAGATGAGAGTGGACACATTGTAATGCAAGACATCATGGGATGTGCACAGCATCTCACATCATAGCTGACACAACGCCAACAAAGAATGTCATATGAATTGAGTCACAGACCAGCTGACATGTAGGGACCCCTTCAACTACACAAATCACACACTTGTCAGATTACACACAGCAAGTCCCCCGAACAACACCTCGGTCAAAGTGAATGGACATTGGGATATGGCCACATTCGCCATGGGCACGCCTGGGAGTCTGTCATCCTGCACATGTGTGACAAGGCAACCCCACGGTATCCTACCTAGCTGCTGTACATGACACACATTCAGGCGTCAATTGAACCTGGCACACCTCAACAACACAATGACCACAGTCTGAGCATCAATGACGAGTGTGTGCATGATCTAACATGAGAGGACATGCTAAAACAAACATCATCAATTGTGAAAAAAAATGCTGTGATTGACAATGCACATCAACATATTGACATGTGTGCACATTGTATTGTCCATACCAACACTGTCCTGTAGTGTAGTGGAATGTAGTGTAGTGTAGGTGCGGTACTGAGAGACAAGTGATTCCCAAATGGCGGTTGGCATGCTCCGCCACCCAAATGGCGGTGCCTCATGTGTGTCTATGGCACCCAAATTGCGGAAACTACCGCCTGGCAGCAGCGGTGTGTGTGCAACACACCCCAATGCACAGGTGCGGTACTGATAGCCCCAGAGACATGGCCAAATGGCGGTTGGCATGCTCCGCCACCCAAATGGCGGTGCCTCATGTGTGTCTATGGCACCCAAATTGCGGAAACTACCGCCTGGCACCAGCGGTGTGTCCCGCCATGGTCCATGCCATTACAGCCAATGGGCTCCGCGATCGCGGAAGCTCGATGCAATTTTGAAAATAGCGGTAGGCGTGCTACACCACCGCGGTGCCAGTCATTGGATGCAATCAAAAGATGCAATACCGCGGTAGCGCCCGCCTGGCCCCAGCGGTGTGTCACCGCCATGGTCCATGCCATTACAGCCAATGGGCTCCGCGATCGCGGAAGCTCGATGCTATTTTGAAAATAGCGGTAGGCGTGCTACACCACCGCGGTGCCGGTCATTGGATGCAATCAAAAGATGCAATACCGCGGTAGCGCCCGCCTGGCCCCAGCGGTGTGTCACCGCCATGGTCCATGCCATTACAGCCAATGGGCTCCGCGATCGCGGAAGCTCGATGCAATTTTGAAAACAGCGGTAGGCGTGCTACACCCCCGCGGTGCCAGTCATTGGATGCATTTGTAAAAGGCTGACCTGGTAGACCAATTGCAGCAGCCCAGGACTACTGGAACGACACCAGGGGCTATATATGTGTGGGAGAGTGCCCAGAATTTCCACTGCTCACAGAGCCTGCTGTCTGAGACCCTCACCTGCTGCTGCCTCCAGGGACTGCTGCCTGAGACCCTCACCTGCTGCTGCCTCCAGGGACTGCTGCCTGAGACCCTCACCTGCTGCTGCCTCCAGGGACTGCTGCCTGAGACCCTCACCTGCTGCTGCCTCCAGGGACTGCTGCCTGAGACCCTCACCTGCTGCTGCCGCTGCTGTCTCTAACCAACAGTGATGTCAAGGACAGAGAAGATCCGTGCCAGTCCCTTCACTGGCGAGGAGCTTGAGGTCCTGGTGGACGAGGTGCTCACACAGTACCCAAGGCTATATGGTGCCCCAAATGTCGTGGTAAGTCTTCCACAGTGGGTGTGAGAGTGCAGGGGGCACACTTGTAGTCGGTCTGATGCAGCATGTGCATGTGAGTGTGGGTTTGTGTCATGCATTGACTAACTTGCATTCCATTGGGTGAAGGGGTGTGTACCCTACTCCTCAAGTCTCCCTGCCTGCACATCAAGATTTGAGGGACATGTCTTGTCTTGTCAGCCATACAGTGAAGCAGCAAGTTGGTAATGGAGGATTCAGGCCAGTCATTGCTAGTGTGCATGTCTTTGCGTTTCCCTGTTGTCCATCTCAGTGTGAGCCCACCTGGCCTGCACAGTCACCACCCAATTCAACAAGAACACATCACTGACTGTACAGAGTGTAACATGTTCATTTTCAAATTTGACTCCCCATCAATGTGCCATGTCAACCCTGTAGATTGCACATGACTGGAACTGTGAGAAAGGACGTGGGTTTGTGAGATCATGTCCCTCAATGTGATATACATGACACAGTGGGCTACTCACAGTGCATGTTCGTTGACGCCTGCGCATTGTCAGACACAGTGGGTCTCACCACATACACATGTTGTTTTGTGACGTATGTCTTGCTCTACCTAAAAATGGTTAGTAGATGTGGGCAGAGTACACATGGTCTTCTGTGCTGGCATCCTGCTTGTACATGAGATGTGCAAGTATTGTATCCCCCCTTATACATGCATGCATTTATGTGTGATTCTCACATGCAGATGTACCATGTGAAAAGCATTTCTGTCTCTGCATGTGAGATATGTGGATTTGTGATTAATCTGTATCATGCTACTGTTCTGAGTGATTTTGTCACATTACACTTTGTCACTGATGTTTGCCCCCTCTTGTCTCCCATGCCTGCAGCTCAAGGTGCACCAGCGTAAGGCCGTGTGGAGGGGCATTGCGAACAAGGTGCGTGCTCTGGGAGTATCAAACCGACGGCGCACCCACTGCCACAAGAGGTGGGACGACATCTCACGGCTGGCAAAGAACGTTGCGGAGATGACACTGGGGCGGATCCCTCGCACTGGCCGGATGGCACGGCGCAGCATGACACCACTTATGTGCCGCATCTTGGCCGTGACTCACCCTGAGCTGGATGCACGATTGAAGGAACATCAGCAGGCAATTAGGGGTAAGTGTACTGGGAAGGGTGACTATGGCTGTGTGTGGCTGCATGTGTGCACAGCATGTGCCAGCGCTGGGCGATGTGATGTTGGTAGTGTGATGCAGTGGCCTGTGAGTGTAAGCTTGTGCCGGTGCTGGGTGCAGATGTCATGCATGTGTCCTACCTGTACTTAACACTGGGAAACAGGTATGGGGCATTTAAATGGCATTGTGGGTGGTGTGAGACAGGTATGAGCTATCTGTGTTGCTGTTGTAATGGAGCCACATGCAGGATGTTGTGCTGTGTGGTCATCACATTGCTCACTTTGTCCTGGTTTGATAGTGCACACGCACTGTTGTGATGACAGGGGTGGGTTTGAACAATGTAATTGCACAGGGTGGCATGCAACATGTAGATCTAGACATCTTAATGGTTGTCTGTAATGCATATGTTTGTTCTGTTGCTGCCACTGCACTGACCCTACATCTCTCTCTCTCATGCAGCATCTCCCGTGGTCACGGAGGAACATGGGACGGACACCAGTGGTGGGGAAACTAGCACTACAGTTGCAGAGGAGCCCTGTGAGACAGATGTGACCAGCGCCTTGGAGGGGGACAGGAGTCTGCTGGAGGAATCACAGCCCGAGACGCAAAGTACTATGTCATCTGATGCCAGCGGTGACGCAGACATGTTGGCGGGCACAGGGAACGGGGACGCTGCATCATCTTCCACCACACAGCGTGCAGTGCCCACCCTCCCAGCCAATTCCTCTGGTGCTGCCCGTGTTCGCACCGCTAAGAGGGAAGGGTGTCCTTCACCCCCGGCACCGCAGCCCCTGCCCCGGTCCCCCTGCTACCATCAGTGCTGAGTCTGTGGACCTTTGCGCCAGCTGTGTGTAGGCCAGACAGCTCTCCTCAATGCATTCATGGACCACGACAGTAAATTGGCTCAGGTGGTTGCATTCATTGAGGGCATACATTCAGACGTGGGTGGGCTGCACCGGACTGTCCAGTCATTGTCCACTGCAGTGACATCAGCCCTTCAACTGGCACAATCTGGGAGTCCAGCGAAAGTCCCTTTGTCCACACCCATGCCGGTGGCCACGTCGGACGACAGTGACCACGCTCCACAGACCTCTAAGTCACGATACGGCACATGTACCATGTGGAGTGGAGGCCGCTCCTTTTCATATAACATAGCTGGATTGTGGAACTCCCTCCCTCTTAATCTCCGCCATGAAACTACTCATCTCTCTTTTCGGAAGGGTCTTAAAACATGGCTATTCCAGAACAGTACCTGACTAGCCCTCCCTTACTAGCCCTAACTGCCGTTCAGCGCTGGGATGCCTTTGGGTAGCTATGCGCTCTATAAATGCTAATTAATAATAATAATAATACCACACAGCAGCAACAGAAGCCCAAGCGGTCCAGGCCGCAGACACCATCCCCACAGATGACCAAAGCCAACCCAGTGCACACAGACAAGAGCCCATCAGGCAACACCAGGGGACAAAGAGCCAAGAAGCAGGCGTCAGGGTCACGTGCCTCAGGGACATCCCCAGCCAAGGACTCTCCTGTCCCAAAAGCGTCTCCCAAAACCAAACATACAATTTCCATGCCCACTGAGAAGGTGGTGAGTGCCAAGGGTAGGCATAAGAAGCGCTGCAAGTCTGATTCACCCACTACCTCCACTTCCATAGCAAGCCCAGTGAAGCAGGGAATGGAGGGCACTGTGGGGGGACCACCTGGTAGGCAGGGGATGGAGGGGCAAAGCCAGGGCCATGCAAAGCATTGCGCAGGTTCAAGAATGTCACCAGAGGGAGGGCCAGCATCTGCACCTGCTGCAGCCTTGGTGTTGAGTGAGCCTGATGTATCCACGCCACTTCCCATTGTTCCCAAGACAGTGAAGCCATTGCGACTCCCCAAGAAGTGGAAAGGCATCCCTCCACAATCTCCCATCCACACTGTGTCTCATGTCTGCATGACTCCACCTCCACGTGCCACTACACCACCTGGTCCAAGCAGCCCTCCGTTTTGCCTAAACACTGATAGGTATACCTCAGCTGTGCCTCCCTCTCCCCAGTCAAGTGCTCCAACTGGGCCCGACACACAGCCAGCTCCCAGTACGACTGACAGCCAAGTCTGAGTGTTGGTCGACCTCACACGCCTGTCTCTCACACAGCGTGGCCTGTGCTGCACATCGTCACACCCCAGACTGTGTTGCTGACCATGGTTAGGGTACAGTTGCAGACATTCCCTGTGTAGCTTCTCATGGACTCACTCTGCACTTTGTCCTGCCCACTGGCCTTGTCGTGCACTGCTGTGTGCCCCCTGCCTGTGCAGCTTCTCATGGACTCACTCTGCACTTTGTCCTGCCCACTGGCCTTGTCGTTCACTGCTGTGTGCCCCCTGCCTGTGCAGCTTCTGATGGACTCACTCTGCACTTTGTCCTGCCCACTGGCCTTGTCATTCACTGCTGTGTGCCCCCTGCCTGTGCAGCTTCTCATGGACTCACTCTGCACTTTGTCCTGCCCACTGGCCTTGTCGTTCACTGCTGTGTGCCCCCTGCCTGTGCAGCTTCTCATGGACTCACTCTGCACTTTGTCCTGCCCCCTGGCCTTGTCGTTCACTGCTGTGTGCCCCCTGCCTGTGCAGCTTCTCATGGACTCACTCTGCACTTAGTCCTGCCCACTGGCCTTGTCGTTCACTGCTGTGTGCCCCCCGCCTGTGCAGCTTCTCATGGACTCACTCTGCACTTTGTCCTGCCCACTGGCCTTGTCGTGCACTGCTGTGTGCCCCCTGCCTGTGCAGCTTCTCATGGACTCACTCTGCACTTTGTCCTGCCCACTGGCCTTGTCGTGCACTGCTGTGTGCCCCCTGCCTGTGCAGCTTCTCATGGACATGCTCTGCACCTTGGACTGGCCACTGGCCTTGCTGTTTTGCCCCTGCCTGTGCAGCTTCTCATGGACATGCTCTGCACCTTGGACTGGCCACTGGCCTTGCTGTTTTGCCCCTGCCTGTGCAGCTTCACATGGACATGCCCTGCATTTTGTGCCTTGCTATTATCTACTCTTGCTGCCTATCTGTGCAATTTGTGAATAAAGACAGTTGCTCCTGTTGTCTGTTTTGTCAGTGTCCTTACTGAATAAAGTTCTTTTGCTGTGTGTATATGGTTTACTGTGCCACATGCTGTGTGTGCCACTTCAACCTTGCCAATTTCTTTACTCACTTACTCTATTTTTTGCAGGGGTGAGGGACTTCAGTTTTTCCTGACCCTGATACTTGTGTGGGCAATGTATTAGATTTGAGGTGTGATGCAGTTGTCATTGTTTGTTCATATTGGCTGTGTTGTACACATGTCAAGTTGTGGTGCACTGCCAGCTCAGAATGGGATTCTGTCCAGAGGAGTGCAGGCATGCTGGCCAGGCTCATCATGTATGTGGGTTCTTATTTTGTGTGCCCAGTAGTGTATGTGTGTGGTCATCTTGTGATGGGCAGTCATCCTAATCCCATGGGTTTCTTTCAATGTGTGCTCTTGGATGGTTAAGAAGTGTGCAGTGTGAAGGTCTTGACTTTGTCTGTAGTGTTGATATGTGTGTGCCCCTGCATTGTCAACTACACACATGTTTCACCCAGGATGTGTGTGCCTGTTGTTTGGATTGTTTATCCCTGTGGATGTGTTTGTATGCACATGTGTGAGTTGTATGTTGTGCAGTGTGCAGTGTGTTTGTGTGTCCATGCAGTTGTGGCTGACTCCTACTTGTTATTTCTGTCACTTGTGAGTATGCAGTGTGTGTGTCTGTCAAGTCAGTGTTGTGTTTTGTTGTTCATCCATCTGTCATGTTACTGTTTGTGGAGACAGTGCAGACCTGCTGATCCACACTGCCATTGTGGTTGTGTTTTCTCATGCATTGCTGTCACATGGTGCCTGTTTGCCTCCAGTATGTGATGTTGTATGTGGTGTCTTGCCATCCCTATCTGTGCTTGGGATGCCTACCCATTGTGAGTCTGCACTCCCTCTATTTGTGTATGGTACACTCCTGCCATGGCACTTCACTTGGATGTCTGCTGTCCCCTTGTTTTACATGTGTGTGTGGCTCCCCATCACTTGATATGTGACACTGTGCTTTGTGGTGCAGTTCTTTGGACAGTGGCAATGTGCCACTCAGGACATTTCCCCAATGGGTTCTGTGTGATGTTCTTGGGCTGTTTGTCAATCATGTTTTCTCATATGCACTTCAACTGTGTGTGCTGCCCAGTCCCCTGGTCAAGTTGTTTCCACCTTTCTGTGCCAGACTTGTGCATCTGTTGGTGTTGTTTTGCATGTATGTGTGTTTGCTGTGGTACTGCTTCACTTCCTGTGTGTGATGTTGTCTTTGTGCTGTGCTGATTGGTGTTGTGTGGGTTCATGTTGTGTCACTCATTTCTGTGTGTGGCTGGTATGCTTGTTGTGCAGACACTGCTTGTTGTGCATGCAGTGCTGTGGGGGTATGTTGCCTTGTCATTGGCTGGTATGCATCCACTTATGTCCTGCTGTGTTAGCTATGTGTTCTTTTTTTGGCTGTGCATCTGTTGTTTGTTTGCTGTGGCTGTGTTTATCTGTGATGGTACACTTCTTGTCTGTGTTGTGGTATGTTGTGTGTGCATTGTTCCTGACTGATGGGGTTGTGCACTCCTGTTGTGTCTGTGCTCCCATTGCCTTTCCACATTTTTGCTGCACAGGGCATGTCTGTACTTGTTGTGGTTCTGTGTGTGGGTCTGTTGGGTTATGTGTTTGTCTGTTGTTTTTGTGCAGACATTGGTTCTGGCATCCCTGTGTGTAAGTGATGTTTGTGGCTACCCCCAGGCAGTGTGACTGTTTATCTGTGTATTGCCTGGACATTATTGCCACCCTTCTGTTTGTTTGACACTGGTGTTGTGTGCTGCAGATGTGAGGGGGTTATGTGTGTGGATTCCTACTAGTGTTTGACAGTCATGGAGTGTGTCAATGGGCCCTGTGTGTTGTGCTGCTGGAGTATTCCTGTGAAGTATTTGTATACATATGTGTGGCTGTTCACAGTTTGACTTCAGGGCCTTCATTTCATCCTTGTGCCTCTACATGTGTTGCCTTGCTGTCTCCTTGGGTTGTTGCACTGTGCTGTCTGTGGTTTGACTTCAATCACTATGCAAGCCATGTGTGATTATTAACCCTGGGCATAGTTTGCGTAGTAGCACTACACGTAGCTACGCGAAGTACATTTTGAACTACACGTAGCTATGCAAATTGCATAGTGCATAGCTGTGAGCTTGACTGCACTGTACAATAATTGCCAAAGGCATCTTGCACAGTGCAAGTTAAGATAAAATAAATATTTCTGTCTTTATATGCTAAAAATGCATATAGTCATTTCACAAAAGTGAAAACAATAAATTAACAAGCAGTGAGAGAGGTGATGATTTTGGGATCCTCCCTAACCTAGGGAGAGAACCAAGCAGATGCCTTAAAAACAAAAAGCACAGATTTTGAACGATTCGGTTGTGGTCCCATCCTCTTAGGACCACCCCAAGCACAGTTATTGGCAAAAATACAATCCCAACCAAAGGCCCTGCAAAGCATTATGGGACGAGATTAGCAGTGGGCAGTGAATATTATAGTATCCAATATCAAAATAATTCTACAAAGAGCTGCAGTTCCACTATTCGTTACTAGATGTCCCTCACGAGTCAAATGCAAAAGCTTCATGAAAGGGTTTCAATGCTTTTGCATTTGACTCGTGAGGGACATCTAGTAACGACTAGTGGAACTGCAGCTTGATGTATTAATAATTTCAATGCTTTTGCATTTGACTCTTGAGGGACATCTAGTAACGACTAGTTGAACTGCAGCTCTTTGTAGAATTATTTTGATATTGGACACTATAATATTCACTGCCCACTGCTAATCGCGTCCCATAATGCTTTGCAGGGCCTTTGGTTGGGATTGTATTTTTGCCCATAACTGTGCTTGGGGTGGTCCAAGGAGGAAGGGACCACCACTGAATCGTTCACATGATATGCTTTTTGTATTCAAGGCATCTGCTTGGTCCTCCCCCTAGGTTAGGGGACCCCAAAATCATCACCTCTCATTGCTTGATATTTTATTGTCAAACTTCACTTTTGTGAATTGGTTATATGCTTTTTATCATAGAAAATTGCTTTATCAAAGCATTTGTAGGTGTTTATTATACTGCTGCTACGCTACGTCAATTAGCATAGTTTTTCACTCTGCTATTTGCATAGTGCGTAGTAGCACAAACTTTGCATGCTCCGTGAGCGTAGCGAAGTATTACACCCAGGGTTAGTTATTAGGTGGGCTGGGGGTGTTGTTCTATGTTCCTTGTCTTGCATGTGCTGTACACATGCTTGGTGGTTGTCTCCTTGGCCTTCCATTTGTGTGCACCTCACTTTGGCTTTCCTGTTTTGTGTGCTCCATTGCTGGTGGCGTGTGTGTATTTGTCTGTGTGTCAGTGTGGGGTATGTGTGTGTGACTTGGCAGGCTGTGTGTCCAGTGAGCTGTTTGTTCCGTGTATGTGTGTGTGTCCATTTGATGCTTGTACTGAGTTTACTTGCCATTGGTGTGGTGTTGTTGTGTGTGTGTGTGTGTAGCCCTGGCCCTGTGCTTCTGTCTTGTTTGTTCCTGTGCATCCCCTCCTGCTGTGGCTGTGTCCCTATTTGTTTTGTGCGTGGTGCAGGGTGTGGTGTCACCTGGCTTGTTGTGCATGGGGTTGCACAGGTGTGGCACATGGCATGTCCCTTCAGTGGGGGGCTAGTGTGTGAGGGTGGTCTTTGTGCCCTGCCCATGCCTGGCGCTGGCCCAGCCTTCTGCATTGTGCGCATGTATTCCCTTGTCTTCACCGCTGCGGTGACGTGGCCGTGACATTGCCGCACGATCGCGGTCGATGTGTGACCTGGATGCGGAGGGGTGTATTGGTGGCAGGTGGGTCATGTGTGTGTGCACTTGGGGATGTGTTCCTATCCCCAACAGGGTATCTGATGTGGTTAGGGACCCTGTGTCAGTCCATGGTTTGTGTTTTGTGGTTGTGTGTGCGGTTGTGTTATTGCGTACCTGCGGCGGCGTCCGCGATGGTCCATGATTTGCTGGTGATGTATCAGGTACAGCACCGGGAAAACGTGGAGTGTTGGGTCCATGGCGGTCGTGTCCGGGCGCTGTGGGCCGGGTCTCTGGTTTCGCGCTCCGCTGTCGAGGTTCCGCCGTGTAGGATTGGCCGGTTTCTCCGCTGCGGTGCGACTGGTTTTTTGGAGCATCCTAATTTGTGGACCGGAGCGGACGTCCTTCCGCACGGTGCTGTGTCTCCATTGGCTCCCACCGCCGCGCTTGCGGGCGCACTTTGATGGCGGTTCGCGTCGCACGGCGGCGGACGGGAAATGGTCTATGTTTGGCCATACTAATATGGCGGACGTGAGTACCGCTGCTCGCGGGTGGAAAAATGCATTTTTCCGCACCGCCAGCACCGCGGTGGTGCCACCGCCCGACATCCTAATAGACCCCTTGGTCTTTAAACTGTTTATCTCCAAACCTCTTTCTTTGCAGGCGGTTTCAAACTTAGTTAAAACTTTCTGGATCCCTGCCGGGGTTTTAAAAATAAGTAACGTGTTGTCTGCAAAGAGAAGACAGGGAATTTGTTTACCCACCAGCTTTGGCGGATCCCCTCCACAATCATAGAGGTCGTTAATGAGACCGTTCATGTATAAGGTGAACAGTGTAGGTGCTAAAACGCACCCTTGGCGTACCCCTTTTAAAACCGGAATATTATTTGTTAGACTACCATCTGTGTTCCATCTAACATTTGCATAATTTCCAGAGTGTAACCTTACCAGTAAAAGGAGCAACCCTCCCGGGAGACCTAGTTCGCTTAAGGCAACCCACAGCTTAGCACACTCTATAGAATCAAACGCCGTTTTTAAAACAACAAAAATGACGTACAAATGCCCCTTCATGATAGTTACCTCCTTCCAAATTAATAATAAAAACCTAAATACCTGGTCGATTGTACTCGTGGAAGGTCTGAAACCAGCTTGCAAATGGGACAATATACTTGAGTCCTCCATCCAGCCTTGAAGATGCATTAAAATCATTTTACAAAATTTTTTTGCGATACATCTATAAGGCTTATGGGTCTATAATTACCCGGGTCCCCCTTATCACCCTTTTTAAAAATGGGAAGAATTTCTGCACCTTTCCATGTTTCGGGGATATCCCCACCACGAGTAATGGCTGAATACACTGAATATTTCAGTATCGGGCCTCATATACTTGGTTCAGAGCGGTGTAAGTCACCAGGAATACTATCAAGGCCTGGAGCCTTCCCAGGCTGTAGGGTAGAAATTGCATGTATAGTCTCCTTTAATGTGAATTGTACTTCTTCTATGGCATGCACTGAGAGGGGGAGCCTGTTTACCTCACTTATGTCTTCCTCCAGTGGTGATATTTCTCTTGTGAACTGGCTTTGAAAGTACTCTTCCCACACTTCTGATTGAATGTGAAAGTCAGCTTCACTAACTGGCTCTTTGTGGCCTTTCGCTAGTAAGTGCCAAAAAGTCTGGGAATCCTTTTGTCTTGACGCCTCAACCAGAGTGCGCCAATTTTCTTCTTCCCATGCCCTTTTGGACTTATCCTGTGTTCTCTTATAAGCTCTTCTTGTGTGAAGTATATCATCCCTGTTTCCGTTCTTAACCGCCCTTACTAATGCTAATTTATAAGATTTACATTCTTCATTATACCATGGGGCTACTTTAGCAGTGCCTATTTTCTGATTACGGTTTTTACTTATAATGGCCTTTATTTTAGAGGATACATTTGAAAAGGTAGGTAGGATAGTGTCATCACTTAAATCCTGACTTCCCAGTATAACTATGGCTTCAGATACCTCTTTGTAGAATGACGCTAAAAGCCTCTCGTCTGAGATTATCATTGGCCATTTAATACTCCGTTTGTTGTTTGATATAATAGTCGGGGCTACACTTTGACTTATTTTATGTTGGGGAAGAATAATACCTGTAAGTTCCAGGAATAGTGCATTATGGTCGCTATCTTCTCTATCCAAGACAGTCATATTGTATATATGAGGCCATAGATCAAGATCTACCAATATAAAATCAATTCTTCTCCTTGAGCTGCCCCTTTTAAAGGTTATTTTACCCTCAAGATCTGATGGTGTACGTCCATTACAGGCACGTACCCCTTTAGTAAGAGTAAAAGACATTACTTGCTGGCTGACTTTTGATATTCTTTTTAATGCCGGTATTTGGAGCTTAGTAATGCCTCTAGCTTGATCTTCCTCCATTACCAGATCCTGAATGTAATCAATTGGCTCATATGTAGTGTTAAAGTCACCAGCCACAATGAGACAGTGACCTTCACATGAACTATCAAGAAACTCATTCAAGGTTAATAAAGTTTCTGATTCCTTGTGGGGACTACTAAACCTGTTATACAAATTTACCACTCTCAGATTCATATTCCCTTTAACTGAGATAAAATCAAGGCCTAAAATTTCCTGTGATTCGATATTCAGCCGTTTTATACTACAGTTTAAGGATATCTTGACCCAGATTAACAGCCCGCCTGCAGGTCTGCCAGAGCTCGAATGTCAAGCTTCTATGCTATGAGTGGTATACCCTACCCTGTAATACTGCTCGGTTGCCCAAGTCTCTTGTAGAAGACAGATATGGCAACTGTCCACAAAACTTCCCCATTCTGGATCATTTAGTTTTGATTTTAATCCAGCAACATTCCACGAGATAATATTTAGGTGCTGGCCTCCAGTGACTAAACTATTCAGCTTGGGGCCTTCTGTAAAATGTATTTCTTTGTTTCCACATTAAGACGTACTCTGTCTTTTTAGAGTTTGTGGGATCCCTGTTGCTCGAATACTAGAATTAATAATGTTCTCTTCACTTCTATGCCTCTCAGCAGCTTCCGCTTCCACTTGAAGCAGCCGGCTGCTGTTGCTTACTATTTGTCAATCCGGATTTTCCAGCCCTGATAATGCCTGATATCTATTTCTGGTTTCTACAGGAAAATAATCCCTAGATGATTGTGGGAGGGGAAGTGTGCTCGTGAGTGGGCCTCTCATTCCTCCATTGGGTTTAAGATGCCTATAGAAAAAGCCCAGGGGCATGATATTGATCTTTTGTGTCTGATCACACCCAGTGTGTTCATGCCTACTGCTGATTAATTTCTCTGCAAGAGCTGGAGACCTACAGTTTATTACTACACAGTCACCACTGGTAGACTTACACAATGGACCTATCCAACTCACTCTTCTTACAAACAATATGTCCCTGTAGTTGGTATTAGTGTAATCTGAATTTACGGACAACCAGTGGCAAACCTTGTTTTTTAATTGGCTCACTGTTTCTTCAGTGCTGCTCTGCAGAGGAGGGACATTTGTTAGTATCGCAACATAAGGACAGCATTCTGGGGGAAGATCCAGTTTCATATCTGGTCGTGGACTAGCCCTGCTTGGTACTTCCTGCCTGACCATATTCAAGTAACTTTTACAAGACAGAGCATTTCGGCTACAGGTGCCCATCAATGATTTGGGGTGACTTTCCTTAATTTCTCCAACATTACTACAGTTTGTTTGTCTCACATTTATGTCTTGGGATATGCCCTCTGTAACAATATTTGAGTTGACATTTGATCTGGGCATATTTATCTGACACAATTGGGTACTTTTACAACCATTCCCTGTTGTCATGTTATTTGACCTAGCAACTTCAGTACACCCCTCCGTTGCCTGGCCTACACTGATTTCTTGCCCTACAAGTTCAGTCCCACCCAACAGGTTTTTAACATTTCTTTCAATTTCACCCACACTTTTTTCTAACATTTCCAACCTCGCCAGAATCGGTGCAAGATTTTTATCAAATAGGCTGTTAAGATGCATGAATAAATGCTCAGTGTTATAATAAGTTGAAACTTTTGGCTTTGATAAATTAGATGTAGATCCTGACACAGTTCTATATTGTGGGTCTAAATCCCCCTCCAATAGTTTACCCTTGGGTTTATTTTTGGTTCTCATGCTGGTTCTCACTGAAGGGTCCTGGTTTTTAGTTTCCTTTTCCTTTTGGCAGGCGGGTCTATTATCGTAGGTGATAATAGGGTAGATGGAGATATATGGGCTGCACTGTTCCCCTGGTTGGCTTCTGTTGATTTATTGACCAATATTCCCTGTCCGTCATCCTCTGTAGTTCTAGGCTGGGTTTGGTCTGTGTTAAGGAGAGTAAACTCACCAACCGTCGTTCAACCCCTTGGATTTCCTTATCCAGGGCTTTTGCAGCTTTTGTTAGAAAACAGTCCAGTGTAGAGTTCTGGAGCAACCTCTGTGTACCCTCCTTATAACCTATGTGCTTCCGTTTAGCCATTGGGCGATCAAGTCAAGCTCCCTGTGTCACAGCTGTCAGCACTGGGTTTCACACACTGACTTACTTGAATCCAGAGATCCCAGCTTTCAGGCGTACGTCACATATGGCCGACGACTCAGGAAATGCTGTCGGATGTCAAGGGCCAAAAGGGGGTGCCCAGCCCGGCCTCCTTCGGCCTCTGACGGGCACAGATGGGCCCGCCCTTGGCCCGGGCTTTGCCCATGCACGCCCGCGTGCGTCCCGCGCTGCGGGAGGCTGACTGATCTTTTACGCGCCTCCAGGCACAAGAAACAGCGTCATGGCAGGTGCCGCTGTGGGGCTTCTGGGGGATGTAGTCACCCCAGCGGCCGTTTCCCTCACGGCGAGAAGGTGAACTTGTTGGCCATTCCCCTCACGGCAGGCGAGTGATGGCGTTGGTGGCCGTTCCACTCACGGCAGGTATATGTTTAGTATTGATGGCCGTTTCCCTCACGGCGGCGGCAAAGTGCACTGTGTACCAGCGTCCCCTGCTGCGGGAGGCTGACTGATCTTTTACGCGCCTCCAGGCGCAGGAAACAGCGTCACTGCAGGTGCCGCTGCGGGGCTGCTGGGGGATGTAGTCACCCCAGCGGCCGTTCCCCTCACAGCGAGAAGGTGAACTTGTTAGCAGTTCCCCTCACGGCAGGCGAGTGATGGCGTCGGTGGCCGTTCCCCTCACGGCAGGTATATGTTTAGTATTGATGGCCGTTCCCCTCACGGCGGCGGCAAAGTGCACTGTGCGCCAGCGTCCCGTGCTGCGGGAGGCTGACTGATCTTTTACGCGCCTCCAGGCGCAGGAAACAGCATCACTGCAGGTGCCACTGCGGGGCTGCTGGGGGATGTAGTCACCCCAGCGGCCGTTCCCCTCACAGCGAGAAGGTGAACTTGTTGGCAGTTCCCCTCACGGCAGGCGAGTGATGGCGTCGGTGGCCGTTCCCCTCACGGCAGGTATATGTTTAGTATTGATGGCCGTTCCCCTCACGGCGGCGGCAAAGTGCACTGTGTACCAGCGTCTTTCACTCAGGTATTTCCCATGCACTCAAACAATCACCCAGGCACTACCCCTGCACTCATGCAATCACCCAGGCACTACCACTGTACTCATACACTCACCCAGGCACTACCCCTGTACTCATGCAATCACCGACATACTACCCGTGTACTCATACAATCACTCAGCCACTACTCTTGCACTCAACCATTCTCTCAGGCACCAGCCATGCACTCATCCAATGACCCAGGCATTACTCTTACAGTCATCCTTTTACTCTGGCACTACCCATGCACTGATCTAATCACCCATAAACTCACTCAAGCAGTACTTGTCCTCATAAACTCACTCAAGCAGTCCTTATGCACTCATCCAATCACCCAGACAGTATCTCTCCACTTATACATTCACCCGGGCACTACCCATGTATTCAAGTAATCACTCAGGCACTACTCATAAACTCAACCATTCACTCAGACACTACCTATGCACTCTTTCAATGACCCAGGCATTAGCCATGCACTTATACTTTCACTCAGGTACTTCCCACACACTCATACAATCACACAGGCACTATGTCTGTACTCATGCAATCACCTAGGCACTACCCATGCACTCATGCAGTCACCTAGGCACTACATATGCACTCATCCATTCCCTGAAGCACAACCAGTGCACTCATCCAATCATCCATGCCAGCTTCAGCCAACTCCGGAACAATGAGAGGTTGTGGAGCATTCAAAACAACCCCTGCAGATGTTGATGGTTGTGTTCCATCATCACTGGCTGCTTCTTCCCTTCTTCGGTGCTCCACCTCTCGTGCAAGACGAATAGGGTGTATAGTTTCCAGATGTTTCTTCATGAAGAAGTACCGCATGAGTACTTCTTCTCTAGTCCTCTAGAGAGGACTTTGTGGCAAATTGTACAGGTCACCTTACGTTCGTTGACCTCCTTCTCACCTTCAGGCACAGTGAAGAACTCCCACACAATACTTTCCCTTCTCTTCTTCACTGGCTCCTCCACCTCTTCCATCTCCTCCTCCTGCTCTTCAGGGAACGCTGATGCCATTATTTTTTTTCAAAAATGAAAAACACCCCCAAAAATACAAAATTGACAGAGCCTACAAAACAGGTAGTCTTTAAGCCAGACACACCCAAAATGAAAGGACTGTAAGAGTTCTTGGTTCCACCCAGTAACAAAATGAAAACCTCTTTAACCAATAAGAAGCTTTCTTTCTATGTGACATGGAGTCGTGTAGGGGTCGCGCACCGGTCATGCATACGTCACGCACTCGCAAAATGTACTAAATGTAATATAAAATTGAAAATTACTATTAGGATATTATGTTTCAAAGAATTTCAATGAAAAGTCTTTATGCAAAACAGATATTTAAACTTGAAACATTCATATTTCATACTTTTGAAAATTACGCCGGAGTCGCGTCCCCTATGCAATCCCAGAAATATGTGGCGGCACGATTCGAGACCCCTACGCGTCCGGTGCACGATGGTGCCGCGTACATAAAAATGTGCTTTAAACATCTTAAAAATATTGCACAAGAACACTAATACTAATTTTTAGGATTGATTAATAAATATATTATTTCAGTGTAAGTATATATTTTAGGGTTACATTCGTATAACGGATTCGCACACCCAACACGTAGATCCGCGTCCTGTACGTGATACCATCGCATCCACAAAAATCTGTTAAAAACATTTTAAAACAAATTTATAACTTCTTTATTACTATTTTTATGTACTCAGTAATAAACTTTTATGTCAAAAAATTATATTAATTTGTTCTAAATATGTTTTTTAGAGTGATATTCGTATAACGGATCCGTGCACCCACCGCGTATGGTCGCGTTTGGTACACAACCTTTTTTTAATAAAAAAAAAAATATATATATATATATATATATCTAAAGAAGATAGTTACCATAAGAAAAGAACAAAACGAGTTTCATACTATTAAAAGCAATCATACAAAATGTAATTTAGCAAAAAAACTTAAAAAATATGCTAAACTTATTTTTAAAATGTTTCTTTTTGAATTCTAAATTCTGTTATATAATATCACACTGTACAAGAAAACAATGTTAATTCAAATACATAACACTATAAATTTTTGATTAGCTATGGTATATATATTTTTTTAAACTGATAATAATTATTTTAAAACTTTATATAAATACTGAAAAAAACATAGACAAAAAATAAAATAATACTTACAAACATCTTTTCATAAATAAAATGGTTTAAAAAACCTTAGAAATTCATTAAAAAAAACATAGGTTTCAGGGATGTTATAACTAGGAATTAGCATTTAAAAAACCTTAGAAATTCATTGAAAAATACATAGGTTTTAGGGACTTTATAGTTAGGAATTAGCATTTAAAAAATCTTTAAAATTAATTGAAAAAACCATAGGTTTCAGGGACGTTATAGTTAGGAATTAGCATTTAAAAAACCTTAGAAATTCATTGAAAAAACCAGAGGTTTCAGGGATGTTATAGTTAGGAATTAGCATTTAAAAAAACTTAAAGATTCACTGAAAAAACCAGAGCTTTCAGTTACGTTATAGTTAGGCTGACATTTTTACTCAAACAAAAGCAGAGAAATTCAGCTGTTATAGTTAGCTAAGCTAACTATAATTCACGCCCCGCAATGCACTGCTGATGATGTCACATATTACATCACACATGACATAGTCAGTGACATCACTGATGATATCACTGATGACATCTCAAATGACAGGCACTCTCACACCCAGTCACACACGCAAATGCTCTTACATCCACCATGATACCCAGACACACTCCCACATCCACTTTGACACCCAGACACTCTCACACCAACTCTGAAGCCCATTCAAACATTCTTACACCCATTGATACACACAGACACTCTCACCCCCACTCTGACACTCATACAGGCACTCTCACACTCACTCACACACATAGACAGACACTCCCACACCCACTCTGATGTCCCTACAGACACTCTCACACTCACTTACACACCACACAGACACTCTTACATGCATTCTGATGCCCATACAGACATTCTCACATCTACTTACACACACAGTCAGACACTCTCACACCCACTCACACACCCAGAGAAAAGCTCTCACACCCACTGTGATGCCCATACAAACACTCTCACTCCCACTGACACAAAGATGCCCACAGTTGTTATTGAAACTGAGCTAAAGCAGTGTGGGAAAAGGGTTCTGAAAAGAACATACTTTCAAAGGTAAAAGTAGAGTGGTTTAGATACATTCCTTGTTATGGAGGAGTTATTTTTCTAAATCAGTACTAGCTCATAAAGTTAAATGTAGATGCAACCTTATAGTTGTATAATGTTAAATGATCTAACGGACTCTTGCATAAATTCGCCAAACCACTGCTCAGTTACATGGTTGGGCCACACTGAGCGTCGCAGAGGATTCGCGGATTCATGAAAAAAATAAAATAAATTGGGCTTCTTAGCAGGAAATATGGAAAGGGTTAAATAAATACTGACCATTTAGAAATGGTATAACAAAAAAAAATGAAAGGAAGCCTGTGATTTGTTAACTAGAGCAGCATAAGTAAGAGCACATTGTGAGGGGTAACCATTTTACCTGCTTTTCTACTGAGAAAGGAGGTGGTCTGCAGGAGTTCTGAATGGAGATTTCAAAAGAAAACAGATGTTATCAGACAGAGAAATAAAACTAGCAAGAGCTTTTACAGGTATGCTTATTAGGTTGTAAAATATAAAAGTATATTCATGAAAAAAATAGTGAGTGTATGAAGACTGAAATAAAATGTGTAGGTTCTAGAAAGTATACTAGGGAAAATCGGAGGGTACTTAGATGAGAATATCAACTAAAAAGTAAATGAATATTAATTTCAATATGGCAGTATAATGAATGTGTTTGAAATTAGATGTGGGTGCTTGCTTATAGTGTGTACTTTAATAGTATGTAGGTTGCATATGCTCACACAGTCAGGCAGCACTTAGAGACCCAGCTACACTTCCACAAAAGCACTTATGCACCATTCACACATATAGCCAGGCAGTGACTGCCACACTCACTCACACACCCATAAGACCAGTCACACACCGATTTACACACCTGTACGCTCATGTTTCAGTACCAGTCTGCACTTACAGTCTGGGAGGACATTCGCAGAATGCAATCTGCACCACAGGAAGAGTTTTAAGAGGACTACTTCAGCACTGTTGATAAGGGACCACCCTGATAGTAGTTGACCCCAGAATCAGGACCCCTAAGGGTACTGGCTCTGAGAAGGAGGGAAATTAGTATAGAAGTTACTGGGCAAAGGTTCCAGAGGAGAGAGGGGATCCCCCACAGAGAGAGAATTTCCTACTGGATTCGATGCAGGAAGTAGTGACTTCTCCCAAACCCAGTCCCATGAGAAGCTCAAGGACAGACAGGCTGAGAGGGACCTCAGGCTGCAGCTGGCCCAGATGGCTGCAGAAGAGAGAAAAGCTGAGCCTGAGAGAGCCTTGGAGGTGAAAAGGGTCTTGTTGGCTCATGAAGTGACTGTCAAGGAGGTGGATATGAAAGCCAAATAGCTGTTGAGTCTAGCAAAAATGGTGGGAGCAAAACTACTGTGTCCAGTGCAGAATAAAGAGTTCATATACCCAGAGACTTGGTGCCTGACTGTAAGGAGGGGGGTGATATAGAGAGGTTGTTACAAGCATCTGAAGTAGCTCTAGAGGTACCGAGGATTTCTGCGGACAATTGGGAAGTGGCCTTTAGAGTCATATTCCTGGCGATGGAAGGGATGCCCTAGTAGCCCTAGAGAAAAGGAAGAGGTTGAGGTATCCCATTATGAAGGTGGCCCTTATCAGTAATTATGAATTTAGGGGTGGGCGGAATTTGCGTAGTCCCGTAACGCAAAGTTCCGCGAAACGGTAAAATATCTCCGCGAGCACGCGGAATTCCGTGAGCACGGGGAATTGCTTGTTTCGCCCGTTCGCGATGTGTTTTTCCTGTTCGGGGGACGCTGTTTGTGTGCTTGTGGGTAATTATCTCGCGAACTTGCCCTTGCGGTCGCTAATGGGTGCGGCCATCTTGTTTTTCACTTGTCCCGCCCGTTCGCGATGCTTATTTCCTGTTCCGGGTCGCGTATTGCGTGCTCCCGCCCGTTCATGATGAGTATTTCCTGTTCGGGAACACGTATTACGTGTTCGCGACGCTTTTTGCGTGCTTGGGGGGGAAATATCGCTCAAACTTGCCCATGCGGTCGCAATGGGCGCGGCCATCTTGTTTTTCACTCTATTGCTGTGGTTCTGGGCCTGCTTTTCTATCCTCCCTCTATCTTTGCAATCCTTTGTTTCTGTACATTTTTTTTTAATTTTTAAAAATTTATTATCTATCTCTATATTTTCTTGATTCTGTATTTTGAGTTTTTTTCTACTTTTTGAGACTTTTTCTACTACTTTTTCACTCTTTTTCTATAACTTGCTTTTTTAATTTCTTTTACTTACTTTTCTAATTCTTCCCTTTTCTTTTCCGCCCCCCCCCGAGTCCCAGAACCATGGCCAAGGGAGAGGGCAAGGGCAAGGGAAAGGGCAAGGCTACCCATAGCCGCAGCCGCGACCACCTTCCCTGCGGAAGGCGGCGCCCACAAGGGTTGCAGGCTAGGGACATCTTTAGCGAGGCGGAGGTGGCCGCACTTGTTTTTTTTGTGCAGCGCCACCTCCCCTTAACCCTAGCAGCAGGCGGCAGGCCTGGGTCTGGGTACGGGCTCCGGGAGCGTCGCCAGTGGTGGGGAAAGGTGCGCCGGGCAGTGTTTCGCTGCTCTGGTGTCCGGTGCACCGATACCCAGCTGACGCACCGGTGGTCCGATCTCCTGGACCTGGAGCAGGACCTGCTGGACCTGCTAGGAGTGGAGGTCCCGGGGCTTGGTGAGTAGCTATTTACTATTACTACTTTGTGTTCTTCTGCTCTGTGTTATATATTGCGAATATATTTTCTTTCCGAACAGCAAGAATGCTGCTGCTTACATTGCAGGTAAATTACGTTTAAAAATCTTCTGTGATTGTTATGACACAGGTGCTCGGCGCTACTAATCTTACTTGTTTGCAACATTGCGCTCGTTTGACCTGATTATGTAAGAGTTTACTTTAGAGAACTTAAGTTAGGTAATGCTAGAGAGACTCTAGTCCTTCCTTTGTCCTCCTGCCACTAAGAAGAGATAGTGGTGGATTGATAGGTTTAGTTACTTATTAGTATTGGTTGGTAATTTTTTAGTAGTCTGCGTGACGCATCCTCTGTCACGTCACGTGCTGCTGAGTGCTGCTTACCCCAGTCCTTAGTAGAACCTTTTGTAGTTTGTTTAGTGAGTGGTAATAGGCTTATCACTAGCAGAACATCAGCAGCAACCAACCAACAATTTGGTGTATGCAAAAATGTATGCATGTGTCCTCCATCTAAGCATTTTTGAGGACTAAAATAAATGGAAATGCAGACTTAGTGAACAATTGGCCCGTCTGAAATAGGTGGGCTAGGTTAAGTGGTACTTAGGCTTAGTTAGTATTCTGGAATCAGAATGAAACAATGGATTAGTGTTCATAAATAATAACTAGACGGTCCGTGAATCCCGCAATACTAGTCGACCAGATTAGATAGGTCAATTTTATTGCAATTGTTGTTTCCATAAATGTTTTTTTGAGCGTTTTAAAAAATATTTTATTTGTTTCACACCAATCATCCATGTTTGTCTCTTTCTTTCTTGCATCTTTCATGATCAGCACCCAGGGGCAAGTAGACGGGGTCGGCGAAGTCGGCGGGAGCAGCTGATGGCCAGAACCGCTCCTCTACCAAGGGCTCTGCTGCTGGCCCCAGTAAGTCCTCCTGTTGTTAATATTAATAATTTTACTTCCCTAACTTTTACTGCACCTTATTTTTTCCGAACTATTATTTCGGTTTCCTAATTCTATTTTTTACAAAATCTTCTTCGATCTAGACTATCTGTTTCTAAATTCTTGTTATCCCTGCCTCTAACTGCCTCTGCTATGACTCTCTGTACTACTACTATTAGTCTGTCTGTAGCTAAGCTTGCCCAGTTGGCCACCCTTTATTACAAGGTTTTAAATAAAACTCAGATTTACCAATAGCTCTAGCCGCTGAGTCAAGTCCTTTGGGTTGTTCTCTTCAAGTCTTCTTAATCTTGAAGCTTTTCGACAATTCAAACCAACAAAATACCCAACCAGATATTTTACTATTTTTGATAGGATAGGACTACTACTACTGTTGTAGGGATTCTGCACATACAGAACTATGCACAAGAAAATAGGACGTTGTTGTTTGGAGGTTGGACCTTCCTCACACCTCAGAACCCACAATCCCCTGACCGACTAGCTATAGTGTCTCATTAGCTCCCCGAACCCCCCAAAGAAACCCAATGATTAGACAACCCAGAACATAACACTCCCGATCTCTCCGAGTCGCGGAAGCAATGCACACCATTTCGCTCACTCACTCACTCGTTCAAGTCCACACCAAATACCACAGAGTCTATGTAAGTTCAAAAGGTTTATTTTCAACTAACAAGCTCTGTACGTTGTTCTATAATGCAGTATACGAGCCAGCACCAACAGCAAAATGCATAAGATTAAAACAATAAACATTGTTACAACTACAAGTCCATAGAAGACAAAGGGAAATCATGATAACTGAACAGTGGTGGAAGAACCACCCTCCCCTTGGTAGGAATATAGTTTATATAAATGAAGATCTCTGAGCGAATTCTGGGGGACCCCTCACCTTGTTAGAACCTAGAAGTACAGGTTACATCATAAGCTCTGCAAAGCTCTGGTTCGTAGAAGGGAATCTTCTGTCTGTTATGAGAAAAATGGTGCACGTTAGTATAATGCAAGCATTTCTCAGTCGTGCCAAAAAGTGTAGCATGTTATGGCTAAGCAATATGGACTGACCAGAACTCCATAACAAAGTGGCTTGTTTTTCGACCTTGTACGCAGCGCTCAGACAGTAGCAGTATGAGCTCATGTGGGCTCAAAGGCGTCTTACACAACAAGCTGCGCGGTAACGTGTGCAAAAATAAAAGACACAAAGCTAAAATGGTTGCATGGCTCAGGCTAACTTAGCAAAGACTAGAATTACCCTAGGGACCATATAACACTACTAGTGTCTACTCTACTCTAGTACCCGATTTGTACTAGTGATGTATGTTGTATATGTATGTAATAACTTTTTTTCAATCTTGCTTGTGAAAAAGAATAAATAGGGGGAGGTGTATATGGCATCTCAAAAAAGTGTAATGTTTTTTCTAGGCGTACTACCGACCACCAGTGCCGGGGCCAGTGGCGATGGCGACGCGGCCACTTCGGAGCCTCAGGGAGCAGGAGATGCGGCAGCTTCAGGAGCTGCAGGGGGTGAGCCAGCAGCAGTGGCGGGAGGTGGTAAGTTATATTCCTTACTTATTGACATTTCACTCGCTGCAAGGGTGTACACTGTACTGTTGAGAAGTTGTTGTGAACAACGGTTGAAGAAGACACCCTTAACTTAGCAGTAGCAATAGCATTAGCGGCGGGAGTGTTGTTGAGTAACCAATGGCCTCTTCTATCTGACTTCAACTCAGCTGTGAAAGTTTTATGGAGAAGACTAAAAGTCAGATCAGATGACCTTGATGGATGGGTTGAACGAAAAGGGAAAGAAGGGTGGAAGGAGGAAGGACGGGCGAGATGTAATATTTATAACTGGCAGAGAAGGATACGTGGGATGCATGCATAGGTGGCTGATAGGAATCGGATGCATGGGTGGTTGAATGCCTGAAACTCCCACAAATGTTAGAGGCTGAGGAAGTGGGAGGATAGATACATACCACAAAGGTTATGTACTGTGCTTGCTAGTGCTACTGTGCCACTATGTGTAGAATTAATTTGTCTTACTGTTTTGCTAAGAGTATATTGTTACAATAGTCTTTTTTCTTCTTGATATAGCTACTCCTTCCACAGGGAAATCTTCTAAACCAGACAGGAAGGAGTTGGCAGACAGTGCCCGGAGCCGGAAGCTGGAGGCCATACAAACTGAATACCGGCGGCTGGTGGCTCTGGCGGAGGAGGAGGCAGAAGCAGTTGCAGCCTCCTCCAATATACCGGGCCCCAGCCAGGCCCAGGCCCCTCCAGTGTAACAGCGCCGCCCTCTGGCAGCCGCCCGCCACCTCACTTCATCCAGCACTGCTGCCCCCCTTGTAGATGCAATTGTCAGGCATTGAAGCACTGCGTGGCCTGCCTAGAGGAGCGTATAAATGTCCTGGAGAATCAAGCCTGCCGATGAGAGTTGAATTTGAGACCCTGTTGGATTGCCCCTTTTTTATTGCTTCCTTTGGTGGGTGGGAATTGGGCGTTGGGGTTTATGGACATGGACAATTGGTTGGACTTTTTTGTTTTGGACATTGGTTGGGGTTAGGGAGAGGGGTGGGTCAGGTGCTGTTGAGGGATTTTTTACATAGTTTATTTTTGTTAGGGCATTAAATTATATTTATACTTTACATACGATGTTTTTAATGTTTTGTGGGGGGGTTACTGTTTTACGTCACACTGTTTCCTTCTGTCTGCAGGGCCACAGCCAGTGTTTGATTTAAATAATCGGCTAATTTTGTAAGACACAAACAGATAGATGCGGTACCCCTCACTGAGTGACTTGTCCTACTAGTACTGTCAGTCTCTCCTCCTAGTCTATGCATTCTGCAACTGGACTCAAGGGGTGTGTGAATTAATGAATTAATTTCCATTATTAATTATGCCTCCCCCAAACTTCTTCTCTTACCTGTGCTTGATGTTTAACTTAGGCACATCTATGGCTGCATGGTGATGATGGTTTGGTTTCCCAACATGCCATGGTTGTGGTGGTAGTAGTAGAAACTGGTAGTAGCATTTGCAAAAAAAGAAAATGAGACAGTCAGTCGCCTGAGAGAGACCGTGGGAGGAGTAGTAGAACGAAGTACAGTACAGTACACAAGAAGACTGCCAAACAATAATAATAATAATAGCCTAGTACAACAAGTTACAAACTGTAGTTGTGTCGAGTCACTCGACTCAGCCTACACTCGACACAAGCGTAACCTTTAGTGCTGTGTAGGAGGATGACGAATCCAATCGATGCCGGCAATTAATGATGATGGATTAGGTTCCTTTGGAAAAAAAAATTACCTTGCAAATATACTGATCATGGGTGGGCAAGCAGAAGAAGATCCTCGCCCTGCCTTGAAATTGAATTAGTGTTGCTTTCGCCACATCCGCCCCACCAAGCGTGTGATCAATTATTGGTGTACATTTAATTTAGTCACACCTCAATAAATCACACAGCCCGGGGGAAGAGGGTTAGGGTTTGATGAATGGTTGGGAAGGGGGGTTTGGGGAAAGGTTTGACAAAGAAAAACACTACGCATGGACAAACAACAAAACACAATCTTGGCAGACGACCATCATATCCATAAATCTGTTAAGGGAGAAAAAGGAAATGCATGCATGATGATGACTTGATGGTTAATGAGAAGTAGTACTTACTAACTAGACTAGTAGACAGTACAGGGCAGCAGTATATTATTAGTAAGTATTCAATTTGCCTTGACTCTCTGCCCTCAGAGAGACCCAAATTACATACATTTGTATCTTCTGTTGTACCGGGGTTACTTTTTAAAGCTAGCAAAGAAAATTAAAAAATAGTTGTAGGGATCAATTATGAGCAGAGATCAAACAACAACAAGAACACACAGTATTAATGATTGAAGAGAAAAAATGAATCAAATTATTTAAAAGATGATGAATGTTGATACTAAAGTGTTACTGTATGTTATCCTGGTCAAATTGGGGAGTTGCAACTCGGCGTTCCTCTTGGTCCTCCTGTCCACGCTGCATCCGTCAATCATGGGTGCCACTGCCTGCCTGGCGGATGTGGATTCGTAGGTGAGTGTGAGTTGTTTTTCCCAGTATAGCACAGGGTAAAGGCCGGCCTGTAAGTGTAGATGGAAAAACAAAAGGGATATTTAAAAATCAAGGAGAAAAAAAAAGAATAAATTACGGAGGAGTGCAAACACTTTCAGAGCGGCATGGCTAAATCATGTCTACTCTGTCTGTTTCCAGCATTATCCTACAACAGCAACAGGACAGAACAGGCCCATGGCACCCACGCAACCTCCACTTAGCTTAGATTTTGACTGAGCCAGACAGAGCACACATGTCACATATACAGCAACATAGCATTGCCATTTTCCAAAGTAGGTAACTAAATCAATGGCATGCACAGCAGTCAGTCATACCACCACTACTACACTTGTGACTCGACTCCACCACTACACAGACATGTAGGTCAATTGTGGTTGTTGTTGACTTGTTTACCTTTTATGCCACTCATGAAACGCCCTGAGTTATTCCATCAATCATCTCCGATCCTACTGAGTGACTGCGAAGATATTATGTCACTGTGGTCATCATCATGGTGTTGTCCAACTCAGTGTGCAGTGTACATAGTGAGTCCAGATTCCATATTCAAAAATGCAATGGATCGGCCTGCAGTAGAAGTACAATTTTGTTATTAAACAACACGAAGGGAAACATTGACTTGAGTTACTTTTAGTATGTAGATTAAATAATAATAGTACACAATGAATTCACTTCATGCACAACAAACAACAACAACACAAACACCAATCACTCTCAGAGTCAGCGTCCAAAGCATGCTATCATTGATTACCTGTTCCTTCTCATCTTAAGTTAAGGGGCAGCCTCTCTCGGCTCGGAAAGGAGGATAGCTATAGTAGTCATCATGTTCCACTTCTTTTGGAGGGACTCGACGAGGCAACATTCTCTTCCGATCATCATCTGGCTTGAGGGAAATGGATTTAGGGCGAGTCAGGAGGATGGAGGAGCAGGACTCGGAGTAGTGGACTTCAGTTAAATGCAGACAGCTGCACCTCCAATATGGCAATAAAAAGACTAGAAGACGGTGGTGATGGATTTGTTGTGATTCAAAGTTTCGAACCAAAAACACAGACACACAAAAATAAAAGTAAATAAGGAAGGAAGAAAGTAAAAAGTTCAAGCTTAGTTGTCAGGGAAGTATAGCTCATCCTCAAACCCTGGGGCTTTCAACCAGAAGTAGGTAATCATCATCTAACACACTACTTCCGTCACCTAAGGGGCTGTCCTCATCTTCCTGCATTGATTCATGTATTGTGTAATTCGGTGGTTTAAAGTGCTGATTCATTTTGATCATGGTTAACCTCTCCACGTTTTTGGGCGAGAGACTGGTCCTTTTCACTGTTACAATGGCACCAGCAGCACTGAAAACACGTTCAGAAGAGACACTTGCGACAGGGCAAGCCAGATAGTTTATCGCCAGCCTGCTGAGCACTGGCCATTGGCCCCTTTTCCCATACCAATACCGCAATGGGTTTTGATCAATGTAGACCTCTGTTGGGTCATCCAGATAGGCCTGGACCATCCGCTCAATGTTCAGGGGTGCTACACTTTGCTTGGCCTTTTTTGTCTTTGCATCAGCACTGGACCTAGCAAGCCCTTGCTGTAAATACCAATCCTGTGCCGATTTTACTGGGCTGATGATCCGGTTCTTGCTGTTGTCGATAGTGTTGGTGACCGCTCTGAACCAAACGCACTGCCCTCAGGCTCTGAAGAGGAACTTGACGCCGGATGCCCTGCTGCAGTACTTGTTGTGGGTTTGAGTAGCGGGACTTTAATTACCAGCCGTTCATTTTCAAAGTCACTGGCTGCCTCAGCTATCTAAGTTTTGTTCCGGGCAACATCCAGTTCTGAAAAAGGAACTAATGTCTTACTGTTCAGTGCCAATTGGTACTGTGGATCCAGAATTGTGTCACAAATGTAATGTTTTTCTGAAACAATGCGAGTTTGTACCCTTGTATTTTGAGTTAAGCGACGGGATAAGCTCTCCACCAACTCATATGCTTAATTTTTTTCCTCCACACCTATGTACGCTTCAGACACCT
This sequence comes from Calotriton arnoldi, assembly GCA_963921515.1. Lineage (NCBI taxonomy): Eukaryota > Metazoa > Chordata > Amphibia > Caudata > Salamandridae > Calotriton > Calotriton arnoldi. The sequence goes on from CAWUFW010008971.1 coordinate 134,408, forward strand.
CCTTCAGCTGTTGCTCTAGCATGTGCAACAATGGGATAGCTTGGCCCATAGTACAGTCCTCCGTGCTGACTTCACGTGTGAAGACCTCGAAAGGAAGAAGCATCTCTGTAAGGCATTTAACTAGGCACCATTGGTCCATCTGAAGGGTCATGCCTTTCACAGTAGCATCCCCTCTTTTCATGACATATTCATTGATTGGTCTGTACTGCTCAAACAGACGGTCAAGCATGTAATAAGTTCAGTTCCAACGTGTTGCCACCTCCTGGATGAGTGCTTTGACTGGCATTCTATACTCACGTTGAATGATCCTCAGCTGCTTCCGGGCTTTAAAAGAATGGCTGAAATGTGTGCATATTCTTCTGCAGTTGGTCATTAAGTTGCTGACTATGGCTTCTTTTTTCAGAAAGTCTTGAACAATAATGTTAATGCAGTGTGCCAAACACGGGACCCTGAAATAGGCACCATCCTCCATGGCCTTAAGTACATTACTGCCATTATCCGTGGCAACAAAACCAATGTTAAGCCCTCTTGGGCGCAGCCATTCAATGAGATTTCTCCATGGCGAACATGGCTACAGTTGCATGTTTCCGAGTAGCATTAAAAATCTCAGCAGTGTCAACAACACCTGCTTCAGATATCTTTTCTCTAACCCCCACAAAAGCAATCCAGTGTGCAGTGATGCACATGTAATCAGTGGCTTGGCAACTGGTCCACATGTCTGTTGTCAGGTGGATATTGTGAACAGCACTCTGCTGCAAAGCTTGTCCAAGCAATTCCAGCACATCGTGATGTAGTGCTGGAACAGCAACTCTGGCGAAATAGGACCGGCTGGGAACCTTCCATTTAGGGCAGATGGCTGACACAAATTCAAGGAAACCCACCCCTTCCACAAAAGAAAAAGGGAGAAGGTCCAGCGCTAACATTTTAGCCAGCTTCGCATTGTACAAACGTGCCGTTGGGTGGTTGCGTTCGTACTGCCCCTCCGACCTAAGCATGCTGTCAATGGTAGGCTGGATTATTTTCCTTTGTGGTGCAGCTGACTTCTTTAACCCAGTTAGGCTCAACAACGCACTTTTTTTCATTGCAGTGCTCTGTTGCCTTGGTGTCTCAGTCTGATTCTGAATCTGACTCTTCTTACTACGGTGCCACTGAGATGTTGCTGAGGATGTGGGCAGTACCACTACACTGCTGGGGACAGGGCTAGAAATGTCTCCCTCTTGTTCACCTTCCACCGCGATCATATCTTCTTCTACTTCTTCATCCCCACCAACAGCAATGGGTGCAGTTTTACTTTTTTGTACGCAAAGTAGGTGAGCCTCCCACTGGATCATGTGGTGTTTTTTTAGATGACTTGTTTGGCCTCCGGTACCATAGTTTGTACCAAGCTTACCCCGACTAACAGCGTGTCGACAAATTGAGCATATAGCAACGCTCTCCTCCTTACTGCTAACCGAAAAGAAGTCCCAAACTGGGGAGGTGAACTTTCTGGCGCTGCCGGAGGTGCCACTTTCAATGCCAGATGAACCGGAGAGTGGGCTTGGAATTTGACTCTGTGCACTTACAGTACCACTACCTACTGAGGTGGTGGTTGAGCTGGATGTAGGTCCCTGCCGGGCCTTAGCAAATGCAAATATGGAAGCTGGAGGTCGTGTTGGTGTTACCTGTGTTGGTGGTATCCGTGCCACATCCCTCACAGCAATTTGGGATGGGGTACTAATAATGTTGGTCTCCATCTCCACTGGGGCGGGAGTGATGTTCATGATGACTGGCTCGTCATCATCCTCCTCTTCTACATCTTCCTCCATAACTCTAAGGCTTTCTGTAACCTTCCTTTTCCTTAGCCTTGTCGCGTGGCGTGGCGTGCCTCACTCTCAGGCTGAGCTGGTGGGTTCCAAGTGGTATCTAGATCATCAGAAGGGGGGCTTGAGAAGAAGTAATGGACTAACCCTCCTTTTCCTTGCTGGGGATCTGGAAGACAATGGATCTTCTGAAAGAGTGGCTTGCTCTTCTTTGTCTGTAGGAAGCTCTATTTCCTGAACTGCCCCTACTTCGGGAGGAACAACTACTATTGTGGGCTGTTGTTGCGGCTGTTGTTGCGGCTTTTGTTGCGGCTGTTGTTGTTCCGGCTGTTGTTGTTCCGGCTGTTGTTGCCCACTTATCTGCTGAGTTTCCGCCTGCGTTAATTGGGTACTACTTTGCGATAATGTCATTTCAACATCACAGCTCGTTGGCGTTTGCGCAAGTAGACTGGCTACCTCTGCGACACTCATGGGCTTGGGCCTAGGTTGGTGTGGTGGGTCCGCTGATGCGGAGCTGCTGCTCCCAGCTTGGTCCCCGGACACCGCTGCTGCAGGCGTAATTTTTGGTTTCCCAAAAAACATTGTGGGCGGCACACCAGTCATGGTAAGTGCCACTTCCTTCTTCTGTTCCTTCTTCTCACTGGCAACTTTCTTGGCACTGGAGGACGGGTACCTCTCTTTGGGGCCATCTTCTTCCTTCCGATGTCAGCAGGACGCAGGTGCACAAGTTGCAGAGATGTCTGTGGTCACACGTGGACGTGACGTGGTGCGCTGCAGGACTTCTGTCTGGCAGTACAACGGGTGATGATGACACCTCCTCCGCTGTCTTTTTGTGCACCTAAAAGCAAAGAAGCCAGGAGAAGAATATCAGTGAAATGTTGCATTTGTTGTTGTATTTCAATTACTACTAGTACAAACAAACAAATATAATATATAACTTAGTGTGTGGTGGTCACACTTGTTAGTGTTATATTATTACATTTTATTAACTCAGTTTAAGTTATAAAAAAAAAACATAACAGTGTAGCCATTTGTGAGACTTTGACAACAAAGGCTTTCATGGTATACTGTGTACACTCAGGAAGGATAGGAAAGAAGAAGAACAAAAACAAAAATACAAAAGTAATGGAAGTGGAACTTGTTTGGCATTAGTTTGCTCATCACGTCATTCAGGGAGCTGCAGCTGGAAAAGGGGATGGAAGCAGTAAGCCAAGAGGAACATAGGAAAGACATGCAGACATATATGGCAAAAGCAGCACACTACTAAACTACCACCACAAAATGGCCACCAGCCACATGGTCATTCACAGTCACAACAAGCAGGAGGCCTGGAAAACAATGAACTCAAGCAGGCCTATATGGCCAGACAAAGGAGGCATGCTAAACAACACAGCTTTAATGCAAAAATGCAAAAACGAAAATCCACAGGGCTAAACAAGGTGTGCAAGTTACACAACAACCACACCACACACTTACACACACACAACAAAGGCATTTATTTAACACACACCAAAAAGTGAAATACCCCAAAAAAACACATTTTGCAATTCAATCCAATGCCATCCATGCCCTAAATGAGGTTTAAATTCAACAGAACACACAGAAACAGTTGTTTCATGCACCCATGACTACCTCTGAGCCTACTGGATGAAAGGCCTATTGGCAGACTAGGCCACAAGCTTGCAGGCCTATGGCAAAAGCACACTGTCTGGCTTCAAAATGGCCACCAGCCACATGGCCAGGCCCGCAACAACAAGAAAGGAAAGACAGACAATGCAGGCCTATGGCAAAAGCACACTGCCTGGCTTCAAAATGGCCGCCAGCCACATGGCCAGGCCCACAACAACAAGAAGCCTAGGCTAAAAAGGAACAAAGGAAACACACGCAGGCCTATATGGCAAAAGCAGCACACTTATAACTACCACCAGAAATGGCCACCAGACACATGGACACTCACAGTCACAAGCAACAAACAGGAGGCCTGGAAAACAATGAACTGAAACAGGCCTATAATAGCCAGGCAAAGGAGGCATGCTAAACAACACAGCTTTAATGCAAAAATGCAAAAACGAAAATCCACAGGGCTAAACAAGGTGTGCAAGTTACACAACAACCACACCACACACACACACAAAACAAAGGCATTTGTTTAACACACACCCAAAAACTGAAACCCCCCCAAAAAAATACATTTTGCAATTCAATCCAATGCCATCCATGCCCTAAATGATGTTTAAAATAAATTCAACACACACCAAAGGAACAGTTGTTTCATCATGCACCCATGACTAGCTCTGGGCCTACTGGCTACCCACAATTAAGCCTGGGCGTAGTTCGCGAAGTAGCGCTACGCGAAGCTGCGCAAAGTGCAGTTCGCACTACGCGAGCTACGCGTAGCACTACGCGAACTGCGTAGTGCACTGTTCGCAATGATTGCACAGTGCCGGATGCTTGTCCGCACTGTGCAATCATTGAAAACGGCATCTTGCACAGTGCGAACTGTCTTTTACTGCCGCTCGAGTAGATTTTTACTCGAGCGGCAGCTTCTCAACGCGGACTGGTAGTTTCTCATCGCGAGCAGTCGCGAGCATACGCGACCACTCGCAATGAGAAACCTGACCTCCCCGCGTTGAGAATCTCGCCGGGAGGTTTATTTTCCACGCTCGCGATCGGCAACTTGATGTTGCTGATCGCGAACGACGAAAAAGTCTCGCCGGGATGTCATTTTGCTTGCTCGTGGTCGCCAACTTGACGTTGAGGACCGCGAGCAAGCAAAAAATGACCGCTGCACTACGCTACGCTACGCGTGTTTGCACTGTGCTACGTGCAATTCGCGTTGTGCGAAGTAGCGCAAACTTCGTAAACTACGCGAGCGTAGCGTAGTGCTTTGCCCAGGGTTACCCACAATACATTTTTTTTAAATGATGAAAAGTACCAAAATTGTAGTTGCAGCAACTGCAATGCCCCAATCAAACAAACAACACCAACTTACTTGTAAAATCTCAAATCCAAAAGTCCTCAAATTCAAAAGTCCTCAAATCCAATGATATATGATGCAGCAGACACAAAGAGTGATCCTTCCAGCTCCAAATCCAAATAAAAAGTGAACAGGACATGGACAAAGCACTGGGAGTAGCCTGCTGGACAGGAACAGGAAGTTGGAAACTCTGGGGCACTTCCTTCCTCTCCCAAAAAAAAGGACTCCTTGCACCAAAAAGTACAGCCAAATGTCAATCTGAGGAGTTTTTTTCATCCAAATCATCATTTTCGAGAAGGTTTTATGCTGCTCCAGATATTATTCTTCTCCAGATTACAAATTTTGCGTGTTCGGCATCGCAAGCTTCACCAAACTACCGCCGGATGTCCGATGGCACGTCCGAATGACGTGTTCGCGATCGCACACTCTTGCGGTGTCCGATGGTGCGTCCGAAATGACGTGTTCGTGATCGCACACTCTCGCGGTGTCCGATGGCGCGTCCCAAATGACATGTTCACGATCGCACACTCTTGCGGTGTCCGATGGCGCGTCCGAATGACGTGTTTGCAATCGCACACTCTCGCTGGATCGCACCGCCGGCTACCAAAATCTCGTGGTGCATGCGAATGGATAGGAAAACTCGTCGGCGAATGCAGGGATCCCGGTAAGTTACTTTTTAAAGCGCGAACAAGGAAAAAATTCTGCTACGCCGCGGATCGCAGAATTTTCGGCAATTCCGTGTTCTCCGCAGAACTGCCAAGCTTTCGCAAATTCCGCGAGCGGAGCGGAATTTACTGCCCAGGCTTAGAATTCACCCCAGTGGAGTGCAGGTTGAAATACAAGGGCAATCAGAAAGTGTGTCACCAGTCCTGGGAGGATTTTGTGGGGTAGTTTTGAAACGTTTGTAAAAAGTACTGTTGCTTTTTAATAAGCTTTTTCTAACATTTTTATACCGTTTCCTTTTCAAAGAGAACTGGGAAGAAGGAACTGGCTTTAGACTGTGATAGAAAACACGAAGGTTCAACAGGGAGCTAAGAAAACAATAAAATATTCGTGCTGACTGTACTTTGGACGTGAATGGGAATGCAGTACTTACTGATTTATTTATACTTTTTGCTCAGAGTCTTTGGGAATGGTAGATGTAAAATTCTGTTCCATGAAAGAAAGTACAGACTCTTCTGTATCTGTTTCCAATTTAGGCGCATCTTTTACCCAAAACAGCATATGAATATGAGGAGCACCTCTTGCTTGGTACTCTTTTTGTGAAGAGAAATCAGTTATTTCTCTAAGAACTGGATTTCGTTTTGTTGCAGATGAAGTACAGCATAGTTTCAAATCTGTGCTTAACCCCTTCGCTGCTTCTGTCGGCCAACGGCCATCGCGAGCACTACCTCCGTAGTGCTGCGCACGTCCGTTGGCCGACGCGGCCCCGCCCACTCCGCTAAACCGCTGCACCGCGGCGGAATTGCCGCCGCGGTTAAGTGGTTAAAGTACCTGCAAACATTTGCTGGATCCAAAGAGCAAAGTTTTCCTGGTGTCTTGAATTTGATGTATTTAATGTTACAGTTTGCTTGTATAAACAGTTCAGATCATTATCCCATGTATATTCTGCACAGCTCAGAGTTAGAAACCAGGTGTTTTTTTGGTACAATCCCCACTGTTCACTGATGATTCTTTCAACAGTCCATCACTATTGGTGTATGAGTATAGAATCTGAGAACAGTAATTAAGGGGAAATGCACCCACAGAAGACATTTGTATGATGGGAAGCATGTGCCATTTTGCACAGTGAGTAAGCATCTCACTTAACTTTTTGAAGGCAGATTCTATTATAATGACTGCAACTGGTGGTGGTTCTCCCAAGGGTATTGTGCATATGGACTGTCTTGCTGCACCTACTTTGTCCTGCATGATTTATTTGTGGCTCCTTTCTGGAACTGTTTTTAAGTGCTTCCCCATGAAGTTGTCCCATGTAAATACTTTTTTGTAATGCCTCTGGATAACTGTTTGCTGCAAGTATTATAGTAGAGATATCTGTAGCCTTTTTTTCCCTTGACAGTATTGTAAGTTGCTTCAAAGTATCACTTGGTTTGGTGCTTCCTGAAGTACTTGTGCACAAAGTGTATTTGTAAATAGTTAATTAACTTATGTTATATTAATTGTTTGGTTTTATTTGTTTGTAATTTTTTAATCATCTGTATTTGTAAAGTTATAAAAACGTATATTAGTAGTTTTAGTTATAGGTCACAAATACACCCATACAGGCACTCATACATTGATTTGCACACCTATAGAGTTATTTACACAGGTAATAACACTCCAGCCACTCAAATCCCCATACAGTCAGTCACACACCCATTTACACATGGAAACTGCTACTTAGATAGACTCATACACCCACACAGCCATTCACACACCCATTCACACAGTTATACAGTCACTCATCACCAAGCCACACACCAATACAGTGAGTCATACACCCAGTTATACACTGATACACTCACTCACACACTCAAACACATACAGTTATACAGCTACATTCATACCCAGTCATATACTGATGAAACTACACAGAGTCTGACAAATTCGTGCACAGACCATTGCAGCCACTGACACACCCAGACACTCACCAATAGAGGCACATACTCATAGAGGCAATGACACTCTCAGTCACTAATTTTTACATTCACTTAGACATTAAGCCAAACACTAATACAGTGTCACAAACAACCATATATATACTCGTACAACCAGTTACACACTCAACCACACATTAATAAAGAGATTAACACAGCCAGCCAAACACGGATGCATCCAATAATATACCCAGACGCACACTGATGCATACACTGACACACCCAGGCATATACCAATGCAGACACTGACACAGCCAGGCATACACCAGAGCAGACACTGACACACCCAGCCAAACATCAATGCATCTAATAATACAGCCATGCACACACTAATGCATACACTGAGACAGCTGTGCAGACACTGATGCATGCACTGGCATACACTCATCCATAGATTAACACACTCAGTCACGCAATAATGTATATGCTCACACACCCAGGCAATATTAAAGCTACCCAGGTAGACACTGATACATACACTGACACAGCCAGGCATACATTAATGCATACACTAACACACCCAGGCACACACTTATCCATACACTGACACACCAAAGAGTGCACTGACACACCAATGAACACACCAGTGCAGACACTATACAACCAGGCATATAGCAATGCAGACACTTAAGATATACACCCAGTCAAACACTAATGCTTCCATTACCACAGCCAAGCACACACTGATGCACACACTGACACACCCAGGCATACACCGATGCAGATACTGACACACCCAGGCATACAGCAATGCAGACACTGACACACCCAGCCAAACACTAATGCATCCAATAGCACACTTAGGCATACATTGATGCAAACACTGACATACCGATGCATACACTGATCTAGACACTGACACCCAAGCATATGGTAAAGCAGAAACTGACACACCCAGTCAAACATGAATGGATCCAATAGTACACCCATGCACACACTAATGCATACACTGAGACAGCCAGACACACACTCATCCATACACTAATACACTCAGTCACACACTAATGCATATGCTCACACACCCAGGGATAAACTGATGCATATACTGGCACAGCCAGGCTCTCACTAATGCATACACTAACACACCCAGAAACACACTCATGCACACACGGACACACCCAGGCACATGACAGTGCAGATAGTGACACACCCAGGCATACAGCAATGCAGACACTGATACACCCAGTCCAACACTAATGCATCCATTAGCCCAGTCAGGCACACACTGATGCACACACTGACACACCCAGGCATACACTGATGCACAGACTGACAAATTCAGGCATACAGCAATGCAGAAACTGACTCACCCAGCTAAATGCTAATGCATCCAATAACACATTTAGGCACACACTGATGGATACACTGACACACCAATGCAGACACTGACACACCCTGCCATACACTATTGGAATGCAATAACACACCCAGGCGCACACTGATGCCTACACTGACACACTCAGGGAAATACCATTGCAGACACTCACATACCCAGGAATATACCAAAGCAGACACTGACACACCTAGCCAAACACTAATGCATCCAATAACACACCCAGGCTTGCACTGATGCACACTCTGACACACCCACTCTCACACTGATACAGTCACTGGCACACAGAATTAGCTCTTTGTTTGACCAGATGGTGGTTCTAACAAAAAACGTTTTTTTTCTAGAAGGGTTTTTTTTAAATTGTAGTCTCCTTTTTTAATTTTTTGAACAAAAAGTGAACAGGGAAGTAAAAAGGTTAAGGATAGGGAAATGCTAAGGGGCTCATTAGGATGGCGGTCGGAAAATCACCCCGACCGCCATGGAAGCGGAAAACAACCGCACGCCGGCACCGTGGAGAAACCGGCGGCCATATTATGATCAACCGCCAAAAAACACCGACCGCGGCGGAACGGGGGAACAAAAACCGCCCGTAGCGTGCGGAGATGGCCAAAACATGTCCGCGGCAGACGGATCCGCTGCGGAAAAACACCAACCCGCCGCAAGGATAGCGGAGACACCGCACGGCAAATTAGGATATCCCCGCTGGTCCCGCGGCACGTTCCGCTGTTTCCGACCGCCGCGATCGCTAACAGTGATGAATGGGAGAGCATGCGGAAGACCTGCAGCAAAGCCACCGCCGTGGACGCTCCATGACAATTTTGGCGGACGAATCAAAAATCCCACAATAAGGCCACCCAGTGCCCACACCAAAGTAGCCATGCCACCCAAAAACTGAAAACACACCCCAATGACACAACATTGCACACCAAACAAAATTTACAAGGACAACCCACACAACACACCTGAGAGCACTCCCACATGTGGACACACCCACATAGCAGAGCATAAAACCAGCCCCTTCCTTGACCACAATCCTCTGCACTAACCCACAACTGAAGGGCCCAACCCCTGAGAACAAAGGATAGGCAAAGCTACACACCATCACCATCACACCACACACAGCACCACCACCACTTCTACACCTGCACCCCTAACCCCTTTGCACATCACACACCATACACATCACCACCACCACCACCACTTACACCCCTGCACCTACAACACCTCTGCACATCACACACCATGTCAACACATAAAATGCCCAAATGCACAGAGAGTGAGTTGAAGGTAATGGTAGATGAGATAGTCAGAGTGGAACCACAACTGTTTGGTAGCCTGGTCCAACAGACACCATTAGCCACAAGGCCTCAAATGTGGGCAAGGATAGTCCAGAAGGTCAATGCAGTAGGGACCATCCCAAGATCCAGAAAGGAAATCATGAAGCGGTGGCATGACTTGAAGAGGGTTGTCAAGAGAGGAGGACCAAGAACCGTGAGCTGGCTGACAGGACTGGCGGTGGCACTCCCATACCACCAAAACCATTCACCCCATGGGAGGAGAAGGTGCTTGCCATACTGCATCCAGAGAGTCTCACAGGAGTACCCGGGGAGTGGAGGCTGGTAAGTACAAACAAATGACTACCACCACACTGCTATGTACTGCCTTGCACAACTACAAAGATACACCTCCTAGGAACAATTCCATTCATCTGCACCACACACTCACTAAAACATGTCTCACAGATCCAACATCAACCCCCTCCCAAACACCACCAATGTACCTAGCAACATTACCATGGGTGCATGTGCACAGGCAGCCTGCACTGCAACTCCCACCATGCCCCCTTGTCCCACACCTCAGCAGGATGGAGCACTCCCCCACCCAGAAGCATGTGTCACCATTACATCCCCAACAAACAAACTTACAGGTAGGTAACCATCTTGCCATGGAGGGCTGTATGTGGTAGGGAGGCTTGTACTACTACTCCCACCATGCCCCCTGTCCCACACCTCAGCAGGATGGGGCACTCCCCCACCCCACCCAGAAGCATGTGTCAGCCATTACATCCCCAACCAGCAAACTTACAGGTAGGTAGCCATCTTGCCATGGAGGGCTGTTTGGGGTGGAGGCCTGTACTACTATTCCCACCATGCCCCCTGTCCCACACCGCAGCAGGATGGGCACTCCCCCACCCCACCCAGAAGCATGTGTCAGCCATTACATCTCCAACAAACAAACTTACAGGTAGGTAGCCATCTTGTCATGGAGGGCTGTATGTGGGAGGGAGGCCTGTACTACTACTCCCACCATGCCCCCTGTCCCACACCTCAGCAGGATGGGGCACTCCCCACCCAGAAGCATGTGTCACCATTACATCCCCAACAAACAAACTTACAGGTAGGTAGCCATCTTGTCATGGAGGGCTGTTTGGGGTGGAGGCCTGTACTACTACTCCCACCATGCCCCCTGTCCCACACCTCAGCAGGATGGGGCACTCCCCCTCCCCACCCAGAAGCATGTGTCACCATTACATCCCCAACAAACAAACGTACAGGTAGGTAGCCATCTTGCCATAGAGGGCTGTTTGGGGTGGAGGCCTGTACTACTACTCCCACCATGCCCCCTGTCCCACACCTCAGCAGGATGGGGCACTCCCCCACCCCACCCAGATGCATGTGGCATATAATGCATCACTCCAAATAAACAAACAGCTAGCCAGACATATTATTCTGTCTTGTGCCACCACTGAGCAGGATGCAAGCCTCCACCACGCACACAGAGATGTGTCACAAAACAAACACAAATGCTAACACACAACAGGCAACTAGGCAGTACGTGCACCTAGCCATTTGACACAAAAAGAATGGTGCCATATGACAACACCAGTCCTCTCAATGTACAAATATGCACACCGATCATACTGCCACGCACAGTGTGCACACAGCTAAGCAAAGGAAACTGTCACAGCAACCAAAGTGTGACACACCAATGCACATGTAGAGGAAAGACTGGGAACAATCATGCACAGCAATGAATGACAGGTTCAGTGCCATGGGGCCAGAGTAACAACGACCATATGAACAGTAAGAAGGCATGTTATGTGGTATCAATCCAGATATGCACATGACAAGACAAAGGTATGCAGGAGATGACAATGGCCAGGACATGCCCAGATATGATGGCTGAGAGGTCATGAAAATCCACATACAGTCCGCACAAAAATCATATTTAGCGCAAGGCCCTAGATGTCAACATGTCCCTGTAATCACAAATCATGCACGTGGCGCATGGTACATATTGACACCTCACACCATGGCCAAGAAATGCATGTACCACCGCAGCATGTCAGGAGGCACAGTAGTGCACATAGGAAACAATGTGATGATCAGTCAACTGTGTAGTGTACTAACAGTGAATGACACACAGCTAACACAAATCTTACGTGGTGCACCCCAATGACCATTTCCCATCTGATCCACAGGTGACCAAGATTTGACTGCAGAGGACGACACCAGCAACCTGCAGGGCCAGTCTACCCCCCGCCCCTCCCCGGAACATCGACTCTCGGATGTTGACTTCCAGGAATCTTCGGACGAGTAGACTGAGGCCGGGCCATCTGGTGTTCCAGGGCGCAACAGGTCCCAGGACCCCATCGTCCCCCCCACCACACCTGCAGCTACAACAACCAATCTGCAGGCCCCTGCTGTTACGTCTGGTGCGTCCTCCACCACAATCACAACCACCAGTGCTGCCTGCAACACCCTCCCTGTCCCACAGGATGACCACCCCACCCCAGCAACTGAGGAGGGCAGGGAGAGGATGTGTGGTCCGACAGTGGAGAGGCAACCGGTCCGTGGCAGCAGAGCAGGTGGGAGGGGCAGGGTCACCCACACACGAACACAGCCTGGGACCGAATCCCTGGACCACATCCACAGAGTCCTCGGGCATATGAACGGGCCCAGGGACAAACGGCCCGGTCCGAACAAGATTCACGTGAGCTCCTCCTGCTGATGAGGTCCATGGACACCCGCATGGGACAAATTGTGGACCTCTTGGGCCAACTAGTGGCGGTACTGAGAGCACAGGCCTGCGCCACAAACAACACCTCCCCCTCCCACTGGTGGTCCGCAGGATGACAGTTCACCATCCTCCCCTGCGGCCACAGAGAGTGGTGAGTCCTCAGACCCCACTGGCCCTATAGCAGAGGCCCCCTGCCAAACGGAAAAGGGGCCGTCCGAAGAAAACCCTGGGAGTATCTTTTGGCAAAGCACCTGCCAAACGCCAGTCACGCAGCCAGCCATGATGGCAACCCTCTGCACCACTGCATTGACTTTTTGGACTGTCCTTCCCCACACTGCCTTGTGAATGGCATCTGCCTGTTGGACTGGGTCACCACACCTATGTGGTGACCACTCGATTATCTCATTTACCATGAATGTCAACTCACTGCACCACTAATCACCTCACTGTCAATGTACCCCCCCTCACATGTCACCTTTGTAAATAAACAAATCCTTACACACACGTTGTTGTATCTGCACCGTCTTTATTCCAGGATGTACAATTTTCAACTGGAATACAATGTACCAGGGGATGGAGTGTATGTAGGCAAGGAGAGGTCAAAGGCACCTAGGAAAAAGAACAGAACAACATTCACTAGTCTGGGTGTGGCATCACAGACATCACACAACACTTCACAACAAGAGCAACCCACATGCACACATAACAATGGGCAACAAGTGCCAACATACACATCCTGTAGATGTTCAGAAATGAACTGTCCCATCAACATTGACAGCAAACACTGAGTCTACAAGTGGCTGCTGTCACAAATCTCACTTACACCCTCACAACAACAGCAACATCATCAGACAATGGGTACGTTGTACATTGTCACCCACCGTCAAGTGAAGTAGCGGGTGATGAGCTGTTGACGCAGGTCAACAACTTCCTCCTCTCCACTGTCATCATCACTGGACACGGGTTGGTTTGCAGGCGGGGGCCTTGGCTGCTCATCAGCATCCAGGAGCAGGGGAATCTCCTTGCGAATGGCTAGGTTGTGGAGCATGCTGAATGCCACTACAATCTGACACACCTTCCTGGGCGAGTACATCAGTGCCCCTCAGGTCTTGTCCAGGCAGCGGAAACGTGACTTCAGCAGTCCAAAGGTACGCTCCACCACATGACGTGTCCTCCCATGGGCATCATTGTAGCGGACATCAGCTGGTGTCCTGGGGTTCCGCAGTGGGCTCAGCAACCAAGGACGGTTGGGATATGCAAAGTCACCTATGTGTGACACACAAAGAAACATTGCAATGTTGCAGATGCAGAGGACAGCAGGTCACACACACAGCACGCCAAATGACTAGGCATACTCACCCACAATCCATGCACGCTCAGGAATCAGATTGGCCATCAGCTGGGGTACAATGCTGCTACGCAGGATGTATGAGTCATGGGCTGAGCCTGGAAATTTTGCACACACGTGGGAGATGATCATATATGCCAGGCATACCACTTGGACATTTATGGAGTGGTAATGTTTACGATTCCTGTAGATGTGCTCACGGACCTGTGGTGGCACTAGCCCAACATGGGTGCAATCAATGGCACCAACTACATGGGGGATGTGTCCAAGGGGATAGAAATCTCCCTTTACAGCTGCCAATTCTGCCCCCTGGAAATGGATGTATCTGTCCTTGTAGATCATCATGGCGGACAGAACATCCCGCAGCACCATGCTGAACATGGGTTGTGACATCCCACCTGCCTCGGCCACCGTGTTCTGGAATGATCCAGTCGCAAAAAAATGCAGTGCCACCATCACCTTATACGTTGGGGTGAAAGCTGTTGGATATGTTCGGCGAGGCTGCAGGTGGGGCTCCAACAAATCACAAAGGGTCTTGAGGGTGGCTCTATCCAGGCGGCATTTCCGGATGATCGCCTCATCCTCCATGTCTGCCAGCACTGTCAAGTGACGATGCAGATTTGTTCTCCTCCTAGTTGAGATGAGAGTGGACACATTGTTATGCAATACATCATGGGATGTGCACAGCATCTCACATCATGGCTGACTACAACGGCAACAAAGAATGTCATATGAATAGAGTCACAGAGCAGCTGACATGTAGGGACCCCTTCAACTACACAAATCACACACTTGTCAGATTAAACACAGCAAGTCCCCCAAACAACACCTCGGTCAAGGTGAATGGACATTGGGATATGGCCACATTCCCCATGGGCACGCCTGGGAGTCTGTCATCCTGCACATGTGTGACAAGGCAACCCCACGGTATCCTACCTAGCTGCTGTACATGACACACATTCAGGCGTCAATTGAACCTGGCACACCTCAACAACACAAGGACCACAGTCTGAGCATCAATGACGAGTGTGTGCATGATCTAACATGAGAGGACATGCTAAAACAAACATCATCAATTGTGGAAACAAATGCTGTGATTGACAATGCACATCAACATATTGACATGTGTGCACATTGTATTGTCCATACCAACACTGTAGTGTAGTGTAGTGTAGTGTAGTGTAGTGTAGTGTAGTGTAGTGTACTGTAGGTGCGGTACTGAGAGACAAGTGTGGAGAGGTGTGGTGCAGCGGCCAGGGCAGCTGACTTCGGAGCACAGGGTTCACGGTTCAATCCCCGGCTCCGGCGGCAGCTCAGCTCAGCACCATGTGACTCTGGGCAATAGCTCACTTAATTTCCACTCCGGGCCCCCAGCGCCTTGAGACCGTAAGGGTGAGTAGCTGCGCTAAATAAAAACTGACGTACTTTTTAAGTGATGACCAAATGGCGGTTGGCATGCTCCGCCACCCAAATGGCGGTGCCTCATGTGTGTCTATGGCACCCAAATTGCGGAAAGTACCGCCTGGCACCAGCGGTGTGTGTGCAACACACCCCAATGCACAGCTGCTGTACTGATAGCCCCATAGACATGGCCAAATGGCGGTTGGCATGCTCCGCCACCCAAATGGCGGTGCCTCATGTGTGTCTATGGCACCCAATTTGCGGAAAGTACCGCCTGGCACCAGCGGTGTGTGTGCAACACACCCCAATGCACAGCTGCGGTACTGATAGCCCCATAGACATGGCCCAATGGCGGTTGGCATGCTCCGCCACCCAAATGGCGGTGCCTCATGTGTGTCTATGGCACCCAAATTGCGGAAAGTACCGCCTGGCACCAGCGGTGTGTGTGCAACACACCCCAATGCACAGCTGCGGTACTGATAGCCCCATAGACATGGCCAAATGGCGGCTGGCATGCTCCGCCACCCAAATGGTGGTGCCTCATGTGTGTCTATAAAGCGATACCAAAGGGGACGATGGACGGAGTGTTAGAGCAAATCAAACACTCACCCCCAGTCAACTGATCTGGATTTAATCCATCATCATTCTTTAGCTCACTCCACCACCCCAGTTCAGACATGGCCATATGCAAATAAGTCTGACCCTGTGCCTCATGGGAACAGTCCAGCCCGAACTGCCAAGCCATGTCTTCCCTGGACCGGAAACAAGCATCCTGGGACCGGTTTCGGGTTCAAAACCCTCATCAGCCATGCTATCTTGAATCCAGTGGCAAAGTGAGCAAGGGACCCACGTCTGGGCATACCCTGCCAACTTAGGGCGAACAAAGCGATACCAAAGGGGACGATGGACGGAGCGTTAGAGCAAATCAAACACTCACCCCCAGTCAACTGATCTGGGTTTAATCCATCATCATTCTTTAGCTCACTCCACCACCCCAGTTCAGACATGGCCATATGCAAATCAGTCTGACCCTGTGCCTCATGGGAACAGTCCAGCCCGAACTGCCAAGCCATGTCTTCCCTGGACCGGAAACAAGCATCCTGGGACCGGTTTCGGGTTCAAAACCCTCATCAGCCAGGCTATCTTGAATCCAGTGGCAAAGTGAGCAAGGGACCCACGTCTGGGCATACCCTGCCAACTTAGGGTGAACAAGCGATACCAAAGGGGATGATGGACGAAGCGTTAGAGCAAATCAAACACTCACCCCCAGTCAACTGATCTGGGTTTAATCCATCATCATTCTTTAGCTCACTCCACCACCCCAGTTCAGACATGGCCATATGCAAATCAGTCTGACCCTGTGCCTCATGGGAACAGTCCAGCCCGAACTGCCAAGCCATGTCGTCCCTGGACCGGAAACAAGCATCCTGGGACCGGTTTCGGGTTCAAAACCCTCATCAGCCAGGCTATCTTGAATCCAGTGGCAAAGTGAGCAAGGGACCCACGTCTGGGCATACCCTGCCAACTTAGGGCGAACAAGCGATACCAAAGGGGACGATGGACGGAGCGTTAGAGCAAATCAAACACTCACCCCCAGTCAACTGATCTGGGTTTAATCCATCATCATTCTTTAGCTCACTCCACCACCCCAGTTTAGACATGGCCATATGCAAATCAGTCTGACCCTGTGCCTCATGGGAACAGTCCAGCCCGAACTGCCAAGCCATGTCTTCCCTGGACCCGGAAACAAGCATCCTGGGACTGGTTTCGGGTTCAAAACCCTCATCAGCCATGCTATCTTGAATCCAGTGGCAAAGTGAGCAAGGGACCCACGTCTGGGATTACCCTGCCAACTTAGGGCGAACAAGCGATACCAAAGGGGACGATGGACGGAGCGTTAGAGCAAATCAAACACTCACCCCCAGTCAACTGATCTGGGTTTAATCCATCATCATTCTTTAGCTCACTCCACCACCCCAGTTCAGACATGGCCATATGCAAATCAGTCTGACCCTGTGCCTCATGGGAACAGTCCAGCCCGAACTGCCAAGCCATGTCTTCCCTGGACCGGAAACAAGCATCCTGGGACCGGTTTCGGGTTCAAAACCCTCATCAGCCAGGCTATCTTGAATCCAGTGGCAAAGTGAGCAAGGGACCCACGTCTGGGCATACCCTGCCAACTTAGGGCGAACAAAGCGATACCAAAGGGGACGATGGACGGAGCGTTAGAGCAAATCAAACACTCACCCCCAGTCAACTGATCTGGGTTTAATCCATCATCATTCTTTAGCTCACTCCACCACCCCAGTTCAGACATGGCCATATGCAAATCAGTCTGACCCTGTGCCTCATGTGAACAGTCCAGCCCGAACTGCCAAGCCATGTCTTCCCTGGACCGGAAACAAGCATCCTGGGACCGGTTTCGGGTTCAAAACCCTCATCAGCCAGGCTATCTTGAATCCAGTGGCAAAGTGAGCAAGGGACCCACGTCTGGGCATACCCTGCCAACTTAGGGCGAACAAGCGATACCAAAGGGGACGATGGACGGAGCGTTAGAGCAAATCAAACACTCACCCCCAGTCAACTGATCTGGGTTTAATCCATCATCATTCTTTAGCTCACTCCACCACCCCAGTTCAGACATGGCCATATGCAAATCAGTCTGACCCTGTGCCTCATGGGAACAGTCCAGCCCGAACTGCCAAGCCATGTCTTCCCTGGACCGGAAACAAGCATCCTGGGACCGGTTTCGGGTTCAAAACCCTCATCAGCCAGGCTATCTTGAATCCAGTGGCAAAGTGAGCAAGGGACCCACGTCTGGGCATACCCTGCCAACTTAGGGCGAGAAAAGCGATACCAAAGGGGATGATGGACGGAGCGTTAGAGCAAATCAAACACTCACCCCCAGTCAACTGATCTGGGTTTAATCCATCATCATTCTTTAGCTCACTCCACCACCCCAGTTCAGACATGGCCATATGCAAATCAGTCTGACCCTGTGCCTCATGGGAACAGTCCAGCCCGAACTGCCAAGCCATGTCGTCCCTGGACCGGAAACAAGCATCCTGGGACCGGTTTCGGGTTCAAAACCCTCATCAGCCAGGCTATCTTGAATCCAGTGGCAAAGTGAGCAAGGGACCCACGTCTGGGCATACCCTGCCAACTTAGGGCGAACAAAGCGATACCAAAGGGGACGATGGACGGAGTGTTAGAGCAAATCAAACACTCACCCCCAGTCAACTGATCTGGGTTTAATCCATCATCATTCTTTAGCTCACTCCACCACCCCAGTTCAGACATGGCCATATGCAAATCAGTCTGACCCTGTGCCTCATGGGAACAGTCCAGCCCGAACTGCCAAGCCATGTCTTCCCTGGACCGGAAACAAGCATCCTGGGACTGGTTTCGGGTTCAAAACCCTCATCAGCCATGCTATCTTGAATCCAGTGGCAAAGTGAGCAAGGGACCCACGTCTGGGATTACCCTGCCAACTTAGGGCGAACAAGCGATACCAAAGGGGACGATGGACGGAGCGTTAGAGCAAATCAAACACTCACCCCCAGTCAACTGATCTGGGTTTAATCCATCATCATTCTTTAGCTCACTCCACCACCCCAGTTCAGACATGGCCATATGCAAATCAGTCTGACCCTGTGCCTCATGGGAACAGTCCAGCCCGAACTGCCAAGCCATGTCTTCCCTGGACCGGAAACAAGCATCCTGGGACCGGTTTCGGGTTCAAAACCCTCATCAGCCAGGCTATCTTGAATCCAGTGGCAAAGTGAGCAAGGGACCCACGTCTGGGCATACCCTGCCAACTTAGGGCGAACAAGCGATACCAAAGGGGACGATGGATGGAGCATTAGAGCAAATCAAACACTCACCCCCAGTCAACTGATCTGGGTTTAATCCATCATCATTCTTTAGCTCACTCCACCACCCCAGTTCAGACATGGCCATATGCAAATCAGTCTGACCCTGTGCCTCATGGGAACAGTCCAGCCCGAACTGCCAAGCCATGTCTTCCCTGGACCGGAAACAAGCATCCTGGGACCGGTTTCGGGTTCAAAACCCTCATCAGCCAGGCTATCTTGAATCCAGTGGCAAAGTGAGCAAGGGACCCACATCTGGGCATACCCTGCCAATTTAGGGCGAACAAAGCGATACCAAAGGGGACGATGGACGAAGCGTTAGAGCAAATCAAACACTCACCCCCAGTCAACTGATCTGGGTTTAATCCATCATCATTCTTTAGCTCACTCCACCACCACAGTTCAGACATGGCCATATGCAAATCAGTCTGACCCTGTGCCTCATGGGAACAGTCCAGCCCGAACTGCCAAGCCATGTCGTCCCTGGACCGGAAACAAGCATCCTGGGACCGGTTTCGGGTTCAAAACCCTCATCAGCCACGCTATCTTGAATCCAGTGGCAAAGTGAGCAAGGGACCCACGTCTGGGCATACCCTGCCAACTTAGGGCGAACAAAGCGATACCAAAGGGGACGATGGACGGAGCGTTAGAGCAAATCAAACACTCACCCCCAGTCAACTGATCTGGGTTTAATCCATCATCATTCTTTAGCTCACTCCACCACCCCAGTTCAGACATGGCCATATGCAAATCAGTCTGACCCTGTGCCTCATGGGAACAGTCCAGCCCGAACTGCCAAGCCATGTCTTCCCTGGACCGGAAACAAGCATCCTGGGACTGGTTTCGGGTTCAAAACCCTCATCAGCCAGGCTATCTTGAATCCAGTGGCAAAGTGAGCAAGGGACCCACGTCTGGGCATACCCTGCCAACTTAGGGCAAACAAGCGATACCAAAGGGGACGATGGACGGAGCGTTAGAGCAAATCAAACACTCACGCCCAGTCAACTGATCTGGGTTTAATCCATCATCATTCTTTAGCTCACTCCACCACCCCAGTTCAGACATGGCCATATGCAAATCAGTCTGACCCTGTGCCTCATGGGAACAGTCCAGCCCGAACTGCCAAGCCATGTCTTCCCTGGACCGGAAACAAGCATCCTGGGACCGGTTTCGGGTTCAAAGCCCTCATCAGCCAGGCTATCTTGAATCCAGTGGCAAAGTGAGCAAGGGACCCACGTCTGGGCATACCCTGCCAACCTAGGGCGAACAAAGCAATACCAAAGGGGACGATGGACGGAGCGTTAGAGCAAATCAAACACTCACCCCCAGTCAACTGATCTGGGTTTAATCCATCATCATTCTTTAGCTCACTCCACCACCCCAGTTCAGACATGGCCATATGCAAATCAGTCTGACCCTGTGCCTCATGGGAACAGTCCAGCCCGAACTGCCAAGCCATGTCTTCCCTGGACCGGAAACAAGCATCCTGGGACCGGTTTCGAGTTCAAAACCCTCATCAGCCAGGCTATCTTGAATCCAGTGGCAAAGTGAGCAAGGGACCCACGTCTGGGCATACCCTGCCAACTTAGGGCGAACAAAGCGATACCAAAGGGGACGATGGACGAAGCGTTAGAGCAAATCAAACACTCATCCCCAGTCAACTGATCTGGGTTTAATCCATCATCATTCTTTAGCTCACTCCACCACCCCAGTTCAGACATGGCCATATGCAAATCAGTCTGACCCTGTGCCTCATGGGAACAGTCCAGCCCGAACTGCCAAGCCATGTCGTCCCTGGACCGGAAACAAGCATCCTGGGACCGGTTTCGGGTTCAAAACCCTCATCAGCCAGGCTATCTTGAATCCAGTGGCAAAGTGAGCAAGGGACCCACGTCTGGGCATACCCTGCCAACTTAGGGCAAACAAAGCGATACCAAAGGGGACGATGGACGGAGCGTTAGAGCAAATCAAACACTCACCCCCAGTCAACTGATCTGGGTTTAATCCATCATCATTCTTTAGCTCACTCCACCACCCCAGTTCAGGCATGGCCATATGCAAATCAGTCTGACCCTGTGCCTCATGTGAACAGTCCAGCCCGAACTGCCAAGCCATGTCTTCCCTGGACCGGAAACAAGCATCCTGGGACCGGTTTCGGGTTCAAAACCCTCATCAGCCAGGCTATCTTGAATCCAGTGGCAAAGTGAGCAAGGGACCCACGTCTGGGCATACCCTGCCAACTTAGGGCGAACAAAGCGATACCAAAGGGGACGATGGACGGAGCGTTAGAGCAAATCAAACACTCACCCCCAGTCAACTGATCTGGGTTTAATCCATCATCATTCTTTAGCTCACTCCACCACCCCAGTTCAGACATGGCCATATGCAAATCAGTCTGACCCTGTGCCTCATGGGAACAGTCCAGCCCGAACTGCCAAGCCATGTCTTCCCTGGACCGGAAACAAGCATCCTGGGACTGGTTTCGGGTTCAAAACCCTCATCAGCCATGCTATCTTGAATCCAGTGGCAAAGTGAGCAAGGGACCCACGTCTGGGATTACCCTGCCAACTTAGGGCGAACAAAGCGATACGAAAGGGGACGATGGACGGAGCGTTAGAGCAAATCAAACACTCACCCCCAGTCAACTGATCTGGGTTTAATCCATCATCATTCTTTAGCTCACTCCACCCCCCAGTTCAGACATGGCCATATGCAAATCAGTCTGACCCTGTGCCTCATGGGAACAGTCCAGCCCGAACTGCCAAGCCATGTCTTCCCTGGACCGGAAACAAGCATCCTGGGACCGGTTTCGGGTTCAAAACCCTCATCAGCCAGGCTATCTTGAATCCAGTGGCAAAGTGAGCAAGGGACCCACGTCTGGGCATACCCTGCCAACTTAGGGCGAACAAGCGATACCAAAGGGGACGATGGACGGAGCGTTAGAGCAAATCAAACACTCACCCCCAGTCAACTGATCTGGGTTTAATCCATCATCATTCTTTAGCTCACTCCACCACCCCAGTTCAGACATGGCCATATGCAAATCAGTCTGACCCTGTGCCTCATGTGAACAGTCCAGCCCGAACTGCCAAGCCATGTCTTCCCTGGACCGGAAACAAGCATCCTGGGACCGGTTTCGGGTTCAAAACCCTCATCAGCCAGGCTATCTTGAATCCAGTGGCAAAGTGAGCAAGGGACCCACGTCTGGGCATACCCTGCCAACTTAGGGCGAACAAAGCGATACCAAAGGGGACGATGGACGGAGCGTTAGAGCAAATCAAACACTCACCCCCAGTCAACTGATCTGGGTTTAATCCATCATCATTCTTTAGCTCACTCCACCACCCCAGTTCAGACATGGCCATATGCAAATCAGTCTGACCCTGTGCCTCATGTGAACAGTCCAGCCCGAACTGCCAAGCCATGTCTTCCCTGGACCGGAAACAAGCATCCTGGGACCGGTTTCGGGTTCAAAACCCTCATCAGCCAGGCTATCTTGAATCCAGTGGCAAAGTGAGCAAGGGACCTACGTCTGGGCATACCCTGCCAACTTAGGGCGAACAAAGCGATACCAAAGGGGACGATGGACGGAGCGTTAGAGCAAATCAAACACTCACCCCCAGTCAACTGATCTGGGTTTAATCCATCATCATTCTTTAGCTCACTCCACCACCCCAGTTCAGACATGGCCATATGCAAATCAGTCTGACCCTGTGCCTCATGTGAACAGTCCAGCCCGAACTGCCAAGCCATGTCTTCCCTGGACCGGAAACAAGCATCCTGGGACCGGTTTCGGGTTCAAAACCCTCATCAGCCAGGCTATCTTGAATCCAGTGGCAAAGTGAGCAAGGGACCTACGTCTGGGCATACCCTGCCAACTTAGGGCGAACAAAGCGATACCAAAGGGGACGATGGACGGAGCGTTAGAGCAAATCAAACACTCACCCCCAGTCAACTGATCTGGATTTAATCCATCATCATTCTTTAGCTCACTCCACCACCCCAGTTCAGACATGGCCATATGCAAATCAGTCTGACCCTGTGCCTCATGGGAACAGTCCAGCCCGAACTGCCAAGCCATGTCTTCCCTGGACCGGAAACAAGCATCCTGGGACCGGTTTCGGGTTCAAAACCCTCATCAGCCAGGCTATCTTGAATCCAGTGGCAAAGTGAGCAAGGGACCCACGTCTGGGCATACCCTGCCAACTTAGGGTGAACAAAGCGATACCAAAGGGGATGATGGACGAAGCGTTAGAGCAAATCAAACACTCACCCCCAGTCAACTGATCTGGGTTTAATCCATCATCATTCTTTAGCTCACTCCACCACCCCAGTTCAGACATGGCCATATGCAAATCAGTCTGACCCTGTGCCTCATGGGAACAGTCCAGCCCGAACTGCCAAGCCATGTCGTCCCTGGACCGGAAACAAGCATCCTGGGACCGGTTTCGGGTTCAAAACCCTCATCAGCCAGGCTATCTTGAATCCAGTGGCAAAGTGAGCAAGGGACCCACGTCTGGGCATACCCTGCCAACTTAGGGCGAACAAAGCGATACCAAAGGGGACGATGGACGGAGTGTTAGAGCAAATCAAACACTCACCCCCAGTCAACTGATCTGGGTTTAATCCATCATCATTCTTTAGCTCACTCCACCACCCCAGTTCAGACATGGCCATATGCAAATCAGTCTGACCCTGTGCCTCATGGGAACAGTCCAGCCCGAACTGCCAAGCCATGTCTTCCCTGGACCGGAAACAAGCATCCTGGGACTGGTTTCGGGTTCAAAACCCTCATCAGCCATGCTATCTTGAATCCAGTGGCAAAGTGAGCAAGGGACCCACGTCTGGGATTACCCTGCCAACTTAGGGCGAACAAAGCGATACCAAAGGGGACGATGGACGGAGCGTTAGAGCAAATCAAACACTCACCCCCAGTCAACTGATCTGGGTTTAATCCATCATCATTCTTTAGCTCACTCCACCACCCCAGTTCAGACATGGCCATATGCAAATCAGTCTGACCCTGTGCCTCATGGGAACAGTCCAGCCCGAACTGCCAAGCCATGTCTTCCCTGGACCGGAAACAAGCATCCTGGGACCGGTTTCGGGTTCAAAACCCTCATCAGCCAGGCTATCTTGAATCCAGTGGCAAAGTGAGCAAGGGACCCACGTCTGGGCATACCCTGCCAACTTAGGGCGAACAAAGCGATACCAAAGGGGACGATGGATGGAGCATT
This sequence comes from Calotriton arnoldi, assembly GCA_963921515.1. Taxonomy (NCBI): domain Eukaryota; kingdom Metazoa; phylum Chordata; class Amphibia; order Caudata; family Salamandridae; genus Calotriton; species Calotriton arnoldi. The sequence goes on from CAWUFW010008971.1 coordinate 159,031, forward strand.
AGAGCAAATCAAACACTCACCCCCAGTCAACTGATCTGGGTTTAATCCATCATCATTCTTTAGCTCACTCCACCACCCCAGTTCAGACATGGCCATATGCAAATCAGTCTGACCCTGTGCCTCATGGGAACAGTCCAGCCCGAACTGCCAAGCCATGTCGTCCCTGGACCGGAAACAAGCATCCTGGGACCGGTTTCGGGTTCAAAACCCTCATCAGCCACGCTATCTTGAATCCAGTGGCAAAGTGAGCAAGGGACCCACGTCTGGGCATACCCTGCCAACTTAGGGCGAACAAAGCGATACCAAAGGGGACGATGGACGGAGCGTTAGAGCAAATCAAACACTCACCCCCAGTCAACTGATCTGGGTTTAATCCATCATCATTCTTTAGCTCACTCCACCACCCCAGTTCAGACATGGCCATATGCAAATCAGTCTGACCCTGTGCCTCATGGGAACAGTCCAGCCCGAACTGCCAAGCCATGTCTTCCCTGGACCGGAAACAAGCATCCTGGGACTGGTTTCGGGTTCAAAACCCTCATCAGCCAGGCTATCTTGAATCCAGTGGCAAAGTGAGCAAGGGACCCACGTCTGGGCATACCCTGCCAACTTAGGGCAAACAAAGCGATACCAAAGGGGACGATGGACGGAGCGTTAGAGCAAATCAAACACTCACCCCCAGTCAACTGATCTGGGTTTAATCCATCATCATTCTTTAGCTCACTCCACCACCCCAGTTCAGACATGGCCATATGCAAATAAGTCTGACCCTGTGCCTCATGGGAACAGTCCAGCCATGTCTTCCCTGGACCGGAAACAAGCATCCTGGGACCGGTTTCGGGTTCAAAACCCTCATCAGCCAGGCTATCTTGAATCCAGTGGCAAAGTGAGCAAGGGACCCACGTCTGGGCATACCCTGCAAACCTAGGGCGAACAAAGCAATACCAAAGGGGACGATGGACGGAGCGTTAGAGCAAATCAAACACTCACCCCCAGTCAACTGATCTGGGTTTAATCCATCATCATTCTTTAGCTCACTCCACCACCCCAGTTCAGACATGGCCATATGCAAATCAGTCTGACCCTGTGCCTCATGGGAACAGTCCAGCCCGAACTGCCAAGCCATGTCTTCCCTGGACCGGAAACAAGCATCCTGGGACCGGTTTCGAGTTCAAAACCCTCATCAGCCAGGCTATCTTGAATCCAGTGGCAAAGTGAGCAAGGGACCCACGTCTGGGCATACCCTGCCAACTTAGGGCGAACAAAGCGATACCAAAGGGGACGATGGACGAAGCGTTAGAGCAAATCAAACACTCATCCCCAGTCAACTGATCTGGGTTTAATCCATCATCATTCTTTAGCTCACTCCACCACCCCAGTTCAGACATGGCCATATGCAAATCAGTCTGACCCTGTGCCTCATGGGAACAGTCCAGCCCGAACTGCCAAGCCATGTCGTCCCTGGACCGGAAACAAGCATCCTGGGACCGGTTTCGGGTTCAAAACCCTCATCAGCCAGGCTATCTTGAATCCAGTGGCAAAGTGAGCAAGGGACCCACGTCTGGGCATACCCTGCCAACTTAGGGCAAACAAGCGATACCAAAGGGGACGATGGACGGAGCGTTAGAGCAAATCAAACACTCACCCCCAGTCAACTGATCTGGGTTTAATCCATCATCATTCTTTAGCTCACTCCACCACCCCAGTTCAGACATGGCCATATGCAAATCAGTCTGACCCTGTGCCTCATGGGAACAGTCCAGCCCGAACTGCCAAGCCATGTCTTCCCTGGACCGGAAACAAGCATCCTGGGACCGGTTTCGGGTTCAAAACCATCATCAGCCAGGCTATCTTGAATCCAGTGGCAAAGTGAGCAAGGGACCCACGTCTGGGCATACCCTGCCAACTTAGGGCGAACAAAGCGATACCAAAGGGGACGATGGACGGAGCGTTAGAGCAAATCAAACACTCACCCCCAGTCAACTGATCTGGGTTTAATCCATCATCATTCTTTAGCTCACTCCACCACCCCAGTTCAGACATGGCCATATGCAAATCAGTCTGACCCTGTGCCTCATGGGAACAGTCCAGCCCGAACTGCCAAGCCTTGTCTTCCCTGGACCGGAAACAAGCATCCTGGGACCGGTTTCGGGTTCAAAACCCTCATCAGCCAGGCTATCTTGAATCCAGTGGCAAAGTGAGCAAGGGACCCACGTCTGGGCATACCCTGCCAACTTAGGGCGAACAAAGCGATACCAAAGGGGACGATGGACGAAGCGTTAGAGCAAATCAAACACTCACCCCCAGTCAACTGATCTGGGTTTAATCCATCATCATTCTTTAGCTCACTCCACCACCCCAGTTCAGACATGGCCATATGCAAATCAGTCTGACCCTGTGCCTCATGGGAACAGTCCAGCCCGAACTGCCAAGCCATGTCGTCCCTGGACCGGAAACAAGCATCCTGGGACCGGTTTCGGGTTCAAAACCCTCATCAGCCAGGCTATCTTGAATCCAGTGGCAAAGTGAGCAAGGGACCTACGTCTGGGCATACCCTGCCAACTTAGGGCGAACAAAGCGATACCAAAGGGGACGATGGACGGAGCGTTAGAGCAAATCAAACACTCACCCCCAGTCAACTGATCTGGGTTTAATCCATCATCATTCATTAGCTCACTCCGCCAGCGTGCAGTGCCCACCCTCCCAGCCACTTCCTCTGGTGCTGCCCGTGTTCGCACCGCTAAGAGGGAAGGGTGTCCTTCACCCCGGCACCGCAGCCCCTGCCCGGTCCCCCTGCTACCATCATTGCTGAGTCTGTGGACCTTTTGCACCAGCTGTGTGTAGGCCAGACACCTCTCCTAAATGCATTCATGGACCACGACAGTAAATTGGCTCAGGTGGTTGCATTCATTGAGGGCATACATTCAGATGTGGGTGGGCTGCACTGGACTGTCCAGTCATTGTCCACTGCAGTGACATCAGCCCTTCAACTGGCACAATCTGGGAGTCCAGCGACAGTCCCTTTGTCCACACCCATGCCAGTGGCCACGTCGGATGACAGTGACCACGCTCCACAGACCTCTAAGTCACGATACGGCACACGTAGCACACAGCAGCAGCAGAAGCCCAAGTGGTCCAGGCCGCAGACACCATCCCCACAGATGACCAAAGCCACCCCAGTGCACACAGACAAGAGCCCATCAGGCAACACCAGGGGACAAAGAGCCAAGAAGCAGGCATCAGGGTCATGTGCCTCAGGGACATCCCCAGCCAAGGACTCTCCTGTCCCGAAAGCGTCTCCCAAACCAAACATACAATTTCCATGCCCACTGAGAAGGTGGTGAGTGCCATGGGTAGGCATAAGAAGGGCTGCAAGTCCGATTCACCCACTACCTCGACTCCCATAGCAAGCCCAGTGACGCAGGGAATGGAGGGCACTGTGGGGGGACCACCTGGTAGGCAGGGGATGGAGGGGAAAAGCCAGGGCCATGCAAAGCATTGCGCAGGTTCAAGCACGTCACCAGAGGGAGGGCCAGCGTCTGCACCTGCTGCAGCCTTGGTGTTGAGTGAGCCTGATGTGTCCACGCCACTTCCCATTGTTCCCAAAACAGTGAAGCCATTGCGACTGCCCAAGAAGTGGAAAGGCACCCCTCCACAATCTCCCATCCACACTGTGTCTCATGTCTGCATGACTTTACCTCCACGTGCCACTATGCCACCTGGTCCAAGCAGCCCTCCGTTTTGTCAAAACACTGATAGGTATACCTCAGATGTGCCTCCCTCTCCCCAGTCAAGTGCTCCAACTGGGCCCGACACACAGCCAGCTCCCAGTACGACTGACAGCCAAGTCTGAGTGTTGGTAGACCTCACATGCCTGTCTCTCACATAGCATGGCCTGTGTTGCACATCGTGACACCCCAGACAGTGTTGCTGACCATGGTTTGGGTACAGTTGCACACATTCCCTGTGCATCTTCTCATGGACTCACTCTGCACTTTGTTCTGCCCACTGGCCTTGCCGTTCACTGCTGTGTGCCCCCTGCCTGTGCAGCTTCTCATGGACATGCCCTGCACTTTGTCCTGCCCACTGGCCTTGCTGTTCACTGCTGTGTGCCCCCTGCCTGTGCAGCTTCTCATGGACATGCCCTGCACTTTGTCCTGCCCACTGGCCTTGCTGTTCACTGCTGTTTTGCCCCTGCCTGTGCAGCTTCTCATGGACATGCCCTGCACTTTGTCCTGCCCACTGGCCTTGCTGTTCACTGCTGTTTTGCCCCTGCCTGTGCAGCTTCTCATGGACATGCCCTGCACTTTGTCCTGCCCACTGGCCTTGCTGTTCACTGCTGTGTGCCCCCTGCCTGTGCAGCTTCTCATGGACATGCTCTGCACCTTGGACTGGCCACTAGCCTTGCTGTTTTGCCCCTTCCTGTGCAGCTTCTCATGGACATGCTCTGCACCTTGGACTGGCCACTGGCCTTGCTGTTTTGCCCCTGCCTGTGCAGCTTCTCATGGACATGCTCTGCACTTTGTCCTGTCCACTGGCCTTGCTGTTCACTGCTGTGTGCCCCCTGCCTGTGCAGCTTCTCATGGACATGCCCTGCACTTTGTCCTGCCCACTGGCCTTGCTGTTTTGCCCCTGCCTGTGCAGCTTCTCATGGACATGCTCTGCACCTTGGACTGGCCACTGACCTTGTTGTTTTGCCCCTGCCTGTGCAGCTTCTCATGGACATGCTCTGCACCTTGGACTGGCCACTGGCCTTGCTGTTTTGCCCCTGCCTGTGCAGCTTCTCATGGACATGCTCTGCACCTTGGACTGGCCACTGGCCTTGCTGTTTTGCCCCTGCCTGTGCAGCTTCTCATGGACATGCTCTGCACCTTGGACTGGCCACTGGCCTTGCTGTTTTGCCCCTGCCTGTGCAGCTTCTCATGGACATGCCCTGCATTTTGTGCCTTGCTATTATCTACTCTTGTTGCCTATCTGTGCATTTTGTGAATAAAGACAGTTGCTCCTGTTGTCTGTTTTGTCAGTGTCCTTACTGAATAAAGTTATTTTGCTGTGTTTATATGATTTACTGTGCCACATGCTGTGTGTGCCACTTCAACCTTGCCAATTTCTTTACTCACTTACTCTATTTTTGCAGGGGTGAGGGACTTCAGTTTTTCCTGACCCTGATACTTGTGTGGGCAATGTATTAGATTTGAGGTGTGATGCAGTTGTCATTGTTTGTTCATGTTGGCTGTGTTGTACACATGTCAAGTTGTGGTGCACTGCCAGCTCAGTATGGGATTCTGTCCAGAGGATTGCAGGCATGCTGGCCAGGCTCATCATGTATGTGTGTTTGCTGTGGTACTGCTTCACTTCCTGTGTGTGATGTTGTCTTTGTGCTGTGCTGATTGGTGTTGTGTGGGTTCATGTTGTGTCACTAATTTATGTGTGTGTCTGGTATGCTTGTTGTTCAGACACTGCTTGTTGTGCATGCAGTGCTGTGGGGGTATGTCGCCTTGTCATTGGCTGGTATGCATCCACTTATGTCCTGCTGTGTTTGCTATGTGTTCTTTTTTTGGCTGTGCATCTGTTGTTTGTTTGCAGTGGCTGTGTTTATCTGTGATGGTACACTTCTTGTCTGTGTTGTGGTATGTTGTGTGTGCATTGTTCCTGACTGATGGGGTTGTGCACTCCTGTTGTGTCTGTGCTCCCATTGCCTTCCCACATTTTTGCTGCACAGGGCATGTCTGTTCTTGTTGTGGTTCTGTGTGTGGGTCTGTTGGTTTATGTGTTTGTCTGTTGTTTTTGTGCAGACATTGGTTCTGGCATCCCTGTGTGTATGTGATGTTTGTGGCTACCCCAGGGAGTATGACTGTTTGTCTGTGTATTGCCTGGACATTATTGCCACCCTTCTGTTTGTTTGACACTGGTGTTGTGTACTGCAGATGTGAGGGGGTATGTGTGTGGATTCCTACTAGTGTTTGACAGTCATGGAGTGTGTCAATGGGCCCTGTGTGTTGTGCTGCTGGAGTATTACTGTGAAGTATTTCTATACATATGTGTGGCTGTTCACAGTTTGACTTCAGGGCCTTCATTTCATCCTTGTGCCTCTACATGTGTTGCCTTGCTGTTTCCTTGGGTTGTTGCACTGTGCTGTCTGTGGTTTGACTTCAATCAGTATGCAAGCAATGTGTGATTAGGTGGGCTGGGGCTGTTGTTCTATGTTCCTTGACTTGCATGTGCTGTACACATGCTTGGTGGTTGTCTCCTTGGCCTTCCATTTGTGTGCACCTCACTTTTGTTTTCCTGTTTTGTGTGCTCCATTGCTGGTGGCATGTGGTGTGTGTATGTGTCTGTGTGTCAGTGTGGGGTATGTGTGTGTGACTTGGCAGGCTGTGTGTCCAGTGAGATGTTTGTTCCTTGTATGTGTCCATTTGATGCTTGTACTGAGTTTACTTGCCATTGGTGTGGTGTTGTTGTGGTGTGTGTGTGTGTGTAGCCCTGGCCCTGTGCTTCTGTGCTGTGTGTTCCTGTGCAGCCACTCCTGCTGTGGCTGTGTCCCTATTTGTTTTGTGTGTGGTGCAGGGTGTGGTATCACCTGGCTTGTTGTTGTGCATGGGGGTGCACAGGTGTGGCACATGGCATGTCCCTTCAGTGGGGGGCTAGTGTGTCAGGGTGGAGTAGTCGCCCTGTGGTCTTTGTGCCCTGCCCATGCCTGGTGCTGGCCCGGCCTTCTGCATTGTGCGCATGTATTCCCTTGTCTTCACCGCTGCGGTGACGTGGCCGTGACATTGCCGCACGATCGCGGTCGATGTGTGACCTGGATGCGGAGGGGTGTATTGGGGGCAGGTGGGTCATGTATGTGTGCACTTGGGGATGTGTTCCTATCCCCACCAGGGTATCTGATGTGGTTAGGGACCCTGTGCCAGTCCATCTTTTGTGTTTTGTGGTTGTGTGTGGGGTTGTGTAATTGCGTACCTGTGGCGGCGTCCGTGATGGGCCATGATTTGCTGGTGATGTATCAGGTACAGCACCGGGAAAACGTGGAGTGCTGGGTCCATGGCGGTCATGACCGGGTGCTGTGGGCCGGGTCTCTGGTTTCGCGCTCCGCTGTCGAGTTTCCACCGTGTAGGATTGGCCGGTTTCTCCGCTGCGGTGCGACTTGTTTTTTGGAGCATCCTAATTTGTGGACTGGAGCGGACGTCATTCTGCACGGTGGTGTGTCTCCATTGGCTCCCACCGCCGCGCTTGCAGGCGCACTTTGATGGCGGTTCGCGTCGCACGGCAGCGGACGGGAAATGGTCTATGTTTGGCCATTCTAATATGGCGGACGTGAGTACCGCTGCTCGCGAGCGGAAAAATGCATTTTTCCGCACCGCCAGCACCACGGTGGTGCCACCGCCCGACATCCTAATGGACCCCTAAGTCTTCAAAAAACATTATGGTCACTGGAAGCAATAAATAATTAAAAAACTAACAGTGATACGTCTTCACTGTATCCAAGAATGCACCCACCGAAGAAATTTTTACAGTGACAAGCATGTGGCATTCCGCACAGTGAATAACCATGTCACATAATCAAAAGACAAGGTTTGGGTGTGTTTTTGAGCGAATCGGTGAATTCGATCCGTAAATTTGTGGAATAGCGAAACTTGTAAAATAAGGTGACTTTGTTGAAAAACAGATATAAGGTGTTATTGTGTGTTTTAACTTAAAAATCTTTTCCGAAACAGGTAGCAGTTGTAGGCCCACTTCGGGTTGATTGCTTTAGTAACACTTTTTGTGTAATAGAATTAATTTTAAAAGATTGATTATTAATTCTAATAAACAAAAGTGTCATGAAAGTAATCTTTTTTCGTAATTTTCTTGTTGCGAAATGTTTTAAGAAATTTTGTAATTGCGTTTTAGCAGTTTTCCAGATAGGACGAAGGGACATGGAGAAAGACTTTGTGGTTTGGAAAAAACTTTTGGGCCATTTTTAAACCATTGCTATATGGATTTTGGGACATCTGCTGGACTTTGTCTCGAGTGAGGATTGCAACGATGGAAAAATGGGTGTTTTTTTTTTTTTTGATACTTTACTACTTTTTCATGGTTTTTTTAAACTTGGATTCGAGCCCGATAGGATTGCATCGATGGAATCTTGTTGCGTTTTTTGCAAAACAAGAATTCTTTTTCGGGATTTTTTTTGGGGTGCGTTTATTGTAGGTGTGCACAGTATAGTTTACAGTTTATTTATTTGCTGTAAATATATGGCTTTGATGAACTGTGCCCTTTTTGGTTAGTTTAACTCGGGTCATGGATTATTTTCCGGGTTATGGATTATTTGCAATGGTTTAAAGGACTGCTCAAGACTCTTGGTGAAATGCTGGATTGTACGTAAGTCCAAGAGTTGAAAAAAGAAGACATCTGAAGGTAAGAAACACACATTTTTTAAAATTTTAATTTTTGAGGAAAAATGCCAATTGAATTAGGGGGATTTTTGGACAAAACAGGCAAGTAAGGAGTTATAGGAGATAGGGTAGATTAGAAATGGAGGATGTGTGCAATATTATCTAGATAGTCTGAAGCCACCATCAACGAAAATTGTTGAATTTCACCCAATAGTCACTCAGACATTTCCTTTGTTCTTTTAGAAATTCTTGGGTTCAGACTACCAGTTAATGATTGCGAAATTCTAATTTCTTGGAAACTTTGCTCCTTCCTCAACATTTCCAAAAAATGATAGAAGTTAGGATGTGGTTTACCAATAGATTTGTTGAAGGAATTGTGCCATCCCTCTATGGCATTATTTGTTTTTGCTCCTCCCTCTAAGCAGATCGAGTAGCAGTGCCACCACTTCACATGGAAACGTGGCTTCCTCCTGCGACCTGACCTGCTTAGATGGCCAATCCATGTGTCTTCAAAGTAATTTAGAAGGGGTGCCAATTTGTCTTTGTTTGCAGTAAAGTAGTCAGATTCAGTAATAGATGTGTAGCATTCATCTACACTGTCAGGAGGAACAAAACAAAGTGAAGTTAGTTTTTTTAATTCAAATTGCAGTTTGTTGTCTGATATATACTCCTCAACTAGGGATGTTTTTTGAATTTTTCGCCAATATGCCTGTGAAAAGTGAAAAAAACATCCTTGAATTTGGGTATCCGTGTACAATTTAGTAATTGTGTTAATCATAGGTAATTCAAAGTCAATTAACACTTTTCTAGGACTTTTGTTCATGGTTTTAGCTTTAATCACTGACAAAAATTCAGTATATGTTGATGATTATTTATCAGGGAGTAGCCTGTACACTAAGGGAACTAATGTTTGATTAATGTAGGCATGAATAGTGTATATTTGGGTGAATGGATGGGGTGTGGATTTAAACGACCCATCCATCATCCAAATATCACTACTCTCCAATTTAACAAGATTATGGGGTGTGCTAAAGATTAGTATTCTTTTGAGAGGGTATTTGTTGTCATGCAAAAGAAAGGGTTCATTAGTAACGGTTACAGAAAGTTCAGGAGGAATGTTAATGTCAGAAAAGGTTTGGGGTGTTACACATAGGGGGTTACTTACCTGTTTTTTACGCTGAATAATTCTGCGTAGGTTGGGGATTGTGGGCATGCAACTTGCTACATGTGATGGAATGTGTTGTGAAACCTCCCTCAAAACTGAGCCACAGGGTTCATTGGAGGTGGATGCTAGGGCTTTAATTCCATTGATATTTTGACGAACCTCTATCTCCATTGCAGAGGCAGAGTGGTTATGCTCTGTGGTCCTCTCAACAGAGTCACCAATAGTAACCGCTCTGCCTGTGCAATGGGATGTGTAATATTGCACACACCTCAAATTACACCTGGGCTCAGTTAATCTCTCCTTACAATAAACGCAGCCACTGTAATAATCTGTTTCCTCTGCTGGACTTGATGTAATTTGCTTGTTTTCTAGATGCCATTATCTGAAAAAAAAATGAAAAAGAGAAAACTATTGTTTAATTGATTGGAAGTGTTGTTGTTTTCTTTTGAAAAAAGTTAATCCCAAAACTTTTACAGCTCAACTATTTTGGCAGTTTGAGCCATGATTTTATTGTATTTCCTTGTTGATGTTTGTTTTGAATGGTTTGCTGCTTTTTTTAACCTAAAAATGAATGAGGGTTAAGTTTGAATACACTACAGTTAATTGTAAAGCTTAGCTTTTGGAGGGTTTTCTTTCATTATTTCTGGAAGTTCTGTTCTCGTTGGTGGTTATTTTTTATTTCCTAGACTGTTTTTCAATTTGGGCCTTTTTCAGTTTTAATTGGTTCTGGAAAAAGTGATGACATAATATGAATTATTTTATGGATTTTTAAAGATTTACTATTAACCTGCAATTTAAAAGATTAGTGCATTTTAATACTTGTGCACTTTAAACCTGCAAATTATCCAAAAAAGAGTTTGGCTATATTTTTACTTAGTTTGATATGCTTCTTTTCTGACATTTTGCTTTTGTTTGTGATTTTCACATTTTTTATTCAAATATACATTTTTTGGGAAAACACTGCTTGTGCACTTCAAACTTTATTTCAAAAAGATTATGGCTAAAACTTTACCTTGTAATGAGGATTTTCTTCTGAGGGGCTGTCCTTTGTTTATTTCGTGGCTTTAGGGTGTTTCCTGTATTTTTTAGGAATATTCAGTTTTCCAATTAGCCTGCCAAAAAATAGATTTTACATTTTAAACTTGATTAAAAGACATTTTGCTTTTGCAACTGTTTTTCATAGTTGTGATGCAAAGTTACATATTCACGACATAAAAATGCTTGTGTACTTCAAACCTGCAAATGAAAAGGAAAAAGATTATGTGAATATGTTTACCTTGCTTTCTTTGGTAAATCTGGCGTGTTGTTATTTTGGGCTGGAGAGTGTGTCCTCCTCTGTTGCTGTTGTATATCCTTTATTCTGTGGAGAAGATTCACTTTAAAAAAATATTTTATTGTTTGCTTTACAAAAATTTGACATAAGTTTGCAAATTTAACTGTTTTGATATTTTCCAGCTTTAATTTGCGAACTACAACTACAAGAGACAACCCCCACTCGGAGTAGGAATAGTATTTTGCCCCCACCACCATCCAACACTTTCCCTGAGGCCACCACTGGTTGGAGTAGGAATAGTACATTTGCCCCCCATCACCATCCAACGCTTTCCCGGAGGCCAGCACCGGTCAGAGTAGGAATAGTAATTTTGCCCCCCACCACCATCCAACACTCTCCCTGAGGCCAGCACAGGTCAGAGTAGGAATAGTAAATTTGCCCCCACCACCATCCAACACTTTCCCAGAGGCCAGCACAGGTCAGAGTAGGTATAGTAAATTTGCCCCCACCACCGGTCAGAGTAGGAATAGTACATTTGCCCCCACCACCATCCAACACTTTCCCTGAGGCCACCACAGGTTGGAGTAGGAATAGTAATTTTGCCCCCACCACCATCTAACACTTTCCCTATGGCCAGCACCGGTCGGAGTAGGAATAGTAAGTTTGCCCCCATCACCATCCAACACTTTCCCTGAGGCCAGCACCGGTCAGAGTAGGAATAGTAAATTTGCCACCTACCACCATCCAGCACTTTCCCTGAGGCAAGCACAGGTTGGAGTAGGAAAAGTAAATTTGCCCCCACCACCATCCAGCACTTTCCCTGAGGCAAGCACAGGTCAGAGTAGGAATAGTAAATTTGCCCCCACCACCATCCAGCACTTTTCCTGAGGCAAGCACAGGTTGGAGTAGGAATAGTAAATTTGCCCCCACCACCATCCGGCACCTTCCCGGAGGCAAGCCACGCTTGGATTTGGAATAGTAAATTTGCCCCCACCACCATCCAGCTCTTTCACTGAGGCAAGCACCCATGTTATCTGTTTAATAATTTACTCCCATTTATTTTACACAAATCTTTAATTTTAAAATGAATATATATATTTTATTTAAAATGTCAAATTTTCTTTCTTTCTCGTAATATTAATATTTTTTTTCTTACTTACTGATTAAATGATTTATTTGCTGGGTAGTATCTCTTTTTAATTTCTTGCTGGTTTTGAAATTCAGCAAATGCTGGAAAACATTAAAAAAAATATTTGTTAGTATTGCTGCTTTATGTGTTAATATTGTGTTCCTTAAATACTTAAATTGCACACTTACTTCTGTCTGTAGATGGCACTGTTTGGCTTATCAAATGCTGTATTCTATTCTCGCTCGAAAAATGCATGTGGTCACCGTGGAAGTCAGTTTACCACTGTGCTCAAAATGGTGGACGGCTGCTTTTATACGCTTTTTGAGAGTAAACAATAATTTAAAAGAAAATATGTTTCGAAAACAGTTTTTTTGCATGATTCAGAACCTGACAATGTATAATTATTTTGTTATGTCTAAAAATGTTCTTTAAAAAATGTATTCATGGAATGTCAGCCATTCTGTCAAGTTGCAGGATGAGGGGCATTCATAAAAATAGTTGACGGACTTTCGTTTTTTTCGTGCTTCAAAATGGTGGGTGTAAAATTTCTCTTTATCTATGTTTTTACTCTGTATTTATTAATATTTCTGGTTTTTGTGAACATTTGTTTCCCTTTTGATATTAATAATCGGGTATTATTTTGATTCGGTACATTCAAAAGTACCAGAGTATTAATTTTAATACCCAAGTATTTATTTTAATACACACGTTTTAATACACTCCCCCACCCAAAACCCCTACTTCCCTTGCATCCCGTTCCAGGGGTTGGTTATACTTTTAAAAGAAAAAAGAAAATAATTGAAATAAATATGCATAGTAATACTATGCGTAGTATTAGTATGCATTGTAATGGATTATGTTGTAATGGTAGTTTTAGGGTATTCCTATGAACATGCGATGTAATGGTATGCGTTGTAAAAACATGCAATGTAATGGTAGTTGCGATGTAAAAAATGCATTGTAAAAGCATGCGTTGTAATGGTTTGCGTTGTATCATCATATATTCCATTTTTGGTGAGTAGCGCTTTCACATCCTAACATTTTTTATTGGAGGGAGCTGCCACTGCACCACACCATGCCTCACACAACAGGTACAGCAGGGCATCAGCAGTGCAGGCTTCCATTACTTATGGGAAAAGGTACAGCAAAGGTACACTTCACCATCACTGATGCCCAGGACACCATCACCAGGCATCAGATCTCCTCACACCGAATCTGGAGCAAGGTCACCAAAACTCAGTGGTCACAAGCCCTTACCATCTCCCAACCCAAGGCCTCAACAGATCTCAATCAGGCTGTCCAGAACGTCTTCGCCTGGATCACAAACAGAGCTGACAGAGTCGCCCCACTGAAATCTACAAAATCCAACAAGACCTCCAAACATGTCAGCTAATACACCCCAGAACTCAAGACCACCAAGTTCAACTGCCACCAACTGGAGAAATGCTGGTGTGGCACCAAGAACCCTGCCAACAAAGCAGCTCACAGCAACTATCACCGGTACATCAAATAAGCCAAGAAAGCAGCCATCGCCACCCGCATCGACTCCACAGCCAACCACACAAAGGAACTCTTCAAAATAGTCAAAGAACTTTCCAACCCAACAGTCATAGGGAACACCATCCACCCCTTCCAAGAACTCTGCAACACCCTTTCACACTACTTCCACAGCAAGATCACCAAAATTTACATCGAATCCACCACCGCCAACCCCGATGACCTCAAGCAACCATTGAGCACCAGCAAAACCAATACCACCTGGTCACCACTCACTGCCCTGATCACCTCAGCCATCATGTGTCCATCCACTCCGGTGTGCCCAACTTAACCTGCCCCCACCACCTCTGCAACCTCACAACGAACCCTATCAGCACACAACTCAACAGCATCCTCAACACCTCCATCTCTACAGCAACCTTCCCGGACAGATAGAAATTTGCAGACATCAGACCCCTCCTATAGAAAGCCTCTGCTGACCCCAACGATCTCAAAAATTATCATTGATTGCCCTGCTCCACTACCTGGCTCAAGTACTCAAGAAAGCCATCAACCAGCAGCTAACCAAATTCCTGGAACAGAATTATCTACTGGACACCTGTCAATCAGGATTCTGTGCAAACCACAGCATTGAGACCATGCTGATTGCCGCCATAGATGACATCAGAACACTAGTCAGCCATGGAGAAAGCATGGCCCTAATCCTCCATGACCTCTATGCGGCTTTCAACAGTCTCCCACACCACCCTCATCAACAGAATCTACAACATAGGAATACTGCAAGATGCCCTCAAGTGGATTGCTTCGTCCATACAGGATGCACACAGAGCATCCGACTGCCTCCCTTCACCTCCGCACCCAAAGACATCATATTTGGAGTACCAAAAGGACCATCCCTCAGCCCCACCCTGTTCAACATCTACATGACCCCCCTCGCAGATGTCACCAAATGCCATGGACTCAAGATAATCTCCTACACAGACGATACTCAACTGATCCTCTCGCTCACCGAGGACCCTTCCAAAGCCAAAGCCAACTTCTGCAACACCATGACCAACGTACCCAAATGGATGAGTGATAACTGCCTCCAACTCAACTCCAACAAAACTGAAGTACTGATCTTCAGAAAGAACACCTCTGCATGAGACCACAGCTAATGGCCAGCAGATCTTGGACCCACACCGACCGACCATGCTTGCAACCTCGGCCCCATCCTCGAAAGCCAACTGACCATGAAGTGAGAAGTCAACACAGTTGCCTTCTCCTGCTTCCACACACTTTGCATGCTCAGCAGAATATTCAGATGGATCCCAACCAACACCAGAAAAACTGTCACACACGCCCTTGTCACCAGCCACCTCGACTACACAATGCCCTCCATGCCTGCATCTCCACCCAGCTCCTCCAAAAACTCCAGACTACGGATTGCTCGGGTAATATGTCCTATTTTAAATAAGTACTGTAACTATTATCAGTTTTAAGATCTCCCAAAAAAAATTGTTTTTAAATTTAACTATTCGCACTTCAAACTATCCTGTAAGCCATATTAACCAAAAAATCTTAAAACCCTTTTTGGAAGTATTAAGCACAGCACGCACTAGCACTTTAATAATTCGAGACCTAATTCACAAGTAGGCCTTTAAGAAGCAATCATAGCTCATCTTTCTACAGTCAAATGGATCTGTGGCTTGAAGAGATTAGTATTTGTTTAAATGTCTATAACTTGTATATTTATCTATTGCGTTCTATTCATTTGACAATTGTCCCCATCTTCCTTTACCAGAACACAAATGAATAAAATAGAGTGTTGTTTTATCATGTAATGGTTTTAATTAACTGATTCATGACTAATAACATTTGACAAATTTAACGCAGTCAAAAATAAAAAATAAAGTCTCCAGACCAAACAGAACGCGGCAACCAGATTATACTGGACTTCCCCAAACTAACCCACAACACCCTCCACCTGAAAGACCTCCACTTGTTCCCCATCCATAAGAGATGCCAGTTCAAGATCCTCACACAAACCACAAATCCCTCCATTGCTTAGGACCTGCCTACCTTAACCATTGACTGAACTTCCACCAACTGCTAGACACCTGCTCTCATCTTCACTCGCGCACACACACCGCAGCCGTCGCAGCGGTGGCGACCCTTTCTCCTATATTGCTGCCAAGACCTGGAACGACCTTCCCCTCCAGCTACGTACAGCCCCCACGCTGGCTGACTTCAGAAAGAGACTCAAGACTTGGCTCGTCAACTGAGGCACACCACTCAGATACCCCTAGGGGCGACAGTGTTGCACTTCACAAACGCTGTTTGATTGATAGATTAATCGATTGATGGGCAGAATTGCAAATTTTGCTTCTTCACCAAATACTTGCAACATGGTAACCACAGTTGAAGATTGCCTCCCTGATACAGTACAAACTTCTTACTTTCACTCTCAAATAACAGGTGCAGTGCAGTCTGCAGCAGTAGTGTACACATTTTTGCTTTTTTTATGTGTACTTTTCAGTTTGGTTGCATGGATTTTTAACTATATGGTTGAGCAAGTGCAATGGTTAAGTATGGATAGTTGATGATAACCATCTTTGAGGGCCAAGATGCCTCAAGGGCTGAAAATGTGCTTATCAATGTCATGTTATGTAATAAGTGGAAGGGTGAATGGTTGTATTGGTACATGAGTTAGTGGATGGAGGAGTAGATGATGGTGTCAGTTGGTGCACAGTTCAATGAGTGAGGATCCGGATGGCTCATGAATTTACGTTTTGATGGATATTGAATTTGTGTACACTAATGGATGAATAGATGGAAGGAAAATGTTTGATTGGTATTTGTGCAATGATGTTTGATGGTTAGTCTGTGTGTAAGGGTGGATTAAAAGTCACTGTGTATGTGATATAGGTGTATAACATAAACTGTGTGTATGAACGTGTGCATGCTTGTGTGTGAGTGTTTGCACATGTGTCCAGATGGATGTATATGTGGAAGGATGTGTGTAAATGGAATTTGGAGCTGGTCCACGTGTCCACTTGCTGAGCTGTAAAAAGGAGCTAGTGACTTTGAAGGACATTTGCATCTGCTGGGCTACAAGGCATGAAGTATCTCTGTAATAGGGAAGCATTATTACTGAATCTCATCAAGAATTCCTGAGAGTGAGGCGTGGCTTGGATGGCAGCAGAGTGATACACATGAGTCTCGGATCCATGAACGCACTCTGACTTAATCAATTATCCTGCATGGGAACCTCACTGGATGGCAGCAGATCTGCTCCTGATGAGAGGAACCACTGTGACGAGTAGCTCTATGCCAGTGTAGGGTGAATTCTACTAGAGGGCGGAGAGACTAAATTCTGCAGCAACGCCGCGCAGCACCAGTAGCAAGGAAGCTGTATCCTGACCACCTGCCCAGCTCCACGGCAGACAGAGGGGGACTGGATACTTCACAGGTGGGGGGCTGATTGCAACCACTGAAACAGTGACGGGGCAGCAGCAATAGGGCAGAGGAGATGTCTCGACCATGCACTTGCGAGTGATCCTGCTGGGCCTGGAAAATAGAGGGAGCAGCCGACGGGCAGCGCGCCTGTAGACTCGGACAGCCTGGGGAGTCCCAAAGCTGTGACAACAAGAGGAGGCAAGGCGGCTGTGGCCTGATCACCCACCCGATACCACATCGGGAAGAGAGTACTCGGACACCACAGAGGTGGGTGCTAGTCACAGTGGTTGTGAGCAGAAAGTGGCTACAGGGCAATGGGGATCTTCCAACTGTGCTCTTTATAGTGATCCAGCGGGTCCTGGCAATAGAGGGAGCAGCTAGCTGGAAGTGAGCCTCCCGTAGGGAGAATCATCGGATAATAGAGGGAGCGGCTGGCTGGCAGTGAGCAGCCCGTAGGGCAAATCATCAGATACTGCAGTCACAGTGGGCTCCCCCTCCCATCACCAGCCCCCCACAGTCTAAAGGTTAAAGTGAATTAAGAACAACAAACATAGGAGGGGTGCCACATGTGAAGCACCGGATGGCGGGGAGGACAAGGAACAATCAAGCAGGACCTGTGAATCTGGAGGAGAACTGAGGAGGGTGGCCTGAGACGGTAGGCCCAAAAGACTCAAGCGATGCAGCCTCAATGTTATGTTATGTTATAATACACTTATAACGCGCACAGATACTCAAGAGTGTCCCGGCACGGGAAGTGACCGTAGCAGTGTGAAGCAGGGATTTAAATGGGCAGATTAAAAAGAATGGTTTTTAGTTGTTTTTTGAAGAGCCTAGGATCCTGAGTGTTCCGCAATTCCACAGGAAGGGAGTTCCATGCTAACGCTGCTTTAACGGAGAGGGAGTGACCCCCCAGACGCATCCTGCGAAAGCGGGGGACCACCGCCCGTCGATGGGTGGCTGAGCGCAGAGATCGACTGGGAGCATAAAAGGCAAAACGCTTCCTGAGGTACATCGGCCCTAGTCCATACAGGGCTCTGTGAGCCAGAGTGAGAGCTTTGAATTGCACTCTATGGATCACAGGGAGCCAATGCAGATCACGCAGATGCTGTCTAACGCTAGACCTTCTTGAAATGTTCAACAGAAGTCTGGCGGCTGCATTCTGTATTATTTGCAGTTTTTTTTATCAGGTAGCCTGGTATGCCAATGTACAGGGCATTGGCATAGTCAATGCGAGACAAAATAAGGGCGCGGGCGACCATTTCTTTCGCTGACCTAGGTAACAGGCGAAAGAACTTTCTAAGTGATTTGAGAGTACCAAAACATACCCCCGCAAGTTTCTTAATTTGTGCGGAGAACCTGAGGTCCTCACCAAACCAAACCCCCAAGTTCTTCACTGGATTGCCCACTGAGTTGGGCCGAGGGTAGTCTGAAGGCCACAGGGTCTCTCTGAAAGAGGGAGGGAAAGATCCATACAGGAGGACCTCCGACTTGTCCTCGTTGCACGTGCGAGCCATTTGAAGACAGTCGAGAGGCATTTCTGGGCAACTTCCGAGGACAGGTCATCATCCTTCCAGGTAAAGAGGAGCTGGGTATCATCAGCATACGTAATGATCTTGGCTCCCAGCTCCTCCGCAAGATAGATCAGGGGTGTTATATAGATGTTAAAAAGTAAAGGGCTCAAAGTAGAGCCCTGTGGTACCCAATGGCAGGTAGACAGGGACCAATTGGTGCAGAGTAGCAGAAAGAAAGGAACTTGAGACACTCTGAGACACATAAGGTGGGGTATGGGGAGATTATGTGCCATTAGGGAGTCAACGCTAGCAGATAACAACAGTGGAACTATGGGAGACATGAGAGACAATGGAATGGCAGGGAACCCACTGGAAGAGCACATGGCCAAATTACTGATGGTAATTAAAGACACTGAAACTACATTTGACATGCAAATAGGTGTAGTTGGAACTCTCCGTGAGGACCAGAAAAAGCTAACAGAACGAGTGTCAGAAACTGAGTTACTCATGGCAAGTATATGAATCATAGTGCAGGAGCTTCAGTCAAAATGCTCAGCCCTATCAAAAGACCTATGTGTCATGACAGACAGGCTGGAAGATGCTGAGAGAAAGTTCAGGAAAAATAATGTATATCTGGTTGAACTATTTGTGAAACATTGGCTATCACAAACTGCCCTGCAGTCTAGACCCTCAAACTTTTTCTCTGTTGAACAAGGACATAGGGTTCTGGGGTTGGCACCGGCCCTCAGGGCCACTCCCAGGCCCATAGTGGTGCATCTATTAAACTTTAGGAACAGAGACAAAATACTGCAAATTTCCTGAGTGCAAGGGCCCTGACATATCGAAGGAAGTAATGGGAACATTTATCCAGACTACACAAGCGTGGACCAGAGACAAAGCCTCTCTTTCAAAAGAGTCCTGCACCAATTTAATATGAAATACATGTTGTTTTACCTCTCTAAACTGAAAGTGATTGATGGGGAGAAAATGCAATTCTTCCTGATTGCCAAAGAGGCCTCGATCTGGATGGACCACAAGACCCTTGGGTGACCCAGCACAATGGTTCACCTCAGAACAAGAGATGGAAGGAAAGACAGAGAAAAATTCAGCAAGTGAGGCCCAAGCAGTGGTAGATAGAGTGAAAATGGTGGAGGCACTCGAACAAGAAAGTTATCTATTGTTTACCAACAAATAGAGGTCTCTAACAATGAACAATGATGGCAGTGACGAAGAGGACATGCTATCAGTCCAGGGAAAGGAGACTTGTCTGAATCTTTTGTGACCCAACGACGGCCAATGACCTCATTTAGCACAGGGAACTGCAGGTAACACAGAGAAACCGGAACCACACATGGTGGACTGGAAACCTTGGGCGCTACACTCAGGGAGAGGAGGTCTCCAGCACCAATAGGGCCATCTCAAGTGTAGACACCAGGACAATAAAAGCTAATCACAGAGACGGCAAGCTCACATAGTTGTGTTCACCATCATATCTGTTAATTGGTTATTTTCTAATCCCAAACTGTGACCTGCTACTAGGTGAACCTTCCGATTGGACTTGGAGAACAGACCGCGGTGGGTAAGATAGCAGACTATGCAGTGAAGATAAGAATGGTTGGCCGAAGGAGGTGCTGTACATTGGAGTGGCAGCCAGATTGAAGAGCTCGCTATGGTAGAGACGAGGGAGTTGGGGTAATGTTCCTTAGTTTGCTGCAGTACCGTGGCACACAGGACACATACACAAACAATCCTGGGGAGGTGGGGAGCACCAATACTACATACACAATGGTGCATGCCCTTAACTTACTGACATGGAATGTCAATGGGTTGGAGTAAAAAATTAAAAGAGGCCTAGTAACCAAGGCGCTGTCACGGTATGCAGGAGATGTGGTAATTCCACAAGAGACGCACATGAAAGGCTATAAAAGTGACTTCCTGGGGTGCGGAAAATCTAGAGTAGCGAGTCATTCAGGATATTCCAGAGGAGTGGCAATCCTGATTAAGAATGCAGTGGCTTTCCATACCTCACAGATTTGGACAATTGAGTTGGGGAGATACAGTGCAGTACGGGGGGAATATTATGGGGAAGACCTAATATTGTCAAATGTATATATTCCACCGGTGCTGCAAACCAACACCATACAGCAATTAGCGCAAGTGCTCATGAATTTACCGCAGGCCATGACTATCTGGGAGGAGGTTTCAATATGATTCTACACTTACAGCTAGGCAAAACTGGTAGCAAACAGATAACCAGCTCCTCGGAAGGGAAGCTAGAGGTCTTTGTAATTGCATTGGGATTGAGGAACATATGGAGAACATTACACACAACAGACAAAGGTTTTTCGTTATACTCGGGAGCACACTACACACTCTCCCAAATCAATTATTTCTTCACCTCGCTAGTGATTCTACACAGGTTTACAGAGGCCGAATATAAAGCGAGGGGAATATCTGGTCATTCTCCCTTGAGCGAGCGTTAAACTTTTGACACATAAAGCTAAGGTCAGGAGAAAATGGAAAATGGCAGCGTGGTACCTAGAAACTCTCGAGGTAATCGAGTGGCTAGACCAAGCCACAGAATATTATTTTAAAGAAAATACAGGCACAGTAAAGGATGCCGTAATGCTGTGGGTGGCGTTTAAGGCCACAATAAAGGGTGAGATAATCTCAGGTGAGATAGGAGATAAAAGAATGAAGGAAAGATGAAGTACAAAATTGGAACATAAACTCATAGACTTAGAGAAAGGGTTTAACCAGACACCAGAGGTAAAGAGATGCATAACCATAAAAACATTGGAATACTGGAATCTAGCTACTGAGGTAGTCAAACCCTTCTATATTGCTAAGCAGAAATGGATATAAGAAGCAGGGGCTAAGGCTGGGAAGCTCCTAGCATGGTTCATTGGCAGGGATACAGAGAGTAACCATGTTAGGGAAATCATAACACTGAACATGACAAAAACAATGGGCAGTGAGGAAATAGTAGTAGTGTTTGCATAATACATGCCAGGATTCTATGAGGTACAGACAGTGCCACCTTTGCAAGAGCTGCAGAATTTCATCCAAGACAGCCCATGCAGTAGACTTGTGAGGGACAGGGCCGTAAAGCTTGAGGGCAAACTAACAGTGGAAGAAGTAAAATTGGTGCTCGAGCAGGTGCAGTCCAGTAAGTCTCTGCGCCTAAGTGGAATGCCCCAGGGTTTCTTAAGAAAATGGTGGGTAGGGTAGCTGTACCTCTTCAAGCGGCATACGCCGAGGTGTATCATTCAGAGGAAATCTCCATGAGACATGAGAACTACAACGATCATGTAAAACCCCAAAGATGGGAAGCCCAGGAACTGATGTGACTAATACCGACCAATATCTCTCCTCAACACGGATACCAAAGTAGCCAAAATCTTGGTAAACAGGCTACAGGGGTAATCACAGAACTGATGCACCCAGAACAAAATGGATTTGTGCCTCTAAGATCCATCAAATTAAACCTCCGTTGACTGTATAATATCATAACCTTCGCAGAGGGATTGAGACACCATTGGCTGCGATGTCGTTGGATGCAAATACAGTATTTGACTTAGTGGAATGGCCCTTTCTTTTCACAGTCAGAGAAAATGGGGCTCAGACCCAGAATCTTGAAATGAACTAAACTTCTCTATAAAAACCCCAGGGCCTGAATTAAAATGAATGGGGTCTTGTCCAGGGAGCTCCCTATAAAGAGGTTCATGAGGCAGGGATGCCCTCTATCACCAATGTTATTTGCCCTGACGATGGAGGTTCTGGCTGAATGGATACGGGTCAATTCACAGATTTAGGGTTGGAAATTGGAAGACAAGTGGGAGGAATGGATATCCCATTGCTCTGGTTAAATGGTCCGCCAAGGATCGCCTTGCCCACACTACGTATATGAAGCGGGCATAGCACTACAGAATATTCAGAAATACTATCAAGCCAGCCAGGTTAGTAATATAAATGAATTGGAATATGCAGCGCTAGATTACCCAGCATATAGGATGGATCGATACAAACTGGGAAAAAAAGGATACCTACATGACCCATATGGTGAGTGAGTGAAAGCTGATGTCTCATCGGCCACTGTAAAGGTTATATCTGTATGGCACTGGCTAAAAAGAGAAATGAGGTGGGTGAAGAGATTAACACCAAAGACACCCGTATGGCTGGGTCACGACTTGACCCTGTGGCAAGGCTACTTGGATTTAAAAAATGAGATGAAATTGTCCTGTCCTCCTTGGAGAACCTTCGGTATGCAAATTGCAGAGTGCCTTATTCACACCTACAGGCATCACAAATATTTAAATGCTTACAACTATGACACACATTACAACCGAGGAAGACTCCCCTCTAGAGGGAAGATTATTGGATGTACAAATGACAGCAAAAGATATTGTACGTACATACAACTGACTGATGATTTGGGTGATAGTGGTTGGCAAGAGGCGCTACAATTGCCTAAAGAGGTGTCAATAAAACCAAGCTTTTATCCCATCCAACTAAAAATCCTACATGGAGTATATTATAACCGATGATCTCCAATGCAAAATAGGTAGATCAAGGCATGATAAATCTTTACAAAATTGTGGCCAGAAAGGCACCTTCCTGCATACACTATAGGAATACCCCAAGCTTTGATCATACTGGGCAGCAGTGGTATAGGGGATTGAGGATTCTACCAATGTATGGAAAGAAATACATGCACCACTAGAACTATTCAGGATCTGGAGAAACTCAGACACAGCATCCTATAAGCAAATATTGATCAATTTAGGTCTCTCAATTGCAAAGAGAGATATTGCACAGTGTGGTGATAAGATGATACCGAGAATACAGGACTGGGTGTGGGGAATGGGTTTGTGTATGGTAAAGGAAAAAATTATTTACGAGGATCACCCACGCACCACCCATGGAACTCCTCCCTGGGGCAGAGTAACAGAATACAGCGATTTGCAGTGTGTTGGGTTACTCTGGATTCATAAAGCAACTCACGGCCACACAAGGTGTCCCTGTGTGGCTTGATAAATCGCATCTTAAGGGTCTTTTTCACCCCATTGCATTGTGTAAAAGTGATGCAACCCTATGATAAATATGGCCCTGTCTCGCTTTTCACCCTATATCTTTGTGAAATCCTCCATCTGCATATCTCACACATCATCATTTTCTTGTTCACTTCATCTACAGGCACATCTGTTTATCTCCTCAGTTCACCACCCTCCTACACACGCAACCCACCAAATAAGCTTTAAGCACTGCGGTTTATGTCCTTTGGCACTGTCAAAATTTGGACAGCTGTATACCTCCTTCACACACACTGCTATATATGTGACCATTGCTAAGGGCAGTCAACAATGAGGCCAAGCGTTGCATGTACATACAGTCTGAACACGTCAGGCACTGAGAAAAAGTCAAACTGCCTTCACACTCATGCCCAGAGCAGTCAAGTGTGTCCCAACATAAAAAATCACCCAGACACCCAGCGATCACGTAAACGAATGAACAAAGCTAAAGAAACACAGCATATGGGGAAAATACAAATATGCTAAGGGAATGCAAGATGAAGTTAAAATGTAAATGTAATCCTTACTGCATATCTTTTATGGATTGCCTCAAGGTTTTCTACAGTTGTCGTTGGGAATTCGAGCATTGTTTTTGCCTTTAGAGGACATGAATTTGTGACCTGATAGGGACGCTTTTCAACGTTTTTAATCACTGCTGCATCTGAGACATGGCAGGACCCAACCCACTTAAAGCCCTGCAGGCGGCAAACTGATTTGGAGTGAGTGACAGATAGGGGTCCACTCAGATTCATGCCATTGACCCTGCCTACACATCACATACAGCAACATAGGTTACTCTGCAATCCTAGAACTAGTTTTAGAGTCAGGTAAACTACTGAAACCTTAAGCCAGATACCTGGCTCTCGCTCCTCTCCAGGTCCTCTTGGACCCTCAAGCACAAAGTGAGCACAGCTTTCATATGGCATCAGCCTGCCCTCTCATTCCAACCTCATATGCCAACAATTAATGACAAAGAAATGAAATCTGGAGTCAATTCCTGCTTCCCCACTTCAACCAATTTTGTGATCCTAGGGAAATATTTTATTTCACTGAACATCCTTTTTTCTTCATTATCACAAATGAGAGTATCTTTAAATACGTGAGTGTAGGAAGTGGGTCGTGCAAAAACCTTGTGTTTGATTTAACAGACTATAATGTTGCTTCATCATAATTCGAACCTAGGCCACACTGGGGTACACATGACAACTGACTTGCCTCTGATTACACTATTATTATTGTCATCAGGGTAGGGGGAGGCATAAATATTTCTACATTTAAGGCTCAATTCCTTTCAGTGCAGTGATATTGACAGAAATACAAAGGTGAAATGCATCTAAATGTAAAAGAAATACACCTTCTGTTAAAGTAACTTTTTCATATTTTTACATAATATTTGCATTGCTTAATTTGAGCCGGTTGTTGCTGGTGGGACCACCGGCCCTCATTTTTGGGGACCGGCACTTACTTCCTGTATCTGATATTTATTTACCAAGAACAAGAGAGAGAAAAACACACAAGGTACAAAGATGGAGTAAGAATAAGACGGAAAAATCCTTACAAAGCGAGAAAGCAGCGATCGAGAAGAGTGAGATAAAGGGCAGCCTAGCGCCAACGCAGGCACCCTTGCACCATGGGACAAGGGTGCCTGCTTTGTATGCAGGATTGTTTTTGTACAGGTAGGGACATCTACAAGCAGAAACACAATCCTGCAAGGCAAATTCCTGCTTCCATGTGTACTAATACAGCACACATAGAAAGAGGAAATAGCGGGAGAAATAAAAATATTTCTCCTCGTTACGTCTCACCTGAGAAGGAGATTCTGTCTGGAGCAATCCCAGGTCTACCAGTTCTGGTAAATCTGGGAATGCATCAAAAACCATAGGGGTTGCGTGAGAACACCCATGCAACACCCATGGAATGCATTCCTATTGCAGAGTAAGGCAATGCAGTGATTTGCGCTGCGCTGCGCTGCCTTACTCCAGATTTATGGAGCCACTCAGGGCCACACAAAATGGCCTTGCGTGGCTTCATAAATCACATGTAATGCTTGTGTCGCTCTTGCACCACGTTGCGTGGTGCAAAAGCAACACAACCTGGCTCATAAATAGGCAACTGAATGTTTGTTGCATGATTTGCATGCAAAATATTGTCATGTCTCGGTTCGTACATGGGGTTTTAGAATCAAGCCCGACCCCTGGCTCGATTCTGGCTCAACTCTGCCTGTTTATATGTTGACTTGCCTGCCTCTACCAGTCTGCAGCAACAGTTATTTGATGTTACTGTTGCTGCAGACAGCCGATCAGACTAACATTACCAGGCAAAGATTGACTAAGAAATTTCCCCCCCCCGAAGCTATGTCCTTGGGTGAAAATTAACTTACTGAGCATTCATTCCAGATTAGGGCTTGAAAACACCCCACATCTTCTGTATGAAGTCTGAGCTCAACTCTATCATATGCGATGATTCACATTATTCCAAAGTTCAATTAAATATATACAATAATATTATTTGTTAGTAATAATATTTGAAAGAATTATTTGCGGACCTTTTGTACAGGAGGATGTGGGTTTCCTTGAATGAGTCTGGTGGCCCTTTTCTACCCATGTAGAGACACACATTTTTCCAACACCTAGACAGACCCTAAGCATGGATTTGCAGTTCTGATATCAGCATCACTTAAAAGTAACCCTGGGCGTAAAACTCTGCTCCGCTCGCGAAGTTTGCGGATTTTTGGCAGCTCTGCGATCCGCGTAGAACGCGGAGTTGCCAAAAACTCTGCGCTCTGGAGCGGAGTTTTTTGTTTGTTCGCGGGCCCAAAATGTGTTTTCACGTGTGTGGGAGCAACTTACCGGGTGCCTGCGATCGCCGACAAGATTTCCCATCTGTTGGCGAGCGCCACGAGGTTTGCTAGGTGGCTTCATGAACCCACGAAAGTTTGCGATTGCGAACAAGTCATTCGAGCGCGCCATCGGACTTCCAGCGGAAGTTTTGTGAAGATCGCGATCCAGAACATGCAGAATTTGCAATCTAGAGAAGAATCTATCTCGAGCAGCATCAAAACCTTCTCAAAATGATGATTTGGATTAAAAAAACTCCTCAGATTGACATTTGGCTGTACGTTTTTGTGCAAGGAGTCCTTTTTCTTTCTTTACTTTTTTTTTTAAGAGTAAGGAAGTGCCCCAGAGTCTCCAACTTCCTGTTCCTGTCCAGCAGGCTCCTCCCAGTGCTTTGTCCATCTCCTGTTCACTCTTCATTTGGATTTGGAGCTGGAAGAATCCCTCTTTCTGTCTGCTGCATCATCTATCATTGGATGTGAGGACTTTTGAATTTGAGATTTCACAAGTAAGTTTGAAAATTGGTGTTGTTTGTTTGATTGGGGCATTGCACCTACTTTTTTTGTACTTTTCATCGTTTTTAAAAAGTTATTGTGGTGGGTGTCCTGTAGTTTCACTAGGGGCCTAGTTGTTTGTTTGTAAGTAATTTGTTTTCTTTTATAAAGGAAACATGTTGCACAATTCACTACATTTTCTCCAACTTTTGAAATCAATTTGCAATATTTATTTAATTTACTAGCCGGCCAGTAGTCTGCCAATAGGCCTTTCAGCTAGTAGGCCCAGAGCTACACATGGGTGCATGAAACAACTGCTTCTGTGGTGTCTGTTGAATTTAAACATCATTTAGGGCATGGATAGCATTGGATTTAACCCCTTCACTGCTAGGCCTTTTCCCCCCCTGGGCTAAGCCTTTTTTTGGCTATTTGGGGTAGTTCGCGCTTAGGCCCCTGTAACGTTTTGACCACATAAGGTATCCACGCCAAATTTGCGTCCTTTTCTTCCAACATCATGGGGATTCTAAAGGTACCCAGGGTTTGTGGATTCCCCTGGAGGCGACCCAGATTTTGGCCAAAATACAGCTAAAGTTTGGGGGTTTTGGGAAAAATGGGAAAAAAGTGCTGCAAATGAAAGCGTCTGGGTTTTTCCCTGCAAATGGTATCAAAAAAGGGTTTGTGGGGCTGAAATCACCATTTTCCCAGATTTTAGGGAATGACAGACTTTTGTCAGAAAACCAAAAATGTTTACACAGTTTTGGCATTTTTCTGGGACATAGCCTTTTTTTTGCTATTTTTTGTGCTTTCAACCTCCTTCCAGTTAATGGTAGAAATGGGTATAAAATCAATAATGGATCCTGGAAAGCTATACATTTTAGTAAAGTAGATAAAATTCTGAATTCAGCAAGGGGTCATTTGTGTAGATCCTTCAAGGTTTCTTTATAGAAACTAACAGTTAAATATAGGAAAAATTGAAAATTAGTTGAAAAAAACAGCCTTTTGTGTCAACGTTTTCACCTTTAACTTCTTCTAATTATGACAGCTCTTTGAAAGCAATATACCATTACATCTGCGGGCCCTTACTGGTTGTGGGGATATATAGGACTTGTAGGTTCATCAAGAACCCGACGAACCCAGAGCCAAAAACTGAGCAGCGACTTGCAATGGTTTTTTATTATGTACCGGGTATATAGCAATTATTCTGGGAAAATGTATACATGGAAAAATCGGTATGAAAGACACCTATGTATTTCTGAAATGGGAACAAAATATAGAGTTTAGAAACAGTAGATATTTGTACATTTCCGAAATTGGGAATACTCATACTAGCATGAGAATTATCGGTCATTTTTCAAAATGACTTCTTTTTTACACATTGTCTTTCATTTGGAAGGCAGAAATGCATTGAAAGTCAATAGGTAATAACATTTGCTTTACAAATCTGAATTACCCTAAGTCTCCCGATAAAAATGGTACATCACTTGTGTGGGTAGGCATAGTGCCCACGACAGGAAACGGCTCAAAACGCAACGTGAACACACCACAATTTCACAATGAAAAATTACGCTTTTTTGCAAAGTGCCTAGCTGTAGTTTTTGAACCCTAGCTCTGCCGGCACCTAGGGAAACCTAGCAAACCTATACATTTTTGAAAACTAGACACCCACCGGAATCCAGGATGGGGTGACTTGACTGGCTCCCACCAGGTTCTGTTACCCAGAATCCCTTGCAAACCTTAAAAATTGTCAAAAAACCCACATTTTCCTCACATTTCTGTGGTGGAAAGTTCTGGAATCTGCGTGGATCCACAAATTTCCATCCACCCCACGTCCCCCAAAGTCTTCCGAGAAAAATGGTACCTCACTTGTGTGGGTAGGCCTAGTGCCCGCGACAGGAAACGGTGCTAAACGCAACATGGACACACCACAATTTCACAGTGAAAAATGACCCTTTTTTGGCAAAGTGCCTAGCTGTAGTTTTTGAACCCTAGCTCTGCCGGCACCTAGGGAAACCTAGCAAACCTATACATTTTTGAAAACTAGACACCCAGGGAAATGCAGGATGGGGTGACTTGACTGGCTCCCACCAGGTTCTGTTACCCAGAATCCCTTGCAAACCTAAAACTTTTTTTTTTTTAAAACACATTTTCCTCACATTTCTGTGGTGGAAAGTTCTAGAATCTGTGTGGATCCACAAATTTCCGCCCACCCCATGTTCCCCAAAGTCTTCCGAGAAAAATGGTACCTCACTTGTGTGGGTAGGCCTAGTGCCCGCGACAGGAAACGGCGCAAAACAGAACATGGACACACCACAATTTCACAGTGAAAAATGACCCTTTTTTGGCAAACTGCCTAGCTGTAGTTTTTGAACCCTAGCTCTGCCGGCACCTAGGGAAACCTAGCAAACCTATACATTTTTGAAAACTAGACACCCAGGGGAATCCAGGCTGGGGTGACTTGACTGCCTCTCACCAGGTTCTGTTACCCAGAATCCCTTGCAAACCTAAACAATTGTAAAAAAAAACCACATTTTCCTCACATTTCTGTGGTGGAAAGTTTTGGAATCTGCGTGGATCCACAAATTTCCACCCACCCCGAGTTCCCCAAAGTCTTTTTAGAAAAATGGTACCTTACTTGCATGGGTGGGTCAAGTACCCACGACAGGCAAGGGCCCAAAACCTATTGAGGCGACATCAAAATTACCTATCACAAACCAACCTGGTTTTGCAAAGGGGGTCCCATGACTTTTTGGCCCGGTACTCTGCGGCCACCTAGGGAAACCTACCAAACCCACACATTTCTGAAGACTAGACACCCGGGGGATTCCAGGGAGGTATGGCTTGCGTGTATCCCCCAATGTTTTCTTACCCAGAATCCCCTGCAAACCTGAAAATTAGCTGAAAAAATCACTTTTTTCACACATTTTTGTGTGGGAACGTTGTGGCATCACCGGGCTGACACAAATTTTCTACTACCCAGTGTTCCCCCAGGTCTCCCGATAAAAATGGTGCCTCACTTGTGTGGGAGGCCCAAGTGCCCGGCCAGGCAAGGGCCCAAAACGTATTGAGGCGACATCAAAATTGCCTATCACAAAACGACCTGGTTTTGCAAGGGGGGTCCCATTGCTTTTTGGGACGGGGCTCCGCGACCACCTTTGGAAACCTACCAAACCCACACATTTCTGAAAACTAGACACCCGGGGGAATCCAGGGAGGTATGACTTGCGTGGATACCCCAACATTTTCTTACCCAGAATCCCCTGCAAACCTGAAATTTAGCTGGAAAAATCATTTTTTTTCACACATTTTTGTGTGGGAAAGTTGTGGCATCACCGGGCTGACACAAATTTCATACCACCCAGCGTTCCCCCAGGTCTCCCGATAAAAATGGTGCCTCACTCGTGTGGGAGGCCCAAGTACCCGCGGCAGGCAAGGGCCCAAAACGTATTGAGGCGACATCAAGATTGCCTGCAAGTACCAAAGTGGGGGAATGATTCAGTTCAGGAATACAGAGGCTGGAATCAATTAGATAATAGCCGAACAGAAAATGCCTCTGAAACCATAAATGAAAAGTTACTTGTGCCACAGTAGTCCTTTTTATGAACTCTGCGCTTCATTCATTTAAATTCTTTTTTTGTTATTTTAAGCAAAGGTTCTTTTCACATATTGAATTCAAACATACACCTCTAAGTTTTTCTACAAAATTTCTAGAAAAGCTGTGTCAAGAAGACAGTATTTACATAACATACATACATTAAACCACTAACCACAAATTTTCTATACACAAAAAAAGACGACATCAAACATTACTATACAAAATTTTTAACAAAATAGTGTTTCCATTAGAACTTATTGTCCTACTGACTTTTGTTTAGTGTCGGGACCTTTTTATTTGTATCCTCAATACAATCTATTTCAAGAGTCCTAACGAGGTCGGAGTCTTATTTTTGGAACTCTATTCTTGAGCTTGTACACTCAGGCTCAGAGAAAATGTTATTTGATGTGTTGTTTTCCTTGGTTGCTCTTGGCCTCATACAGATCAAAGCCAACGCGTTTCGACCTTCCTTGGGGGACCAAACTACTGTATTTACAAGAAGGTTTTCATCAGGGCAGGGCAGTGTTCAAGTAGGACGTGTGTTGCCGGATATGGGTTTCTTGGTGTGCCAGAGTTAGGTTGTTTACAGTCACCCAGGCTCATCAGTTCTGTACTTTCTTTAAAGATCTTAGATCCTTGAGTGGTTTGGCTTTCTCGGTCTTCCTTCTTGTGGGACGCATGTGTCAATCCCTCCGTGCTCCCATGTCGATTCCTCGGGTTGCCGCTCCTTATTCCTCCAGGTGGGTACTTGGGCCTCCCACACGAGTGAGGCACCATTTTTATCGGGAGACCTGGGGGAACGCTGGGTGGTAGGAAATTTGTGTCAGCCCCGTGATGCCACAACTTTCCCACACAGAAATGTGTGAAAAAAGTGCTTTTTTCAGCTAAATTTCAGGTTTGCAGGGGATTCTGGGTAAGAAAACGTTGGGGGATCCACGCAAGCCATACCTCCCTGGAATTCCCCGGATGTCTACTTTTCAGAAATGTGTGGGTTTGGTAGGTTTCCCTAGGTGGCCGCCGAGCACGGGGCCAAAAACCCAGGTGACCCCCCTTGCAAAACCAGGTCGTTTTGTGATAGTCAATTTTGTTGCCGCCTCAATACGTTTTGGGCCCTTGCCTGTCGCGGGTACTTGTGCCTCCCACACGAGTGAGGCACCATTTTTATCGGGAGACCTGGGGGAAGGCTGGGTGGGAGGAAATTTGTGTCAGCCGGGTGATGCCACAACTTTCCCACACAAAAATGTGTGGAAAAAGTGATTTTTTTCAGCTAAATTTGAGGTTTGCAGGGGATTCTGGGTAAGAAAACGTTGGGGGATCCATGCAAGCCATACCTCCCTGGAATTCCCCGGGTGTCTAATTTT
Source organism: Calotriton arnoldi (assembly GCA_963921515.1). Lineage (NCBI taxonomy): Eukaryota > Metazoa > Chordata > Amphibia > Caudata > Salamandridae > Calotriton > Calotriton arnoldi. The sequence continues at coordinate 190,772 of CAWUFW010008971.1, forward strand.
CAGAAATGTGTGGGTTTGGTAGGTTTCCCTATCTGGCCGCTGAGCACGGGGCCAGAAATCCAGCTGACCCCCCTTGCAAAATCAGGTTGTTTTGTGATAGGCAATTTTGATGTCGCCTCATTACGTTTTTGGCCCTTGCCTGTCGCGGATACTTGGGCCTCCCACACAAGTGAGGCACCATTTTTATCGGGAAACCTGGGGGAACACTGGGTGGTAGGAAATTTGTGTCAGCCCGGTGATGCCACAACTTTCCCACACAAAAATGTGTGGAAAAAGTGATTTTTTTCATCTAAATTTGAGGTTTACAGGGGATTCTGGGTAAGAAAACGTTGGGGGATCCATGCAAGCCATACCTCCCTGGAATCCCCCGGGTGTCTAATTTTCAGAAATGTGTGGGTTTGGTAGGTTTCCCTAGCTGGCCGCTGAGCACGGGGCCAGAAATCCAGGTGACCCCCCTTGCAAAACCAGGTCGTTTTGTGATAGGCAATTTATTTTTATTTTTTTCAAGTTTCAAGTCTCAAGTTTATTTTATTCGTGCTCAGCTAATAAAAGCCATTGCAAGTTTATAATAAAAGCCGTTACAAAATTTATAAAACATATAAAACATATAAAACTGGGAGGGGGAAAGACCCACTTAGGCCTAGTGCCCGGGCGGTTATAAAACATTCAGTTGAGTGATAAAATGCAAATTTCGAACACAGCTCGCAAAATAGAAATTGATAAATAAACAAGCTGGTAAACACTGCCAAGTCATTAATTATAAGCTCATTGAAATGACAATTTCATCGCTATTAAAAGCAGTTCACATAGACTTCAGTCAATATGTCACCCCAAACATCTTAGTTACTGTGATGTATTGAGCTGAGAGTATTTTCATGCATTTGGAACTCAGTCAGCCATTTCTTCCATTATGGTGAAGGTTAAAGTGCTAGTACGTTGACCCATAAGCTTGTTCAGTACGGAAACAATTTTACCCTGGTCTTTCTTAGGTTTTTAACATGAAGCGCTGAGGTCACATTTAGAGCCTTCAGATGATGAACTGCACTTTTAGTGGGCGCATGCCGTTGTTACGTGTAAGGCAGTACTTAATGCATTCATAAGTTATAATGCAAGGGGAACTGAAAAATCGAATTTTAGATTCCAGAAATGACCGGTGGGGTGACAGCTCTTAGCATTTTGTCGGCTTTGCTCAGAAATTTGACTAGGCCGCAGATGGCTTGTGGATGAGGGTCGTTAAGCAAAAAATCTACGGCTGTCTAAATTGTACGGGTCTCTTGTTTGATCCATGCTTGACGGAGAAGTTTCCGGCGATTGTCAATTAAGGCTGGGCCGATGCAGAGAAGGTGAGCTAAATGTTCTCGTGATTGGCTGCATAGCCGACACTCATTTGATTCTGGGTGTGGGGACCAAGTCAGTAAAAGGTCCAGGGATGAGAAAATTCCCATCCTGATGTGGCAATAATTGATTTTGAGATGCCCCACGAAAGTGTCTGTGAGATATTTTTGTATCTTGTTTTTGTTATAACTTCTCTGTATGGGACAGGTATGCTTTCTAGCCATCAGGGTCTGGCGGTCTTGCAGAAATGAAGATTTTTCAAGTGCTCTATTTAACGCCTTCTTAAACTTTTTGTGTGAAAGATTTTGGATCCAAAGTGGGGTGGCCGTTTTCAGTTTTAGTGCTTTGTGCAAGGGTTTTGAAAGACTGGATGATTTGTTTCAGATGTCTCTTGCCAGATTAGATTTTTCAAGGTTCCTTCCTTGGCAGCACGTGATGTAGATATTTGAGAATACCGGCTTTTTGAGCCAGGACTTGATCATGTAACTTGAAATATAATTGAATCTGCGCGGCTTACTGTAGAAGGCTTCCGAGCCATAGGCAAATGTATGAATTAGTTTGGTTTTACTATCTTCAGCAATGGTTCTAGAGTGGGAGTCTTCATGTGAATAAAGATGGTTTGGAAAGCAAATTGTAGCGCTGCAACCTTTGGTTTAAGTGCATTCTCATGGGTTAAATGCCCTCCCTTGTCATCAAGCCAACATACGAGGTACTTGTAGGTGGATCCCCTATTCCTCTAAATGAGTACGATTTTCATATATAGTATTTGCTGCTGCATGGGTGGTCCAAGTTACAGCAGTTGTTTCCTTTTGGGAAAATAGGGTTGAAGGGATAAACTGAATACTCTCGATGTCTGTAGAGTTTAAATGATGAAACTTGGGGTGAGCGGCTAAGAGTTTGACTAGGTTCCCCCTGTTCAGGATATCATTAGATCCTTTGGAGATATACTCCAGATGGAAAATTGTTGTTAAATTGGCTGACGATGGCAATGTATTATTTTTGATATGGGCCATGGATGCATTGGGTAAAGGTGTTGTTAAAGTCACCTGTTGGGTGCTCATTGTTCCATTGCCCAGTTGTTTGCTTAAGGGTTGCTGCGGGCCTTCGAGCGACTGGCTGATCTTATTTGGAGCTTTCCTGGCTTTCATTCCCAGAGAGCTGGTCCCATTTGAGATTTGGCCAGAGTTGTATTTCAGTGAAGAGGGAGCCGGGACTTTATTTGGTAAGTGATCGTTGATAACCTGAGGCTCATGTAGCAGGGGATCATGAGGGATGGTAAGAGCTAGAGCAGAGCACACTGTAAAGTCAAGTGAGGGTTTCGTAGCAGCAGCTGATGGTATGCTGAGGTTAGAAGAGCGCTCAATGAGTTTTTCAGTGTCCCCACCCTGTGGGAGCTTGGGTGTGTCAGAGATGGTGGTGGGCTCTGTTTTTACAGGGGAAAATAAGTTATTTATATTGGCCATACGCTCAGCTGCCTTCTGGATTTATCATGCTTTTTGTTCTGTTTTCTTATTCGTTTTGTTAGTTGATCCAGAGAGGGGCTTGAGTGGCAGTTGTTTGCGGGGCCTACCCCATATGATTCCTTAAATGTTGGGATTACTTGGCGGTTTACATCTAAGAGCGTGTGAAGATTCAATGTGTCATTGATGATTTGAAGGATTGGACTCTGGGGTGCAGGATGGATTTCTACTTTGATGTCTTTCATGTGAAGATTCGATGTGTCGGCGATAATTTGGAGGATTTGGCTCTGGGGGTACAGGATGAATTTCTACTTCGAAGCCTTACGTGTTGTTTACAGGCCTAATTGATTTAGGATGCGACGTGGGTGACGGCATTTGCCTCGATGGCACTAGGCATGTTTGATTTCCTGGTGTCATGGTCGTGTGAGGCTGGGTTGAGCAGTCTTGTACTTGTCAATCAGTTTGAGTAAGTCGCTTACTATCGCTGGAAGGAAACCAGTTTATCTAGCAAGATTGCACACACACAGTCTTGGGTGTTTTGTTTGCTGGTACTTGATGATATCGGATTACTACAATTTTAAGGGTTTGATATCAAACTGCTAACCGTGGTGTTCAGATGCTCAAAACGTGAGTCAATAGATGATGTATACTGAGCCAGTGCCTCTAACAGTGAATTTGAATATCAAATGTATTTGATTGAAACTCCAATGCTCTCACTGTGGGTTTTAAAGTACTTAACAGTTGTTGCCAAGTTCTTATATCAAAAGGTGAGTCAGACCTGCCATTTTGAGTTGGCGATTCAACGTATAAACCGCTAATAAATGATAATTTATGGGGAAGTTGATGGCTTAAAGACAGACTGGTTTGAATTAGTGATGGGTACTGCAAGTTGTTGAGAATGGGCTCTTTCTGATTGTTTACATAAAGAAGCAGGTGATTGGCCGCCCTAAGATGTAACAGGCTCAAGTGTGGTAATTTCAATGTAGTTTCTTGAAACCACGTTGTTTTTTTGGGGTGTCGAGTCGAGTAGTTTGATAAGAGGTTTGCGATTGTTGTTGAGGGATTGGAGAGAGTCTGGGTAGCTGGAACTCTATTGATTCACTCGATGATGCTTGACGAGGGTGAAAAGGAGGTTGTAAATCTGTTACATTTGGGCTGTTTGTTGTGAGAGCCAACTGAGTCGGTTGTATTAAATGTGGTGAAGTGTTAATAGGTTGATTTGGGGCTTTTTTTGGAGTGCCTAGTTGTGGGATCATTGGAGATTGAAGGGTCGGGAGTATTTCTCTGATCTCTTCTGCTGATGGATAAAGTATTGCGCTTTCATCTTTCATGAAAGTGAATTTTGAGGGCTCATTTTTCTGGAGTTTAGGCCTTGAGTCAAATGCGATAGATTGATGTTATCATTGGCTTCTCCTTTAGTGGTATAGAAAAAATACCTGTGCGGGGATTGTCTTCCACCATGGACTTCTAAGGCTGGATGAGGCACTTTGGTGCATCTTTTTGCGTTGCGAGAGGTGAGGAGTTCCTCTTGTTCTTCCCGACCTCATTGTTTGTAGAGAAATATTTCAGTAAAGCGATGGTCGAGTGCTTGATGCTCTTTCACCTAATTAGGTGCATTTGTTGACTTCCCACACAGATTCTAGAACAGGGAAAAGCAGCACTTTTTTCTTTTTTTCTTTCTTTTGCTCGATTAAGGGCCTTGATGGAGCGGTGGTGCTTCTGCGAGGGATATCACCGATGATGCACCGTTGTTGTAGGGCTTTTGACCTGGCTGGAGGGTGGTTGAGTAGTTGACAAGCTGGGAGACTATCCCTCCACACTAAGGGGTGAGCTGCCGAAGCTAGCTGATGGCTGTAAGCGTGAGAGGGGCCTACCGAGATGCCCCCACAAGCAGCACCCAGACCCCGTTGGACCCCTTCTGTGGAGGGGACTCGGGGCTCAAACTCTGTGGTGGCTGGCCTACTGATCACCGTGCTTGCTCTTTAACTGAGGGGAGGTTGACTTTCAGATATGAAGTTTATAGTGTTAGGCCAGACTTGTTTGCGTTGTGCTATGCCTTTGTGTCTTTGATTAAGAGCAGCTGAATGTAGAGAACTGCGGTAGATAGTCATGGATTTAGGTGGGGGGGCTGCGGGCATGAGACATGAGCGTAGGAGTGTGTGTGGGCAGAGGGTTTGCTTCTCCCCAGGTCAAGCTGCACCGGCCTAATGCCAGCCGCCTCTGTCCCGAGGGGAAAACACCGCAGGCCTCGCCTTACCTCCACACTGGCACTCAGGAGCTATCAGGAGCTGGTGCATCTCTCCTCTTCTCCTCCTTAGAGCATGGCTCCCTCCCGGAGGAATGCTACCGGCTGCCTTGAACAGCAGAGGGGTGAGATAGACGAGAGCCGAGCAGGAGGGGGGGTGGTGGCAGGAGCAACAGAAGCAGCCTCCAGCGGCTCCGCTGGTCTCCCCTGACCTCCGAGGCACCCATAACTCCCACAACTCCTGCAGCTCTATGGGCCCCTCTGTGAACTCCTACTGCAATCTGCAGTCCTCCAATCCTCCAGTCCTCCTGCAACTCTGCGTCCCCTGCGGCTCTGCGGAGCTACAGCTCTGCAGTCTTCCAATGAGGCTGCCTCACTTTCCGGCTTCCGGCTACCCACCGAACAACTCTTCCAATATTCCTTTGGCAGACGAGCAGTGACTGGACTCTCTAACCTCTGGATATAGAGGTTCAGTTTCAAGGGAATTCTGAACAAACGCTGAGAACGACATGCGGGTGCTTCCTCTCTGAGACAGCCCGTGGTAATAGCAATGTTCGGTGAGGTTGGCTGGCCTAAGGATTGGGTTCCCATTTCTGCTGTAATAGGTTTCGGTGTAATTTGGAGCCAGCAGCTGTTTGTTTTTCTCCAGCTCTATAATCAGCTCCTTGCCTTCCACCGCCACCTTATTTTTTTTTTTTTTTTGGTAATATAATCTTTATTAGTGTCCCTGCACATCATACTACAGATATGTCATTATACAGTAGACTTTCCATCTGATGTACACTTCATGCATTTTCTGTATGACTTTAGTGTACTGCCTAAATGAATCGGCTTTGCCACTTAATTTTGTGACATACCATCTTCTGACACGACCATCTCGCTGCGATTTGTATATTTCTGTTTTGGTTATCCTGCAGCACACTAGATGTATTTATTCATTTAGCCCTGCTAGTGGCAGTAAGTGCTTTTTTTTTTTTTTTGAAAACCTTTATTGAAGGCAAAACAAGGAAGAATTACAGAATGCAGCACTATGCCCACATCCCCAGAGGGGCCGACCGTGGAATGCGTGATCGTGTACAACAGTGAGAGTAAAGAAAGGATACACAGCAAGCCGCCTACAACCACTCAGGGCCGGCCGCGTCATGGAGGAAGGAACAGTCAGATAGGTATCAGCATTATATTACCTCCCACATCGTCCAGATGAATAAAAAAAACAAATAATAACAACCAATCGTAGCATAGGAACAGACCAAAACCCCCCCACCACCCTCCCCCACCGGCACAGTAATGGTATAGCAAGTAAATCAGAAACAATTTGGCTTTTACTAAGCACATCCACAAGGATAAGACAGGAGTCCGGGGGTGAATGTGGCAGGTATCCCCATTAACGAAACGTGGAGGGCATACCAGCTTAAAGGTCGGGATGACTCATGAGATACAGAGTAAGCGGGGCCCAAACATCTTTAGGGCGGGACGACTCAGGCAGCTCCTCCGCATAGATTTCCAATTGCTCCCTACAGTAGGATAGATCCCTAAGCCACTTACGAACCGTGGGCAGCCCCTTTGCGCCCCAGCATTGCGCCACGGCTCGCTTGGCCATAAGTGTGCCCACTGCAACCAGTCTCCTATTGCATGGCTTCAAGGACGTTACGCTGCCCAACAGACATATCTCCGGCGTACATTGCACTCTCTCCAATACGACATTCGTGAGCACATTCATCACTTTAGCCCAATAGGCAGCTATCCCCGGACATAGCCACGAAAGATGTAAGAAATCAGCGTCTGCCTGTCCACATCGCACACAGCAAGCATCATCTCGCAATCCGAATCTCCGCAATTGTACGGGGGTATAGTAAAGTTGATGCAAAAATTTAAAATGGATAATGCGTAAGTTGCAGTTAGCCGTCAGTCGCCCAGTCAGTCTGCAGCAATAGTACCAGTGGTCCTCCGACAGTACCCCTCCCAGGGCCACGTTCCATTTAGCATAGGATGGATGTGCCTCCGCCTCCCGCTCACGGAGAGATGAATTATAGAGTTTAGTAATCAGTCCCCGACGAGCCTCGCCCGCAAGCACCGCCTGCAGTGCCCGCAGTGGCTGAGGCTCCGCAGGGAAGCCAGGGTAGACATCCCGAATGGCCTGACGAACCCGCACGTACGTAAAACCCAGCATAGCATCGTGAGGCCGGCTCGCCTGCATGTCCTGTAGCGAACGGAACTGGCCCTGGTTGTAGAAGTCCCCCATCTGGGTGATCCCGACGGCCTGTAACGTGGTCCGCGCCAGGCGCTCCTGCAGTGCGGATATACCGGGATGCGCTGCTATCGGCAATTTGGGGGCATAAAGGTAGGATAGCGTCGCACGACACGCCAGCGTCCACCAGGCCCAGGCCGTGCATTGGACCGGGTTAATTTCCGTCCGAGGACCTCCAGCCCCCCCGAGAGTGCCGCAGCCACCAATGGGAGTGGGAGGATCGCATCCGCCTCAATCGCAGTGTGAGGTAAGAGACGCTGCGGATAGAACCAATAATGCGCAAACTGTGCCTGAGCGCATAAATAGTAAAGGCGCATATCAGGAGCCTCAAAACCGCCGCGATCAAAGGGTTGAACCAGGGTGTCCCAGCTACAGCGAGGTTTTTGCCCCCCAGACAAACGACAGTAGGGCCGTCTGTAGAGACTTAAAAACTGAAACATTCAGGCGGATAGGGATATTCACAAATAAATATAATAGTTTAGGCAATATGACCATTTTGATGACTGCTATACGGTCTGCCAGTGAGAGCGGCAGACGAGCCCATCGCACCGCTCGCTCAGTAAGTTGAGAGATTGTACGTCCGTAATTCATGGAAATCACCTGCGCCGGATCCCTGTGCAGCCAAATCCCGAGATATTTTACTGGTTCCTGAGTCCAGGCCAGAGGGAAGTCCATTTCGAACTCGCAGGTTCCTGCCGTTAGGGGAAAAACCGTCGACTTGGCCCAGTTTATCCCCAAGCCAGAGAAGCCCTCGAACCGGACATATTCTCGCAGCAAGGCCGGGAGGTATGTCGCAGGTTCACGAACATAAAGCAACATGTCATCCGCGTATAGCGAGACAACCAATGGTCGCAGTCTGAAGCGCAATGCCGCAGATGCATGGAGCTGGCGCAACTTACAGGCCAGAGGCTCCAATGCCAGGGCGAATAGCATCGGCGACAGGGGGCATCCCTGCCTCGTGCCCCTACCTATGGGAAACACCGAGGACACCCAGCCATTCACCCGAACCCTAGCCGCCGGGGCGGAGTATAGAACCCTGATCCACTGCAAAAAGAACGGAGGGACACCCATCCTGGTGAGGACGGAAAGCATGTATTCCCAAGAGAGGGAGTCGAACGCTTTAGTAGCGTCGAGCAGCACCGCCACGGCCTGGAAATCGGCATCAAAATAGTGTAAAGTAGCAAAGATAGTGCGCAGATTAAGCACAGTGGACCTCGCAGGCACAAAGCCAGAGTGGTCCGGGAGCACCAGCAAGGGGATCAGCGGCTGCAAACGGAGAGCGATCATTTTAGCTAATACCTTGGTGTCAGTATTAAGCATTGAGAGGGGCCTGTAAGAATCGCAGCGGTTGGGCTCCTTGTCAGGTTTCAAGAGCATGACTAGGAGAGCCTCCCGCAGCGAAGGTGGGAGACGGCCGGTGTCGTAGGCCTCCGCATAGACTTCAAGGAGTCTAGGGGCCAAATCGTCGACAAATGCCTTGTAAAATTCGCTCGGAAGACCGTCCAGGCCCGCAGCTTTGCCAGTAGGGAGGGACATAATAGCCGTTTTCACATCCTCCTCATCGAAGGGCTGGGTAAGATAATCCCGATGGCCTGGGGCCAGCCAGCCCAATGCTACATCCTCTAGGTACGAATAAATATCAGCCGTCTGAGCCATATCCTTATTGATATAAAGGGTTGTGTAATAGTCAAGTATGGTCTCACTGATGGCCGCCGTGCCGAAGCGGGCCACGCCCGCCTCATCAAGCATCTCAGTGATGTACTGTTGGCTCCGCGGTGCAGCCAACTTCCGAGCAAGCGAGCGACTGGGCCGACCCCCCTCACCGTAATATCTGGCCGTGCTACGTCTAGATTTGTGTCTCATCTCCTGATCAGCGGTGTCATTATATTCCGTGACTAAGGCACGGATCTTGGACAGGGTTTCGGGCAGCGGGTCCTCCTCATAGGCCCTCTCCAAAGCAGAGATATCTCCCGCGAGTTTCTGGATCCTGGGCCGCAGATCCTGCAGCACTCCAGCCTGTGCCCCCATGCAGACCCCTCTGATAGTGACCTTGAATGCCTCCCACATAGTCCCAGCGCTATCTACAGAGCCAGCATTCTCCCGGAAGAAGTTACGGATAGCCTCCCCCACCGTGGCCTTAAAGACCGGGTCCGTCAGGGAGGATGGCTGCAGTTGCCACTGAAAGGGCGGTCTCCCACAGGTCGGGACACATAAATCCAGCAGCACCGGAGAGTGATCTGACAACGTCCGGGCTAGATGACGCACCCCTGTCACCCAGGGGCATGCAGTTTCCGTGACCAGCCAGAGGTCCAAACGGGACCATGTCCCGTGCACTGCCGACACAAACATACTTTCCCGCTTACCAGGGTGTTGCAGTCGCCAGACATCCCTCAGGCACCCAGCTTCCAGTATGCCACGCAATGTCTCCGCTGCTAGTTTAGGTCATGCCCCCTCGCTACCCATACGGTCAGCATCCATGTCCAAGCATACATTAAAATCCCCCCCCATATAATTTCCGCATCCGGGAACCCAGAGATACGGCGCCAGACATCAGCAAAAAATGCTGGGTCGTCTACATTTGGCCCGTACACATTCACAAATAGAACACTCGTCCCGCCTAGCAGACCGTGCACTATTGCCACTCGCCCCTGATCGTCTATCTCAGAACGGAGGACCTGAAAGTGTATCCCCTTTTTTATCAAAATCAGCACACCCCGAGCATAACTAGAGTAGGAAGAGGCCACCCGGAGCCCAGCCCATCGTGCCCTCACATTCTTATCAGATAAACTCGTGAGGTGAGTCTCTTGTAGGAAGGCAATGTGAATATTCATTCTGTCTAGGTAAGCAAACACTGCCCTAATCTTTTTAGGGGAATTAAGGCCCCGGACATTCCAGGTCAAGAGCTGTAGATTTCCACTTATCCGGTCAGTGGTCGGTAAGCCGACAGAACAATTGAATACGTTAAAGCCATATAAGTACTGGTACAATAATAAGAAAGATGAAATGCAGTAATACACAAAACATACCGTGCCAGAGGGTATCCCCCTCACTTCCCCCTCTTCCCCCACCCACTGCAGCATCCCCAACTTGCTAAAGCCATCCCAACCATCCCCCCTCCCCGTCCCATCAAACAAAGGTGGAAACCTTAGTTGGGGGTATACCCATGTAGGGCGCTAGAGTGCAACTACCCTCCCATCTAGCAGGAGGTGGCTGCGCGGGAGCTGGAACCGTGCCTACAAACAACAGTACACAAGAGCCCCTGCCCACAAGAACGGCATATGTAACACATTAGACCTAGTCAGCAGCTACATGGGCATGGAAATACTACATGGCAGAGGTAGAATAGAAACTCGACATGGGCAACAGACATCACCAACTCAACAGAGGAGCAAACCAAGCAGCCAAGTGTGTCCATAAATGCACCCCAGGAACCTAATGTTCCTCTGTGTCCGACTGCAGACTGGCATCTCGTCGTCGTCGCTTGAGACGTTTGGCATGTTCAAGAGCTGCCTTAGAGTTGTTGAAAATATGAGAGCCTCCGTAGGGGCCAATCTTCAAGCGGGCCGGGTAGAGCATAGCGTAAGGGACCTCCTCGGACCTGAGAAACTTCTTGACATCGGCAAACTCCCTTCTCGCTGCCTGAACTGCCACCGTAAAGTCTGGGAAGAAGGAGAGCCGGTTCCCCTGGTATTCAATGGTGCCCTTCTCTCGTGCCAGGCGTAATATCATATCACGGTCCCTGTAGTTTAATACTCTCGCAATGATGGGCCGCGTGGGAGCCCCAGGCGCCGGGCGAGTTGCCAGCGAACGATGCGCCTGCTCCACAATAATCATGGGGGACAGCTGCTCCGTGCCAAAAAGGTCAGTAATCAGCTTCTCCATAAATATCTCCATTTTGCCGACATTAGTGGACTCCGGTAGGCCAATAAGGCGAATGTTATTGTGCCATGAGCGGGCCTCCAAGTCCTCTTCTTGGCCTGGATAACAGACAGGACCTTCTCCATATTCAGAGCTTTCCCGGCAACGTCACTCAGACCGTCCTCCGCTGCGGAGACCCTCTGCTCCACCTCCCCCATGCGGGCGCTCTGCTTCTCCAATTGTGATGACATATGGTCCAAACGATTATTGACTGCCGCCATTGTGCCTTCGATTGATTGGAGGCTTCGCTGCATCGCCAAAAGCGTGGCTTCAAGGCCCGAGGGAGCCCCCTCTGATGCATCCGCTTCAGAGTCCGAGGCGGTCTTCTGCGACACCTTGGCGGATTTGCGCGCCTCAAACGTGAGGCGGGGTTGCGTTTTGTCCGCTTTACCCATGGCGCCCAATGGTATGGCTTGTCACCGGGGAGATCGAGGAGCCCGGCACAGAGGATGTCCCCAGCAGGGGCCGAGCAGAAGTCCGCAAGTTCCCTCGCCTCCGTCCAGCCCCCCAGGAGGCCACCAGCCCGCGGCCGAGGAGCAGAGACCCTCACCCGGGTGGGTGGGCGGATGGAACACAGCAGACACACAATCGCAGGCCAGCCCACGGCCACCAAGCCGCCGGGACCGCTATTCAAGTGTAGTTAGACCTGAGGGGCCACAGTCAGCAGAGGCCCCACCAGCGCTGCTGCGCAGCTTCGAAGGCCTCAGCACCGATCACCCCCCCACCGATCAATAGCACCGTGACTGAAGGAGCCTGGGTGGTCAAGGCAGCACCATCACATTGCCGTCGACACTGCCGTCGGGCTCCGGTCACTCCTCATCACCTCAGCCAATGTGACAGCCTGCGCGGCGCAGTGCATCCAGCGCCAGATGCACGCCTATAGCAGCCAATTCTAGTGTGCTTTCCCGGGAGAAGACAACAGGGAGGCAGGCAGCTCCGTTAAGGCAGTGTACGCGGCCCCAGCAGGTCTTCCAGTGAGTGAGTCACGGTTATGCTGGCCAGTTCCTCTCGGCGGCAACGCGGGAAGGCCCATCCACTCCCCCACCGGCAGTAACGGCAGGAGCGTCCCCGCAGGTCCCACCAACGTAGGGGCCGGGGACCGGCAGTTCTCCCACTCACAGCTCACAGGGAGCAGCTCCGCACTCAGGTCTCACTAGGGCCACCAGCACAACCCCAGCACCTTACAGCAGCCCATAGAGCGCGACCCGCTTGTAGGCCCGTACCCGCCTCCGCAGCCACCGGCCTGTAGTAGGCTGTGCCCCACTCACCACCTCCGGCGCCGGGGAGACCGGGGCCCGCTGTTGTCGCCGCCTCCGCTGGTGCTCGCAATCACCGCCTCCCGGGGTCCACCGCAGTAGCGATATGCGGCACAGCCGTCCGCCGGGTGTAACGCCGCTTGCCTTTCGCGCCAGCAAAGGCACAGGTCGCCGATCGAGGCAGCGGGTCTCAGAGCCCCTCGGGCGCCGCCATCTTAGGATCTCACAGCCTTGGCCACCACCGCTGAGATGCCGCCGTTCCCCTTGTCTCGGGCAGCCCCGGGTTCGACAGTCGAGTCGGGGACACTTCCCTCGTCAGGCACACTCCTCTATGCCTCAGGATAAGTAGTTTATAAGGCGGATTCTGGACGGATTGTGGCACAGCCGGGCAGAGCCTCACTAGGGTGCGGCCATCTTGCCGTGCGCCCTCTAGCGCCCCTGTTATAGGCAATTTTGATGTTGCCTCAATACGTTTTGGGCCCTTGCCTGTTGCGGGTACTTGTGCCTTCCACACGAGTGAGGCACCATTTTTATCGGGAGACCTGGGGGAACGCTGGGTGGTAGGAAATTTGTGTCAGCCCAGTGATGCCACAACTTTCCCACACAAAAATGTGTGGAAAAAGTGATTCTTTCAGCTAAATTTGAGGTTTGTAGGGGATTCTGGGTAAGAAAATGTTGGGGGATCCACGCAAGCCATACCTCCCTGGAATCCCCCGGGTGTCTAGTTTTCAGAAATGTGTGGGTTTGGTAGGTTTCCCTAGATGGCCGCCGAACCCGGGGCCAAAAACCCAGGTGACCCCCGTGCAAAACCAGGTTGGTTTGTGATAGGTAATTTGATCTCGCCTCACTAGGTTTTGGGCCCTTGCCTGTCGCGGGTACTTGACCCACACACACAAGTGAGGTACCATTTTTCTCGGAAGACTTTGGGGAACGTGGAATGGGTGGAATTTTGTGGATCCACGCAGATTTCAGAACTTTCCACCACAGGAATGTGAGGAAAATGTGTTTTTTTGGACAATTTTTAGGTTTGCAAGGGATTCTGGGTAACAGAACCTGGTGCGAGCCAGTCAAGTCACCCCATCCTGGATTCCCCTGGGTGTCTAGTTTTCAAAAATGTACAGGTTTGCTAGGTTTCCCTATGTGCCGGCTGCGCTAGGGCCCAAAATCCACAGGTAGGCATATTGCTAAAAACAAATCTGTGCCTAGTCGGCTTTCTGCCGCCCTGGGGGGTATATCGGGGGTGGGGTTGCCCCAATATGCCCCCAAGGGGGGCAGAAACACTGTGGCTATTTTTTTGGGGGGGTGGAGTCATTGATATGCCCATTCTGGGCAGGCCCCACCCCCACGCATAAAAAGCCAGTGTAATCGTTGGCGTCTAGTGGGCTTTTTGCCCCCCCGGGGGGGCAGAAAGGCTGTAATTTTTGTGGGTGGGGGTGGGGGCATTGGCATGCCCATTTTGGGCAGCCCCCACCCTAATTAAAATTTGCCCCAAAAAATCCCTGGCGTCTAGTGGGCTTTTTGCCCCCCTGGGGGGGGCAGATTGGGGGCTACTGCCCCATCTGCCCCCCAGTGGGGGCAGGAAGTCTGTAATTTTTGCAGGGGAGGGGGTGGGGGCATGGGCATGCCCATTTTGGGCAGCCCCCACCCGAATTCAAATTTGCCCCAAAAAAATCTCTGGCGACTAGTGGGCTTTTTGCCCCCCCCGGGGCTGCAGATTGGGGGCTAATGCCCCCATCTGCCCCCCAGGGGGGGCAGAAAGCCTACTAGACACCAGGGATTTTTAGGCAAATTTTAGTTAGGTGGGGGCTGCCAGACAGGCATGCCAATGCTCCCACCTAATTAAAATTTGCACAAACAAATCCCTGGTGTCTAGTGGGCTTCTTATACCCCCGGGGGGGGCATATCGGGGGCTACTGCCCCATCTGCCCCCCAGGGGGGCAGGAAGGCTGTAATTTTTGCGGGGGAGTTGGTGGGGGCATGGGCATGCCCGTTTTGGGCAGCTCCCACCCTAATTCAAATTTGCCCCAAAAAAATCCCTGGCAACTAGTGGGCTTTTTGCCCCCCCGGCGGGGCATATTGGGGGCTAATGCCCCCATTTGCCCCAGGGGGGGGGCAGAAAGTCCACTAGACGTCATGGATTTTTTTGGGCAAATTTTAATTAGGGTGGGGGCTGCCCAAAACGGGCATGCCAATGCCCCCACCCTAATTAAAATTTGCCCAAAAAAATCCCTGGCGTCTACTGGGCTAATGCCCCCATCTGCCCCCCAGGGGGGCAGAAAGGCTGTAATTTTTGTGGGGGTGGGGTGGGGGCATTGGCATGCCCATTTTGTGCAGCCCCCACCCTAATTCAGATTTGCCCCAAAACATCCCTGGCGTTTAGTGGGCTTTTTGCCCCCCCGGGGGGGAAGAAAGGCTGTCATTTTTGCGGGGGGTGGGGGCATCAGCATGCCCGTTTTGGGCAGCCCCCACCCTAATACAATTTAGCAATAAAAAATCCCTGGCGTATAGTGGGCTTTTTCCCCCCCCGGGGGGCAGATTGGGGGCTACTACCCCAACTGCCCGCCAGGGGGGCAGAAAGGCTGTACATTTTGAGGGGGTGGGGGCATGGACATGCCCTTTATGGGCAGCCCCCACCCTAATAATTTATGCGCCAATAAAAAAGTCCCTGGCGTCTAGTGGGCTTTTTGCCCCAACTAAATCACACCAAATGTATTTGGGGGGAGCAAAAGCCCTTGCCCAAGGGGCCGCTCCCCCCTCCCTGGTGTCTAGTGGGTGGATCCCTGCTTGGGGATCGCCCTCCTGGGGCGATCCCCAAGCAGAGATCCACTGGGAGGGGTACCATTGGAAAGGGGAGATTCTCCCTTTCCAATGATACCTCTCCTGTCTTTCTACGTGCCTGGGGGCTGAGATAGCCCCTGAGCACATAGAAAGTGAAACTGAAATGAGCCTAAAGGCTCATTTCAGTTTTGAGTTTCTGTGCAATGACGACAGCGCGACGTGCGCGCTGATCGTCATTGCACAGAAACCAGGAGGGGCCTCGGAAGCTGGGAAGCTCTTCCCCAGCTCCCGAGGCTTTGAGAGAGAAGGAAATCCCTCTGCTGTCTGCAGCAGAGGGATTTCGTGCCCTGGCCTCATGACGGAATGGTTCCGTCATGAGCACAGGGGCACCGATGCTCATGACGGAACCATTCCGTCATGAGCATCGAAGGGGTTAAATGTAAAATGTGTTTTTTTGGGGTATTTCCCTTTTTTCATGTGTGTTGAATAAATGCCTTTGTTGGATGTGTGTTGTTGTTATGTAACTTGCAAACCTTTTTTAGCCCTGTGGATTTTCATTTTTGGCATTGTTGTATTAAAGCTGTGTTGTTTAGCATGCCTCCTTTGTCTGGCCAGTGTGTGAGTGTGTTTGTAATAGTGGGCCAGCTTTTGCCTTGCCTGAGCCTCCCCGTGTGGCATGGGGCCATTTTGTAAAGTCTGTGTCCATATAGGCCTGCTTGAGTTCATTGTTTTCCAGGCCTCCTGCTTGTTGTTGTTGTGAGTGACTGACAGTGACCATGTGGCTGGTGGCCAATTTGTGGTGGTGGTAGTGCTTTTGCCATAGACCTGCATGTCTTCTTTCATTTGTTCCTCTTGGCTTATTGCTTCTTGTTGTGGCCTGCCTGGCCATGTGGCTGGCGGCCATTTTGTGAAGGCAGCCAGTGTGCTTTTGCCATAGGCCTGCATTGTCTGTCTTCCCTTTTTTGTTGTTGTGGCCTGCCCGGCCATGTGGCTGGTGGCCATTTTGTGAAGGCAACCAGTGTGCCTTTGCCATAGGCCTGCATTGTCTGTCTTTCCTTTCTTGTTGTTGTGGCCTGGCCATGTGGCTGGCGGCCATTTTGTTAAGGCAGCCAGTGTGCTTTTGCCATAGGCCAGCATTGTCTGTCTTCCCTTTCTTGTTGTTGTGGCCTGGCCATGTGGCTGGCAGCCATTTTGTGAAGGGGCAGCCAGTGTGCTTCTGCATTAGGCCTGCAAGCCTTCTTTGTGGTGGCCATGCCTTCTTGCTGGTTGTTGTTTTGCATGCAATTATTTCTTCTTTTATCCAGCAAAAGATGTAGCACAGTCCACTACATTTTCTAATAAATTTGCAATATTATTGATTTGAATTGATTCACTATTTGGCCTAGACTGCCAATGGGTTTTCCAACCAATAGGCCCAGAGCTACTCATGGGTGCATGAAACAACTGTTTCTGTGATGTCTGTTGAATTTAAACATCATTTAGGGCATGGATGGCATTGTATTAAAATGCAAAATGTGTTTTTTTGGTGTATTTCACTTTTTTTCATGTGTGTTAAATACATGCCTTTGTTGGATGTGTGTGGTTGTTGTGTAACTTGCAAACCTTTTTTCGCCCTGTGGATTTTCGTTTTTGGCATTGTTGTTTAAAGCTGTGTTGTTTAGCATGCCTCCTTTGTCTGGCCAGTGTGTGAGTGTGTTTGTAATAGTGGGACAGCATTTGCCTTGGCTGTGCCTCCCCGTGTGGCCAGGGGCCATTTTGTAAAGTCTGTGTCCATATAGGCCTGCTTGAGTTCATTGTTTTCCAAGCCTCCTACTTGTTGTTGTTGTGAGTGACTGACCATGTGGCTGGCGGCCATTTTGTGAAGGCAGCCAGTGTCCTTTTGCCATAGGCCTGCATTGTCTGTCTTCCCTTTCTTGTTGTTGTGGCCTGGCTATGTGGCTGGCGGCCATTTTGTGAAGGCAGCCAGTGCGCTTCTGCATTAGGCCTGCATGTCTTTCCTTTGTTCCTCTTGGCTTATTGCTTCTATCCATTGTCAGCTACAGCTCCCTGAATGCTGAATCCCACCTGATGCACAATGCCAAACCGGGTCCGTTACATTTGTATTTTTGTTGTTCTTCTTCTTTCCTATCCTTTCTGAGTGTACTGCACACTAGTACACCAACCATGAAAGCCCTTGTTTTTGTCAAAGTCTCACAAATGTCTACACTGTATTGATATGTTTTTTAATAACTGAGGTAATACATTTAATAATAATAATTACACTAATAAGTGTGACCACCCACTAAGTTATATATTATATTTGTTTATTTGTACTAGTACTAATTGAACCACAACAATGAATGCCACGTTTCACTGATGTTCTTCTTGCTTCTTTGCTTTTAGGTGCACAAAAGAGGAGGAGATGTCATCACCCATTGTACTGCCAGACAGAATTCCTGCTGCGCACAACGTCACGTGACGTGTGACCACAGACATCTCTTCAACTTGTGCCACTGCGTGCTGCTGACATCTTCAAGATGGCCCCAAAGAAAGGGACCAGGTGCAGTACCAAGAAAGTTGCCAGTGAGAAGAAGGCACTGCCACTTACCAAGACCGGTATGTTGCCCAAGACCTTTTTTGGGAAACCAAAAATTATGCCTGCAGCAGCGGTGTCCAGGGAGCAAGCTGGGAGCAGCACCCCTGCATTAGTGGACCCACCCCACCAACCTAAGCCCAAGCCCATGTCTATTGCAGAGGCAGCCAGTCTAATCACTAGTCCAAAGCCGATGAGCAGTGATGTTAAAATTGACTTATCGCTATCGCAAAGTAGTACCCAATCAATGCAGGGAACTTAGATAAGTGGGCAACAACAGCTGCAACCACCCCCAATAGTAGTTGTTCCTCCCGAAGTAGTGGCAGTTCAGGAGATTGAGCTTCCTGCAGAGGAAGAAGAAGAGCAAGCCACTCTTTCAGAAGATCCATTGTCTTGAGATCTCCAGCAAGGAATAGGAGGGTTAGTCCATCAACCTCTTCTCTAAGCCCCCTTTCTGATGATCTAGACACCACCCCATCCCAAATTGCTGTGAGGGATCTGGCACGGATACCATCAACACAGATGATACCACCAACACCACCTCCAGCTTCCATATTTCGCCGGCAGCGACCTACATCCACCACAACCACCTCAGTAGAAGTAGGTACTGCAGAGAGTCAAACTTCACGCCCACCTACCAGTTCATCCAGCATTGCAAGTGGCACCAGCAGCGCCAGAAAGTTGACTTCCCCAGTTTGGGGCTTCTTTTCATTGAGGAAAGGAAAGAGGTGAACATTGCTATATGCTCCATTTGTGGACAAGGTGTTAGTCGGGGTAAGCTTTATACAAACTATGGTACCGGAGGCCAAACAACCCATCTGAAAAAACACCACTTAATCCACTGGGAGGCGCACCTTAGCGGCCAAAAAACTGCACCCATTGTTGTTGGTGGGGATGGAGAAGTAGAAGATCTGATTACGGTGGAAGGTGAACAAGAGGGAGACATTTTCTCTGGTACACATAGTAGCCCTGTCCCCAGCAGTGCAGTGGTACCACCCACATCCTCATCAGCAACATCGCAGTGGCACAAGAGTCAGGCTGAGACACCAAGGGATCCCAGGCAAGAGAGTATTGCAACGAAAAAACGTGCGTTGAGCCTAACAACATCTAGCGTCAAGAAGTCACCTGCATCAGTGGCACTAGAAAAGAAAAAAATCCAGGCTACCATTCTCAGCATGTTTAGGTCGGAGGGGTAGTACAAACGCAACCACCCAATGGCACGTTTGTACAACACAAAGCTGGCTAAAATGTTAGCGCTGGACCTCCTCCCTTTTTCTTTTGTGGAAGGGGTGGACAACCATCTGCCCAAAATGGAAGGTTCCCAGCCGGTCCTATTTTGCCAGAGTTGCTGTTCCAGCACTACATCACAGCGTGTTGGAATTGCTTGGACAAGCTTTGCAGCAGAGTGCTGTTCACACTATCAACCTGACAACCGACATGTGGACCAGTTGCCAAGCCACTGATTACATGTGCATCACTGCACACTGGATCTCTTTTGTGGGGGTTAGAGAAAAGATATCTGCAGCAGGTGTTGTTAACACTGCTGAGATTTTTAATGCCACTCAGAACCATGCAACTGTAGCCATGTTCGCCATGGAGCAATCTCATACTGCTGCAAACATTTTGGAAGACTTTGACAGCAAGGTCTTTGAATGGCTGTGACCAAGAGGGCTTACCATTGATTTTGTTGCCACAGACAATGGCAGTAATATAGTTAAGGCCATGGCCGATGGTGGCTATTTCAGGTTCCTGTGTTTGGTGAACTGCATTAACATCATTGTTCAAGACTTTCTGAACAAAAGACCGAGTCAGCAACTTACTGACCACCTGTAGAAGTATCTGCACACATTTCAGCCATTCTTTTAAAGCCTGGAAGCAGCTGAGGATAATTCAACGTGATAATAGAATGCCAGTTAAAGCACTCATCCTGGAAGTGCCAACAAGTGGAACTCAACTTATTACATGCTTGAATGTCTGTTTGAGCGGTACAGACCAATCAATGAATATTTCATGCAATGGGGGGATGCTCCTGTGAAAGACATGATCATTGAGATGGACCAATGGGGCCTAGTTAAATGCCTGACAGGGTTGCTACTTCCTTTTGAGCTCTTCACATGTGAAGTCAGCAAGGAGGACTGGACTGTGGGCCAAGCTATCCCATTGTTGCACGTGCTACAGGAACAGCTGAAGGGGGTGTCTGCAACGTACGCAGGTGTGGAGGAAAAAAAGAAGCATATGAGTTGGTGGAGAGCTTAACCCTTTGCTTATCTGAAAATATCAGAATGCAGAGAGGCATTGTGTCATCCAACCATTACATTTGTGCCACAATTCTGGATCCATGGTACAAATCATTACTGCACACTTTCATTCCTTTTTCAGAAGGGGATGTTGCCAACTACAAAACTTGGATAGCTGTGGAAGCCAGTCACTTAGAAAAAGAACAGCTGGGAATTAGAGGCTCGCTAATCCAGGGCACAACAAGTACTGCAGGGCAGCCGGCTTCAAGTTCAACTTCATAGCCTGAGGGCAGTGCGGTTGGCTCACAGCAGCTAAAACAGCCAACAACACCAAGAACAACATCAACAACAACAAGAACAGGAGCATCAGCCCCACAATCGGCACAGGAATGGTTTCTACAGCAAGGGCTTGTTAGGTCCAGTGCTGAGGCAAAGGCAAAAGAGGCTGAGCAAAGCAGAGCACCCCTGAGCATTCAGCGGATAGTCCAGGCCTATCTGGATGACACAACAGAGGTCTACATTGATCAAAACCCATTGCTGTATTGGTATGGAAAAAGTAGCCAATGGCCAGTGCTCAGCAGGCTGGCGATAAACTATCTGGCTTGCCCTATCACCAGTGTCTCTTCTGAGCGTGTTTTCAGTGCTGCTGGTGCCGTTCTGACAGTGAGAAGGACCAATCTCTCACCCCAAAACGTGGAGAGGTTAACCATGATCAAAATGAATCAGCACTTTATACCACCGGATTACACCATACCTGAAGTAGCACAGCAGGAAGATGATGACGGCGACATAGGTCATGAAAGTACTGTGTTAGGTGACCTACTTCTGGGCGAACCACCAGAGTTTGAGGATGAGCTCTACTTCCCTGACAACTAGGCTCTTTCAATTTCCAGTTACTTTCTTTCCTCCTTTGACTCGCCCCCCCAAAAAAAGATATAGCTAAGGAACATTATTTTCTCTATTATTTATTTGTGTTTGACTGTCTTTCTGGTTCACAAATCCATCCCCACCGTCTTACTCTTTTTATTGCCGGATCAGAGTTGCAACTGTGTGCAGTCAATGAAGAAGTAAAGTCCACTCCTGACTCTCCCAGAAGCCATTTATCTCAAGCCAGACATTGGATAGAGAATTCAAACAAATGTGTGCCTGCCTCCAACCCTGGGCCCTGACTTTCTATCTATCCTTTCCTAACCTAGAGGTACTGCCCCCGGAAGAACAGGTAAATGATGGCATGCATTGCACGATGAGTGATTGTTGTTTGTTGTGAATGTCTATTCTACAAAGTGACACAAGTCAATCTGTCCCTTCTTGTTGTTCAATAACAAAATTGTACTACTACAGGCCGATCCATTGCATTTTTTGAGTCGGGAGTGGACGAGTCTGGAGGACTCACTCAGGAGTCGGACACTGTTGGTACGGACTCGGAGTTGGACACCATGAGCACCATATTCGCAGTCAGAGTCAGAGTCAGGTCAGGAGGATCAGAGATGATTGATGGAATAACTCAGGGCGTGCCACCAGAAGAAGATGGATTTTTTCACATTCACTGAAACCAACCTATTTGGATGATTGATGATGACTTTGAAGTGGCCTAAAGGTAAACAACAACAGAGACCAGACCTACATGTCTGTGTAGTGGTGGTGGGCGATGAGTGTGGTGTGACTGACAGCAGTGCATTGAATTTTTACTTCATTTGGAAAATGCTATGTTGCTGTGCGTATACTATGTATGTGTTCTCAGTGCTGTCTGGCTCAAATCTGAAGCTAAGTGGAGTTTCGGTGGGGGTGGCCTGTTGTTGGAGGTAACAGCCGTAAACAGAGTCTGATTTAGCCATGCTGCCTCTGAAAGTCTTCTTGTTGCTCTCCTCCTTATGCAGTTTAACTTTTTGTTTTCTCCTTGATTTTTAAATATCCTTTTTGTTTTTCCATCTACAGGCCCTTTACTTTGCGCCATACTGGAAAAACAACTCACACTTACCATGCCAAACTGCATCCGCCAGGCACCCAAGATTCACGGGCAGACAGTCCAATAGGAATGCGGAGATGCAACTCCCAATTTATACTGTATATTTTTTTTTCTCTTCAATCATTACGACTGTGTGTGTTGTGTTTAAGTTTGCTTTTTACTCCTACAGATCATTTAATTGTATTTGCTATCTTTTTAAGCCCGGTACAACAGAACATAAATATAATGTATGTTACTTGGGTCTCTCTGGAGAAAGACAGACAATTGCATAATTAATATACTTCCCTGTACTTGTCCAGTACCACTCATCATCATGCATGTATTTCCTTTTCCTCCCATAACAGATTTATGATGGTTGGCTGCCAACTGCCAAGATGAGTGTTGTCCATGTGTAGTGTTTGCCTTTGTCAAACCTTTCCCTCAATCCCACTTCCCAACCATTCATCAAACCCCTAACCCTCTTCCCCCAGGCAGTGTGATTTATTGAGGTGTGACTTAACGATTCTTACACCATTAATTGATCACACACTTAGTGGGGCGGATGTGGTGAAAGCAACACAACAACTCAGTGCAGGGTGAGAAGGATCTTATTCTGACTAAGCTCATATAGCCCACACTGACAGTATATATTATACAATATCCACTCCAGCCAGCACAGTGTATGATATTTTTTTCTAGAGGAACACCTCATTGCCAGCATCATCATTCAGGCACTGTATTATTTTGCGTCTAAGCCGGTTAAGCTTGTTCACTTCGTATAGTTCGTAGTAGCTCAACATTGTTCTGATTAATTCAATTTTTCATTGCTTATCATACTCTCTTCTTGTGTCTGAGACTGAGTCTGTTCTAGTAGTCTAGTCTCTGGTGACTGTCATCAAGCTGGCATATAATAATAACGGCATTAACCTAGTTTTTTAAATTTCAGTTTGTTAACTTCCCGTTTGATGAATAGTCCCCACTCTCTGAGTCATTATCCTACAGTTCTAGTTCGCCTAGGAGGGAGTGGAACCTCGCTTCAGTTCTATTGAGTTTGCCTTCAATATCAAAAGAAAATCTAGCAATGCATGCTGCTACTACTACCACCACCATGATGGCACCTTGGGAAACCATGAAGCCCTCACTTCATCTAATTAGGTAAGAGAAGTGAACTGTGGTCAATTGATCACTGTTGAACGGCAATCCTTCTATACAATGGTAATTCACCCCCCACCCCCTCCGAGTCCTTAGGGGTTAATAAAATTATATAGTAGTAGAAGAGTAGACTGCAGAGACTAGGAGGAGAGAGTAGTAGGACAAGGAAGGGTACCACATCACTATTTTGTTTACACTATCAGCAGAATATTAACACTGGCTGCGGCAAAGGCAGCACTGAGAAGTAAAACAAACAATCAATAACCCCACCACATTTTTTTTAAATCCTTCATAATCATAAAATGTAAAAGTATGAAACATTTATTATTCCCTGAACAAAATACAAAACCCACAACTTTCCCACCCCTCTCCCTAACCCCAACCAATGTCCAAGTAGTGTCCAGAAAATGTCCATAAATAACAAAAAACCCAACAATCCCCCAACTCCCACCCACCCACCCACCCAAAAACAGATTAAAAAGGGGGCTGAAGAGAGCACTAACAGTGAGTTAGGAGCTTCTGGAGGTGCCTCTCCAGCCGTTCCTGCCTGGCTTCAATATCCACCAGCCTTTTCATGATGCAGCGCTCATAATGGCGGAAATAAGGGGGAGCAGCAGTGCTGGTGGAATGATGGCGGCGCCGGTGGGCACCCATTGGACCGCAGCGATGGTGTGGTGGTGGGTGGTTGTTGGGGCCTGGCTGGGGCCCAGGGCATCTGCAGCAGCTTCTGCCTCATCCACCTCGGCCACCAGCCGCTGGTACTCGACCCTGATGGCCTCCATTTTCCACCGCCGGGTCCGGGCTGCAATCTCCTGCCTGGTCGGTGGAGCAGCAGGAGTAGCTACATATCAAGAAAGAAAAAAGTCAAATTTTAAACAATGCTCTTAGCAAAACACATAGAAAATTATGCCATGGGTATGGAGGGAGGTGATTGATGATGGGTGGGTTGGAAGGATACGTAATGTTGCGCTTGAAAACTACTGTGAGTCCAGGGAGGAGTCTAAAATACCACCTCCTCAACCATTTGAATAAAAAAAACCTCGAAAAAATCATTCTAGGCAAGTAAAGGTGAGACAAACACCACTACAGAGGAGCGCCATAGTTCCTTATTCTCCTTCCCAAGGATTTTTACATTCATCATTGCATTTTTCTTTGATTATTTTATTTTTTATTCTTCACCCATGGCTTTGCTACTCACCACCATTTAAGTTTTTTTACATTCTCTCAATCCACTCTTCCCCATTGAAACTACCCATCCATCCATATAGCCATCCATCCAAAGTTCCAAATATGGCTCTCTGTCTCACTCTAGTCTCATGATCTCAAGTACAAACCTTTCAGCAACATACATTTGTCATTTGACATTTACCCACCCATGTGTCCTTAAGTTTATTTCAATCAAAAGATACCACCACAGGATTCAAATCACCCAGGCAGGCATCCTTTCACATATACACTTTCACCCACCCAGGCAAGCTTCGTTCCTACCCGTATACCAACCTTTCATCCATCCTTCACCCACCCATGCATCCTAGCTATCAGCCACCTATAGTACTATTTATGCATCCGGCGCTTTCTTTCACCCACGCATCCTTCGCTTTCAGTCATATATAATACATTTCATCCAACCTTTCCCCTTCCATCCTTCCCTTTTCCAACAACCCATAGTTCAAGGTCTTGTTCATGAAACGTTTTCTGCTGAGTTGAAAATAGGAGCGGCCATTAGTTACTCAGCTCAACTTCAACTCCTGCTGTGTTCACCTGTTGATCACAAGTCAACAAGACTGCACCTTTACAGTGAGCTTATAATTATAATTAATTGTCAATAATAAGCAAGCAATATGACTTACCACCGCCCGCCACTGCCCCTGGCTCACCCCCTTCTGCTGCCGCATCTGCAGACTGGCTGGCGCCGTCTGTGCTGGCCCCGTCACTGATGGTCGGTGCGGCTAGAAAAAAAAGATTACACATTTCTTAGATGCCAGATTCACCTCCCCCTATTAATTGTTTTATAGCAAAATAAAAAAACACCACACACATCAATCACTACAATTTGGATACATTACAGAGAGTATCTTATATAAAAAATATCAGGATGGCATTTTGTTGTTGGAAAGTTTAAAAAAAGCCTTAAGTCAAGGCAAGAGACAAGCTGTTAAGGAGTGGCTGGAGCTATTGATTGATGAATCTGATGTTTTGAAAAAAAAATAGCATATGGGGTTGGTTGGCTAATGCAATGGGGCTGTCCTCCTCGTACTTCCTCCCACACATGGTGCACAGTCATCAGTTCACCAACTGTTGCTAATAATACTAGGCCTAGCTAATAAGAAGACACAACTTTGGGGTGTCCAACGTGACCATTGTCACTCTCTTGTTTTAGTGATTATAAGCCTTCTCATCTATTACATGTGTAGAATACCTTACTTGGGCAATGGGCATGCAATCTGCACCGCAGAGGAGTAGTAGTACTATGTGACCAATGGGTTCTCTGAGTCTTAGAGTACCACCACTAGGCAGTCCACAAAAGGGTAGAGGGAAAGCTGACTGAAAAAGCAGAAGAAAGGATGCTACAGAAACTTGTAACTAGAGACAGTTTGATGTAAAGTAGAGAAACTTGAAATATAGAAAATAAGTAAATAGGATAATGCAGGGATAACAGGAATTTAGAAATGGATACATCGAAGAGGATTTGGACAAATAATATATAAATGGGTAGACGTCACATTATTCAAAAAGGAGCAGAACAATTAGGGGAATAAATATATTTATGTTAACACCAGGAGGACTTACTGGGGCCAGCAGAGCCATCGGCCGAGGAACTCTGGGATGCACCTCCAGCTCCAGCTCCTGGACCCTCACCCACCTCAGCCCTCGTCTTGCCCCTGGATGCTGATGTAAAACATAAAGACAAAAAAAGATTAGTGGTATAATAAATAATATCTCCCCAAAATATATTTGACAGGCAAAGGCAATCGCAATAACATTGAACTTTTCTAAATCAGATCAACTAGTAGTAGTATATCGCAGACCGTCCTGTCCAATTCAAAATTTACAAAACCTACCTACCTAGTCCACTCCTATTCCAAATTTAGTAAACTGCTTTTTGGAATTACTAATAATAAATTGAAACAAATCATGATGTTTGCTTCTTCTCAAATCTCATTCGCAATCTCTCAGTCTCAAGTCAACCCCCTTTGACTGGCCAATGCACTAATCACTAAGGGCCTTATTATAATGATTAGAATGACCGTTGAGTAGGTCCCAGATCTCCAAGGCGTTTTTGTGGAGAGAGTGTGTTTTGAGCAGGATACAGCTGAGGTGGTCGGGCCAGTATTTGTCAGTCATGCAGTGGGTGGGGCTGGTGTGCGGTGGCAGGCCAAGGTGCAGCTGCAGTTTCAGCAGGCAAAAGGACCCTGAGTGTCATTCGACAATGACTGGCGGTAGGTGGTGTGGTGTCCAGTGTTGAGGGCATGGAGGGTGCTGACGTTGAAGCAGTGGATGGTCCGCAGGCCAGGGTCCATGGTGCTGGGCACGATCCAAGCTACATAAGTGTGGTTCCTAAAATGGGTTGGAATTCTCTTTCTGTGATCAGATCAAAACCTGGGCTTCACACAGGACTAGGGGGTTCTGGTAATTTTGCAGCACGGTCTCAGTCAACCTTTGGGGGCTGGGGAAGCATAACACAGATTACTGGGGCCTCTAAATACAACCATTAATAAGAGCTTTTAAGGGGGGAAAATTGGCCCCTAGTTCTATATGGGGCAGAGTTATTTGCTATAGATTGTAAACGGAACAAATGATGGACGTAATGCTGATCAATGCAAACATTCACCCCCAGTCACAAAGATCTGTATTTAATCCATCATTCTTTTGCTCACAATGTGACCACAGTTTGGACCCAGCCATATGCAAACCAGTCTTGACCCTGTTCCTCATGGGAACACTCCAGCCCAAACTGCCAAGCCAGGTCCTCCCTGGACTGAAAACAAGCATGCTAGGACCGGTTTCGGGGCATCACCCCTCATCAGCCAGGCTAGCTTGAATCCAGTGGCACAGTGAGCACGGGACCCACTTCTGGGCATACCCTTCCCACTTAAGGCAACACAAGCAAACGGAACAAATGATGGACTGAATGCTGAACAATGCAAACATTCACAAGCAGTCACAAAGATCTGGGTTTAATCCATTGTTCTTTTGCTCACCACGCCACCCCTGTTTGGACCCAGCCATATGCAAATCACTCTTGACCCTGCTCCTCATGGGAACAATCCAGCCCAAACTGCAAAGCCAGGCCCTCCCTGGACCGGAAACAAGCATCCTGAGACTGGTTTCGGGGCATCACCCCTCATCAGTCAGGCTAGCTTGAATCCAGTGGCGCAGGGAGCACGGGACCCACGTCTGGGCATTCCCTTCCCACTTAGGGCGACAAAAACAAACGGAACAAATGATGGACGGAATGCTGAACAATGCAAGCATTCAGTTTAATCCATTGTTCTTTTGCTCACCACGCCACCCCTGTTTGGACCCAGCCATATGCAAATCACTCTTGACCCTGCTCCTCATGGGAACAATCCAGCCCAAACTGCAAAGCCAGGCCCTCCCTGGACCGGAAACAAGCATCCTGAGACTGGTTTCGGGGCATCACCCCTCATCAGTCAGGCTAGCTTGAATCCAGTGGCGCAGGGAGCACGGGACCCACGTCTGGGCATTCCCTTCCCACTTAGGGCGACAAAA
The DNA here is from genome assembly GCA_963921515.1 of Calotriton arnoldi. Taxonomy (NCBI): domain Eukaryota; kingdom Metazoa; phylum Chordata; class Amphibia; order Caudata; family Salamandridae; genus Calotriton; species Calotriton arnoldi. Next base: position 218,652 of record CAWUFW010008971.1, read on the forward strand.
ACAAACGGAACAAATGATGGACGGAATGCTGAACAATGCAAGCATTCAGTTTAATCCATTGTTCTATTGCTTACCACGCCACCCCAGTTTGGACCTAGCCATATGCAAATCAGTCTTGACCCTGTTCCACATTGGAACAGTCCAGCCCGAACTGCCAAGCCAGGCTGCCTGGGATGTTCTGGTGAATCGCATGTGGAAATGAATACTGAATTTACCACTTCTTATAATGAGTCAAGAGATTAGACTAGAACGAGGGTCCACTTCCAGTCAGGACATAGTTAATATTCTCTTCCTAAGTTACCTGCACTTTCTCTCATTTAAGGACTATAATAAAATGTCAGTGTTGTTTTTGAATGACCTCCAATGTGGTGAACTTGGTTGAGCTACATTCCCTTAATGCCCACTACGCAGAGATCCAGCCACCACCCAGAGATCCAGCCTCCAGGTTCGAATAATTCTAAGTCAGAGTTAAAAATCTTTTCGCATGTCACTTATTACAGACAGAAGTATTTGGAAACTGAGCACTTCATCTTTTTAGGTCTTGCATTAGCCAAGACCTTTTGATTTTACTAAAATATGTTTAACATACTTACATATAGAAGCTTTTAGACACATATCTTCATCCATTGGTCTGCTGTTGTGTGATTCCCATTTTCCTTCTTCCCACTACAGCATACAGGGCAGTGGGTCAACCTACTTAAGCCAGTGGTTAATTTAATTTAATTGACTGCATTTTGCTCTCTCACAAGACGCACATCCACACACAAAGTAGTTCCCTTCAGTGTCAGTGTTTTTGTTTTTACTTTATAATTACTTTAGTGTTGCCTTTGTGTTTAGAACCAGATGTGATAAAAGGACAGTTTTGATGCACATATTTATCACGTTTTCATGCAGCACAGCAAGCCACCTTGCTTACTGCGTGAAAGGGCAGGAATGCACTGTATTTAACATTATACAGCACATTCTTGTCCTTTCCTACTGCTGGCGCACTTTTGGCTTCATTGCACCAACGCAGGCACCCATGTGTCATGTGCCTGTGTTGTATGCAGGATTGTTTTTGGACAGGAAGGGTCACCTTCTTTCATTCCCTCTTCCCTTCTCTCTTTCCTCCCCCATTCTTTTTCTTTCTGTCCTTTTTCTTTCTTTCTTTTTCCTTCTATATTTCTTTCTCTTTCACCTCTTTCCTCTCCTTTTCTTTCTTTTTTTCCTTCTATAACTTTTCATTGCTTTCCTTCCTTCTCTTTTTTACTTCTTTCCTTATTTGCTTTTGTAGGAGAGTAGGATCTGCCTCTTATGTTGCCCCCACTTTTTTTCTGATGTTTACACTGGTTTCTGGCTATAGTCTGGCTGGGCCCCTGCTAATCAGGGCCCCAGCCTCTCTGTTCTCTCTAAACGACTTGGAGTGCACTCTAGGTGCACTAGTGATTGGATACTGTGGTACCTTATGAGTCCCTAGTATATGGTACCTTAGGTACCAAGGGCATAGGTACTTCACAGGCCTACCAGGGGCTGCAGCATGTATTATGCCACCCCTGGGAAGCAGACTAAATCTGACACCACAGGCCTGCTACTGCAGCCTGGGTGAGGAAGTGCTAGCACCCCTCACTGAGATATAGGTCCCCTATATCTCTCCTACACACACATATAAACCTATCAGTCACCCCTAAGGCAGGCCCTATCAATCCTGAGGGCAGGGTGCTTGGCTTCTATGTGAGGGGGTGCCTCTGCCTGAGCAGGGCCCCTCTGCAGCTCTCAGAGTCCATTCTCTGGTGCTGTTTGTGGATGCGGTTAAACCATATACTTTTAAGTGCATTATATCCTCGCGGTAAAATGCTAACTTTGGAATGGCTGCATCGAAACATGTCGTGTTTGGTGTCAAACACCTTGGAATACTACCCCCCCGCCAGTCCTGGCGGCGGGGGTAGCATTCCACCCTTCTAGAGGGATAGATATGTAGCTACTGTAGAAACGCGGTAGAATCCTGCAGAGCCCTGGCATCACAAAATGGATGCCACCAGTCACAGACACTGGGCTGCCATCCTGCTGATGACCAACACTCGCAGTGGAGGGATCCCAACAATAGATATCCTGTCCCAAGGGGGTGTGACCACCTTCCAGACAGGGTTTAGTGTATTGGGCCTGGGTGGGTGCACTCTTAGAGTGCTTTGAAGTCCTGCACTGGGGGAGCAGAAGGCTCCTCTGTGCATATGCCAGTTCAAACCGGCTCAGGGGCTACCTGTCCCTGCTCTGGCACGAAACTGGACAAAGGGAAGTGGGTGTAGCCACCCACTCCCCTGACCCTCCCATAGGTAGGGTCATAGAGCTAGTCCCTCCCCTTCTTTTGGTATAAGAGGGGGAACCTGTGCATTGCACCCCAGATTTCCCTGGACGACGCTCTACAAGAAGAATCCTGGACCTTCGACGTTCCACTACCTTTGGAAGACTGAAGAATCTCCCTTGGAGTCAAGGAGTGACTCCCCTGCTTGGCAGGCACCAAAAACTACAAATGACGGTTGCAAACTACGCCGCTCCCGCCGGAGTCCGAAGTCCCTGCAGCCCAAGAAGTGGATTTCCTGACTTCTCAAAGGCCATCGTGAGTCCCCAGTGAAGCTGAGGCCACTGGACCCCAAGAGTAACGAGGAACCGCGACCCCTGCGTACCGTGCACTATTGTCGAGTGCAACCCCTTCACAATGTTCCACGAACTTGTGCTTTGGACCACGTGTGGGCCCAGCCTCCAGCAGGAATTCCTCCTAAGATCAGAGGCCTACCACGTCCTGAGTGACCGTGGGCCCCTGTGAGCGGATCCTCCCAAGGCATCTTTGCGATCCCTTGCCAGCCGGCTTGTGGGTCCCCAGAAGACTCTATAAAGAAACCAAAGGGCTCTTCTGGTTGCTCCAGGCTTGCCCTGACTTACCCTTGCTGGGTGAGTTCCACAGACCTTGCTGGTCTGCGCCATTGTCTCTTCACACTTTCCCTGAGACTTGCTGTTACCAAGGCTTGGTGGCCCCAATCGAGTCGCCGACCCTGCCGTAAGCTGCAGACATTGTGGGAAACGCCGAATCCAGCTCCTGGTCATCGACGACGCCTCCTGGACCTCGTGGCTGAAGAATCAAGGCAACTGCAGATGACCTGAATCTTGCGACGATGGTGGGCATTCATCTTCCTTGCCCCGAGTCACTGCCAAGTGACTTTGAACACTGTCCCCTCTGCTTTCAGGTCTTCCATCCTCCGAATCCAGGCTTGGATTCCTCCGGACACTTCTCCTGTCGCCGCAAGCAGCAAGTCTTCACTGGCTCCCATTGAAAACGACGCCGCGACCCGACACCAAAGAACACCTATGCACCCGGCTCCCCTGGGTGAGGTAACTTCAGCACTATGGTGCTCCTGTGGGTGTGGGCCCTAGACCTACTTACCCTGTAAGTGACTTGCTTGTAGCTTCCCTCGAAGTGCCCTAAAACTCTAACTTTCCAAGTGCGACTATCGCACTGACTCGTACCTGGATCGCGTCTGTGTTAGACACACCGCGTCCAACTCCCTTGCAATACCATCTGTAACCGCGTCCTTCGACTCGTACAAGGACCGATCGGTGTGTTCGCCTCGAACACGCAAGGGACCTTTAACATTGATATCTCAATCGCGTCTGAGTGCATAGACTCGTACAGGATTCGCATCGGTGCCAGGTCACCGCGTCCGTCCCCTGTGGGTCTCCTACAACTACCTGGGGTGGTTCTTGGGGGTCCCTCGATTCTAGATGCCCTAGGTCTAGCAAACTAAGATTGTAATATTCAATTGTGCTAAACTTATCCTGATCATATTTGACTTGTACATATGTTCCTATCCTCTAATCTCATAAAGAGATTAGTAGAGAGTGTTTATTAATAAATACATATATATTTGATATATATACCTGTGTGGTGTCTTTTCATTTGGTGATTCAAGAGATTGTGTGGTAAAACAAGCTGCTTTACATTCCTTCAAGACTTAGCCTGAAGCCTGCTCTCCACAGCTACCACTAGGATATCTTTCTATAAAGGGTGTCTTAAACCTATCTACCGTAAGAGTCGAATTGTTCTGGTGCAAGGTGTCCACTTTAATTAGTGAACAGCATATACCAGGCCAACTTCTCACATTGGTGGGCAGCGTGTGGGATTCCAGCTTGCTATTGTTTTACCAGAAAATCTCTATTTGAATTACTAACTGAAAACCACTATAGGTACTTAAGGTACATATAAAGTCAAGCTTAGTATCGATAAGTTCTACTGAACTTAGAGCTGTGTGCCAAGGGATAGCACACCCTTTCTACAGCTCAAGCTAGTATCAGTAGGCCACAAACTAGTGTAGGTAGTACAACACTGCATAACACTAGAATGTCCTTAAAGGGTGGAACCAGTGGATCCACTCAGCCTCAGTATAAGGACATGGCTTTCTCTGACTTGAGAGCCATGTGTGTTGAAAGACACCTGAGACTAGGACAGAGTCCCTCAACCCTGCACCTGATAGATCTGCTGACAGCAGATGATCTTAGATTGGCTCTAGGAGCTAATGGGTCTGAATCAGTGGGTGGGTCAATTACAGTATCTGGGTCAGACGATGAAAATCCGAATGACCAGGACTCTGTGATTGAAGGGCCAGGCCTCAAGGGGCCTGAAAAGGACAGAGGAATTCTCCCTAAGAGAACTGACAGAGTGGACGAGAGGCATAGGTCCCCTTCCAGGGAATCTGAGCACTCTTATCACTCTGGCAGAGAATCTGTCTACCAGAAAAACTCCTACTTTCCCATAAGAGAGACCTCCTCTGAAAGAATGTGCAAACTGCTGCAGTATGAGGAAGCAAGAGTTGCACTCAGAACCAAGCAGTTGGCACTGGATAGAGAAGCCCTGGAGATCCAGAGAGCTTCTAGAAGAGAGGGGTTAGAACCCCTTGGTGGCAGCAACAGTGTCGCTAGAGGCAGGGAATCTATTCCAGACCATAGGAACCTGAGCAAGGTTGTTCCTCCCTACCAGAGTGGGGATGATATCCACAAGTGGATAACTGCTATGGAGAGGGCCTGTAGAGTACAGCAGGTCCCCCAGAAGCAGTGGGCAGCAATCTTGTGGCTCTCCTTTTCAGATAAAGGTAGAGACAAGCTCCTCACTGTTAGAGAAGAGGATGCTGATGATTATGAAGTCCTGAAGAGTGCACTAATAGATGGGTTTTGCTTAACCACTGAACAGTACAGGTTGAAGTTCAGAGATACCCAGAAGGCACAGACTCAGGACTGGACTGACTTTGTTGATTGTGCAACCAAGGCTCTGGAGGGTTGGCTGGTTGGCAGTAGGGTTACTGATTTCAAGGGATTGTATAATCTGATGATGAGAGAACAGATCCTTAATAATTGCCAGAACCAGTTGTTGCATCAGTACCTGGTGGACTCGGATCTGACCTCTCCCCAAGAATTGGGAAAGAAGGCAGACAAGTGGGTCAGAACCAGGGTGAGGCAGAAACCCCAGAACCAAGGGGGTGACACCAAGAAGCAAGATCCTAAGGGCTCTGAGAAAGGTGGGGATAAGTCAAAAGACCAGAAGTCTTCACAAGGGCCCCAAAAATCTGCATCTGGTGGGGAGTCACAACCCAACAAGGGAAAAGGCCAAAAGAAGCCCTGGTGCAAATTCTGTAAACAGAAGGGGCACTGGACTTCTGACTGTAACAAGTCCAAAGACCAAACCACCACCACTCCTGCCCCTAAGGCAACTGTTCCCCCTAGTTCAGCTACTGGTGGAGGTGGTACACAGAATAAGGGTGTAGTAGGGTTGACCCTGGGTTCTGAAGTGGACTCTGACCTAGTCAGAGTGCCCACTCAGGCAATGCTGATTTGTGAGGGAGACCTTAATATGTCCTTCCTAGTGAGTCCCAGTAATCTGGGCAAATACAAACAGCAGCCTGTAATAAATGGCAAACAGGCTTTGGCATTTAGGGACACAGGTGCTAGTGTCACCATGGTGGCAGAGGATCTTGTGGACCCTGGACAGATCATCCTGAGCGAACTGTACCAAGTGACCAATGCAAGCAACGTCAGGACCAACCATAGTCTGGCAGTTGTGAATTTCTCCTGGGGAGGGGTAACTGGCCTCAAGAAGGTTCTAGTCAGTGCAGACCTCCCTGTCGAATGTCTATTGGGCAATGATCTAGAGACTTCAGCCTGGTCTGAAGTAGAGTTATGGACTCATGCTGAGATGTTGGGCATCCCTGCAGAGGTATTTGCTGTGACCAGGTCACAAGCAAGAATGCATGACACTGAACCAGCTCTGGATCCTGGAACAATGGACCAGATGCTTCCCAAGAGGAGGAGCAGTAGGGTAAGGGCAGTGCCTTCCCCTCTGTCTCAGATCACAGATTCACCCCCAGAGGGAGGTGAAGCAGATCCTGAAGAAGGGACTGCCCCAGAGGGACTTGAGCCTGATCAGGTTGAGTTCTTGGGGTTAGGGGGCTCTTCCAGGGAAGATCTGAGGAAGGAGCAACAGTGCTGCCCCTCTCTTGAACCCCTCAGATAGCAGGCTGCTGCTGAGGCTGCTGGGAGTGCTAGTGGGTCCCATAAAGTTTATTGGGATGAGGGACTCCTATATTCTGAAGGTAGAGACCCAGCCCCTGGAGCCACCAGGAGGTTGGTAATACCTCAGAAGTTTAGGGGGTTCCTCTTGACCCTAGCACACGACATCCCTTTAGCAGGACACTTGGGCCAAAACAAGACCAGGGACAGGCTTGTTCCACATTTTCATTGGCCACATATGTCAGAGGACACAAAGGAGTTTTGTCGCTCCTGTGTCACATGCCAAGCCAGTGGTAAGGCAGGTGGCACAACAAAGGCCCCCCTCATACCACTACCTGTGGTGAGGGTACCCTTTGAAAGGGTAGGGATTGACATTGTTGGTCCCCTTGACCCTCAAACTGCATCTGGGCACAGGTTTATCCTGGTGGTAGTGGATCATGCCACCAGGTACCCAGAAGCAATTCCCCTAAGGACCACCACAGCCCCTGTGGTGGCAAGAGCCCTCATTGGAGTCTTCTCCAGAGTGGGTTTTCCAAAGGAGGTCATTTCTGACAGAGGTACCAACTTCATGTCAGGATATCTAAAAGCAATGTGGAAGGAGTGTGGTGTAACTTACAAGTTCACCACCCCTATCACCCACAATGCAATGGTTTAGTTGAACGCTTCAACAAAACCTTGAAAGGAATGATTAAAGGACTCCCAGAGAAGCTTAGGCGGAAATGGGACCTTCTTCTTCCTTGCCTGTTGTTTGCATACAGAGAGGTTCCACAGAAGGGGTTGGCTACAGCCCATTTGAGCTTCTGTTTGGACATCCTGTGAGAGGTCCACTGTGTTTGGTAAAAGAGGGCTGGGAGTTACCTCTCAAGCCCCCCAAACAAGATGTGATGGACTATGTACTTGGTCTCTGCTCCCGGATGGCAGAGTACATGAAAAAGGCAACCAAAAACCTAGAGGCCAGCCAAGAATTACAAAAGCTTGGCATGACCAAAGGCTGTACTGACTGTATACCAGCCAGGACAGAAGGTGTGGGTGTTGGAGCCTGTGGCCCCAGCAGCCCTCCAGGACAAGTGGAGTGGCCCCCATACAATAGTTGAACAGAAGGGAGAAGTCACCTACCTGGTGAATCTTGGAACTCCCAGGAGCCCCCTGAGGGTGCTTCATGTCAACAGATTAAAGCCATATGTTGACAGGGCTGACATGGGCTTGCTCATGGCAACTGATGAGGACCAGGAGGAGGAGAGTGACCCTCTCCCTGACCTGCTCTCTCAGAACCCTGATGATGGGTCAGTAGATGGTGTTGCTTTGGCAAGCAGCCTCACTGACCATCAGCAAACTGAGTGCAGACAAGTTCTGCAACAGTTTAGACATATGTTTAGCCTGACCCCTAGTCAGACTTCCTCGTGCACCCACGAGGTGGACACTGGAGACAGTCTGCCTGTCAAGAATAAAATCTACAGGCAACCTGACCATGTCAGGGACTGTATCAGGACTGAAGTCTAGAAAATGTTGGAGCTTGGTGTAATTGAGCCTTCAGATAGCCCTTGGGCTAGCCCAGTAGTCCTGGTACCCAAGCCTCATACCCAGGGTGGTAAGAAAGAAATGAGGTTTTGTGTAGACTACAGAGGCCTCAATGCAGTCACTAGGACTGATGCCTATCCCATACCAAGGGCAGATGAGCTGATTGATACTTTGGCCTCAGCCAAGTATCTAAGCCCGTTGACCTGACAGCTGGCTACTGGCAGATCAGGTTAGCTGATGATGCAAAAGCCAAAACAGCATTTTCGACCCCTGGTGGGCACTACCACTTTGTGGTGATGCCCTTTGGATTGAAAAATGCACCTGCCACTTTTCAGAGGTTGGTGAATAAAGTTCTGACAGGGATGGAAACTTATTGCTCAGCTTATCTAGATGATATTGCTGTCTTTAGTTCCTCCTGGCAGGATCACCTGGTCCACCTCAGGAATGTTTTGGAGGCCCTGCAGAAAGCAGGCCTCACTATCAAGGGCACTAAGTGCCAGATAGGGCAGAGTCAGGTTGTGTACCTGGGCCACCTTGTAGGTGGAGGCCAGGTTCAGCCTTTACAGAGCAAAATCCAAACCATAATGGAATGGGTTGCTCCAACCACCCAGACACAGGTGAGAGCCTTCTTAGGCCTGTCTGGGTACTATAGGAGGTTTGTCAAGGGATATGGATCTATAGTGACCCCCTTGAATGATCTGACCTCAAAGAAAATGCCAAAAAGGTTCAGTGGACAGCTAGCTGTCAAAAGGCATTTGAAGACCTAAAGCAGGCCATGTGCACTGCCCCCATCTTACAGAGTCCAGACTACACCAAAAAGTTCATTGTCCAAACAGATGCTTCTGAGCTGGGTGTGGGAGCTGTACTGTCTCAACTGAATGATGAAGGTCAAGACCAGCCAGTAGCTTTTATTAGCAGAAGGCTGACCCCTAGAGAGAAACATTGGTCAGCTATAGAGAGGAGGCCTTTGCTGTGGTGTGGACCCTGAAGAAGCTGAGGCCATACTTGTTTGGTACTCACTTCATAGTTCAGACCGACCACAAGCCCCTCCTATGGCTTAAACAAATGAAAGGAGAAAACCCAAAACTTTTGAGGTGGTCCATTTCCCTACAGGGGATGGACTATACAGTGGAACATAGACCTGGGACCCAACATGCCAATGCAGATGGACTCTCAAGGTATTTCCACTTTGAACACGAAGACTCAACTGGTCAAGGTTAGTTTAGTGTCCCTGCGTTTGGGGGGTTGTGTAGGAGAGTAGGATCTGCCTCTTATGTTGCCCCCACTTTTTTTCTGATGTTTACACTGGTTTCTGGCTATAGGCTGGCTGGGCCCCTGCTAATCAGGGCCCCAGCCTCTCTGTTCTCTCTAAACGACTTGGAGTGCACTCTAGGTGCACTAGTGATTGGATACTGAGTCCCTAGTATATGGTACCTTAGGTACCAAGGGCATAGGTACTTCACAGGCCTACCAGGGGCTGCAGCATGTATTATGCCACCCCTGGGAAGCAGACTAAATCTGACACCACAGGCCTGCTACTGCAGCCTGGGTGAGGAAGTGCTAGCACCCCTCACTGAGATATAGGTCCCCTATATCTCTCCTACACACACATATAAACCTATCAGTCACCCCTAAGGCAGGCCCTATCAATCCTGAGGGCAGGGTGCTTGGCTTCTATGTGAGGGGGTGCCTCTGCCTGAGCAGGGCCCCTCTGCAGCTCTCAGAGTCCATTCTCTGGTGCTGTTTGTGGATGCGGTTAAACCATATACTTTTAAGTGCATTATATCCTCGCGGTAAAATGCTAACTTTGGAATGGCTGCATCGAAACATGTCGTGTTTGGTGTCAAACACCTTGGAATACTACCCCCCGCCAGTCCTGGCGGTGGGGGTAGCATTCCACCCTTCTAGAAGGATAGACATGTAGCTACTGTGGAAACGCGGTAGAATCCTGCAGAGCCCTGGCATCACAAAATGGATGCCACCAGTCACAGACACTGGGCTGCCCTCCTGCTGATGACCAACACTCGCAGTGGAGGGAGCCCAACAATAGATATCCTGTCCCAAGGGGTGTGACCACCTTCCAGACAGGGTTTAGTGTATTGGGGCTGGGTGGGTGCACTCTTAGAGTGCTTTGAAGTCCTGCACTGGGGGAGCAGAAGGCTCCTCTGTGCATATGCCAGTTCAAACCGGCTCAGGGGCTACCTGTCCCTGCTCTGGTGCGAAACTGGACAAAGGGAAGTGGGTGTAGCCACCCACTCCCCTGACCCTCCCATAGGTAGGGTCATAGAGATAGTCCCTCCCCTTCTTTTGGTATAAGAGGGGGAACCTGTGCATTGCACCCCAGATTTCCCTGGACGACGCTCTACAAGAAGAATCCCGGACCTTCGACGTTCCACTACCTTTGGAAGACTGAAGAATCTCCCTTGGAGTCAAGGAGTGACTCCCCTGCTTGGCAGGCACCAAAAACTACAAACGACGGTCGCAAACTATGCCACTCGCCCTGGAGTCCGAAGTCCCTGCAGCTGAAGAAGTGGATTTCCTGACTTCTCAAAGGCCATCGTGAGTCCCCAGCGAAGCTGAGGCCAGTGGACCCCAAGAGTAACGAGGAACCGCGACCCCTGGGTACCGTGCACTATTGTCGAGTGCAACCCCTTCACAACATTCCACGAACTTGTGCTTTGGACCACGTGTGGGCCCAGCCTCCAGCAGGAATCCCTCCTAAGATCAGAGGCCTACCACGTCTTGAGTGACCGTGGGCCCCTGTGAGCGGATCCTCCCGAGGTGTCTTCGCGATCCCTTGCCAGCTGGCTTGTGCGTCCCCAGAAGACTCTATAAAGAAACCAAAGGGCTCCCCTGGTTGCTCCAGGCCTGCCCTGACTTACCCTTGCTGGGTGAGTTCCACATACCTTGCTGGTCTGCGCCATTGTCTCTTCACACTTTCCCTGAGACTTGCTGTTACCAAGGCTTGGTGGCCCCAATCGAGTCGTCGACCCTGCCGTAAGCTGTAGACATTGTGGGACACGCCGAATCCAGCTCCTGGTTGTCGACGACGCCTCCTGGACCTCATGGCTGAAGAATCAAGGCAACCGCGGACGACCTGAATCTTGCAATGACGGTGGGCATTCATCTTCCTTGCCCCGAGTCACTGCCAAGTGACTTTGAACACTGTCCCCTCTGCTTTCAGGTCTTCCATCCTCCGAATCCAGGCTTGGATTCCTCCGGACACTTCTCCTGTCGCCGCAAGCAGCAAGTCTTCACTGGCTCCCATTGAAAACGACGCCGCGACCCGACACCAAAGAACACCTATGCACCCGGCTCCCCTGGGTGAGGTAACTTCAGCACTACGGTGCTCCTGTGGGTGTGGGCCCTAGAACTACTTACCCTGTAAGTGACTTGCTTGTAGCTTCCCTCAAAGTGCCCTAAAACTCTAACTTTCCAAGTGCGACTATCGCACTGACTCGTACCTGGTTCGCGTCTGTGTTAGACACACCGCGTCCAACTCCCTTGCAATACCATCTTTAACCACGTCCTTCGACTCGTACAAGGACCGATCGGTGTGTTCGCCTCGAACACGCAAGGGACCTTTAACATTGATATCTCAATCGCGTTTGAGTGCATAGACTCGTACAGGATTCGCATCGGTGCCAGGTCACTGCGTCCGTCCCCTGTGGGTCTCCTACAACTACCTGGGGTGGTTCTTGGGGGTCCCTCGATTCTAGATGCCCTAGACCTAGGTCTAGCAAACTAAGATTGTAATATTCAATTGTGCTAAACTTATCCTGATCATATTTGACTTGTACATATGTTCCTATCCTCTAATCTCATAAAGAGATTAGTAGAGAGTGTTTATTAATAAATACATATATATTTGATATATATACCTGTGTGGTGTCTTTTCATTTGGTGATTCAAGAGATTGTGTGGTAAAACAAGCTGCTTTACATTCCTTCAAGACTTAGCCTGAAGGCTGCTCTCCACAGCTACCACTAGGATAGCTTTCTATAAAGGGTGTCTTAAACCTATCTACCATAAGAGTCGAATTGTTCTGGTGCAAGGTGTCCACTTTAATTAGTGAACAGAATATACCAGGCCAACTTCTCACAGCTTTATTCTCTCTTTCTATCTTTCCTTCTCTCCTTCTCTCTTTCTGTCTAGGCATCTTTCATTCTTGCTTTCTTTCTTTTTTTCTTTCTTTCCGTCTTTCTTTCCTTCTCTCTTTCCTTCTTTCTTTCTCTTTATTTCCTCCTTTTCTCTATTGCCTTCATTCAATCTTTTATTCTTTAATTCCATCTTTCCTTCTCTCTTTCCATCTCTTTCTCTTTATTTCTTCTCCTTCTCTTTCTTTCTCTTTCCTGCACTCATTCTCTCCTTCTCTTTCTTTATGTCTTTCCTTCTCTTGTTTTCTTTCCTTACCTCTTTCTTTCCTTCTCTTTCTTTCTTACTTCTTCTCTTTCCTTCTCCCTTCCTTCTCTTTCCTTCCTTCTCTCTTTTCTTCTCTTTCTTTCCTTCTCTCTTTATTTCCCTCTATTTCCTTCTCTTTTGCCCTCTCTCTTTCTTTATTTACTTCTGTCAAGAGGCTTGCAGCCAATGCCAGACTGTTTTTTTTTAAGTAGTTCCCTTCAGTGCCAGGGAGTACTATCATAATGTGTGTTCTTTCGGAGACCCAAAAACTTTTTTGCCTGTAGTAATGGTTTTCTTTTTTTTTAGACTGATGAGGGCCTGGCATATTCCCAAACGATAGTATTTTACAAAAACCATGACAAAACAAGAATTGCTAGAATGCTGGTCGGCCAACACCAGACCAATTGCCATTGCCAATGCTTGTTTGGCATTTGCTTTGTGTGATATCTATGCTTACATATATGCCTCCCTTACCTGATCAGAAAATGCATTTTGAAATATTTAAATTTAGACTAGACCTTAACCCCTTATTTAAAATGTGGAAACATTGATGTATTTTATATGTAAAATGAACTTGTTGTCATACTTTGTTAGATTATTTTTGCACCACCTTATATTTTCAATTTTAGAAACCTACATTTTTGAACATTTTACAATGGCCATATCGTCTGCAAATAGTCTCCTCGTGGAAATGTGTTATTTAGATGTTGCTACTGAGTTAGGTCGTTTTTAGGTCGAGCTAGACAGCGCATGTTGTCTCTTCGAGACCTGCTGTAATTAGTTTGTGGGCATCAAGTCCATCCACTTGACATTGCTTTTCATTTGTCTATGTCAGTTTCCTTTAAAAATTCTTGCTTGCTAGTGATCAGTTCTGCTGCTTTGTCCCTCCTTTCTCTCTTGTTTTCCTCCCACAGAGCGGGGCTTAGTACTGTCTCATTCCACTTTGGTTCTTTATCTGTTCTTTGGGGGACTATTTTTTTCTTGGTTTCCTGATCTGTTACTGTTTGTCTGTGTTCAGCTTCAGCTCCCTATCTGCTTACATTTAAATACAACATTCTTCCTCCCACCTCCTCTCAATTCCATAGTAGTGTTACTGCTGCCTCCCCTGCCCTGCCTCCCACTCCATTGCTTTTTGTTTTTGGTTAAGCCTACAGCGCTTGTAAATCATGTCTTATCCCCTTACATGTGCTGTACATTTAAAGATCGAGGCCATATGTTACCATCAGCTTTCTGCGTGGCCTCTTTCCTTGCACTGTTGCTGAGTTTTTAACGGGCACTGCCCTCAGAGTAAACTTCCCGGCAGGCATGAACACTGCCTTGGCTGTGGGAGCGCATTCACTTCAATGCTGACTTATTTACATCCAGCAGTTTTTAGAAGTGCCTGCGCAGTTAAATCCTGGCTGGAAGCTTTGGTTGTGTGCACGCGCACACTTCTGCTAGAGGTTCACCGTGGTATTATATATGTGATCGAATTTTCCCCAGGCCATCCGATCTACCACCCCCTCCCACCCTTCGCTGGTTGTTTACTTGAGTCACCAGTCCCTCCTTTCCTCCTCTCACGTCTGTGCTTTTTACTCACGCCCTGTCTCCTTTGTGTTGCTACTCACTAACGCCCCCCTCCGCCAATACAATGCCCTTGTTATTGTACGATGATTTTGCCCTGTACTGTAGTTCTGTTTTCAAGCTGCCCTTGGCAGTTCTTCGGGTGAATGGCGTGTGATCTCTTTAAAAGTTAATTGCCAGACTCACATTTTCCGCTCCATCATCGGAGTGAATACCGCAAACAACGCAAAGGATTTAGCAACTCTTGCCTCTAGGAGCAGCCCAGTGAACAAATAATGTTGCTGTAGTGTTTGGCATCAGAGTACAGAAGACCGCAAAACCCAGAGCTACAGTGTAGATCGGTTTCATTTGAATACAATATGTGATGTAAGAAAAAGATGAACAGATGCACTCTCTTTATTCTGAAAACAACGAAAACTGAATCGCCGAACACACCACCTTCCGCCCCTGGCTGCTTCTGATGCTAAACCCCTCCTCCCCCGACCCTGCTTTCACTATTTTTGCAGTAAGCACTCAAGGGCTTGTGCTGCTGACGGCTCTGTAAGTCTTTATTTTCTAACCTCCCTGTAAGTCTTTTTATCTTCTAATCCTCGTTATCATTCATTGTGTGCCGCTAGTGCAGCTGACACTCAAGCTGCGTTGATGAAGAGCGGCAGGGAAACAGCATCTTTGGTGCTTTAGACCGCCAAGTGCCACCCGTCATGTACACAATAGGCAGGTTTACGAAATCTATGTTAGATCTGTAGGTGAACGCTCGGTTGCACTGCGGGGCTGGCACAAATAGGGCTTCGCTTCCGCAGGAAGGAAGACACATTGAGGTTAGACAAATAAACAGTGCTTCCAAATAAGATGGCCTTGAATTCACTTTTATTTATTCTGTGTGGAAAGTTGTGGCTTTTTTTGTGAGCATTGCTCTTAGCAAAAAAATTAACACAGACCTATTTGAGTGAGGATGTTGTGCAACATAAAGCGCAACACTGCCCCATACATCTGCACACGCTCTGCTGCGTATGTGTAATGTAAAAAGAACAGTTGATGGACAGAATGCAGAACACTGTCATACATTCACCCCAGTACAGAGATCTGGGCCTAAATCCATCGTTTTTTTGCTCACCATGCCATTCCAGTTTGAACCCAGCCATATGTAAATCAGTCTTGACCCTGTGCCTCATGTGAACAGTCCAGAACGAACTGCCAAGCCAGGTCCTCCCTGGACTGGAAACAAGCCTCCTAGTACCGGTTTCGGGGTTTCACCCCTCATCAGCCAGGATAGCTTGACTCCAGTGGCATGGAGAGCATGGGACCCACGTCTGGGCATACCCGTCCCACTCGGGGTGACAAGTGCAAAAAGAATAGTTGATGGACAGTATGCAGAACAATGTCATACATTCACCCCAGTACAGATATCTGGGCCTAAATCCATCGTTTTTTTGCTCACCATGCCATTCCAGTTTGAACCCAGCCAAATGCAAATCAGTCTTGACCCTGTGCCTCATGGGAAAAGTCCAGCCCGAACTGCCAAGCCAGGTCCTCCCTGGACTGGAAACAAGCATCCTCAATCGTGTGTCTTTTGCTTCCTCACCCTAAGTGTGCCGGGTATGCCCAGATGTGGGTCCCGGGCTCACTGTGCCACTGGATTCAAGCTATCCTGGCTGATATGGGGTGAAACCCCGAAACTGGTCCTAGGATGCTTGTTTCCGTTCCAGGGAGGACCTGGCTTGGCAGTTCGTGCTGGACTGTTCCCATAAGGCATCGGGGCAATATTGATTTGCTTATGGCCAGGTCTAAACTGGGGTGGCATTGTGAGCAAAAGAATGATGTATTTAACCTAGATCTCTTGACTGGGGGTGAATGTTTTGATTTGTTCTGCAGTCCGTCCATCAATTGTGTGTCTTTTGCTTCCTCGCATATGTGTAATGTGGCACACCCTTAATCTTATTAATTGAAAATGGCACTAACTCCCTGCCTCTATACGAAAGAAATGTGGTCTGCTGAGGATTCGGATCTTGGCTTCTAAACTTTCGCTGCTTCACCTAAAATGTGGGTCACAGACCAAACACAAATCAACCTCCTTGTATCCCAGTGCCAGGATCTTCCCAAACCACAGCTCCTAAAAGTTCTGTTATAAACAAACAAGCACCCTGCATGTTCTTGAAGCGCTCACCAGTGATTCACTTCCTGCTCTGGCACTGTACATGCCTCACTCAGCACTGCACACTGCTCACTGAGCGCCGTTAGAACAGATTTTCTTCTACAGAAGTCACAATTAGCTTTATTGCTTTCTTCCAAAATACTTTCTCTGTTTTTAGTTCAGCTACATTCGATGTAGTGACACGAGGGTTGGTCTCACCCTACATTTGCAGAATAACCACTAAATACATTAACAATTCCCATTTACATTAAGGTGCATCCTGTTGGTGTACTAAAGAGCTGGTCCTCATGGGCAGTCGTGCCACAAACCATTCTTGTTAAGTGGCAGCAGCACAACCCATCCCCTCCTTTACAAGCTCATAATCTGCCTTTATATAGAACAGGCCCTGGCTGTGCAGGGACCGGCGTCATCCAGTGCAGGATGAGTCAGTCTGAGCTGTAATCATGATTAGAACCTCCTATGGGCATATATGCACAGACTGTAACACCTCAGTGTGGTCTAAGAATTACTTCCAGTTTTCCAAAGTCTCCTACGCACACAGGGGCATATGTACAATCCCCTATCACCACCACAGCGTCACTTTTTCCGACGTTGTGGTGGCGATAGGGGCTTAGCCTTATTTACCTGCCTTGCAAAGAAGGCCCCCTTTCACGCTATGCTTAGCGTGTAAGGGGTGGGCAGTGGGTGTTGCGGTGGGCGTTCCACCCCAACACCAATTGATTTTGACACTGCCCCCTATGTACAAAGGCAGCGAACATAGGAGGCAGCGCCAAATTAAGACCAGGGAAAACCTGGTCTTAACTTGGCGAAACGAGGAGAAATGCATTATTTCTCCTTGTTTTTGCTTTTTCCATGTGTGCTGCCTTGTGCAGCACACATTGAAAAAGCAAACTGCCATGGATTGTTCATGTACAGAAAGGTCCCCCCCTTCCTGTACATAAACAATGCGTTTAAAAAATGCCATTTTGTGACTTTCATGTGTGCTGCATGAAGCAGCACACATAAAAGTGACAAAATGGCATTTTAGGATTGTTTATGTGCAGGAAGGGACACCTTCCTACACATAAACAATCCTCCCCTGCATGCAGACACCCTTGCACTATGGTGCAAGGATGCCTGCTTTGGCGCTACACTGCTAAGTGCAGTGCCAGCACAGGGGGAAACGTAAGGCTGCACCATATCCTTGTAAATATGGTGCAGCCTTGCGTTTCAGAAGTGGCTGAGTGAGGCGTTAAGCCATGGCGGCTAACGCCTCACTGTGCCACTTCCTCGTACATATGCCCCACAGTTGTTTGTCCTTTATTTTCTCCCTTTGACTCATTGAAATGGCTTCTACATGTGTGGCTGTGAATATAGAAGCATAGACCCAGCAGAAAACAAAGGGGCCTTCTACATGTAAAATATTTCTACTGGTAAAATAAAAGTAAAACAAATCTAATATGCAACAACAGACACCAAACTACAGTGTGAAGATGGAGCTGGAATCAATTGGGATTTATTCATCGCTGACCTTTAGGTGACCAAAATCCCATAAAGCATATATGTCTGCAAACAAATCCAGCAAAATACATTTACAGTTGGCCAACTGGAATGCACACCAGACTGAGCATGAGAAACGGTCCTTCAGACATTTGCTCTCAAAATGAAAGAAAAGGCAAGTCAACTAATGAAAACATACACTTGCCATCACCTTCAAGGTGCGTTGCAATCAGCCAGGCCAGCCCTGAGTTTAGTCAGCACACTGTGTGTGTATGGTGAGATTGAGCTCTGCTTACCAGTGTGATCTAATATCCATGGATTTTCTCAATAGGCAATGTACTGCAAATCATGAGAGATCATGAGAGATTGGTGGTATGCAATAGAAAACATAATATGGCAACTTTTGTGCAGGAAGCAACATTACAACCCCAATAATCAATTGGCGCTTGTTGGAAAAACTAAAAAAAAAATTATTGCATGGTGAAAATCCGGGTCTTGAATAATGTTCCTGCACCATTTTGCAGCAAGTGTAAAACTAGTTAAGAAAATGCAGCTTTCCGAGTTTATTTCCTATATGGGCTCCACTCTTTTCTCTGACCAACAGCTTGAACCTTTGCTGTAGTAGTTAAATCAAGGGAAGGAGACTGGGGTTGACAGAGTCCTCCCATTACATTTAGAGGAGGCTCCATCCCTTTAGAACAAAGCCCAGGAAGGATGAGAAGTGTTTGTTGTGTCACCTTGTAGCAAGTCACAGTGTACGCTCACTTTTTCTGGTCTATGGTATGCCATAAAGTTCAAATGTGATTTGTCCCAACTGGAGGTCGTCTCTGGAGCGCCTAAATTTTGCCCCGTCTCCATAATAGATTTATTTATTTGCAAAGCCCAGATTTGGGGAAAGAATTATTGGGGAGAGGCAGTAGAGCAGATGGTCCTTCAATTTTACACTTCCTTGTTAATGTAATTGCAAACAATAGTTGTTCAGGGTTTGTGGACTTAATGTGCTAGTGTAATCAGACGCCCTTCTACGAACGCTTGATAAATAAATCTGCTGTGGTGAGACACTAGTTGTCTATGCCAAAATAGATCTGTGGCCAGACCAAGATTGTGGACCAAAGAGCACAAAACACTGATTTACTCCAGCATAATTAGTAGAATATATTTTAAGGAGGCTCTCTCCTTCTGCTCACAGTCGGTAGCCTTCTCCTTCTATCCCGCCTTCTCTCTCTGTCACCCGCCTCCCCTCTCTCTCTCTCCACTTTGACTGTCTTTTTCTTTCACTATCTCAACACTATCTCTTCCTTTGTCTACTCTCTCCATCCTGCCCTTCCTCTCTTTCTTCCCATTTTCTTTTTCTCCTGCTGCTTTTCTGTCTTCCCTTCTCTTCTTCTTTCATTCCGCCTAACCTACAACTGGTACCTCTGGTGAGGGACTACGGTTCCTTAACAAAGGGGGTGAGCTTGGACTAAGCAAGAACAGTTAATTTAGGAGGGAATGTGGATTAATGTCTTGATTACTAGTTAGACAGCAGATCACTTCCACCAACCCCGTCAGCTCTCCCCACACACCCACTGCCCCACTCATCTCTCCCTCACACTGCCACTACCCACTATCATCTCACAATACCACTGCCCCTTTCATCCCTCCCTCCCTCACTCTCCCTGTCTCCTCTCTATACTGCCAGCTCACACATATGGCCTTCCGGTACCTCCTCACGCTGTGCACAGGTACACCCCTCTCCTTTCTTCTCCCCCACTCTAGGTGCCTCTCCCACTTGTCCCTCTGTCTCTCTCACTGATAATCTCTCACACACCTCTCTCTCACTCTCTCACGCACTCTTCCCACTTCAAGCACAATTTCTTTCCCATGCCTTTTCAAGGTTTTCCTCCCTCAAACCCACACTCTCCTCTTCTTCTTATGGTGTCTCCTGCATACACAGGTCCTCCCTCTTTTTGCGTGTGTGGCCTGCTCTCTCCTTCTTTCTCTCTTTCTCACACACTCTTTGGGTTCCTCTGTCTCGAGTTCATTCACCACTTCCTACACAAACTACCTATGCCTCTCTATTTTCCTTTCTATCTATTCTGTGCAGCTCTCACCCCTATCTATTCACTATGCCACATAATTCCACTACACTAATACACTCCATACAATTCCACCCCACACAATTCCACAACTAACATTTCCAATACAACCCACATAATTCCACTCCACACCACATACATCCACTACACTCCAAACCAAAATACATAGGTAAAAAACATTCTCATTTACAGCGCCAATAGCTCTAACTCTCGCAAATGCGAGATCTATTACATTGCAAATGCATGTTTTAATTGCCTCCAAAAAGAATGTGTCTTAATTTGATGGTTTCAACCTTGTCTAGCAATTTTGTATTTTCCTGATTTAGGAGCTTTGTTATTTTACTTTAAATGTAATAGTCTGCAATCTTAATAAACACAATTTAAAATCTGAAATCACAGTAAAGAATGCAATTTTGTTAAAGGTTCACCTGTCTTTCACAGTCAAAAAAATTACTTCTCTGGATGACTCTACACTTTTAGACCTAGCACTTTTTATCAAATTAGACACATTTTACTTTCGATACCAAATATTTTTGGGGCAAGGGTTGGTTTAACAAATGTGGCACGTATAATTTTCTTCACATGAAGAAAAACAAAATGCCCATCCCACCAACGTTTATTAATGTATTTGCAGTTCTAATTGCAGTCATAAAGTCACTGACATATAGCAAAACCTAGTTTTTTACATCCCCAATATTGCTGGCCTCGTGGAAGGTGGGGCCATGAGGAAGGAAGGGGAAGAAAGGATCCAGTCAGGAGGGTTATATCTAACCTCCTTCATGATGTCAATTCAGCCATCACATTCTATATGGATTTTATAGGTGCACTGCACTCCTGTACAGCCGGCCTGAATATTTTTCCCTGAGTAACCTGAGGGCCCAATCCCCGTCCTAATCAAGACCCAAAGAAAATAGCAAAAGGGCGGCTATAAAAAAGAGGAGTTGTGTGTGCCCTGGTTGTTTACACCATGCCAATGCACACCTTCTTATCCGTGGTGGTCTGGGAGTTAAAGAAAGCCCTGGAAAATGTGTTAATACCAGTCCCATATTGTACTGTGTGAGTTTTCATGTACCTGTGATTTCGTCAGAAGCAGGGCGATGAAGGTTCCCAAGGTTCCTCATCCATCACCCCTGAGTTTGGTTTCTAGGGAATACACCAGGTAGTGAAAAGAAATGGGGAAATAGTATTTTGAACATTAAGGGCCTGATTATGGTGTTGGTCGGTCAGACCACCGACGGCTATCGTGACGGTCAGGAGACAACCCAACAAGCAGTTGGCAGTCTGACTGCCGAATTACGATGTGACCGCCAGGCTGGTGGTTGCAAAGTATTTCTTTACATGGCGGCTTATGCTGCAGCCCAGGAAAATGGCCACAGCAATAGCTGCCATGTAAAGGAGCATCTCCTGCACGTCCATGCATGGTGCATGGCACACGGTGCATGGAGGTGCATGGTGGTACCACATGTGCCCCCGGGCCACTTCACAGTGGCCCAAGATGGAAGAGGGCTGTGTTTGGGGCCCCCAAAATCCGTTTCTGACAGTGGCCTTTCTGACATGAAAAGGCTGTCAGAAAGGGATATCCTAATCCCGACTGCGGTGCCTGCCGCAGCACCACCTACATTCGGTATTGCGATTCCGACCACCGCCCGATGGGATTACTGATCCTGCCAGAGGCAGCCGTCTTCCCTCTGACCATTTAAGGTCTGACTGGCTGGATTGTAATTTAATGGTCGGACCGAAGGGCTGTCGGTCGGTCGGGTGGACCGCCACTGACGGCCTGTCGGTGGCTGTCCGACCGACATAATAAAAAGACCCCAAGTCACATGATGCAAAGTAATATAATCCCTGAACGCAAAGTGCTGGTGCAATGCCTTCAAGAATAGTAATCCAATACTAATTGTTTTTCAGGAATGTTTTATTTGTCAATATATACTTCAAAACTTCATTAATCTACATGCGCATCCAAATTTCTTTTTCAGGGGCACACACTGTGTAGTCTACAACAGAACAATTTCATAGAAAAACAAATCATTCATGATTATAAGAAAACCTCAATCAATCATTCAGCAAAAGTCATAATTAAATCCCATATGTGAACCATGCTAAACAAGGACTTTGGTGTCTGAAATGTATTGGGCATGACATGGTCAATATGAGAATTACTACATATTCAAATAATGATGATTGAATGGATACACACATGGATTAACGAAGTGTTGAAGTATATAAATTGATAAATAAACATTGCTGAAAAAGAATTAGAACTGGATTGTGATTCTTGAAGGCATTACGTCGCAACAAACACTGTGCGTTCAGGGATTATATGATTTTGCCTCATATAACTCGATGTTCATTACTCAGCAGGCTATGGACAGACAGTCTATTCGAACAGCACGTGGAGTATGGAAAATAGCACAGTTGATTAACTTCAAGTGGTGTGCTGTATGAATAGGATATTGCACTGAAATAGTATTTTGGACAGGTTGATTTTCGGTCTGGTCCCATGTTGACACCAGCTGTGTATGTTGCAAGTGGAAGGCCTGTGACAGAAACATATATGAGTTGTAAATACAATGCAGGTTACGACTCTGTCAATCTATCAGGGGCGGCTCCTATGCAATGTTATCATCATTTAATTTTTCCGTGCTGAGGCAGTTTTGTGGGGTGGGGCTAGGCTGGGCAGCAGAGGGGAGGAGTGGTGGCACCCTCCTAAGTGCACATGAATGTTTGGCCAGCCCTTTAGGGCTGGCCAAACATTCATGCGCACTTTGCATGTTCTCCACCCAGGCTGCATTAAGGCTTGGGTGGAGAACATGCCCAGGCTCCCATTCCCCATCTGGGCCCCGAACCACGCGCTCAGACCAATCACAATGCTCCACTGCAGCATTGTGATTGGCTTAGGGGAGCCTGGGTGCTTTCTGTTCCAACGGAAGCCAGGATGAGAACGAGAGTACGGAAGAGAGGCGGCGGCCAGCCAGTTGGCAGGTAAGTGATTTTTTTTATTTTTAACACCCCTCCCTCCCCTCTTTCCCATCCTTCCCTACCTCCCCGCCCCACTACTGGTTCGCGGGAGCAGCCGCGACTACAATCTATTCCCAAAACCTCATTCTACCAACTCAATGAACAGTAATTGTGCATTTGGCCTACTGGATAAGTATCTCTTTATGCCTTAGGGATTTGACTCTCATACTTGAGAAATCCAGTAGATTCTATGTTCACAGAAGTAAACCTCTTCCTTTCTGTCAAAAGTTAGGAGCAAGTGATTAATATGCTACATGATTAGTTCCAACTGTGTTTTCATTACACAGCGGTTGACCACAATATTCTCCCACTGTGGCAAGGGTCGCTCGTCTGGCTGTTTCATCACCAATACCTCACAGAGAGGGCAATGGCAAGACCCTGTGAGATTTGGCAGCTTCCATCCCTCCCATCATTTCCAGAGCTCCCATAGGGTCAGAGGAAGTTGCCGCAGCTGCGCCCTAGGATCAACCCAAGGTAAGGAAACTCTTTTCTTCCCAATTAAAGGTGGGAGGGCATCAGACTCTATTCCACGAGATTTGTTGGGAGACAACTTCCAATGCATAGGTCCTCCAGACTGTCCAGGGATTCCGTATAGAGTTCCTGGGGACCCCAGCCCAACGCTCCAGGCCACAGTCTCTATGGTTTTCTCAGGTCCTATCTTCTCTCATAAATCAATAGGTGTTGGATCTTTTGTGAAAAGGCGCAATTGCTCCTTCAGTCCTCCACCCAAGCAGGTTTGTGAGCAACATTTTTCGGATGGAGAAGAAAGATGGGGGTCAGTGTTTAAAGGAGTTCAATGAGTGGCTGGTGTAGCGCCACTTCAAGGTGGAACATTGCAACAGACAGGGGCAGCCCTGTACCCCAAACCTGGGGCCAATAAACAATATGAAAGAAACAATGGTTCAGGGAATATTTAAAACAGAGAAAAACAATTGTAACCCATAACGACCCAACAAATATAAAACACATTTTCAAAAGAAAAAAATTATAATACACTACCCACAGTCATTTATCAAAAGAGAAGTTTGTTAATAAATGAGGACAAAATACACAATAAAATTGAACAAGAATAAACTGGTGCTCACAAGGCTACACAAACATACAAATGAAGAAGTACAAACTTAGGTGTAAATGAAAAAACAATGGCAGAGGGAAAAATAATGAAAATAAGTTTGTCAAATGACAAAAACAAAACACAATATATACTTCCTCTTTATTTTGCCAAAGGTAAGCGTCAATGGCATTTTTACCTAATTACTTATCAGGTCATCATCAGGACAAAACCAAACGTAGAGAGCAACCATCAATTTTCAATCTGTAAATAAGGGCAATTACATTAAAACTGGGATACCAAATGAAAGAATTTGTTTGGGTTATAGCCAATAAATGGGACCATGACACAAGACCACTCAACTAAGTGTTATGCATACCATGGTAAGGAGTGGAGATGAAAAAAACATCATCCATTGTGAGTTTATTTTATACAACCGAAGTTTGGATAGTGAAACTTAGGGTAGTAATCACAAGGATACAGCCACCAAAGTCGTATTTACCATATTAAATTTAAAAAAATTACATTAAATTGTTTTGAGTCCTTCTTTAAACCATCGGCTCGCCGATCAGTTATACGTTATCAGCAGCCACGCTGAATAGTGGTCTAACTCACACGCATGCGCCATAGATACAAGCTTGTTGTAATTGCAGAGTCCTGCGATTCAGTGGGACACGGTCTTTTACTATACAACAATTCTTTTTACCTTATCCTCTTCATTACTGGCTTTGCAATGGTTGAAGGCCCACCATCTTCGGAAAGGCTTGACTTGTTTGGCTACAATACTGGAGGAAGCCAAGGGGGAAATAGAATGGTAGTTGACACACATGGAGGCCTGGAACGGCAGGGCCATCTTTGGTTCCAGTCCAGAGATCGTGATAGAGTCCAAAGCCAGGTTTGCCGGTGTATCCACAGGAGAAAAATGGTCTTCAGAAGAGCAGTCTCTGCATATAAATTGCCTGGAGCTCCAAGTGGCCTCCTTTGCGGTTCATTGCTGGATGCAGGACAGAGTGAGTTGTTTGGTTCTGCATACAGGACAACATATCAGCGATAAGATACATCAACCGATTGGGAGGTCCAGGGTCCAAAAATGCAAGCGGATCTGGCAAAGGGATTTTGTCACTGCTACCTAGAGCGCGACATCTCAGTGACAGCTGAGTTCCTTCCGGAGAAGTCAAATGAGGTGGTAGATTGGCACTTCCAACATCATCAGGACTTCAGTGCATGGCAATTGCATCCAGTGGTGTTTCACATGGTCCAGAGCCTCTGGGGACATCTCGCTTCGACGGCTAGCTAAGTTGTTTCTTTTGCTGGCGACCGGACACTCAAGTGTAGATGATGGATGCCCCCTGTTTATCCCAGTAATTAATTCTAGGGGACCTGAAACAAACAATAGCACCGACGGCTTTGCCCAGAGGAGTCCCACAATAATAACAACAGATACAATGGGACTGGATATCCTAAGTACCAATATAAGTATGGAACCTGACGGGGCTATAACTAAAGCCGGATTACACGAATTAACTGCATCCCAAATACTATTCTGGAATGTTGCAGGGCTGTCCCTGAAAATATCTGAGCCTTTGTGGCTGACTTTTGTTGAAGGATATTCTATACTGTGCCTACAAGAAAGATGGATGGTGGAGGAAAAACACATGGAAGGATATCGAACCTTTCACACACCAGCGGTTAGTACGAGCCACGGACGCAATAAGGGCGGCCTATGTATTTATGTTTCAAATACAGTGGGTGTGATATTAGTACTGTATGTGGAGAAAAGAAATTGTGTTGTAATACTAAATTTCTATAATAATATTCCCAAAGGGCAGACAATTGGTACAATAATGAATTTGCAAAGGGATTTGAACAAATTGCAGGATGATCTGTCTATTGATATGTGCATAATATGGGGAGGGGATTTTAATCATCTCCTGTGCCAGCAAAGCGGAAAGGGTATCTGTGGACTAGATCAAGGGAAAGATGATGAACAGGCTCACTTTTCTCATAGCGAAAAGCCTGGGGACCCACCGCTATTATGTTGTTCGGTGGGGCAGGACTCTTGATGCCTGTATGACTACAGAGCTACCCCTATCCGAGTGTGGTCTCCTGTGAGACACGCCTCCTCTCAAATTGGGATGGAGCATCTGACATTCTAAAAATAAGCGTGTCGGGAAAAGGAGCAGCTACCTGCCCTTTTTTTAAATAATAGTATAGGGAAATTCCCGTATTTCTTTACTTTTGGTCCAGGGAGGAATTTCCTTTGCCCTGAAGAAAGTCCAGCACCTTATCGGGCATAAATGGACTGAAACATGTTGGCACTAGGGTCTTAGGACCATAATACCCTGATTGACCCTACTAATTCCTTTTTTAATATCCCGTACAGATCCAAGAATAAAGGGAAACTGGGATCTGTCTGAGGATTTTTAATCTTTATCTCCCCCTGACCAATCGTATCACTAAGCGCTCCCTGAAATATGGTCGAGCCCACCCTGACTTGTAGGCGTCAGGGTGACCCGATGATGAAGCATGACACCACTAGGGTGTGTGAGGGTAATTAAATCAAAAGGATTGAGTTCCTTTCCCACTTCACAGTGGGTTATCACCCACAGCTTCACATAGGGATTCCCCATGACTGATGTAACAGGGTCTTCCTGAAGTAAATCGTGGACACGGTTTACATTGTGGAGGAGTACTTATAGTGGTTAAGTGTCACTTTTCTCATACACAGATGGGGGACCTGTTGAATACAATTGCCTATGAATTTGATCTGGGCTTTGCTAATGATTTGTGTATACCATCTGTACCACATAGACCCACATTTAATGGCAGAGGTTGCAATTCCACCATTGATTTTATCCTAGTCTCAAATAGACATTCCAGTAAGGTTCATAGATTTGAAACCCATTCCATTGCTATGAGTGATCACTATCCGTTAAGCATTGAATTTGATTTGGTGAGCCCTGTTATGGGTAAGAAGGTTTCAAGATCACAATACAATTTTAAAATTTAACTCACTAGCCATAATGGGTATTCCCTTAGTTGGTCTAAAGTAGATCCAAATAATTTTACTGAACAACTAGTAAAGAGCTGCAAAGAGGACTTTGAAGTATGTCTTAGCACCACTGAGGGGAATGAGGCTGTCCTAAACGCTTTTAATAAAATTACGGGGGAGATTCAGAATTTAATAACAGTAAAACAAAAACAGAGAAAACCCAAGGTGCAGGGCTGGTTTGATCAGGTATGCAGTAGGGCGCATACTCACCTAAAAAAAGTGCTACGTAAGAAAGATAAAAATCGTGAGGATGTAAGACAGGCCCGAACTCTCTATAGGAGTGCGTTAAAAACTCAAAAGAATCAATTAAGGGCTGAGGCATGGCAAGCGTTGCACGATACGTGCCTCCAGAGAGATAATAATAGCTTTTGGAAAGCAGTTAAGGCTCCATTTCTTGCATCAAGCGACATTCCATCCGTAGAAATTGCAATAAGCGAGGATAAATGGATCCAACATTTCACCACGCTGTATGATGACGATAATCCATCCCAAACTGAACAAGACCTGAAAGCGCTAGATTCATCTAGGATAGCACAGCATACTGTATTTCCCTTAGATATATGCTTCTCTGTTGAGGAAATAACCCAGGCCATTAATGAGAGCGCAGGTGGTAAAGCTCCAGAGCCGGATAGAGTGCCTGTGGATGTGTACAAAAGTAATATCCAGTTATGGGCTCCATTACTAACTAATGTCCTGGTTAGATGTTGCCGCCAAGGTTTTATTGCCTCATGGTTCGATGCAATTGTGATTCCGATTTTTAGAAAAGGGGGATAGAAACGAACCTACATGCTATCGCCCGATATCCCTACTGGATTCTCTTCTCAAAGTGGTAGGGTGGATTATTTTAAATAAATTACATACGTGGGCTGACGAGACTAACATCCTCTCAGATGTGCATTACGGGTTTCGACAAGGTCTTGGGACCATTGAGCGGGGCCTAAACTTAAGCCTGATAATAAGTATATATATACGCAGGCAAAGGAGGGGAAGCTTTTCTTGTCATTCATAGACCTTAGCTCTGCGTTTGACTGTGTGAAACATGAAAAGTTATGGAGCACATTGGAAGGGATGGGAGTCGATTACACATTAATACTCTTTATGAGAGAACTATATAGAGATGCAGGGGCAAGGGTGTGGTTCGGTAAATGAGGCGAATGTTCAGCAAAATTCCCGATAAGAAAAGGAGTAAGAAATGGATGCGTGCTTGCTCCTTTTCTTTTTAGCTTATATATTAATGGTCTTGGCCAGTATCTGATAGATCATCGCCAGGATTATCCAATCATTAACAACATACCTGTTCCAGTTTTACTTTACGCAGATGATGCGGTTTTAATGGCACAAACACAATTAGGACTACAAAGAACAGTAACTAATTTTGTTACTTTTATGTATGACAGAGGTCTAAGTGTGAACACTAGTAAGTAAGTAAGTCCGTTTCTATATAGCGCAGCTACTCACCCTTACGGGTCTCAAGGCGCTGGGGGCCGTAGTGGAAATTAAGTGAGCTATTGCCCAGAGTCACATGGTGCTGAGCTGAGCTGCCGCCGGAGCCGGGGATCGAACCGTGAACCCTGTGCTCCGAAGTCAGCTGCCCTGGCCGCTGCACCACACCTCTCCACACTAGTAAGACTTTTATAATGAAATGCGGAAAGAAGACCACCAAATGTCGTGATATTTTTATTAAAAAAGACAAAATTGAATGTACTAATAAGTTCTCATATTTGGGGATCAATTTTGATTGCACTGGGATGTGGTCCACTGCCGTACAGGCAAGGAAATTGGTGTTTTCAAGAGCGATAGGTGCTATGATCAACTTCTCTAGAAAATTGGGCTGCAGACCAGTACCAGAATTATAAAAAATATATAAGTCCAAGTGTTTATCGATAGCTCTGTATGGGGTGGGTATATGGGAGATTACGGATGTGCAGCCATTACAATTGAGTGAGAATGCTTTCCTACGATACTTGTTAGCTGTTCCAAGCTCAACTGCTAACTTTGTTTGTCATTCCGAGCTTGGTCTGCCTTTTATCTCGGATGTGATTAAAATTAATCCTATCTTGCTCTGGCACAAGGTCTGGGTTTCCGATGAGACCAGCTTTAACCGTGAAATTATTAAGGATTGCTTAAAATTGGATAAGGTCTCTCTCATCCCCTGGCTCCGTTATATTAAACTTTTTACAAATGAAATTGGCCACCCTGAATATTATGAGAGACCAGAGAGCATGGCCTTAATCTCTAAAAAGGTACTGAAAGCAGATTGTCTGGTCTATTTACAAGATAAGAGATGGTCTAAAGAAAGCGGAAAAACAACTGTAATGGATAATCAGCTGATGTTAACATGCCCAGGCATTCAGCCATATTTAGTTCATGTTCAGGGATGTTTTGATCGAATGCTCTTGACCCGCTTCCGCTTGGGCATTTTCCACAGGCTTGTCAGCCATCCAACTACTAATAATTGGTCAAGAGATCTGGTCCTGTGCCCATGTGATGACACATCGTGCCAATCAACTCTGCATACGGTCCAATTTTGTAAATTTTACTCAGTCCCAAGAAAAACGTTTATAATTCCTATTTTAAAAATTTTAGGTGTAAGAAAATATCGTGCAGGATACATGAAATTACAAATTCTGGACAACAAAATGATCATGGAATCCATTGCTCTATTCTTAAAAAATGTGATCAGGTTTAGGAACTCTATGTGATAATGATCTATGCTGATGTAGCCAAGAGAGGGGTTTTTATAAATTTTATGTTATGAAATATTTTAAAGATTGATGTATTATTCCTTATAAAGTCATGCTTTTTTTATATGCCTGATAACCATTTCTATTTGGAATTTGGCTGTTCTAATTTTTGCTATGTAACGTATTGGAATGTGTATATTATTAAGCTGTGCTTTTATGATTTATTTATAAATCGAATAAAGCTTAATTTGACTTGACTTGAGATGATGGATGCATTTCTGCAGGATTGGAGTGTAGAAGTGGGGTACACTTTTCCCCCATTTGTGATGCTGATCGCGAAGCAGGTCTGACAACAGAAGGTGAATCTGGTGGTGATCACAACGTTTTTGAGATCGTAAGTATGGTTTCCAGTGATGAGGAAACTTTCTTGGGATTTTCCAATCCATCTACCCCAGAGGCAAGATCTCCTGTGAGATCCTCTGAGCAATCCTCAAAGCTTGGTTCTGGGAGGGAAATTATGGTGAATGACAGTATGGCTTACAGGTCAGTAATTTCGGCAGCTCACCTTTCTTTAGAGGGTTTCTAAGTGGGTGAACATCACTTGGTTAGGAAACTGATGAGGGGTGTAAGGTTATTGGTGCCTCCGGAGCCCAGGCATTCCGTCCTGTGGGAAGTTAATAAGGTTCTGAATTCTTCCTTTCTTGGTCACACAATAAATACCTTTAAACAAAGCAATTATCGGATAAGTTGGCCATGTTGTTGTGTTTGGTTTCTTGTAACAGAGTTTCAGAAGTACGAGCCCTGGACATTACAAGTAAGGTATTTATTTCAGAGGGGGTTACCTTTTATATTTTGAAAAGGATGAAATGTAATTTTAGGAGTATTACTTATCCAGCGTTAGTGGATGTCCCAAAATTGTGTGTAGTCTGATGCCTTAAAGCATATGAGGCATGAACAGAAGAGGTTGGCCCGCCTGGGGAACTACAGCTTGTGAGTGCCTTGCATAAACTGTTCAAGGCGGTTTCCTCCCCCACTATAGCCTGCTGGGTGCGGGATGTCATGCAAGAGGCAGGAATTGACACATCTGTCCTTGGTTCACACTCTGCAAGAGGTGCTATGGCATCTAAGGCCTTTTCATTAGGGGCTCGCCTTGAGGACATATTGAATGCAGCCAACTGGTCATCAGATTCTATGTTTAAGACGTTCTTTTTCAATCCGGTAATGAATATGGCCACACTGGTGGCAAATAACCTTTGAACAATCATAATCCTGGCCTCCGGTCCTGACATAGAATATAAAATTTACTAGCTGTCATAACAGAAAGTTTCAATTCTATTAAGGGCACAGAGGTGAGGATTATTCCCACCCATATCAAGGCTGATGGTACCCTCTGTGTACATTTTGCATCAACGTGAAGTTCCAGATTTCATTGGGTATAAGTACGTTTACTGTTCTAGGAATGAGAATTATGTTGGTAATCACATTGTATAATATAACATTTCCTTGCATTCTTGCCTGTGTCTCAAACTAAATGATTTTGCCTGTGTCGCAAAGTGAATGATATGTTCACGTTTTGTGGACAGGAGTTACAGTATTACTTCTAATTTCAGTGAATGATGCCTACAAACAAATTGAGTCAAGTATGGATGTGTGCGGCATTTGTCACATGAAGAAAGAGGGGGCCTAATCAATGTCAACAGACTATGATATATGGACTGTTTATTGATTGGTTGTGATGTTGCTGCTTTCCCTTAAGCTTTCTGGGAAAGGTAGTTTTATTTATTTAGGCTGCTGTATGTAATAAAGTGGAGAAAGAGGAGCATAATCCTCAGCTCCATGTCCTTAATAGAATTGAAACTTTCTATTACGACAGCTAGGAAATTTTATATTCTTTATAATAATACAGAAAAAGTAACTTTTAAGAAGTTAGCCATAGCATGCCTTCTGTCAGTGCTTTCCCCTAATGATGTGTAGAAAACTGCACTTAGAGCAGGAAGGCCTGTATGAACGGAATGTAACTCATCCTCTCTCTGGAAGTGAAAATGGGGAGGATTCAGGAACTTAAGTAACTTGAAAGGAACCAGGGTAAGGACTTCCCATTGATACTTAAGTGTAATGCTAGACCTGACGAATATTGGCCTTTTGAATGATCCCAGGGCACAGTGAAGCCATCCTGGAGCCAGTGAGAGGGGGAACTGGACCCTGAACTGTTTGGTGTAGTTGAAAGGGAAACTGATCATTTCCTTAATCACAACTCTGGCTGGACCACCAGCACTTTATAGGGACAGAAGGGTGCAGGATGTTGGATTTCACTAAGAATACAGCATTGTGGGCTACTTTGTAAAAATGCAAACAGGATGTGCTGCAAAAGAGAGAGGGATTGCTCCTGCAAACTCTGTGTAGCCATTGGTTAGGGGGTGTCCATGCATCACCCCATCCACTGTCTAGTGAATCATATAAAAGTGGCATCTTACCTCCAGCTCATCAGAACACATTTGGACCTGTGGATGAATAAGAGAGGACTGGACCTGCTGTCTGTGATCTGGTTGGAGACCTGAAGGGCTGGACCTACTCCCACTTTTATCCAGGACTGAGAAGAAGACAGCAGAAGTCACTTGGCTGACCTCCTGTGTGGCTATAGAGAGACAACGGGCTGCAAGAGGGATTTTCCCCTGAGAGACCAGGTGACCAGTAGCAAATGGACCTGGTCTGGACCCTGTTGGTAGCCTCTGCTGGAGTAAGTCCTGACTGCTAAGTGCTGTCCCTGCGTCCCTGAGAGAGGTAGCAGAGACTAAGAGGAAGTGCTCCAGAAAACCTGAAAATTTGGGACTTGTTTTGACTTTGACCTTGGGAGCACCCACAGAACCTAATGGTAAAGGTATCTAATTTCAAGAAGACTTCTTCAAACATAGCTTCAGGCTTGCCATGCTGGCAGATGTTGAGCTCCAAGAAAAAGACTAAGTCGAAAGGGAGAAATCTGGGCTGAGCGAAGTGGTGAAAAACTATCGAACAGATGAGAGGACTGAAGTGTGTGCAACATTTTTTCTTCTCAGAGCTTATCCCATCAAAACCAACAATGTCAGTGTGATTTCATCCAGCGGCTATCTGACTTTGAGTGCACTTCATCGGATACAGTCTTCAGCCATGCTCAGCTGGAGGATTTAAGCTTTCATTTCAGACACTAAGTAAAAAGGTAAAATCTTTGACCCGGATGATCCGCTCGATGTATCCAACCTCCATGCCATCGTTGTCAGCATGAAATTGTGCCTTGGTTACTGTCAAGCATAAACAGTGACTTCTGAGTAGCGCTTTACCTTTTTTGCCACTTTATGATGTGAAACTTTAAAAATTCATGTCTGTGGATCCCCCTTTTATGGGTTTTAGTAATTTTGTGTCATTTTTAAAATTCTGAGAAATATGCAGATATATAATTGTTGCGGTGTGCTTTGACTGTTTAACTGTTTTGGTATTGTTAAATACTTTGCACACTTTTCCTTAAGTTAAGACTGTCTGCTCTGCCATAGCTAACTGGAGTTGAGCCCCGGTGTATTTTATGTGTGTTGGACCTCACAAAACTGTGGATTTATTACTTGGGAAGGATTCACATCCTATCCAACTAATATCCAAATTTCTTAGACTTCCATGTCTCCTCTTGTCCCCTTTTAGGGCCCTTTATGAGATTGGGATGGGTGTATGTAATGTATTTCCCAGTTTATGAATATTAAAAGTGAAAGATAATTGCAAAGGCACCATTAAACTTAGCAGTTGCACACCTCACCAAATGCATGCTTGCTATATGACTATAATAATAATAATAATAATAATATTCTTACCACACCAAATATATGCTTGCAATAATAATAATAATAATAACAATAATAATAATAATACAATTAATAATGACTCACTACTTAAATAGGGAGCAGCAATAAACTGTGCATGTGGAACAACAATTCTTAGTCCATTACTGCTAGCACTCTGTCCACAGTCGAGAGCTCCAAACGTTATCATATATACCAATGTAAATGAATATGCTTTCATTATGGATAGATTTGTGTAGAAAAGTTATCCCTTTTGGCCCTGATCACCCCTAGAACTGACACAAGTAAATGAAGAGGGTCAAGATCAGCCAGTTGCCTTCATTAGCCAGTGACTACTTCCCAGAGAGCAAAGATGGAGTGCCATTGAGAGGGAAGTCTTTGCTATGGTCTGATCCCTGAAGAGCTGAAACCATACCTGTTTGGTGCTCACTTCCTTTTCCAACTGACGACAGACCTATCAGATGGCTCATGCAGATGAGGAGGGAGAACCCAAAATTGTTGAAGTGGTCCATTTCCCTACAGGGGGTGGACTTCACAGTGGAACATAGACCTGGGACTGCCCATGCCAATGCAGATGGACTTTCCAGGTTTTTCCACTTGGATGATGAGGACTACCAGGGTGTAGGTTAGTTGCCCATCACCTTTCGTCTGGGGTCGGTGGTGTAGGAAAGTCATCCTTTTTGCCCTTTTCACTCCCATTTTTTGACTGATGCTGGTCGACAGTGACACTGAGAGTGCCCTAGGATCTGATAACCAGGCCCAAGGCCAGTGCTCTGCCATCTAATGGTATATGGTAATTAGTGTAATACTAATTGGCCAAGACAACCTACCTGTAAGTCCCTTGTATATGGTAGGACATGTAGGTTAATAGACCCCGGTGGACTTAATGCACTTAAGTGTGAACTGCTGTGGTGTCTGGTGTCATCTTAAAACCAGGCCTGTCTAGCAGGTCTTAAAGCAAAGTGAAAATGTCCAAATTTGACTTTGAAATTAAAAGTACTTCCAAAGTCCAAAACTACCTTTTTATTACATTTAAGTCACTCCTAAGGTCTGCCCTTGATGCCCCAAGGGTAGGGTTCTTAGTTATAAAAAGTGGGGCCATATACAATATATTTTATATGCCCTGGTAAGGAAAAACAGCCAAAGTTGTTGTCCCTCTTGTGGTGCCATTAGCCCAATAGACTAACATGGGAAGGCTTTCTTAAGCTTAATAAAGTCCAACATTTGATTGGAGCTAGCTAAACATATCATTTAAAGTATCACAATAATGGTTACAATAAATCCAGCAACTTGTCAAGGTCTGATATATTATAACTATTACAGAAAAGTAGATTTAGAACTTACTATACTGAAGTTATCTAAAGCAGCCCTATAGCAGCCTCTTCTGATTAGTCAGTCTTTTACTGCCGAGTCAAGCTGCTACATGAGTAGGTGTGAAGAGGCCTAGGGTTGCAACAATACAGCCATTTGGTGGGAGTAGGTTTGCTTCCTGGAGAAGCCAGGAAGAGGAAGGGGGCTGCAGATATAAGCTTGAATACAATGGCAGGAGAACAGATTTTATATGACCCAGGCCAGCCCCCACTTCCTTAATCCCCAGCCAGATGGGAGCACCCTGATTATATTAGGAGAGGGGCTGGAAGGTGAGTGTAGTCAGATGTTAGCCACACCTCTGGGTTGGGTTGCACAGTCACACACACCAAGGAGAGACATTCTCCATTTCAATTTTTTGGGAGAACATGGCATTCTAGATCAAAAATATGCCACACTTTGCAGGAAGTAGTCATAGTAGAGGGCGGTAGCGTTACCACTATTGGTTCCCCCCTCCTGCTAGCCCAGAATGGAGGGTAAATATGGGAGAGCTACAGGAGCTCCTCAGAACACTGCCTAGAACAAAAGAAGAAGAAGGACTGCCCTGCTGGATCCTTGGACTGCATCCATAGAAGGCTTCACTCAGAAGGACTGCACCAGCTGTACTCACAAGGCTCCACAAAGAAAGGATTGTGACTGACTCAAAGGAAAATGAGTGGACTCCCTGACCAGCAACAGGTACAACAGAGCTGAAAGAAGTCACCTGCCAAGCCAAAGAAAGAATCACCCCAATTGACCAGTTGCAACAGGATATTTCCTGTACTATGCAACTGTATTGCGAGAAACACATTCCTAGCCCTCAAGAGGCAATCTCGAGCCTCTGAATCCTTGGCTGGTGCTACTGGACCTAAGGAACTCAGAACCAACAAGATCTCAAAGTTTGGAAACTTTCCGCAAAGTTTTATAGAAAAGCTCCAGGAGGAGACCGGCTGGATTTCGAGAATCAAGTTGCCATCGTCGACTCGCAGATTGGTCTGACCGAGCTGGTGTGTCCTGCTGAAAGATCTGGAGCTCCTCGCCATCGACAAAGACAAAGACTTCCAGAGGCTCACCAAGGCATCACGCTGCAGCAGGCCGCCGTCGTAGAATCAAACTCTGGATCCAATGAACACGAGGAGTTGTCGACGAGAGGAAAGTTCCAAGAAAAAGACTAAAGGCCTGATTCCAATCTTGCTGGATGGGATACTCCATCACAAATGTTATTAATATCCTGTCCACCGTTTTACAAATTCCATAGGTTATAATGAAATTGTAATTTGGTGGACGGGATATCGGTCACATTTGTGATGGAGTAACCCTGCCTCCAAAAAGGTAAATCGGTAAATATTTGACCGGGACTTAGCACTCAACATATTCGATCTGGACTTTATCACGGCCATTCGAAAACTTTGTCCCGGTTGAGTGAGAAAATATAGCCACGAGTGGAGCTTTAAGCATCTTTGGCGTTAGAATGCACAATTTTTTATTTACTCTTTAAAAAATCATATCTCCACTTCCCTACATTGGATTTTTGTCATTTTAGTGTTGATTAGAAGAAGAAATATTCTCTATTGTTTTGGAGATATTAAATGCTTTACGCATACCTGTCTCCTAAATTAAGCCGGACTGCTCATTTGCTAAGCTACCAAGGATTGAGCAAGGATTAATTTTTGGAGACTTGACTGGACCTATCAGAGATTGTGGTATTATTGCTAACTGAAGGTGAGTACCCCCACCTACTAATAATCCACTTTTCTACATTTGGTGGCAGCGGTGAGATCCAGAAATGTGTTTAGTAACACCATTCAGTATCTAGGTTGGACAATTTAAAATCCTCTAAATTTACCTAGTGCAAAAATTGTTTTGGGTTTTTAATTTAGACTAATATTAATTGATTCATTTTTATTTTATCTAAATTACTCTGACCTCAATTTTTGCAAATGGTTTTGTTGCCCAAAACTAAGGAATACCATGGAGCTTTATTTAGCTAGCCTACCCACACTCCAAGTCACCGAGCTTAGGGACCTGTGTAGGGCTAAGGGATTACCAGCACCCTCCAGTTCCAGGAAGACAGTACTGATAAAGGCCCGTACAGCCTGGGCAGAGGCCCAACTAGAGGATCAGGCCTCTGATGCAGAGGAGGCTACAGAGATAGGAGGACAGGGGGATGAAGACTCCCTAGACCTCAGTGATGAGGAAGATGAACACCTCTCCACGCACACAGTGACCAGGGCCCTGCCTAGAGCTAGTGGGGGAAGAGGATCCACCAAAGGAGAGCCAGGACTGTCCCTTAAGGAAAGAGAGCTTGCGGCACAGCTGACTTATGTAGCCCTAGAAGCAGAAAAGTTGACCCTGGCCAAGAAGAAGTGGGCACATGAGGAGAGGAGAACCACAGGGGGTGGTAAAGAGAAATATGGTGAAAGTGAAGAGAAAACTGAAGTGTTCAGGGTTGGTGGGATTGACTCACAGGTATTGTCCCTAAGTACCAGGAGGGGGATGACGTTGATAAATGGCTGACAGCTTTTGAGAGGGCCCTCAAGATGAGATGGGTGAGTTCTCAGTACTGGGGTTCACTCCTGTTAAAACTGATCCCAGTGGCTGGCAGAGATAGGCTCTTGACCTTAGAGGGAGAGAAGGCTGAATCATATCCCCACATGAAGCAGAGCTTGATCAGAAGGTTTGGCCTAACCCCTGAACAGTACAGAATGAAGTTAGGGAAACCCAGAAAGTCAGTACCCAAACCTGGATTGACTTTGTTGACATATCTGTCAAAGCACTAGAAGGCTGGATACAGGGTAACAAGGTAAGTACCTATGAGGGGCTAAACAATTTGTTCATGAAAGTGTTGCTCCTCAGAGAAGTTACATCAGTATCTAGGTAACTCTATGCTGTCTAGTCCCAGGGAACTGAGCGAGAAAGCATATGAGTGGGTTCACACCAGGGTGACAAAGACGAATCAGGGAGGTGATAGCAAGAAAGGGAGACAGGTCCTCTCACAGGGGAAAGCCCTGGGCAATCATGATAAAAAACAGAAAGAGTCCTCAAAAGGTCCTGAAACACCATCCCATGAAGGTAGTTCCTAGAGACAATCCACTTACAAGGGGAAGCAGTATCAGCAAAGAAATTTGAACCCTACAAAGATGGGGTTGTGTTTTGATTGCTTGTAGTCAGGACACAAAAGGGGAGATGCAGTCTGCACAAAGAAGCCCCAAACCAGTGGACAGTCCAAGGGGACTGCTAATGTAGGTGTGGGGGGGGAGTTTGCCCAGAGCTGGAGAATGGGTATGCAGAGGTGACCTTAATTTCCGTAGGGGGGTGAAAGTTGTAGCCCTGGCAGCCTCACCTTCAAGCATGGAGAAGTACAGACAAAGATTCTAAGGTCTACAGGACTGAGATTGAGGCTCTAAGGGTTAAAAGGAACCAGTGTGACCATAGTGTTGGGCAAACTGGTTTTTCTGAGCAGATCCTACCTGGTGTATTTCACTC
Organism: Calotriton arnoldi; assembly: GCA_963921515.1. NCBI lineage: Eukaryota > Metazoa > Chordata > Amphibia > Caudata > Salamandridae > Calotriton > Calotriton arnoldi. The sequence goes on from CAWUFW010008971.1 coordinate 256,833, forward strand.
CATCACAGTCAGCCTAAAACTTTGACTTTGTCCTGGTCCAGCGTGACCAGATAGCCACCATTGGCACTTTAAGTTTTTTGGCGCTAGAATGCACAATTTTTTTAATCTTTAAAAATTCATATCTCCGATTCCCTACAGTGGAGTATTATCCTTTTGGTCTTAAAGATAAAAAATGTCCCTATTTTTATAAATTGGTGCTGGATTTATATTATGTTGTGTCTTTGACCTATTTACTGTTTTGGTGATATTAAATGCTTTACACATACCTGTCTCCTAAATTAAGCCTGTCTGTTCATTTGCTAGGCTACCAAGGGTTGAGCAAGGATTAATTTAATAAGACATGACTGAACCTATTAGCGATTGGGGTATTATTAGTAGCTGAAAGTGAAAACCCGCCCCCTACTAATAGTCCACTTTCCTACAATTTGTATATGTAAAATGTCAAAAATAAGGTTACATATGAGCCTTCCTCCTACACCATCAACAAGAAAACCAAAGAAGATAAAGAGAAAGTAATTTAAAAGTGATTACTAAAGTAGATCTTGCCTTACAAGGCAAGCAAAGTTTACAAAGCAGTATTAGGAAAAATCATCAGTTCCAACATGAAATATGGCTTCTATTCTCCATGAGCTGGAAGCAATCTCAGAAAGATATATCTAGGTCAAGACTTACACAATCTACAAAGGATAAATGAAAAACATACATTTAAATTAGAATTGAGAGGTCAGTGGCAAAAACAGAGAGGGGTACAATTCCTTCCAGCACGCATCTATCTCAATTAGAAACACTAACAGACATATCAGATCCTAGATTCATTCAGCTTGTTTTAATCAATTTCAAATAACCATCTGGCTCATTCAAAATGCAAAAACTGAATCACATTAAGGTTCACAGTAACAATAAACATATGTCTGGTGAGGATCTCAGTGCCTGTGGAGCAACTGCTGGTGATGTCATGGACATCGATTCATTAAAATTCTAGGGGCAGCAAATGTGACATCACACATACTTTTGACCTTTATGCCATCAAAAACATGACATCATATGGCATTTGACCCTGAGCCTTCCTAGAAGGTGATCTTAAATGACCTTAACTCTGATGACATCACAATTATTGACATCACTGAAGTTCTTTAATAACTGCATGATTAATATAAAAATACAGCCCAGACAAATATCTATTTTAGATACTACCTGTATTATGGTGCTGATGTGGACTTTGAAAGAGGTGAAAAATAATATGTGGCCCGCATTGAAGCGAGTGAAGCAAATGAACAAGACAAATGGAGAGGATTCTCAACCCAAGAAAATATATTTTAAAATGAAGTCAATAAGTGCATTTTAAAGCACATTTTTCATGTCAAATTGCTAAAATGCCATAGACTCTAAGAGGGAACTCATTAAGTATTCAGGTCCTTTCTAAGTGGAAAATAGTATGTGGCCTGCATTATAGCGAGTGAAGCAAATGAACCAGACAACCTCTAAGGTGAATGGAGAGGATTCTCAACCTGAGAAAATATACTTTAAAATGAAATCAATAGTGCATTTTAAAGCACTTTTTTTTATGTCAATTTGCTAAAATGCTAAATGCTCTAAGAGGGCACTCATTAAGTATTCAGGTCCTTTCAAGGTCTGCCGAACCAATTGTATCATTTTTTGGGAAAGGTGCTATGGGACCCCTGATATGTAAAAAATTACCTCCATTGAGATAAGGTTAGCATTTTGTCATTCCTCCCCTCCCCAGATGCTAAACATTACAGTGCGAGAATTCAAATGTCAAGGGGTGAAACTTATATACAAAATTATCTCCACCATGTCAGGACCAGCACTTTGTCATGGTTGCACCCCTCCCATATGCCATGATTGTCCGCCCTTATGCCAGGTATTACCTCCAATGGGTTAGCACTCAGATTTTGCAATGGTTGCCCCTATGCCAAAAGGTTCCTCAAGTATGCCAGCACAAGCATTTTTCCACAGGTGACCCATGTTCCAAGAGCTGCCTCTAGTATGCCAGCACCAGTATTATACCATGGTCTCATTATGGCAAGAATTGCCTCCTGTATGGCAGTAGCAGAATATTGTCACAGATGCCTATCTTGATAAGAATTGCTTTCAGGAAGCCAGCACCAGATTTTTGCCATGGATGCTGCTCTAAACCATGAATTTCATTCAATATGTCCAGGCCAATCGCAGCCAGACAAGCAAAACACAACATTCTCAGTCTTGCTCACTTATGCAATGGTGAAGCCAGAGACAACATGCAATTGGTGAGTAAATAATAGGTATGGATAGACATGTGAGGCGTAATCCCTGTTGCAAATTGCCAGTGGCAAGCAGGAATAAACTCAAGGCTAGTTCTGTTTGTTAAATGAAAACAGCAACTGAATGCACACCAGCAGATGACAACAAACACAAAAGATATTAACCCCTTCGCTGCTAGGCCTTTTCCCCTCCTGTGCTAAGCCTTTTTTGGGCTATTTGGGGTAGTTCGTGCTTAGGCCCCTGTAACTTTTTGACCACATAAGGTATCCATGCCAAATTTGCGTCCTTTTTTTCCAACATCATGGGGATTCTAAAGGTACCCAGGGTTTGTGGATTCCCCTGGAGGGGACCCGGAAATTAGCCAAAATACAGCTAAATTTTGTTTTTTGGGGGAAAAATGCGAAAAAAGGGCTACAGATGAAAGCATCTGGTTTTTTCCCTGAAAATGGCATCAAAAAAGGGGTTGTGGTGCTGAAATCACCATCTTCCCAGCTTTCAGGAACAAGCAGACTTTTGTCAGAAAACCAAAATTTTGTACACAGTTTTGGCATTTTTCAGGGACATAGCCTATTTTTGCTATTTTTGTGCTTTCAACCTCCTTCCAGTTAATGGTAAAAATAGGTATAAAAGCAATAATGGATCCTGGAAAGCCATACATTTCTGAACAGTAGACAAAATTCTGAATTCGGCAAGGGGTCATTTGTGTAGATTCTTCAAGTTTACTTTATAGAAACAAACAGTTAAATATAGGACAAATTGAAAATTAGTTGAAAAAAACAGCCATTTGTGTCAACGTTTTCACCTGTAACTTCTTTTAATTATGACAGCTATTTGAAAGCAATATACCATTACATCCGCTGGACCTTTCTTGTTGTGGTGATATATAGGACCCGACGAACCCAGAGCCAATAACTGAGCAGCGTCTTGCAATGGTTTTTTATTATGTCCCGGATATATAGCAATTATTCTGGGAAAATGTATACATGGAAAAATCGGTATGAAAGACACCTATGTATTTCTGAAATGGGAACAAAATATAGAGTTTAGAAACAGTAGATATTTGCACATTTCCGAAATTGGGAGTACCCATACTAGCATGAGAATTATAGGTCATTTTTCAAAATGACTTCTTTTTTACACATTGTCTTTCATTTGGAAGGCAGAAATGCATCGAAAGTCAATAGATAATAACAGTTGCTCTACAATTTTGTGTTACACTAAGTCTCCCGATAAAAATGGTACCTCACTTGTGTGGGTAGGCCTAGTGCCTGCGACAGGAAACGGCCCAAAACGCAACAACATCCAGCCGTCGCGAGACCTGTGCGACTCACTGGCCACCTTCTTCCACCGCAAAATCGCCGACATCCACGACAGCTTCAACACCACGACCGCCCCGGCAACCACCGAGACCACTGCCCCCACAACCACCAACCGCCTGCTCTCCTGGACCAACATCAACGACGAGGACACCAGCGAGATCATGAACACCATCCACTCCGGTTCACCGCTAGACCCGTGCCCTCACCACATCTTCAACAAAGCCAGTACAGCCATCGCGCCCCACCTCCGGAAAATAATCAACATCTCCTTCGAGACAGCAACCTTCCCGGAAAGCTGGAAGCACGCCGAGATCACCGCCTTCCTCAAGAAACGCCCTCTACACAGGAACGACGGCTAAGCTCCTGAGACGGCTGCAACGCATCCAGAACGCCTCTGCACGTCTTATCCTCGACATCCCCCGACACAGCCACATCACACCCCACCTGAGAGACCTGCACTGGCTCCCTGTCAACAAGAGGATAACCTTCAAGCTCCTCACCCACGCACACAAAGCACTCCACAACTCCGGACCAGCCTACCTCAACAGACGACTCAGCTTCTACACCCCCACCCGCCAGCTCCGCTCGACCAGCCTCGCCCTCGCCACAGTCCCCCGCATCCGGAAAACGACTGCCGGCGGCAGATCCTTCTCCCACCTCGCCGCCAAGACCTGGAACACCCTCCCCACCAACCTCCGACAGACCCAAGACCTACTGGCCTTCAGAAGACTCCTCAAGACCTGGCTCTTCCATCAGTAGCAGCACCACCCCCCTCTTCCCCCTGCGCCTTGAGACCCTCGCGGGTATGTAGTGCGCTTTATAAGTGACATGATTGATTGATTGATTGAATGTGGACACACCACATTTTCACAGTGAAAAAGGACCCTTTTTTTGTAAAGTGCCTAGCTGTAGTTTTTGAACCCTAGCTCTGCCAGCACCTAGGGAAACATAGCAAACCTATACATTTTTGAAACCTAGACACCCAGGGGAATCCAGGATGGGGTGACTTGACTGGCTCTCACCTGGTTCTGTTACCCAGAATCCCTTGCAAACCTAAACAATTGTCAAAAAACCACATTTTCCTCACTTTTCTGTGGTGGAAAGTTCTGGAATCTGTGTGGATCCACAAAATTCCACCCACCCCGCGTTCCCCAACGTCTTCCAAAAAAAATGGTACCTCACTTGTGTAAGTAGGCCTAGTGCCCGCGACAGGAAACAGCGCAAAACGCAACGTGGACACACCACATTTTCACAGTGAAAAATGACCCTTTTTTTGCAAAGTGTCTAGCTGTAGTTTCTTAACCCTAGCTCTGCCGGCACCAAGGGAAACCTAGCAAACCTATACATTTTTTAAAACTAGACACCCAGGGGAATCCAGGATGGGGTGACTTGACTGGCTCTCACCAGGTTCTGGTACCCAGAATCCCTTGCAAACCTGAAATAATTGTCAAAAAACCCCCATTTTCCTCACTTTTCTGTGGTGGAAAGTTCTGGAATCTGCGCGAATCCCAAAAATTCTACCCACCCCGCGTTCCCCAAAGTCTTCCGAGAAAAATGGTACCTCACTTGTGTGGGTAGGCCTAGTGCCCGCGACAGGAAACAGTGCGCAACGCAACGTGGACACAACACATTTTCACAGTGAAAAATGACCCTTTTTTTGCAAAGTGCCTAGCTGTAGTTTTTGAACCCTAGCTCTGCCGGCACCTAGGGAAACCTAGCAAACCTATACATTTTTGAAAACTAGACACCCAGGGGAATCCAGGATGGGGTGACTTCACTGGCTCTCACCAGGTTCTGGTACCCAGAATCCCTTGCAAACCTAATACATAGTCCAAAAAAACACATTTTCCTCACTTTTCTGTGGTGGAAAGTTCTGGAATCTGTGTGGATCCACAAAATTCCACACACCCCGCGTTCCCCAAAGTCTTCCGAAAAAAATGGTACTTCACTTGTGTGGGTAGGCCTAGTGCCCGCAACAGGAAACAGCGCAAAACGCAACGTGGACAAACCACATTTTCACAGTGAAAAATGACCCTTTTTTTGCAAAGTGCCTAGCTGTAGTCTTTGAACCCTAGCTCTGCCGGCACCTAGGGAAACCTAGCAATCCTATACATTTTTGAAAAATAGACACCCAGGGGAATCCAGGATAGGGTGACTTGACTGACTCTCACCAGGTTCAGGTACCCAGAATCCCTTGCAAACCTAAAAATTGTCAAAAACAACACATTTTCCTCACTTTTCTGTGGTGGAAAGTTCTGGAATCTGCGTGGATCCACAAAATTCTACCCACCCCGCTTTCCCCAAAGTCTTCCGAGAAAAATGGTACCTCACTTGTGTGGGTAAGCTTAGTGCCCGCAACAGGAAACAGCACACAACACAACGTGGACACACCACATTTTCACAGTGAAAAATGACCCTTTTTTTGCAGAGTGCCTAGCTGTGGTTTTTGAACCCTAGCTCTGCCGGCACCTAGGGAAACCTAGCAAACCTATACATTTTTGAAAACTAGACACCGAGGGAAATCCAGGATGGGGTGACTTGACTGGCTCTCACCAGGTTCTGGTATCCAGAATCCCTTGCAAACCTAAAAGATTGTCAAAAAAACACATTTTCCTCACTTTTCTGTGGTGGAAAGTTCTGGAATCTGCATGGATCCACGAAATTCCACCCACCCCGCGTTCCCCAAAGTCTTCCAAGAAAAATGGTACCTCACTTATGTGGGTAGGCCTAGGGCCCGCAACAGGAAACCGCGCAAAACGCAAGGTGGTCACACCACATTTTCACAGTGAAAAATGACCCTTTTTTTGCAAAGTGCCTAGCTGTAGTTTTTGAACCCTAGCTCTGCTGGCACCTAGGGAAACCGAGCAAACCTATACATTTTTGAAAACTAGACACCCAGGGGAATCCAGGATGGGGTGACTTGACTGGCTCTCACTAGGTTCTGGTACCCAGAATCCCTTGCAAACCTAAAAAATTGTAAAAACAAACACATTTTCCTCACTTTTCTGTGGTGGAAAGTTCTGGAATCTGCGTGGATCCACAAAATTCCACCCACCCCGCGTTCCCCAAAGTCTTCCGAGAAAAATGGTACCTCACTTGTGTGGGTAGGCCTAGTGCCCGCGACAGGAAACAGCCCAAAACGCAACGTGGACACACCACAATTTCTCAGTGAAAAATGACCCTTTTTTTGCAAAGTGCCTAGCTATAGTTTTTTAACCCTAGCTCTGCCGGCACCTAGGGAAACCTAGCAAACCTATACATTTTTGAAAACTAGACACACAGGGGAATCCAGGATGGGGAGACTTGACTGGCTCTCACCAGGTTCTGGTACCCAGAATCCCTTGCAAACCTAAAAAATTGTCAAAAAACCACATTTTCCTCACATTTCTGAGGTGGAAAGTTCTGGAATCTGCGTGGATCCACAAAATTCCACTCACCCCGCGTTCCACAATGTCTTCCAAAAAAAATGGTACCTCACTTGTGTGGGTAGGCCTAGTGCCCGCAACAGGAAACAGCGCAAAACGCAACGTGGACAAACCACATTTTCACAGTGAAAAATGACCCTTTTTTTGCAAAGTGCCTAGCTGTAGTCTTTGAACCCTAGCTCTGCCGGCACCTAGGGAAACCTAGCAAACCTATACATTTTTGAAAACTAGACATCCAGGGGAATCCAGGATAGGGTGACTTGACTGACTCTCACCAGGTTCAGGTACCCAGAATCCCTTGCAAACCTAAAAAATTGTCAAAAACAACACATTTTCCTCACTTTTCTGTGGTGGAAAGTTCTGGAATCTGCGTGGATCCACAAAATTCTACCCACCCCGCGTTCCCCAAAGTCTTCCGAGAAAAATGGTACCTCACTTGTGTTGGTAGGCTTAGTGCCCGCGACAGGAAACAGCGCACAACGCAATGTGGACACACCACATTTTCACAGTGAAAAATGACCCTTTTTTGCAAAGTGCCTAGCTGTAGTCTTTGAACCCTAGCTCTGCCGGCACCTAGGGAAACCTAGCAATCCTATACATTTTTGAAAACTAGACACCCAGGGGAATCCAGGATAGGGTGACTTGACTGACTCTCACCAGGTTCAGGTACCCAGAATCCCTTGCAAACCTAAAAATTGTCAAAAACAACACATTTTCCTCACTTTTCTGTGGTGGAAAGTTCTGGAATCTGCGTGGATCCACAAAATTCTACCCACACCGCGTTCCCCAAAGTCTTCCGAGAAAAATGGTACCTCACTTGTGTGGGTAAGCTTAGTGCCCGCGACAGGAAACAGCACACAACGCAACGTGGACACACCACATTTTCACAGTGAAAAATGACCCTTTTTTTGCAGAGTGCCTAGCTGTGGTTTTTGAACCCTAGCACTGCCGGCACCTAGGGAAACCTAGCAAACCTATACATTTTTGAAAACTAGACACCGAGGGGAATCCAGGATGGGGTGACTTGACTGGCTCTCACCAGGTTCTGGTATCCAGAATCCCTTGCAAACCTAAAAGATTGTCAAAAAAAACACATTTTCCTCACTTTTCTGTGGTGGAAAGTTCTGGAATCTGCATGGATCCACGAAATTCCACCCACCCCGCGTTCCCCAAAGTCTTCAAAGAAAAATGGTACCTCACTTATGTGGGTAGGCCTAGGGCCCGCAACAGGAAACCGCGCAAAACGCAAGGTGGTCACACCACATTTTCACAGTGAAAAATGACCCTTTTTTTGCAAAGTGCCTAGCTGTAGTTTTTTAACCCTATCTCTGCTGGCACCTAGGGAAACCGAGCAAACCTATAGATTTTTGAAAACTAGACACCCAGGGGAATCCAGGATGGGGTGACTTGACTGGCTCTCACTAGGTTCTGGTACCCAGAATCCCTTGCAAACCTAAAAAGTGTAAAAAACCCACATTTTCCTCACTTTTCTGTGGTGGAAAGTTCTGGAATCTGCGTGGATCCACAAAATTCCACCCACCCCGCGTTCCCCAAAGTCTTCCGAGAAAAATGGTACCTCACTTGTGTGAGTAGGCCTAGTGCCCGCGACAGGAAACGGCCCAAAACGCAACGTGGACACACCACAATTTCTCAGTGAAAAATGACCCTTTTTTGCAAAGTGCCTAGCTATAGTTTTTGAACCCTAGATCTGCCGGCACCTAGGGAAACCTAGCAAACCTATACATTTTTGAAAACTAGACACACAGGGGATTCCAGGATGGGGAGACTTGACTGGCTCTCACCAGGTTCTGGTACCCAGAATCCCTTGCAAACCTAAAAAATTGTCAAAAAAACACATTTTCCTCACATTTCTGTGGTGGAAAGTTCTGGAATCTGCGTGGATCCACAAAATTCCACTCACCCCGCGTTCCACAATGTCTTCCAAAAAAATGGTACCTCACTTGTGTGGGTAGGCCTAGTGCCCGCAACAGGAAACAGCGCAAAACGCAACGTGGACAAACCACATTTTCACAGTGAAAAATGACCCTTTTTTGCAAAGTGCCTAGCTGTAGTCTTTGAACCCTAGCTCTGCCGGCACCTAGGGAAACCTAGCAAACCTATACATTTTTGAAAGCTAGACATCCAGGGGAATCCAGGATAGGGTGACTTGACTGACTCTCACCAGGTTCAGGTACCCAGAATCCTTTGCAAACCTAAAAAATTGTCAAAAACAACACATTTTCCTCACTTTTCTGTGGTGGAAAGTTCTGGAATCTGCGTGGATCCACAAAATTCTACCCACCCCGCGTTCCCCAAAGTCTTCCGAGAAAAATGGTACCTCACTTGTGTGGGTAGGCTTAGTGCCCGAGACAGGAAACAGCGCACAACGCAATGTGGACACACCACATTTTCACAGTGAAAAATGACCCTTTTTTTGCAGAGTGCCTAGCTGTAGTTTTTGAACCCTAGCTCTGCCGGCACCTAGGGAAACCTAGCAAACCTATACATTTTTGAAAACTAGACACGCAGGGAAATCCAGGATGGGGTGACTTGACTGGCTCTCACCAGGTTCTGGTACCCAGAATCCCTTGCAAACCTAAAAGATTGTAAAAAAACACATTTTCCTCACTTTTCTGTGGTGGAAAGTTCTGGAATCTGCATGGATCCACGAAATTCCACCCACCCCGCGTTCCCCAAAGTCTTCCAAGAAAAATGGTACCTCACTTATATGGGTAGGCCTAGTGCCCGCAACAGGAAACTGCGCAAAACGCAAGGTGGTCACACCACATTTTCACAGTGAAAAATGACCCTTTTTTTGCAAAGTGCCTAGCTGTAGTTTTTGAACCCTAGCTCTGCCGGCACCTAGGGAAACCGAGCAAACCTATACATTTTTGAAAACTAGACACCCAGGGGAATCCAGGATGGGGTGACTTGACTGGCTCTCACTAGGTTCTGGTACCCAGAATCCCTTGCAAACCTAAAAGATTGTAAAAAAAACACATTTTCCTCACTTTTCTGTGGTGGAAAGTTCTGGAATCTGCGTGGATCCACAAAATTCCACCCACCCCGCGTTCCCCAAAGTCTTCCGAGAAAAATGGTACCTCACTTGTGTGGGTAGGCCTAGTGCCCGCGACAGGAAACGGCCCAAAACGCAACGTGGACACACCACAATTTCTCAGTGAAAAATGACCCTTTTTTTGCAAAGTGCCTAGCTATAGTTTTTGAACCCTAGCTCTGCCGGCACCTAGGGAAACCTAGCAAACCTATACATTTTTGACAACTAGACACAAAGGGGAATCCAGGATGGGGAGACTTGACTGGCTCTCACCAGGTTCTGGTACCCAGAATCCCTTGCAAACCTAAAACATTGTCAAAAAAAACACATTTTCCTCACATTTCTGTGGTGGAAAGTTCTGGAATCTGCGTGGATCCACAAAATTACACTCACCCCGCGTTCCACAAAGTCTTCCCAAAAAAATGGTACCTCACTTGTGTGGGTAGGCCTAGTGCCCGCAACAGGAAACAGCGCAAAACGCAACGTGGACAAACCACATTTTCACAGTGAAAAATGACCCTTTTTTGCAAAGTGCCTAGCTGTAGTCTTTGAACCCTAGATCTGCCGGCACCTAGGGAAACCAAGCAAACCTATCCATTTTTGAAAACTAGACACCCAGGGGAATCCAGGATAGGGTGACTTGACTGACTCTCACCAGGTTCAGGTACCCAGAATCCCTTGCAAACCTAAAAAATTGTCAAAAACAACACATTTTCCTCACTTTTCTGTGGTGGAAAGTTCTGGAATCTGCGTGGATCCACAAAATTCTACCCACCCCGCGTTCCCCAAAGTCTTCCGAGAAAAATGGTACCTCACTTGTGTGGGTAGGCTTAGTGCCCGCGACAGGAAACAGCGCACAACGCAACGTGGACACATCACATTTTCACAGTGAAAAATGACCCTTTTTTTGCAGAGTGCCTAGCTGTAGTTTTTGAACCCTAGCTCTGCCGTCACCTAGGGAAACCTAGCAAACCTATACATTTTTGAAAACTAGACACCCAGGGAAATCCAGGATGGGGTGACTTGACTGGCTCTCACCAGGTTCTGGTACCCAGAATCCCTTGCAAACCTAAAAGATTGTCAAAAAAACACAATTTCCTCACTTTTCTGTGGTGGAAAGTTCTGGAATCTGCATGGATCCACAAAATTCCACCCACCCCGCGTTCCCCAAAGTCTTCCAAGAAAAATGGTACCTCACTTATGTGGGTAGGCCTAGGGCCCGCAACAGGAAACAGCGCAAAACGCAAGGTGGTCACACCACATTTTCACAGTGAAAAATGACGCCTTTTTTGCAAAGTGCCTAGCTGTAGTTTTTGAACCCTAGCTCTGCCGGCACCTAGGGAAACCGAGCAAACCTATACATTTTTGAAAACTAGACACCCAGGGGAATCCAGGATTGGGTGACTTGACTGGCTCTCACTAGGTTCTGGTACCCAGAATCCCTTGCAAACCTAAAAGATTGTCAAAAAAACACATTTTCCTCACTTTTCTGTGGTGGAAAGTTCTGGAATCTGCGTGGATCCACAAAATTCCTCCCACCCCGCGTTCCCCAAAGTCTTCCGAGAAAAATGGTACCTCACTTGTGTCGGTATGCCTAGTGCCCGCGACAGGAAACGGCCCAAAACGCAACGTGGACACACCACAATTTCTCAGTGAAAAATGACCCTTTTTTTGCAAAGTGCCTAGATATAGTTTTTGAACCCTAGCTCTGCCGGCACCTAGGGAAACCTAGCAAACCTATACATTTTTTAAAACTAGACACACAGGGGAATCCAGGATGGGGAGACTTGACTGGCTCTTACCAGGTTCTGGTACCCAGAATCCCTAGCAAACCTAAAAAATTGTCAAAAAAACCACATTTTCCTCACATTTCTGTGGTGGAAAGTTCTGGAATCTGCGTGGATCCACAAAATTCCACCCACCCCGCGTTCCACAATGTCTTCCAAAAAAAATGGTACCTCACTTGTGTGGGTAGGCCTAGTGCCCGCAACAGGAAACAGCGCAAAACGCAACGTGGACAAACCACATTTTCACAGTGAAAAATGACCCTTTTTTTGCAAAGTGCCTAGCTGTAGTCTTTGAACCCTAGCTCTGCCGGCACCTAGGGAAACCTACCAAACCTATACATTTTTGAAAACTAGACATCCAGGGAAATCCAGGATGCGGTGACTTGACTGGCTCTCACCAGGTTCTGGTACCCAGAATCCCTTGCAAACCTAAAAGATTGTAAAAAAAAACAAATTTTCCTAACTTTTCTGTGGTGGAAAGTTCTGGAATCTGCATGGATCCACGAAATTCCACCCACCCCGCGTTCCCCAAAGTCTTCCAAGAAAAATGGTACCTCACTTATGTGGGTAGGCCTAGTGCCCGCAACAGGAAACAGCGCAAAACGCAACGTGGACAAACCACATTTTCACAGTGAAAAATGACCCTTTTTTGCAAAGTGCCTAGCTGTAGTCTTTGAACCCTAGCTCTGCCGGCACCTAGGGAAACCTAGCAAACCTATACATTTTTGAAAACTAGACATCCAGGGGAATCCAGGATAGGGTGACTTGACTGACTCTCACCAGGTTCAGGTACCCAGAATCCCTTGCAAACCTAAAAAATTGTCAAAAACAACACATTTTCCTCACTTTTCTGTGGTGGAAAGTTCTGGAATCTGCGTGGATCCACAAAATTCTACCCACCCCGCGTTCCCCAAAGTCTTCCGAGAAAAATGGTACCTCACTTGTGTTGGTAGGCTTAGTGCCCGCGACAGGAAACAGCGCACAACGCAATGTGGACACACCACATTTTCACAGTGAAAAATGACCCTTTTTTGCAAAGTGCCTAGCTGTAGTCTTTGAACCCTAGCTCTGCCGGCACCTAGGGAAACCTAGCAATCCTATACATTTTTGAAAACTAGACACCCAGGGGAATCCAGGATAGGGTGACTTGACTGACTCTCACCAGGTTCAGGTACCCAGAATCCCTTGCAAACCTAAAAAATTGTCAAAAACAACACATTTTCCTCACTTTTCTGTGGTGGAAAGTTCTGGAATCTGCGTGGATCCACAAAATTCTACCCACACCGCGTTCCCCAAAGTCTTCCGAGAAAAATGGTACCTCACTTGTGTGGGTAAGCTTAGTGCCCGCGACAGGAAACAGCACACAACGCAACGTGGACACACCACATTTTCACAGTGAAAAATGACCCTTTTTTTGCAGAGTGCCTAGCTGTGGTTTTTGAACCCTAGCACTGCCGGCACCTAGGGAAACCTAGCAAACCTATACATTTTTGAAAACTAGACACCGAGGGGAATCCAGGATGGGGTGACTTGACTGGCTCTCACCAGGTTCTGGTATCCAGAATCCCTTGCAAACCTAAAAGATTGTCAAAAAAAACACATTTTCCTCACTTTTCTGTGGTGGAAAGTTCTGGAATCTGCATGGATCCACGAAATTCCACCCACCCCGCGTTCCCCAAAGTCTTCAAAGAAAAATGGTACCTCACTTATGTGGGTAGGCCTAGGGCCCGCAACAGGAAACCGCGCAAAACGCAAGGTGGTCACACCACATTTTCACAGTGAAAAATGACCCTTTTTTTGCAAAGTGCCTAGCTGTAGTTTTTTAACCCTATCTCTGCTGGCACCTAGGGAAACCGAGCAAACCTATAGATTTTTGAAAACTAGACACCCAGGGGAATCCAGGATGGGGTGACTTGACTGGCTCTCACTAGGTTCTGGTACCCAGAATCCCTTGCAAACCTAAAAAAGTGTAAAAAAACCCACATTTTCCTCACTTTTCTGTGGTGGAAAGTTCTGGAATCTGCGTGGATCCACAAAATTCCACCCACCCCGCGTTCCCCAAAGTCTTCCGAGAAAAATGGTACCTCACTTGTGTGAGTAGGCCTAGTGCCCGCGACAGGAAACGGCCCAAAACGCAACGTGGACACACCACAATTTCTCAGTGAAAAATGACCCTTTTTTTGCAAAGTGCCTAGCTATAGTTTTTGAACCCTAGATCTGCCGGCACCTAGGGAAACCTAGCAAACCTATACATTTTTGAAAACTAGACACACAGGGGATTCCAGGATGGGGAGACTTGACTGGCTCTCACCAGGTTCTGGTACCCAGAATCCCTTGCAAACCTAAAAATTGTCAAAAAAAACACATTTTCCTCACATTTCTGTGGTGGAAAGTTCTGGAATCTGCGTGGATCCACAAAATTCCACTCACCCCGCGTTCCACAATGTCTTCCAAAAAAATGGTACCTCACTTGTGTGGGTAGGCCTAGTGCCCGCAACAGGAAACAGCGCAAAACGCAACGTGGACAAACCACATTTTCACAGTGAAAAATGACCCTTTTTTTGCAAAGTGCCTAGCTGTAGTCTTTGAACCCTAGCTCTGCCGGCACCTAGGGAAACCTAGCAAACCTATACATTTTTGAAAGCTAGACATCCAGGGGAATCCAGGATAGGGTGACTTGACTGACTCTCACCAGGTTCAGGTACCCAGAATCCTTTGCAAACCTAAAAAATTGTCAAAAACAACACATTTTCCTCACTTTTCTGTGGTGGAAAGTTCTGGAATCTGCGTGGATCCACAAAATTCTACCCACCCCGCGTTCCCCAAAGTCTTCCGAGAAAAATGGTACCTCACTTGTGTGGGTAGGCTTAGTGCCCGAGACAGGAAACAGCGCACAACGCAATGTGGACACACCACATTTTCACAGTGAAAAATGACCCTTTTTTTGCAGAGTGCCTAGCTGTAGTTTTTGAACCCTAGCTCTGCCGGCACCTAGGGAAACCTAGCAAACCTATACATTTTTGAAAACTAGACACGCAGGGAAATCCAGGATGGGGTGACTTGACTGGCTCTCACCAGGTTCTGGTACCCAGAATCCCTTGCAAACCTAAAAGATTGTAAAAAAAACACATTTTCCTCACTTTTCTGTGGTGGAAAGTTCTGGAATCTGCATGGATCCACGAAATTCCACCCACCCCGCGTTCCCCAAAGTCTTCCAAGAAAAATGGTACCTCACTTATATGGGTAGGCCTAGTGCCCGCAACAGGAAACTGCGCAAAACGCAAGGTGGTCACACCACATTTTCACAGTGAAAAATGACCCTTTTTTTGCAAAGTGCCTAGCTGTAGTTTTTGAACCCTAGCTCTGCCGGCACCTAGGGAAACCGAGCAAACCTATACATTTTTGAAAACTAGACACCCAGGGGAATCCAGGATGGGGTGACTTGACTGGCTCTCACTAGGTTCTGGTACCCAGAATCCCTTGCAAACCTAAAAGATTGTAAAAAAAACACATTTTCCTCACTTTTCTGTGGTGGAAAGTTCTGGAATCTGCGTGGATCCACAAAATTCCACCCACCCCGCGTTCCCCAAAGTCTTCCGAGAAAAATGGTACCTCACTTGTGTGGGTAGGCCTAGTGCCCGCGACAGGAAACGGCCCAAAACGCAACGTGGACACACCACAATTTCTCAGTGAAAAATGACCCTTTTTTTGCAAAGTGCCTAGCTATAGTTTTTGAACCCTAGCTCTGCCGGCACCTAGGGAAACCTAGCAAACCTATACATTTTTGACAACTAGACACAAAGGGGAATCCAGGATGGGGAGACTTGACTGGCTCTCACCAGGTTCTGGTACCCAGAATCCCTTGCAAACCTAAAACATTGTCAAAAAAAACACATTTTCCTCACATTTCTGTGGTGGAAAGTTCTGGAATCTGCGTGGATCCACAAAATTACACTCACCCCGCGTTCCACAAAGTCTTCCCAAAAAAATGGTACCTCACTTGTGTGGGTAGGCCTAGTGCCCGCAACAGGAAACAGCGCAAAACGCAACGTGGACAAACCACATTTTCACAGTGAAAAATGACCCTTTTTTGCAAAGTGCCTAGCTGTAGTCTTTGAACCCTAGATCTGCCGGCACCTAGGGAAACCAAGCAAACCTATCCATTTTTGAAAACTAGACACCCAGGGGAATCCAGGATAGGGTGACTTGACTGACTCTCACCAGGTTCAGGTACCCAGAATCCCTTGCAAACCTAAAAAATTGTCAAAAACAACACATTTTCCTCACTTTTCTGTGGTGGAAAGTTCTGGAATCTGCGTGGATCCACAAAATTCTACCCACCCGCGTTCCCCAAAGTCTTCCGAGAAAAATGGTACCTCACTTGTGTGGGTAGGCTTAGTGCCCGCGACAGGAAACAGCGCACAACGCAACGTGGACACATCACATTTTCACAGTGAAAAATGACCCTTTTTTTGCAGAGTGCCTAGCTGTAGTTTTTGAACCCTAGCTCTGCCGTCACCTAGGGAAACCTAGCAAACCTATACATTTTTGAAAACTAGACACCCAGGGAAATCCAGGATGGGGTGACTTGACTGGCTCTCACCAGGTTCTGGTACCCAGAATCCCTTGCAAACCTAAAAGATTGTCAAAAAAAACACAATTTCCTCACTTTTCTGTGGTGGAAAGTTCTGGAATCTGCATGGATCCACAAAATTCCACCCACCCCGCGTTCCCCAAAGTCTTCCAAGAAAAATGGTACCTCACTTATGTGGGTAGGCCTAGGGCCCGCAACAGGAAACAGCGCAAAACGCAAGGTGGTCACACCACATTTTCACAGTGAAAAATGACGCCTTTTTTTGCAAAGTGCCTAGCTGTAGTTTTTGAACCCTAGCTCTGCCGGCACCTAGGGAAACCGAGCAAACCTATACATTTTTGAAAACTAGACACCCAGGGGAATCCAGGATTGGGTGACTTGACTGGCTCTCACTAGGTTCTGGTACCCAGAATCCCTTGCAAACCTAAAAGATTGTCAAAAAAACACATTTTCCTCACTTTTCTGTGGTGGAAAGTTCTGGAATCTGCGTGGATCCACAAAATTCCTCCCACCCCGCGTTCCCCAAAGTCTTCCGAGAAAAATGGTACCTCACTTGTGTCGGTATGCCTAGTGCCCGCGACAGGAAACGGCCCAAAACGCAACGTGGACACACCACAATTTCTCAGTGAAAAATGACCCTTTTTTTGCAAAGTGCCTAGATATAGTTTTTGAACCCTAGCTCTGCCGGCACCTAGGGAAACCTAGCAAACCTATACATTTTTGAAAACTAGACACACAGGGGAATCCAGGATGGGGAGACTTGACTGGCTCTTACCAGGTTCTGGTACCCAGAATCCCTAGCAAACCTAAAAAATTGTCAAAAAAACCACATTTTCCTCACATTTCTGTGGTGGAAAGTTCTGGAATCTGCGTGGATCCACAAAATTCCACCCACCCCGCGTTCCACAATGTCTTCCAAAAAAATGGTACCTCACTTGTGTGGGTAGGCCTAGTGCCCGCAACAGGAAACAGCGCAAAACGCAACGTGGACAAACCACATTTTCACAGTGAAAAATGACCCTTTTTTTGCAAAGTGCCTAGCTGTAGTCTTTGAACCCTAGCTCTGCCGGCACCTAGGGAAACCTACCAAACCTATACATTTTTGAAAACTAGACATCCAGGGAAATCCAGGATGCGGTGACTTGACTGGCTCTCACCAGGTTCTGGTACCCAGAATCCCTTGCAAACCTAAAAGATTGTAAAAAAAACAAATTTTCCTAACTTTTCTGTGGTGGAAAGTTCTGGAATCTGCATGGATCCACGAAATTCCACCCACCCCGCGTTCCCCAAAGTCTTCCAAGAAAAATGGTACCTCACTTATGTGGGTAGGCCTAGTGCCCGCAACAGGAAACAGCGCAAAACGCAACGTGGACAAACCACATTTTCACAGTGAAAAATGACCCTTTTTTTGCAAAGTGCCTAGCTGTAGTCTTTGAACCCTAGCTCTGCCGGCACCTAGGGAAACCTACCAAACCTATACATTTTTGAAAACTAGACATCCAGGGAAATCCAGGATGGGGTGACTTGACTGGCTCTCACCAGGTTCTGGTACCCAGAATCCCTTGCAAACCTAAAAGATTGTCAAAAAAAACAAATTTTCCTAACTTTTCTGTGGTGGAAAGTTCTGGAATCTGCATGGATCCACGAAATTCCACCCACCCCGCGTTCCCCAAAGTCTTCCAAGAAAAATGGTACCTCACTTATGTGGGTAGGCCTAGGGCCCGTGACAGGAAACAGCGCAAAACGCAAGGTGTTCACACCACATTTTCACAGTGAAAAATTACCCTTTTTTTGCAAAGTGCCTAGCTGTAGTTTTTGAACCCTAGCTCTGCCGGCACCTAGGGAAACCGAGCAAACCTATACATTTTTGAAAACTAGACACCCAGGGGAATCCAGGATGGGGTGACTTGACTGGCTCTCACTAGGTTCTGGTACCCAGAATCTCTTGCAAACCTAAAGACTTGTCAAAACAACCACATTTTCCTCACTTTTCTGTGGTAGAAAGTTCTGGAATCTGCGTGGATCCACAAAATTCCACCCACCCCGCGTTCCCAAAGTCTTTCAAGAAAAATGGTACTTCACTTGTGTGGGTAGGCCTAGTGCCCGCGACAGGAAACAGCGCACAACGCAACGTGGACACAACACATTTTCACAGTGAAAAATGACCCTTTTTTGCAAAGTGCCTAGCTGTAGTTTTTGAACCCTAGCTCTGCCGGCACCTAGGGAAACCTAGCAAACCTATACATTTTTGAAAACTAGACACCCAGGGGAATCCAGGATGGGGTGACTTCACTGGCTCTCACCAGGTTCTGGTACCCAGAATCCCTTGCAAACCTAATACATAGTCCAAAAAAACACATTTTCCTCACTTTTCTGTGGTGGAAAGTTCTGGAATCTGTGTGGATCCACAAAATTCCATACACCCCGCGTTCCCCAAAGTCTTCCGAAAAAAATGGTACTTCACTTGTGTGGGTAGGCCTAGTGCCCGCAACAGGAAACAGCGCAAAACGCAACGTGGACAAACCACATTTTCACAGTGAAAAATGACCCTTTTTTTGCAAAGTGCCTAGCTGTAGTCTTTGAACCCTAGCTCTGCCGGCACCTAGGGAAACCTAGCAATCCTATACATTTTTGAAAAATAGACACCCAGGGGAATCCAGGATAGGGTGACTTGACTGACTCTCACCAGGTTCAGGTACCCAGAATCCCTTGCAAACCTAAAAAATTGTCAAAAACAACACATTTTCCTCACTTTTCTGTGGTGGAAAGTTCTGGAATCTGCGTGGATCCACAAAATTCTACCCACCCCGCGTTCCCCAAAGTCTTCCGAGAAAAATGGTACCTCACTTGTGTGGGTAAGCTTAGTGCCCGCAACAGGAAACAGCACACAACACAACGTGGACACACCACATTTTCACAGTGGAAAATGACCCTTTTTTTGCAGAGTGCCTAGCTGTGGTTTTTGAACCTTAGCTCTGCCGGCACCTAGGGAAACCTAGCAAACCTATACATTTTTGAAAACTAGACACCGAGGGAAATCCAGGATGGGGTGACTTGACTGGCTCTCACCAGGTTCTGGTATCCAGAATCCCTTGCAAACCTAAAAGATTGTCAAAAAAAACACATTTTCCTCACTTTTCTGTGGTGGAAAGTTCTGGAATCTGCATGGATCCACGAAATTCCACCCACCCCGCGTTCCCCAAAGTCTTCCAAAAAAAAATGGTACCTCACTTATGTGGGTAGGCCTAGGGCCCGCAACAGGAAACCGCGCAAAACGCAAGGTGGTCACACCACATTTTCACAGTGAAAAATGACCCTTTTTTTGCAAATTGCCTAGCTGTAGTTTTTGAACCCTAGCTCTGATGGCACCTAGGGAAACCGAGCAAACCTATACATTTTTGAAAACTAGACACCCAGGGGAATCCAGGATGGGGTGACTTGACTGGCTCTCACTAGGTTCTGGTACCCAGAATCCCTTGCAAACCTAAAAATTGTAAAAACAAACACATTTTCCTCACTTTTCTGTGGTGGAAAGTTCTGGAATCTGCGTGGATCCACAAAATTCCACCCACCCCGCGTTCCCCAAAGTCTTCCGAGAAAAATGGTACCTCACTTGTGTGGGTAGGCCTAGTGCCCGCGACAGGAAACAGCCCAAAACGCAACGTGGACACACCACAATTTCTCAGTGAAAAATGACCCTTTTTTTGCAAAGTGACTAGCTATAGTTTTTGAACCCTAGCTCTGCCGGCACCTAGGGAAACCTAGCAAACCTATACATTTTTGAAAACTAGACACACAGGGGAATCCAGGATGGGGAGACTTGACTGGCTCTCACCAGGTTCTGGTACCCAGAATCCCTTGCAAACCTAAAAAATTGTCAAAAAAAACCACATTTTCCTCACATTTCTGAGGTGGAAAGTTCTGGAATCTGCGTGGATCCACAAAATTCCACTCACCCCGCGTTTCACAATGTCTTCCAAAAAAAATGGTACCTCACTTGTGTGGGTAGGCCTAGTGCCTGCAACAGGAAACAGCGCAAAACGCAACGTGGACAAACCACATTTTCACAGTGAAAAATGACCCTTTTTTTGCAAAGTGCCTAGCTGTAGTCTTTGAACCCTAGCTCTGCCGGCACCTAGGGAAACCTAGCAAACCTATACATTTTTGAAAACTAGACATCCAGGGGAATCCAGGATAGGGTGACTTGACTGACTCTCACCAGGTTCAGGTACCCAGAATCCCTTGCAAACCTAAAAAATTGTCAAAAACAACACATTTTCCTCACTTTTCTGTGGTGGAAAGTTCTGGTATCTGCGTGGATCCACAGAATTCTACCCACCCCGCGTTCCCCAAAGTCTTCCGAGAAAAATGGTACCTCACTTGTGTGGGTAGGCTTAGTGCCCGCGACAGGAAACAGCGCACAACGCAATGTGGACACACCACATTTTCACAGTGAAAAATGACGCTTTTTTTGCAAAGTGCCTAGCTGTAGTCTTTGAACCCTAGCTCTGCCGGCACCTAGGGAAACCTAGCAATCCTATACATTTTTGAAAACTAGACACCCAGGGGAATCCAGGATAGGGTGACTTGACTGACTCTCACCAGGTTCAGGTACCCAGAATCCCTTGCAAACCTAAAAAATTGTCAAAAACAACACATTTTCCTCACTTTTCTGTGGTGGAAAGTTCTGGAATCTGCGTGGATCCACAAAATTCTACCCACACCGCGTTCCCCAAAGTCTTCCGAGAAAAATGGTACCTCACTTGTGTGGGTAAGCTTAGTGCCCGCGACAGGAAACAGCACACAACGCAACGTGGACACACCACATTTTCACAGTGAAAAATGACCCTTTTTTTGCAGAGTGCCTAGCTGTGGTTTTTGAACCCTAGCTCTGCCGGCACCTAGGGAAACCTAGCAAACCTATACATTTTTGAAAACTAGACACCGAGGGAAATCCAGGATGGGGTGACTTGACTGGCTCTCACCAGGTTCTGGTATCCAGAATCCCTTGCAAACCTAAAAGATTGTAAAAAAAAACACATTTTCCTCACTTTTCTGTGGTGGAAAGTTCTGGAATCTGCATGGATCCACGAAATTCCACCCACCCCGCGTTCCCCAAAGTCTTCAAAGAAAAATGGTACCTCACTTATGTGGGTAGGCCTAGGGCCCGCAACAGGAAACCGCGCAAAACGCAAGGTGGTCACACCACATTTTCACAGTGAAAAATGACCCTTTTTTTGCAAAGTGCCTAGCTGTAGTTTTTTAACCCTATCTCTGCTGGCACCTAGGGAAACCGAGCAAACCTATACATTTTTGGAAACTAGACACCCAGGGGAATCCAGGATGGGGTGACTTGACTGGCTCTCACTAGGTTCTGGTACCCAGAATCCCTTGCAAACCTAAAAAAGTGTAAAAAAACCCACATTTTCCTCACTTTTCTGTGGTGGAAAGTTCTGGAATCTGCGTGGATCCACAAAATTCCACCCACCCCGCGTTCCCCAAAGTCTTCCGAGAAAAATGGTACCTCACTTGTGTGAGTAGGCCTAGTGCCCGCGACAGGTAACGGCCCAAAACGCAACGTGGACACACCACAATTTCTCAGTGAAAAATGACCCTTTTTTTGCAAAGTGCCTAGCTATAGTTTTTGAACCCTAGCTCTGCCGGCACCTAGGGAAACCTAGCAAACCTATACATTTTTGAAAACTAGACACACAGGGGATTCCAGGATGGGGAGACTTGACTGGCTCTCACCAGGTTCTGGTACCCAGAATCCCTTGCAAACCTAAAAAATTGTCAAAAAAAACACATTTTCCTCACATTTCTGTGGTGGAAAGTTCTGGAATCTGCGTGGATCCACAAAATTCCACTCACCCCGCGTTCCACAATGTCTTCCAAAAAAAATGGTACCTCACTTGTGTGGGTAGGCCTAGTGCCCGCAACAGGAAACAGCGCAAAACGCAACGTGGACAAACCACATTTTCACAGTGAAAAATGACCCTTTTTTTGCAAAGTGCCTAGCTGTAGTCTTTGAACCCTAGATCTGCCGGCACCTAGGGAAACCAAGCAAACCTATCCATTTTTGAAAACTAGACACCCAGGGGAATCCAGGATAGGGTGACTTGACTGACTCTCACCAGGTTCAGGTACCCAGAATCCCTTGCAAACCTAAAAAATTGTCAAAAACAACACATTTTCCTCACTTTTCTGTGGTGGAAAGTTCTGGAATCTGCGTGGATCCACAAAATTCTACCCACCCCGCGTTCCCCAAAGTCTTCCGAGAAAAATGGTACCTCACTTGTGTGGGTAGGCTTAGTGCCCGCGACAGGAAACAGCGCACAACGCAACGTGGACACATCACATTTTCACAGTGAAAAATGACCCTTTTTTTGCAGAGTGCCTAGCTGTAGTTTTTGAACCCTAGCTCTGCCGTCACCTAGGGAAACCTAGCAAACCTATACATTTTTGAAAACTAGACACCCAGGGAAATCCAGGATGGGGTGACTTGACTGGCTCTCACCAGGTTCTGGTACCCAGAATCCCTTGCAAACCTAAAAGATTGTCAAAAAAAACACATTTTCCTCACTTTTCTGTGGTGGAAAGTTCTGGAATCTGCATGGATCCACAAAATTCCACCCACCCCGCGTTCCCCAAAGTCTTCCAAGAAAAATGGTACCTCACTTATGTGGGTAGGCCTAGGGCCCGCAACAGGAAACAGCGCAAAACGCAAGGTGGTCACACCACATTTTCCCAGTGAAAAATGACGCCTTTTTTTGCAAAGTGCCTAGCTGTAGTTTTTGAACCCTAGCTCTGCCGGCACCTAGGGAAACCGAGCAAACCTATACATTTTTGAAAACTAGACACCCAGGGGAATCCAGGATTGGGTGACTTGACTGGCTCTCACTAGGTTCTGGTACCCAGAATCCCTTGCAAACCTAAAAGATTGTCAAAAAAAACACATTTTCCTCACTTTTCTGTGGTGGAAAGTTCTGGAATCTGCGTGGATCCACAAAATTCCTCCCACCCCGCGTTCCCCAAAGTCTTCCGAGAAAAATGGTACCTCACTTGTGTCGGTATGCCTAGTGCCCGCGACAGGAAACGGCCCAAAACGCAACGTGGACACACCACAATTTCTCAGTGAAAAATGACCCTTTTTTTGCAAAGTGCCTAGATATAGTTTTTGAACCCTAGCTCTGCCGGCACCTAGGGAAACCTAGCAAACCTATACATTTTTGAAAACTAGACACACAGGGGAATCCAGGATGGGGAGACTTGACTGGCTCTTACCAGGTTCTGGTACCCAGAATCCCTAGCAAACCTAAAAAATTGTCAAAAAAAACACATTTTCCTCACATTTCTGTGGTGGAAAGTTCTGGAATCTGCGTGGATCCACAAAATTCCACCCACCCCGCGTTCCACAAAGTCTTCCAAAAAAAATGGTACCTCACTTGTGTGGGTAGGCCTAGTGCCCGCAACAGGAAACAGCGCAAAACGCAACGTGGACAAACCACATTTTCACAGTGAAAAATGACCCTTTTTTTGCAAAGTGCCTAGCTGTAGTCTTTGAACCCTAGCTCTGCCGGCACCTAGGGAAACCTACCAAACCTATAAATTTTTGAAAACTAGACATCCAGGGAAATCCAGGATGGGGTGACTTGACTGGCTCTCACCAGGTTCTGGTACCCAGAATCCCTTGCAAACCTAAAAGATTGTAAAAAAAAACAAATTTTCCTAACTTTTCTGTGGTGGAAAGTTCTGGAATCTGCATGGATCCACGAAATTCCACCCACCCCGCGTTCCCCAAAGTCTTCCAAGAAAAATGGTACCTCACTTATGTGGGTAGGCCTAGGGCCCGTGACAGGAAACAGCGCAAAACGCAAGGTGTTCACACCACATTTTCACAGTGAAAAATTACCCTTTTTTTGCAAAGTGCCTAGCTGTAGTTTTTGAACCCTAGCTCTGCCGGCACCTAGGGAAACCGAGCAAACCTATACATTTTTGAAAACTAGACACCCAGGGGAATCCAGGATGGGGTGACTTGACTGGCTCTCACTAGGTTCTGGTACCCAGAATCCCTTGCAAACCTAAAGACTTGTCTAAACAACCACATTTTCCTCACTTTTCTGTGGTAGAAAGTTCTGGAATCTGCGTGGATCCACAAAATTCCACCCACCCCGCGTTCCCAAAGTCTTTCAAGAAAAATGGTACCTCACTTGTGTGGGTAGGCCTAGTGCCCGCGACAGGAAACAGCGCACAACGCAACGTGGACACAACACATTTTCACAGTGAAAAATGACCCTTTTTTTGCAAAGTGCCTAGCTGTAGTTTTTGAACCCTAGCTCTGCCGGCACCTAGGGAAACCTAGCAAACCTATACATTTTTGAAAACTAGACACCCAGGGGAATCCAGGATGGGGTGACTTCACTGGCTCTCACCAGGTTCTGGTACCCAGAATCCCTTGCAAACCTAATACATAGTCCAAAAAAACACATTTTCCTCACTTTTCTGTGGTGGAAAGTTCTGGAATCTGTGTGGATCCACAAAATTCCATACACCCCGCGTTCCCCAAAGTCTTCCGAAAAAAATGGTACTTCACTTGTGTGGGTAGGCCTAGTGCCCGCAACAGGAAACAGCGCAAAACGCAACGTGGACAAACCACATTTTCACAGTGAAAAATGACCCTTTTTTTGCAAAGTGCCTAGCTGTAGTCTTTGAACCCTAGCTCTGCCGGCACCTAGGGAAACCTAGCAATCCTATACATTTTTGAAAAATAGACACCCAGGGGAATCCAGGATAGGGTGACTTGACTGACTCTCACCAGGTTCAGGTACCCAGAATCCCTTGCAAACCTAAAAAATTGTCAAAAACAACACATTTTCCTCACTTTTCTGTGGTGGAAAGTTCTGGAATCTGCGTGGATCCACAAAATTCTACCCACCCCGCGTTCCCCAAAGTCTTCCGAGAAAAATGGTACCTCACTTGTGTGGGTAAGCTTAGTGCCCGCAACAGGAAACAGCACACAACACAACGTGGACACACCACATTTTCACAGTGAAAAATGACCCTTTTTTTGCAGAGTGCCTAGCTGTGGTTTTTGAACCTTAGCTCTGCCGGCACCTAGGGAAACCTAGCAAACCTATACATTTTTGAAAACTAGACACCGAGGGAAATCCAGGATGGGGTGACTTGACTGGCTCTCACCAGGTTCTGGTATCCAGAATCCCTTGCAAACCTAAAAGATTGTCAAAAAAAACACATTTTCCTCACTTTTCTGTGGTGGAAAGTTCTGGAATCTGCATGGATCCACGAAATTCCACCCACCCCGCGTTCCCCAAAGTCTTCCAAGAAAAATGGTACCTCACTTATGTGGGTAGGCCTAGGGCCCGCAACAGGAAACCGCACAAAACGCAAGGTGGTCACACCACATTTTCACAGTGAAAAATGACCCTTTTTTTGCAAAGTGCCTAGCTGTAGTTTTTGAACCATAGCTCTGATGGCACCTAGGGAAACCGAGCAAACCTATACATTTTTGAAAACTAGACACCCAGGGGAATCCAGGATGGGGTGACTTGACTGGCTCTCACTAGGTTCTGGTACCCAGAATCCCTTGCAAACCTAAAAAATTGTAAAAACAAACACATTTTCCTCACTTTTCTGTAGTGGAAAGTTCTGGAATCTGCGTGGATCCACAAAATTCCACCCACCCCGCGTTCCCCAAAGTCTTCCGAGAAAAATGGTACCTCACTTGTGTGGGTAGGCCTAGTGCCCGCGACAGGAAACAGCCCAAAACGCAACGTGGACACACCACAATTTCTCAGTGAAAAATGACCCTTTTTTTGCAAAGTGACTAGCTATAGTTTTTGAACCCTAGCTCTGCCGGCACCTAGGGAAACCTAGCAAACCTATACATTTTTGAAAACTAGACACACAGGGGAATCCAGGATGGGGAGACTTGACTGGCTCTCACCAGGTTCTGGTACCCAGAATCCCTTGCAAACCTAAAAAATTGTCAAAAAAACCCACATTTTCCTCACATTTCTGAGGTGGAAAGTTCTGGAATCTGCGTGGATCCACAAAATTCCACTCACCCCGCGTTCCACAATGTCTTCCAAAAAAAATGGTACCTCACTTGTGTGGGTAGGCCTAGTGCCCGCAACAGGAAACAGCGCAAAACGCAACGTGGACAAACCACATTTTCACAGTGAAAAATGACCCTTTTTTTGCAAAGTGCCTAGCTGTAGTCTTTGAACCCTAGCTCTGCCGGCACCTAGGGAAACCTAGCAAACCTATACATTTTTGAAAACTAGACATCCAGGGGAATCCAGGATAGGGTGACTTGACTGACTCTCACCAGGTTCAGGTACCCAGAATCCCTTGCAAACCTAAAAATTGTCAAAAACAACACATTTTCCTCACTTTTCTGTGGTGGAAAGTTCTGGAATCTGCGTGGATCCACAAAATTCTACCCACCCCGCGTTCCCCAAAGTCTTCCGAGAAAAATGGTACCTCACTTGTGTGGGTAGGCTTAGTGCCCGCGACAGGAAACAGCGCACAACGCAATGTGGACACACCACATTTTCACAGTGAAAAATGACGCTTTTTTGCAAAGTGCCTAGCTGTAGTCTTTGAACCCTAGCTCTGCCGGCACCTAGGGAAACCTAGCAATCCTATACATTTTTGAAAACTAGACACCCAGGGGAATCCAGGATAGGGTGACTTGACTGACTCTCACCAGGTTCAGGTACCCAGAATCCCTTGCAAACCTAAAAAATTGTCAAAAACAACACATTTTCCTCACTTTTCTGTGGTGGAAAGTTCTGGAATCTGCGTGGATCCACAAAATTCTACCCACACCGCGTTCCCCAAAGTCTTCCGAGAAAAATGGTACCTCACTTGTGTGGGTAAGCTTAGTGCCCGCGACAGGAAACAGCACACAACGCAACGTGGACACACCACATTTTCACAGTGAAAAATGACCCTTTTTTTGCAGAGTGCCTAGCTGTGGTTTTTGAACCCTAGCTCTGCCGGCACCTAGGGAAACCTAGCAAACCTATACATTTTTGAAAACTAGACACCGAGGGAAATCCAGGATGGGGTGACTTGACTGGCTCTCACCAGGTTCTGGTATCCAGAATCCCTTGCAAACCTAAAAGATTGTCAAAAAAACACATTTTCCTCACTTTTCTGTGGTGGAAAGTTCTGGAATCTGCATGGATCCACGAAATTCCACCCACCCCGCGTTCCCCAAAGTCTTCAAAGAAAAATGGTACCTCACTTATGTGGGTAGGCCTAGGGCCCGCAACAGGAAACCGCGCAAAACGCAAGGTGGTCACACCACATTTTCACAGTGAAAAATGACCCTTTTTTTGCAAAGTGCCTAGCTGTAGTTTTTTAACCCTATCTCTGCTGGCACCTAGGGAAACCGAGCAAACCTATACATTTTTGGAAACTAGACACCCAGGGGAATCCAGGATGGGGTGACTTGACTGGCTCTCACTAGGTTCTGGTACCCAGAATCCCTTGCAAATCTAAAAAAGTGTAAAAAAACCCACATTTTCCTCACTTTTCTGTGGTGGAAAGTTCTGGAATCTGCGCGGATCCACAAAATTCCACCCACCCCGCGTTCCCCAAAGTCTTCCGAGAAAAATGGTACCTCACTTGTGTGAGTAGGCCTAGTGCCCGCGACAGGAAACGGCCCAAAACGCAACGTGGACACACCACAATTTCTCAGTGAAAAATGACCCTTTTTTTGCAAAGTGCCTAGCTATAGTTTTTGAACCCTTGCTCTGCCGGCACCTAGGGAAACCTAGCAAACCTATACATTTTTGATAACTAGACACACAGGGGATTCCAGGATGGGGAGACTTGACTGGCTCTCACCAGGTTCTGGTACCCAGAATCCCTTGCAAACCTAAAAAATTGTCAAAAAAAACACATTTTCCTCACATTTCTGTGGTGGAAAGTTCTGGAATCTGCGTGGATCCACAAAATTCCACTCACCCCGCGTTCCACAATGTCTTCCAAAAAAATGGTACCTCACTTGTGTGGGTAGGCCTAGTGCCCGCAACAGGAAACAGCGCAAAACGCAACGTGGACAAACCACATTTTCACAGTGAAAAATGACCCTTTTTTTGCAAAGTGCCTAGCTGTAGTCTTTGAACCCTAGCTCTGCCGGCACCTAGGGAAACCTAGCAAACCTATACATTTTTGAAAACTAGACATCCAGGGGAATCCAGGATAGGGTGACTTGACTGACTCTCACCAGGTTCAGGTACCCAGAATCCTTTGCAAACCTAAAAAATTGTCAAAAACAACACATTTTCCTCACTTTTCTGTGGTGGAAAGTTCTGGAATCTGCGTGGATCCACAAAATTCTACCCACCCCGCGTTCCCCAAAGTCTTCCGAGAAAAATGGTACCTCACTTGTGTGGGTAGGCTTAGTGCCCGAGACAGGAAACAGCGCACAACGCAATGTGGACACACCACATTTTCACAGTGAAAAATGACCCTTTTTTTGCAGAGTGCCTAGCTGTAGTTTTTGAACCCTAGCTCTGCCGGCACCTAGGGAAACCTAGCAAACCTATACATTTTTGAAAACTAGACACGCAGGGAAATCCAGGATGGGGTGACTTGACTGGCTCTCACCAGGTTCTGGTACCCAGAATCCCTTGCAAACCTAAAAGATTGTAAAAAAAAACACATTTTCCTCACTTTTCTGTGGTGGAAAGTTCTGGAATCTGCATGGATCCACGAAATTCCACCCACCCCGCGTTCCCCAAAGTCTTCCAAGAAAAATGGTACCTCACTTATGTGGGTAGGCCTAGTGCCCGCAACAGGAAACTGCGCAAAACGCAAGGTGGTCACACCACATTTTCACAGTGAAAAATGACCCTTTTTTTGCAAAGTGCCTAGCTGTAGTTTTTGAACCCTAGCTCTGCCGGCACCTAGGGAAACCGAGCAAACCTATACATTTTTGAAAACTAGACACCCAGGGGAATCCAGGATGGGGTGACTTGACTGGCTCTCACTAGGTTCTGGTACCCAGAATCCCTTGCAAACCTAAAAGATTGTCAAAAAAAACACATTTTCCTCACTTTTCTGTGGTGGAAAGTTCTGGAATCTGCGTGGATCCACAAAATTCCACCCACCCCGCGTTCCCCAAAGTCTTCCGAGAAAAATGGTACCTCACTTGTGTGGGTAGGCCTAGTGCCCGCGACAGGAAACAGCGCAAAACGCAACGTGGACAAACCACATTTTCACAGTGAAAAATGACCCTTTTTTTGCAAAGTGCCTAGCTGTAGTCTTTGAACCCTACCTCTGCCGGCACCTAGGGAAACCAAGCAAACCTATCCATTTTTGAAAACTAGACACCCAGGGGAATCCAGGATAGGGTGACTTGACTGACTCTCACCAGGTTCAGGTACCCAGAATCCCTTGCAAACCTAAAAAATTGTCAAAAACAACACATTTTCCTCACTTTTCTGTGGTGGAAAGTTCTGGAATCTGCGTGGATCCACAAAATTCTACCCACCCCGCGTTCCCCAAAGTCTTCCGAGAAAAATGGTACCTCACTTGTGTGGGTAGGCTTAGTGCCCGCGACAGGAAACAGCGCACAACGCAACGTGGACACATCACATTTTCACAGTGAAAAATGACCCTTTTTTGCAGAGTGCCTAGCTGTAGTTTTTGAACCCTAGCTCTGCCGTCACCTAGGGAAACCTAGCAAACCTATACATTTTTGAAAACTAGACACCCAGGAAATCCAGGATGGGGTGACTTGACTGGCTCTCACCAGGTTCTGGTACCCAGAATCCCTTGCAAACCTAAAAGATTGTCAAAAAAAACACATTTTCCTCACTTTTCTGTGGTGGAAAGTTCTGGAATCTGCATGGATCCACAAAATTCCACCCACCCCGCGTTCCCCAAAGTCTTCCAAGAAAAATGGTACCTCACTTATGTGGGTAGGCCTAGGGCCCGCAACAGGAAACAGCGCAAAACGCAAGGTGGTCACACCACATTTTCACAGTGAAAAATGACGCCTTTTTTTGCAAAGTGTCTAGCTGTAGTTTTTGAACCCTAGCTCTGCCGGCACCTAGGGAAACCGAGCAAACCTATACATTTTTGAAAACTAGACACCCAGGGGAATCCAGGATTGGGTGACTTGACTGGCTCTCACTAGGTTCTGGTACCCAGAATCCCTTGCAAACCTAAAAGATTGTCAAAAAAAACACATTTTCCTCACTTTTCTGTGGTGGAAAGTTCTGGAATCTGCGTGGATCCACAAAATTCCTCCCACCCGCGTTCCCCAAAGTCTTCCGAGAAAAATGGTACCTCACTTGTGTCGGTATGCCTAGTGCCCGCGACAGGAAACGGCCCAAAACGCAACGTGGACACACCACAATTTCTCAGTGAAAAATGACCCTTTTTTTGCAAAGTGCCTAGATATAGTTTTTGAACCCTAGCTCTGCCGGCACCTAGGGAAACCTAGCAAACCTATACATTTTTGAAAACTAGACACACAGGGGAATCCAGGATGGGGAGACTTGACTGGCTCTTACCAGGTTCTGGTACCCAGAATCCCTAGCAAACCTAAAAAATTGTCAAAAAAACCACATTTTCCTCACATTTCTGTGGTGGAAAGTTCTGGAATCTGCGTGGATCCACAAAATTCCACCCACCCCGCGTTCCACAAAGTCTTCCAAAAAAATGGTACCTCACTTGTGTGGGTAGGCCTAGTGCCCGCAACAGGAAACAGCGCAAAACGCAACGTGGACAAACCACATTTTCACAGTGAAAAATGACCCTTTTTTGCAAAGTGCCTAGCTGTAGTCTTTGAACCCTAGCTCTGCCGGCACCTAGGGAAACCTACCAAACCTATACATTTTTGAAAACTAGACATCCAGGGAAATCCAGGATGGGGTGACTTGACTGGCTCTCACCAGGTTCTGGTACCCAGAATCCCTTGCAAACCTAAAAGATTGTAAAAAAAACAAATTTTCCTAACTTTTCTGTGGTGGAAAGTTCTGGAATCTGCATGGATCCACGAAATTCCACCCACCCCGCGTTCCCCAAAGTCTTCCAAGAAAAATGGTACCTCACTTATGTGGGTAGGCCTAGGGCCCGTGACAGGAAACAGCGCAAAACGCAAGGTGTTCACACCACATTTTCACAGTGAAAAATTACCCTTTTTTTGCAAAGTGCCTAGCTGTAGTTTTTGAACCCTAGCTCTGCCGGCACCTAGGTAAACCGAGCAAACCTATACATTTTTGAAAACTAGACACCCAGGGGAATCCAGGATGGGGTGACTTGACTGGCTCTCACTAGGTTCTGGTACCCAGAATCCCTTGCAAACCTAAAGACTTGTCAAAACAACCACATTTTCCTCACTTTTCTGTGGTAGAAAGTTCTGGAATCTGCGTGGATCCACAAAATTCCACCCACCCCGCGTTCCCAAAGTCTTTCAAGAAAAATGGTACCTCACTTGTGTGGGTAGGCCTAGTGCCCGTGACAGGAAACCGCGCAAAACGCAACGTGGACACTCCACATTTTCACAGTAAAAAGTGACCCTTTTTTTGCAAAGTGCCCAGCTGTAGTTTTTGAACCCTAGCTCTGCCGGCACCTAGGGAAACCTAGCAAACCTATACATTTTTGAAAACTAGACACCCAGGGCAATCCAGGATGGGGTGATTTGACTGGCTCTCACCAGGTTCTGTTACCCAGAATCCCTTGCAAACCTATAAAATTGTCAAAAAAACACATTTTCCTCACTTTTCTGTGGTGGAAAGTTCTGGAATCTGCGTGGATCCACAAAATTCCACCCACCCCGCGTTCCCCAAAGTCTTCTGAGAAAAATGGTACCTCACTTGTGTGGGTAGGCCTGGTGCCCGCGATAGGAAACAGCGCAAAACGCAACGTGGACACACCACATTTTCACAGTGAAAAATGACCCATTTTTTGCAAAGTGCCTGGCTGTAGTTTTTGAACCCTAGCTCTGCCGGCACCTAGGAAAACCTACCAAACCCACACATTTCTGAAAAGTAGACACCCGGGGGATTTTAGTGAGGTATGTCTTGCGTGGATCCCCCAACGTTTTCTTACCCAGAATCCTTTGCAAACCTGAAATTTTGCTGAATAAAATCACTTTTTTCACACATTTGTGTGTGGGAAAGTTGTGGCATCACTGGGCTGACACAAATTTCCTACCACCCAGCGTTCCCCCAGGTCTCCCGATAAAAATGGTGCCTCACTCTGGTGGGAGGCCCAAGTACCCGCGACAGGCAAGGGCCCAAAACGTATTGAGGCGACATCAAAATTGCCTATCACAAAATGACCTGGTTTTGCAAGGGGGGTCCCATGACTTTTTGGCCCGGGGCTCGAAACCTACCAAACCCACACATTTCTGAAAACTATGCACCCGGGGGATTCCAGGGAGGTATGGCTTGCGTGGATCCCCCAACGTTTTCTTACCCAGAATCCCCTGCAAACCTGAAATTGTGCTGAAAAAATCACTTTTTTCACACATTTGTGTGTGGGAAAATTGTGACATCACCGGGCTGACACAAATTTCCTACCACCCAGCGTTTGCCCAGGTCTCCCCACAGGCAAGGGCCCAAAACATTTTGTGATAGGCAATTTTGATGTCGCCTTAATACGTTTTGGGCCCTTTCCTGTCGCGGGTTCTTGGGCCTCCCACCTGAGTGAGGCACCATTTTTATCGGGAGACCTGGGCGAATGCTGGGTGGTAGGAAATTTGTGTCAGCCGGTGATGCCACAACTTTCCCACACACAAATGTGTGAAAAAAGTGATTTTTTCAGTACGATTTCAGGTTTGCAGGGGATTCTGGGTAAGAAAATGTTGGGGGATCCACGCAAGCCATATCTCCCTGGAATCCCCTGGGTGTCTACTTTTCAGAAATGTGCGGGTTTGGTAGGTTTCCCCTAGGTGGCCGCCGAGCCCCGGGCCAAAAAGTCATGGGACCCCCCTTGCAAAACTAGGTCGTTTTGTGATAGGCAATTTTGATGTCGCCTCAATACGTTTTGGGCCCTTGCCTGTCGCGGGTACTTGGGCCTCCCACCCGAGAGAGGCACCATTTTTATCGGGAGACCTGGGGGGACGCTGGCTGGTAGGAAATTTGTGTCAGCCCAGTGATGCCACAACTTTCCCACACACAAATGTGTGAAAAAAGTGATTTTTTCAGCAAAATTTCAGGTTTGCAGGGGATTCTGGGTAAGAAACGTTGGGGGATCCACGCAAGATATACCTCCCTGGAATCCCCCGGGTGTCTAGTGTTCAGAAATGTGTGGGTTTGGTAGGTTTCCCTAGGTGGCCGCCGAGCCCCGGGCCAAAAAGTCATGGGACCCCCCTTGCAAAACCAGGTCATTTTGTGATAGGCAATTTTGATGTCGCCTCAATACGTTTTGGGCCCTTGCCTGTCGCGGGTACTTGGGCCTCCCACCCGAGTGAGGCACCATTTTTATCGGGAGACCTGGTTGAACGCTGGGTGGTAGGAAATTTGTGTCAGCCCGGTGATGCCACAACTTTCCCACACACAAATGTGTGAAAAAAGTGATTTTTTCAGTAAAATTTCAGGTTTGCAGAGGATTCTGGGTAAGAAAACGTTGGGGGATATACGCAAGCCATACCTCCCTGGAATCCCCCGGGTGTCTCCTTGTCAGAAATGTGTGGATTTGGTAGGTTTCCCTAGGTGGCCGCCGAGCACGGGCCAAAAACCCAGGTGACCCCCCTTGCAAAACCAGGTCGTTTTGTGATAGGCAATTTTGATGTCGCCTCAATACGTTTTTGGCCTTTGCCTGTTGCGGGTACTTGTGCCTCCCACACGAGTGAGGCACCATTTTTATTGGGAGACCTGGGGGAACGCTGGGTGGCAGGAAATTTGTGTCAGCCCATTGATGCCACAACTTTCCCACACAAAAATGTGTGGAAAAAGTGATTTTTTTCAGCTAAATTTGAGGTTTGCAGAGGATTCTGGGTAAGAAAACGTTGGGGGATCCACGCAAGCCATACCTCCCTGGAATCCCCCAGGTGTCTAGTTTTCAGAAATGTGTGGGTTTGGTAGGTTTTCCTAGATGGCCACCGACCCCGGGGCCAAAAACCCAGGTAACCCCCCGTGCAAAACCAGGTTGGTTTGTGATAGGTAATTTTGATGTCGCCTCACTAGGTTTTGGGCCCTTGCCTGTCGCGGGTACTTGACCCACCCACACAAGTGAGGTACCATTTTTCTCGGAAGACTTTGGGGAATGCGGGGTGAGTGGAATTTTGTGGATCCACACAGATTCCAGAACTTTCCACCACAGAAATGTGAGGAAAATGTGTTTTTTATACACATTTTGAGGTTTGCAAGGGATTCTGGGTAACAGAACCTGGTGAGAGCCAGTCAAGTCACCCCATCCTGGATTCCCCTGGGTGTCTACTTTTCAAAAATGTACAGGTTTGCTAGGTTTCCCTATGTGCCGGCTGCGCTAGGGCCCAAAATCCACAGGTAGGCATATTGCTAAAAACAAATCCGTGCCTAGTCATCTTTCTGCCGCCCTGGGGGGGATATAGGGGGGTGGGGTTGCCCCGATATGCCCCCAAGGGGGGCAGAAACACTGTGGCTATTTTCCTGGGGTGTAGGGGCATTGGTATGCCCATTCTGGGCAGCCCCCATCCCCAAACATAAAAAAGCCAGCGTAATCGTTGGCGTCTAGTGGGATTTTTGTCCCCCCCGGGGGGGCAGATTGGGGGCTACTGCCCCATATTCCCCCCAGGGGGGGGGCAGAAAGGCTGTAATTGTTGCGGGTGGGGGGTGGAGGCAATGGCATGCCCATTTTGGGCAGCCCCCACCCTAATTCAAATTTGCCCCCAAAAAATCCCTGGTGACTAGTGGGATTTTTGCCCCCCCGGGGGTGCAGATTGGGGGCTAATGCCCCCATCTGCCCCCCAGGGGGGGGCAGAAAGCCTACTAGACGCCAGGGATTTTTTTGAGCAGATTTTAATTAGGATGGGGGTTGCCAAAAACGGGCATGCCAATGCCCCCACCCTAATAAAAATTTGCCCCAAAAATCCCTGGCGTCTAGTGGGTTTTTGCCCCCCAGGGGGCATATTGGGGGCTACTGCCCCATCTGCCCCCCGGGGGGGGCAGGAAGGCTGTAATTTTTGTGGGGGAGGGGGTGGGGGTATGGGCATGCCTGTTTTGGGCAGCCCCACCCTAATTCAAATTTGCCCCAAAAAAATCCCTGGCATCTAGTGGGCTTTTTGCCCCCCCCGGCGGGGCAGATTGGGGGCTCATTCCCCCATCTGCCCCCAGGGGGGGCTGAAAGTCCACTAGACGCCAGGGAGTTTTTTGGTGTCTATTGGGTGGATCCCTGCTTGGGGATCGCCCTCCTGGGGCGATCCCCAAGCAGGGATCCACTGGGGAGGGGTACCTTTGGAAAGGGGAGATTATCCCCTTTCCAATGATACCTCTCCCGTCTTCCTACATGCCTGGGGGGCTGAGATAGCCCCATAGCACTTCGAAAGTGAAACTGAAATGAGCCTAAAGGCTCATTTCAGTTTTGGTTTCTGTGCAATGACAACAGCGCGACGTGCGCTTATTGTCATGGCACAGAAACCAGGGAGGGGGCCTCGGGAGCTGGGGAAGCTCTTCCCCAGCTC
The DNA here is from genome assembly GCA_963921515.1 of Calotriton arnoldi. NCBI lineage: Eukaryota > Metazoa > Chordata > Amphibia > Caudata > Salamandridae > Calotriton > Calotriton arnoldi. The sequence goes on from CAWUFW010008971.1 coordinate 292,926, forward strand.
CCAAGGTCACAGGGGAAAAATAGAAGTCCCTCTGCTGTCTGCAGCAGAGGGATTTTGTGCCCCTGTCCTCATAACGGAATGGTTCCGTCATGAGCACAGGGGCACCGATGCTCATGACGGAACCATTCCATCATGAGCATCGAAGGGGTTAAGAACAGGTTTCTAGATGAAACTTGAATTAAATGGCTATTCATTAGCAGTTTAATAGCCATCAAAATCCACATACCAGCAATTGTACATCGAACATCAGGTGTGAGTTGAAATGTAGAAAATATTGAGGCAAAGGATATAAAAAAAAGGATTAAAAAAACAGATCACAATAACTGCTGTCTATGCGGATTTAGCAGACAGCATGCTTTTTCATTTGTATGTGCTTTACTTCCTTAAAGACTTACAATTGTGTATGCATCAGCATAAGCTTCTGGGCTCTGGTTTCTTTTCTTTACCCCTCCCAGGTCCATCCGACGTCAAAGCCACGCCCCTTGGAAGGTGGGCTACTTATTCATTGCCGGTGCATGGACACGCTGGATAGCTCACAAGTAGGAGCATTGTATTTACCTGCATTCGAATTGTTTCTCTGTTTGCTTGTGCATTTGTGTGCCATAATCTTTTATTTCCTTGAATGCGCTAAGCGCACGGAGGTGCCTGGCTCTGGTGGAGGGCTTGGTGGCATCTTTCTGAGAGCACCTTGACTACTTTTAACTCTTTTCCCACACGTTTATTTTTTAACATGTTATGGTTTTAACTATTTTAATTTTGCCAGAATTCACCTGTAAGGGAAGCCTCTCAGATAGGTACGGAGCTGCTGGGCTCTAGTTTCTTTTCTTTTCCCCCCCAGGTTCTTCCGATGTCATAGCCACGCCCCTTGGAAGGCTGGCTTCTTATTTATGGCTGGTGCGCGGACGCGCCACTGGCTTGCCAAAGGTACGCCAAAGGCAAGCCCGTCTGCGTCTGGATGGCGCCAGAAGCCAGGACCACTGCCCGTCCAGCCCCTCAACTCCGACAGTTCTCGGCCACGGAACTCTTTCAATTGATGCCCATCGTTACCGCAGATTGTTGCCATCCCTAGACGTCTCTCTGATAACTAATGAGGAAACTGTGAGGTGCAGTAAGTGCGGTTTTGCCTTAATAGTCTTTCCCTTCGCGATGCCCCCAGACAAAATCGCGGTCGGCCTACCTCGATGGCGCGCTTCTTCTAAATCAACTGCTGATCATTAACCAAGCATAAAAATGAGATATTTGAGTTCCTAACCGACAATCAGCTAGACATACTCTTTCTGTCAGAGACCTGACTTGATGAGTTCTCTGCTCCAGAGATTCGTAGCTCGATACCTACAGGCTACCAAATAGTCAGGCAGGACCACATGTTGCAAAGAGGGGGATTGCAATTATTCTTAAGCAATCTGTTAGTTGTACAATACATGATGCTGGAATTTCAGACTATAAAGCCATCTTCTTTACCCACAATATCTCGGGAAAACACCACACTAGCTGGCTTTCTAATCTATCGTCCACCTGGACCTGCTTTGAACTTCATTTAATCTTTAACTGACATTCTACCCTCCTACGCCCTGGGATACTCTAACCAGATAGTCATAGGAGATTTAAACGTACATTTAGATGAGCCAACTTGTCAGCCGGCTATAGTCCTCATCAAGGACTCTGCGATCCTTTAGCTGCTCCAACGTGTGACTGCCCCTACCCACATTCATGGCCATATGCTGGATCCAATTTTCTCCAACTCCACTTCACTGATGGCTAAAGATCCAATTCCGGTCATTTGGTCTGACCACTGTATTATCTCGTACAAAATTCCCCTGTGAAGGAAGTGACTAACCCTGGGCAAAGCACTACGCTACGCTCGCGTAGTTTGCGAAGTTTGCGCTACTTCGCACAACGCAAATTGCACGTAGCACAGTGCAAACACGCGTAGCGTAGCGTAGTGCAGCGGTCATTTTTTGCTTGCTCGTGGTCCTCAACGTCAAGTTGGCGACCGCGAGCAAGCAAAATGACATCCCGGCGAGACTTTTTCCTCGTTCGCGATCAGCAACATCAAGTTGCCGATCGCAAGCGTGGAAAATAAACCTCCCGGCGAGATTCTCAACGCGGGGAGGTCAGGTTTCTCATTGCGAGTGGTCACATATGCTCGCGACCGCTCGCGATGAGAAACTACCAGTCCGCGTTGAGAAAGCTGCCGCTCGAGTAAAAATCTACTCGAGCGGCAGTAAAAGACAGCTCGCACTGTGCAAGATGCCGTTTTCAATGATTGCGCAGTGCGGACAAGCATCCGGCACTGTGCAATCATTGCGAACAGTGCACTACGCAGTTCGCGTAGTGCTACGCGTAGCTCGCGTAGTGCAAACTGCACTTTGCGTAGCTTCGCGTAGCGCTACTTCGCGAACTACGCCCAGGCTTAGAAGTGACCCGATTAGGGCCACCCGGGTCAGTCACGACCACCTCTCAGCCTTCCATACAAATGAAGAGTCGGTCAGACAGTAGAGAATACAAACCAAGGATTTATTCAGGTACACTCGAGCGGAGCCCAATCTGCCCAGTCTCTATGGATTGCTGCAGAGGGACTGACATCAGAAAACATGGTGAGACATTATGTACGATTCAGAACCAAAAAAAAAGGCACACGAAGACTGGAAATTTCCAGATGGAGGCAGCTACACAAAGGAGGTACAGAAGGATAAGTTTCGATCCTGAGACCGGGCACACACTATCTCTATGTATGTGTGATTCAAGACAGTATGTCAGGAATGAACCGTGTGCACAGCTTAATGAAGATACACTAACTCAATCAAATTTAACACAGTATTTTTACACGCTTATGCATCGTAAACAAAAACAATAATCTCATCATGATTTCACCATTGATTTTCATTTACTTTGAATGGAACGAAACTTTAAGCGTCATTCAAAATCTGCAAATACAGTTATCAATGCTTCATGATAATCGATGTGTACAAAACATTACACAAAATCCAGCATATTAACAATATGTAAACACAATCAGTGGCAATTGATGTTCTTCAGCCCAATGCATTTCGGGACCTGAAGTCCCTTCTTCAGAGGCCACTGTAAATACAAAACAAACATATGTCTAGATTCTGAAATTACAAAACACGACATTGTACATCAATTCAATGCAAAAAATGACAACCCAGCTCCAAAGTCACCTCAAGAGATCTACGTCACTAGTAACAAAAGTGTCAGAACTAAAGAAAACATCTACACCCAGTGGGTGCCTTAGTATGAAAACTGGTATGAACCACGTCCTAAACACACAGGAACAATTATAAGCTGTGCAAGAAATAGAATAAGTGACAGGAACCCACATCAGGAATTCAACGGAATCGAGTAATGGTGATAAAATTATACACTGAAAAAATTATGCCGAATGAACAGCTAGAAAAACGCAACACCCATGTGACACAAACACAGTGCAGGGCACGAATAAAGTGAACAATGAAAAAGACGTGGCGCTTACATGAAATAACACCAATGGCTGATGCCTTAAACAACGGTGGGTGGCCGCAAACTTCTGTAACACACAAAAGGGAAATTACCAACCCGTAAAATGCGTAAAGCCAACGAAAAAAGAGAAAAGAAGAAATGCTCGTACCTGAGAAACCAAAGGCACCTGGTTTCCTGAGTTTTAAAGTGTCCTGAGTTTTAAAGTGCGGGCAAAAAAACTACAGCAAAAAAACGGTACACTCAGTACACGTGTAAACTCAAAAAACTATCTCACAACAAATGAAAGGTGAACCTAAAAGGGTAACAAACCTGATGGTGCACCGCAGATATCTGAACATGCTCCTAACGCTGTGGCGGATAAGGAAATGATGCTACGAACGAGTGCACTGACAAACTGCACATCAATAAAGTTTGAAATGGATCACGTGTTACCACAAAGCGGTCAAAAGAAAACGCCAATACGGCGGCCATCTTAAAGAAGAGTGGGTATAAGAGACAAAGGTCCGGCCCATAAATGAAACGACGAACACTACGAGAAATACAGGATGCTAATGAACAAAAATAATGAAATACTGAAAAACCAACATGATGGTAACCTAAAAATCATGAACAAGACACCGTAAGCACACGGAGTGGCATTACAGAAAGTAATAGAAGGAAACCACAACCATAACACTCAGCTTATAGTTGACAATGAACGTATAAACAAATAGGGTACCACAAATACAAACATATGTGTTGATGATAAAGAGATGCCCTTCACCGGTGCAACGAGGGTAACTGCCCAATGTAGCTACCCTGAACATGTCAAACATATAATTTCCCCCTGAGCAAATGAACAATACATAAAACATTCACAACATAAGACTGATGCTCCAGCAAGTACATAATTGCACATCGATGTTACACTGTAAAACACATGACAGTGAATGTGCAAATGTGGATAACATAAAATAAAAATGTGCATGTTGAAAAATATGCATGTTAAAAAATAAGTTTATCTCCTGTGGAGCTACGTGACATAACGGGACCTGAAATACCGATCACCTGTAAAATGTGTACTGAGTATGATTGTGCGATTAAAGAAAGCAACTCAAGTCCAATTTATCATTCAATCCCAACGGTTCCATGGTGTTGAATTTTTTGATCCACATTACTTCTCGTTGAGATAAAAATTGGCTCGGATCCCTGCCTTCTTTAAATTGAACTTTTTCTAACACTAAGAATCGCACTTGGGAAATATTGTGCTGTTGTTGTAACCAGTGGACTACCAAGTTGGAGTTGGTATTCTTGATGCGAATCATGCTTTTGTGCTCACCGATTCTTATTTTGATTTTCCTTTCGGTTTTGCCTATATACAGGAGTCCACACGGACATTTGATACTGTAAATAACATTGGTAGTGTTGCAATCCGCTGTAAAACTGTAATGAAGTTTTTACACCAGTTCTGGGATGCGTCACGAAATTTTGTTGCATGATGTTGTTGCAATGCGTACAATTGTTACATTTTTTCATGCCCAAACCGTGGGTAGTGACAGTGTCTTTTTTGGTTGATAGTGATTCCTTGAGCTTGAGACTGCGTTTGCTCGCAAATAGAGGTTGATGTCTGAAAGAATTGATGAAATCTCCCTCTTTCTGTAATAATTCCCATCGATTGATGATGATTTTCTTGATGCTTGCCGTTCTCCTAGAAAACTTGGAGACAAAAGCGATGTAGTTGATGGTGGTCTTTTGCGTTTTGCTGCTAAGCAGATCGTTACGATGAATGTTAGCCACTCTTGCTTCAGCTTTTGCTATGCATTCTTCAGGATATCCACGATTCAAAAATCGTGTTTTGATGCGCATTATGTCGTGGTTGAAAACTTCCAGTGAGGAAGAAATCCTTTTGATGCATAGCATTTGCGAAAATGGTAAATTCTGAATTAACAACGGAGAGTGAAAACTCTGAAAGAGCAGGGTGTTGTTACGATCTGTTGGTTTCACAAAAACTTTCGTGTGGATAGCTTGGTCACTTTTTGCAACTAAAACATCCAAAAAAGGCAATTCAACAGTGCTGATGTTGTGCGTAAATTTGGTTCTGTTTTTTTTTTTATTAAGTGCCTTAATGTTATGTTCCAATGACTCGGTCGTGTGTGGCCAAATGAGAAAAATGTCGTCAATAAACCGACGGTACATCACCAAATGTTGATTCCATGCAGAGTTTTGCAAAATATGCTGTTCCTCAAAAGAGGCCATGAAAATGTTTGCGTAAGTGGGGGCCCCCCCAAAACCCATGCTGGTCCCGCTGATCTGAAGAAAAAACTCATTTTCCCACCGAAAGTAACTGTGCTGAAGACAAAATAACAGTAACTCCAACAAAAAAACTTTGTGTGCACCGATCTTCTGTTGTCTTAATAGAGCCCATTCCACGGCTTCAATTCCTTCCTGTAAGGGAATGGACGTGTACAAAGATGTGACGTCAATGGTGCAAAGCACCCAATCTTGGCTGTTGGTAGTATCGAGGCTCTGTAACAGGTTCAAAAAATACCGTGGTATCACGTACATTAGTTTTCCAGGAGTTAACAAAGTTCTGTAAAAATTGATCGATATATTTGCCCAAAGGTTCAAACACTGAACCCACACCTGAAACGATCGGTCTGAAAGGTGAATCTGTGGGATGTTTGTGAATTTTGGGAAGCATGTATAAATGCGGACGTTTGGGGAATTGCTTGGTAAGAAAACATTTAGTTTTGAGTGAAATCCAGTCCATATCAACTGCATGTTCCAATATTTTGTTTAAAGTTTGAACAATGTCCTTAGTGGGATCATGGTCAATGTTAAGGTACGTTGACTCATCAGTCAAGTGTTCTAGTACTTTGTTGTGATAGTAAGTGGCGTCCATGATTATTAGTGCGCCACCTTTGCCTGCCTGTTGGAATGTGAGTTCCTTCTTTTTAGCAAGTTGCTGTAAAATGCTTCTTTCAGTTTTAGTCAAGTTTGGCCTTTTCAATGGTTTAAACTCCAGTTTTCTTAAATCTTGAAACACTAGAGATTCAAACATATCAATGGTTTTGTGGGATACCGGTGCAGTATACGTGCTTTTGGATCTAAATTCCACAAATTCATGTGGTTCTTGTGGTTGACTTGCAGGCATCACATTATCGAAAAAATGACATAATTTGATGGTACGCATGAATCTATAAAATGCAATCTCAGTTTCAGGGAGATTTGTGTTGTAAGTGGGAACGAAAGAGGTTCCTTTATTCAAGACTTGCAGTTGTTTATGGGACAAACTAGCAGAGGAAATGTTTATAACTATGTTTTTTGACTCAGTAAGTTCTGGCGTCCCTTTTCCTTGGGTTTGTCTTTTTCCTCTCCTTGTTTTGACCTTTCGTTGAGTTTGTTGGATAGCTGGTCTGGAGGTTGAGATGGTTGCTGGCTTTTGGACAAAAAAGATTCAGTATGACTCATGGGCCGTTGTTGCGAGGTTTCCCCACTTGCTGATCTGCTTGTAGATGGTCCATCACCATGGGCCTCTGTGTCAAGAGGAGTTCTTGTGGGTAACAGTTCCCGGTCGGACACAACGCTTTCCTCCGACGAAGTATGTGGGTTTTTGGTGGGTCTGCGCTGTGAGTACATGTCCGCCCAAGTGTACACCTCGTTGAGCCGGTAATCAATAGTGTCACGTTTGAACTTTCTTAATTTTCGTTCTTGTAACTCGTTACCATAACTGTCCAATTTGTTGTTAATTTGTTCAAGTGTTTTAGACCATTCCTCTGGATCCATGCGTTCAGAAAGATCACGGTGTATGTTGTGTATTTCCTCTTCGAGTTCACTTATGGTTTTAGACAGTTCCTCCACTATTAATAAGATCAAATCAAGAGAACACTTATTCAACACCCCATACCATTTTTCCATAAATAATTTGTTGAATTGTAGGCGGAAAAGTAAAGGTTTAATGGCCAGTCTCAAGCCTCTTGGAATCCGTTGATGTTTATGATACTGAATAAGCGTTGAGGCTTACTATCACAACAAAGTACTAGAACACTTGACTGATGAGTCAACGTACCTTAAAATTGACCATGATCCCACTAATGACATTGTTCAAACTTTAAACAAAATATTGGAACATGCAGTTGATATGGACTGGATTTCACTCAAAACTAAATGTTTTCTTACCAAGCAATTCCCCAAACGTCCGCATTTATACATGCTTCCCAAAATTCACAAACAGATCCACCTTTCAGACCGATCGTTTCAGGTGTGGGTTCAGTGTTTGAACCTTTGGGCAAATAGATCAGTCAATTTTTACAGAACTTTGTTAACTCCTGGAAAACTAATGTACGTGATACCATGGATTTTTTGAACCTGTTACAGAGCCTCGATACTACCAACAGCCAATATTGGGTGCTTTGCACCATTGACGTCACATCTTTGTACACGTCCATTCCCTTACAGGAAGGAATTGAAGCTGTGGATTGGGCTCTATTAAGACAACAGAAGATCGATGCACACAAAGTTTTTTTGTTGGAGTTACTGTTATTTTGTCTTCAGCACAGTTACTTTCGGTGGGAAAATGAGTCTTTCTTCAGATCAGCGGGACCAGCATGGGTTTTGGGAGGGCCCCCACTTACGCAAACATTTTCATGGCCTCTTTTGAGGAACAGCATATTTTGCAAAACTCTGCATGGAATCAACATGTGGTGATGTACCGTCGGTTTATTGACGACATTTTTCTCATTTGGTCACACACGACCGAGTCATTGGAACATAACATTAAGGCACTTAATTAAAAAAAAAACAGAATCAAATTTACGCACAACATCAGCACTGTTGAATTGCCTTTTTGGATGTTTTAGTTGCAAAAAGTGACCAAGGTATCCACACGAAAGTTTTTGTGAAACCAACAGATCGTAACAACACCCTGCTCTTTCAGAGTTTTCACTCTCCGTTGTTAATTCAGAATTTACCATTTTCGCAATGCTACGCATCAAAAGGATTTCTTCCTCACCGGATATTTTTTCAACCACGACATAATGCGCATCAAAACACGATTTTTGAATCGTGGATATCCTGAAGAATGCACAGCAAAAGCTGAAGCAAGAGTGGCTAACGTTCATCGTAACGATCTGCTTAGCAGCAAACCGAAAAAGACCACCATCAACCGCATCGCTTTTGTCTCCAAGTTTTCTACGAGATCGGCAAGCATCAAGAAAATCCTCATCAATCGATGGGAATTATTACAGAAAGAGGGAGATTTCGGCAATTCTTTCAGATATCAACCTCTATTTGCGTACAAACGCAGTCTCAACCTCAAGGAATCACTATCAACCAAAAAAGACACTGTCACTACCCACGGTTTGGGCATGAAAAAATGTAACAATTGTACGCATTGCAACAACGTCATGCAACAAAATTTTGTGACGCAACCCAGAACTGGTGTAAAAACTTCATTACAGTTTACAGCGGATTGCAACACTACCAATGTTATTTACAGTATCAAATGTCTGTGTGGACTCCTGTATATAGGCAAAACCGAAAGGAAAAGCAAAATAAGAATCGGTGAGCACAAAAGCATGATTCGCACCAAGAATACCAACTCCACCTTGGTAGTCCACTGGTTACAACAACAGCACAATATTTCCCAAGTGCGATTCTTAGTATTAGAAAAAGTTCAATTTAAAGAAGGCAGGGATCCAAGCCAATTTTTATCTCAACGAGAAGTAATGTGGATCAAAAAATTCAACGCCATGGAACCGTTGGGATTGAATGATAAATTGGACTTGAGTTACTTTCTTTAATCGCACAATCATACTCAGTACCCATTTTACAGGTGATCGGTATTTCAGGTCCCGTTATGTCACGTAGCTCCACAGGAGATAAACTTATTTTTTTACATGCATATTTTTCAATATGCACATTTTTATTTTATGTTATCCACATTTACACATTCACTGTCATGTGTTTTACAGTGTAACATCGATGTGCAATTATGTACTTGCTGGAGCATCAGTCTTATGTTGTGAATGTTTTATGTATTGTTCATTTGCTCAGGGGAAATTATATGTTTGACATGTTCAGGGTAGCTACATTGGGCAGTTACCCTCGTTGCACCGGTGAAGGGCATCTCTTTATCATCAACACACGTTTGTATTTGTGGTACCCTATTTGTTTATACGTTCATTGTCAACTACAAGCTGAGCGTTATGGTTGTGGTTTCCTTCTTTCACTTTCTGTAATGCCACTCCGTGTGCTTACGGTGCCTTGTTCATGATTTTTAGGTTACCATCATGTTGGTTTTTCAGTATTTCATTATTTTTGTTCATTAGCATCCTGTATTTCTCGTAGTGTTCGTCGTTTCATTTATGGGCCGGACGTTTGCCTCTTATACCCACTCTTCTTTAAGATGGCCGCCGTATTGGCGTTTTCTTTTGACCACTTTGTGGTAACACGTGATCCATTTCAAACTTTATTGATGTGCAGTTTGTCAGTGCACTCGTTCATAGCATCATTTCCTTATCCGCCACGGCGTTAGGAGCGTGTTCAGATATCTGCGGTGCACCATCAGGTTTGTTACCCTTTTAGGTTCACCTTTCATTTGTTGTGAGATAGTTTTTTGAGTTTACACGTGTACTGAGTGTACCGTTTTTTTGCTGTAGGTGGCCCGCACTTTAAAACTCAGGAAACTTTAAAACTCAGGAAACCAGGTGCCTTTGGTTTCTCAGGTACGAGCAGTTCTTCTTTTCTCTTTTTTGGTTGGCTTTACGCATTTTACGGGTTGGTAATTTCCCTTTTGTGTGTTACAGAAGTTTGCTGCCACCCGCCGCTGTTTAAGGCATCAGCCATTGGTGTTATTTCATGTAAGCGCCACGTCTTTTTCATTGTTCACTTTATTCGTGCCCTGCACTGTGTTTGTGTCACATGGGTGTTGCGTTTTTCTAGCTGTTCATTCGGCATAATTTTTTCAGGGTATAATTCTATCTATCACCATTACTCGATTCCGTTGAATTCCTGATGTGGGTTCCTGTCACTTATTCTATTTCTTGCACAGCTTATAATTGTTCCTGTGTGTTTAGGACGTGGTTCATACCAGTTTTCATACTAAGGCACCCACTGGGTGTAGATGTTTTCTTTAGTTCTGACACTTTTGTTACTAGTGACGTAGATCTCTTGGGGTGACTTTGGAGCTGGGTTGTCATTTTTTGCATTGAATTGATGTACAATGTCGTGTTTTGTAATTTCAGAATCTAGACATATTTGTATTTACAGTGGCCCCTGAAGAAGGGACTTCAGGTCCCGAAATGCATTGGGCTGACGAACATCAATTGCCACTGATTGTGTTTACATATTGTTAATATGCTGGATTTTGTGTAATGTTTTGTACACATCGATTATCATGAAGCAATGATAACTGTATTTGCAGATTTTGAATGACGCTTAAGTTTCGTTCCATTCAAAGTAAATGAAAATCAATGGTGAAATCATGATGAGATTATTGTTTTTGTTTACGATGCATAAGCGTGTAAAAATACTGTGTTAAATTTGATTGAGTTAGTGTATCTTCATTAAGCTGTGCACACGGTTCATTCCTGACATACTGTCTTGAATCACACAAACGTAAACGTTTCCTGAGGGATTGGCAGCCCCCTGACACCGTGTAGCATGCTCCAGTTCGATTTATTTGGTTACATTCAATTTGTGAACTTTTTAGAGAACTTACTTGTATTTTTGGGTGTGCAAGTGACTACTTTTCATTTTTGCACACACTATCTCTATGCCAAGGTTGTTCTGCCTGTGCCCACCTCTGGACTAGTGGGAGCAGGCCTCTATCTAGTGAGAAAGGTATGCGCTAATAAGAACAGTGTATTCATTAGTACAGCAAGGCCCAACATAGGAGAAAACGAAAATTACCAAAGCTGCTTCTCGCAGAGAGAGAGATTAGTTTCGCTCATGGATCAAAATGGCGGCCAAACATAAAATGGTGCAGCGAATGCTAACTTATACAGAAGAATATAAACAACACAGTTAAGACATTTTTATTCTAACAGACCCTCCTTTTAGCAGAAGCGAACAATTTTATGTTACTATCAAGGAACGTATAACATGTTTGAAAGGGTAAGAAACATCACTATGAACTGGTGCTCACATAATCAGTATTCAAAGACACCCTCATCAATCTGCATCATGTCCTCAATGTCCTTCTGCAACATGATCGCAGCACTAGTATCATGAACTGATGTTTTCTGTTCAGGTGTGAGAACGTTTACACAATAGGTGCAACAAGCCGGGAGACAGTGTATACAGAGGCAACATGTAAAAATAATACTAGCAACTACAATCAAAAAGATGAGGATCTTCCAACCCCATGTTATTAGCAAATTCCAGAAACACCCCGATAGGGTCCAAGTACCTGTCTCTTGGTGTATGTCAGACGAAAGTCTATGCAATTTTTGTATAGCTGCATACACATTGGTAGCGTGGTCTGGTATGTAAACGTAACAGCTGCTGCCAATGATGCAACAGGCCCCTCCCCGATCTGCAAGGATGACGTCTAACGCCATCCTGTTCTGCAAAGTGACTAATCTCGTAGCCTGGAGCTCAGCTGTGATATTCGTTATTATCCCGCAGTTGTATTGATAACCCCTTCAACAACTCTTATTAGCTGGCGAATTTGAAGGCTATTAGCCATGGGACCCCAAAAAAGGTGGGAGACCCTTTATGGCATCCCCAAACTGTTGTGCGGTGTTATCTGCCTGATCTATATCCTTTGTGTCAACAACCCTTCTGACTCGGGGCAAGTATGTACCCCTACGCTGCATCTGATGATCTTCTGATAAATGGATGGAGCAACATACACAGGGGGAAGGAGGAAAGAGAGATAACATCTGCCTGACCATCCCCCGGAAGCCAGACATGAGCTTGGGATCCACAGACAAAATAGACATTATGGGGTAGGACCAAGGGCGGACTATTAATCGTTCTCAGTCTGTAGGTGAAATTGCATTTATTCTCCCCCACTTTTACCTCCCCAGTCCCCTGGACACAGAAACTAGCTGTTGTGTTGGCTACGGACACCGGCATCGGTTTGTCCTTAGTAATATTGCGAGCTTGGAAAGATTGAAAATACTCAGAGGTGTTGAACCTTTGGAAATCAGTCATTTCCATTCGAAGCCATGTTTCGTTCTTCACTTTTTCGTATGTGCTCATACAGGATTTTGGGGACAATGTACCGAAGTTCCCTTGTCCTGCCGGTACTATGGGAGTAAACCCGTGATGAAAACCTGTATACTCTACCACAGTGCGAGAATCAGCAGGTGTCATAACCAGAGTAGAGAGTTGAAAATGGTAGTGCACCATAATGAACAATTCAAACCAACCTTCACAGCTACCAATATATGACAATGGCATTGACAACAAACAAATTGTCGCTCTTATGAGTAACTGAGGGGAGCAATCCACAAACCCAACAATTAGTTGTATTGGACACATTATGAACTTGATGCAACATTTGTATAAAACATTATCGGTGTAGGACAACTTATGCGCTGCTTTGCGTGGAGCCAAAGTAACACAAATGTGCTCAGGGGGAGTGGGCGTTGTACCAACCAATGAATGTACAGGATATTTCTCCTCTAGAAACCAGGATATTCCAAGTATTGTTATTAGCGTAATCACAACAATTAATATGCAAACTACTTTACTCTTTGTTGACCAACCCCGTACTAAACGCGGTGGTGCAAATGGCTGTTCCTCCTCCTCAATAGGTCGACCAAACTGATGCATTATGATGTAAGAAAAGGGAATGCAAATAAACTGACATATGAAAGTAAATGTTCCCAGTGTCCGTCAGAGCCTCACTGGTACAGGCTCCTATTGTTCATCAACGTTGGCGCTCTTGAGCACCGGCGGTGGAGCTTGCTCAGTCCTAAGCTCACGATGAATCCCACATCGCTCAGGATAAGGTACCCCCTTTCTAGGGAGCATGTTCTATTTATCCTGTCCAATGTCAGAACAGTGCACCAATCTCACGGCACCCTGAACTAACACCGTTGGTACCATAGCAAAGTACACCCTAACTTACACAGTCCATCCCTGGCTAATCTGAATTCTCCTTTGGTGCACTATTCCTCAGCAGAGGGCACAAATTGTACCTGGTGACTCCAGGCACAGAGGGGTCAACAAACAGCGGCTCCTTAATGGCTCGAATTTCTGGAGGGACCGCTGCATTTAGCGCCTCATTATTCTCTTCATCCGTTTGGGTCCACGTTAACTTTGCGTCGCTGAAGGGGACGAATTGAGGTACCTTCTCACACTCAGTGTCCCCAATGCCATCCCTCACCCACTGATCATAGGGCAAGGGTAAGGGTATCCTGCGGTTCGAGTGGCCAGGAGGACCTGTTCAGGTCCCTTCCAGCGGGGCTCCAAACTCTTCTTCCACTGGAAATTCTTCACTAATATGAAATTTCCAGGCCGAATATCGTGTCCGGGCCCCTCTGGTGTGGGTGGAAGGGACACACGGACCTGTTGGTGAATAGAACGCACATTTTCACTTAACTGGCAAAGGTAGCCTGTCAACAATGGATACTCAATATCAGAAAATCTACGAGGGCGCGGGACACCCCAGACATTTGCCGGGCATCCAAACACGACCTCGTAGGGTGACATTCCTGTTCTAGAATGTGCTGTTGTTCTTGTTGACAAAAGAGCTAATGGTAAAGCATCTGGTCACTGAAACCCTGTTGTCTCCCGAATCTTCGCCAACTTCAGTTTGAGAGTACCATTGTACTTCTCAACCAAACCTGCTGATTGCGGGTGGTTTGCAGTGTGGAATTTCTGTTTTATGTGCAAACCGTCACAAATTAACTATAAGACTTTGGCATTAAAGTGACTTCCGTTATCACTCCAGATCAAACGGGGAAAGCCGAAATGAGGAAAGAACTCCTTCAGGAGTACCTTTGCAGTCGCAATGGCTGTATTGTCTTTAGTGGGGTAAGCCTCAACCCATTTACTGAATGCACAAACAACCACCAACACGTACTTCAAATTATTGACCCTGTCCAATTCGATATAATCTAATTGAAGGACCTCAAAAGGGAAAGTAGGTCGTGCACAATTACCAGGTGGTGTAGGGGTACCCTTTCCAGGATTGTGCATCATGCACACCATGCAATACTTCACTAAATGTGCAGCGGTTTTGGAAATGTTATTATTCTGCCATATAGGGTCTAACAACTTGCAAATACCCTTAGCACTGATATGGGCTGGGCCATGGGCCATTGTGACTACAGGAAGAACATATGCATCTTGCAACATCCATCTTTGCTTCCCTGACTTGTCAATCCAACATCCCTCGTCATTCAATTGTGCTGTACTTTCTTGCCACACTGCTAATTCTTCCACTGTGGCCTCACTCTGTATTTCCTTCACATTCTCAAGTGTATCTTCAAACATGGTGACCTCGGGCACACATCTAGCAGGACCTGCTACAAACATTCTTTTTATCCTAGTCCGGGCTGTTTCCTTAGCTGTCTGATCTGCAAAAGTGTTTCCTTTACCTACATGGTCAGTAACTTTCCTATGGGCGCTACACTTTACTATTGCCAATTTCTTGGGGAGTGTCAAAGCGGACAGAAGCCTATATATAAGATGACTGTGCTGAATCTTTGTACCATGGGAAGTAAGGAGCCCTCTCTCTGCCCAGAGTCACCCGAAATTATGGGCGACTCCAAAGGCATACTGGCTGTCAGTATAAATATTAACAACCAGTCCCTCACTCAACTCGCAGGCTCGTATTAGGGCAACGAGCTCTGCAGTTTGGGCCGACTGATAAGGAACTTGTGATGTCTCGACTACCGTACACAGCGTAGTAATAGCATATGCAGCAGTTGTAGTGTCATCTGATAATTTAAAACAAGAGCCATCGACATATAGTTCCCCTTGAGGGTCAGATAAGGGAACATCAGTGAAGTCTACCTGGCCTTTCGTCTCTTCTTCCGTCCGGAAGATACAATCATGTATGTCAATATCCTCATTCTCAGAAGGGAGGGGTAGTAACGTGGCTGGATTCCGAGTGGCACATCGTTTCATCGTAATATGTTTGGCGAACAGCGTTAGCTCATAACCTGTCAGACGTGCACTGGTGACTTGCTGTGTCTTTGTCTTATTCAAAAGTGTATCCACAGCATGGGGTACCATGACTGTGAGATCAGTATCAAGTACGAGCCCAGCCGATTGCCTTATCGAGACAGCCACGGGCGCGACCGCTCTTAGACAGCTCAGGAGGGCTCATGCGACTGGATTGAGCACAGCAGAGAAATAAGCGCACAGCCGTTGCTTATCTCCACATTTTTGTGTTAAAATAGAAAGCGCGCAACCAGCCATCTCATGGACGTACAACACAAACTGCTTAGTATAGTCTGGGGTGCCGAGTACTGGAGCTGAACAAAGCGCAGTTTTCAATTGCTCAGAAGACTGCTGACATTCAGGCGTCCAGGGCAGGGGTTCATGCACATCTTTTAGTGTTAAAGCAAGCAGGGGTTTGATTAGCAGCGAATAGCTAGGTATCCACTGCCTGCAATAGGAAGTGAGACCTATGAAAGCGCGCACATCTTTCTGAGTTTGGGGAATGGGCATTTTTCCAATGGTACTGATGCGCTCAGGGGTCAATCTCCTACCCTCCTTCGACAGTAGGTGACCTAAGTAGGTGACCTCCTGTCGACAATACTGAAATTTACAAAGGGATACTTTATGGCCAAATTGAGCTAAATGTAACAACAATTTAACTGTACTGTCTCTGCAACCTTGTTCTGTATCCGATACGATGAGCAAGTCATCAACATACTGAAGCAATACATTAGCTGTAGGGAGCAACAAGGAATCCAGCTGACCTTTCAATGCCTGACTAGAGATACTCGGACTCTCTGTATAGCCTTGAGGAGCATGACAGAACCTAAAGCTTCTACCAGCTAGGGTGAACCCAAACAGATACCTGCTGTCAGGATGAATGGGAATACTGAAAAACGTGTTTTTCAAGTTAATTACAGAAAAGAATGTAGCAGAAGAAGGAATCCTTGTCAAAAGAGTCGTAATGTCAGGGACCACCGGAAACTGGGGAATCACTATTTTATTAACTTCCTGCAAGTCCATCACAAAGCGATAAACATCTGCATGATCATCAGAGGAACCCGAAGGTGTCCGTTTGAGAATGGGAAGAATAGGGCTATTACAGACATTAGCACTCGTCTCCTCAACCACTCCTTTCTCAATCAAGTCCTGTACAATGTGCAATAAAGCTCGCTCACCTGCCTGCGGTATTTTATACTGAGGGATGGGAGGTAGAATAGCATTGTCTTCAACTCGGATCAAAACTGGCGGTATCTGTAACAGTCCCTCATCTGTGTCACCCGTCGCCCAAAGGGTGGGCGATACATCTTTAAACTCCGCAGGAAGAGGCGCATCTTTGGACAGGCACGGGGTAGCGCACACGACATCCGGACCCATTGTCATGTAAACACCCGCCAGGGAGCAGTAAATCGTGGCATGCAATTTCTTCAACAGGTCCAAACCCATCAAATTTTCTCCACAATTAGACATCAACAAGAATGGAGAATCCACAGTGAAAGGACCAATAGTCAACGCAAGAGGTTTTGAAATGGGGCTCACAACCGGTACACCAGAAAAACCTACCAAAACATTATTATGGCAAGACATAGCCGCCCCAGGGACCAAGAAACGAGAAATAGAACTGTTCGTTGCACCTGTATCCACCAAAAACTCCTTAGCCGAACCATGCACATCCGCACTAACATACAACCCGCTTTGATCTACAGGTATCGGAACTGGTCGGTCCCTGGCTGTCCTAGCTGTAAGACATCCATGTCACCTCATCCGTATCATAATCATCATGATAATACTGTCCTCCCCAAAGGTCATCAAAATAATTTTGATCAGAACGACCCTGCGGACCCACAGCATTCGAAGCCCTGTCCTGGCCACCAGCTCCACGACCCCGTCCACGAGAACCTCGTCCTCTCGGGACCGCCACCTTCTGCAAAAGCACAGGACACTCGCTACGCCAGTGTCCCTCCTCTTTACAATACGCACACTGATTCGGCCCTAAAGGTGTGGTATTTGAAGGCCTGCTAGTGTATGGAAGCTGTTGGGCCGAGCCGCCACGTCCTCTACCATTCCCCCTAGAAGCCTGCTGCAACAACACCTTCGTATTCAAATCCTTGTGCTTCTTCTCCGTCCTCTCCTTATCCTTATTTTCCCTATATTTATAATACTGCGCCATATTTAAAATAACAGAAGGGGAAGATGTGGACCAGGTGCTCTCGGGAGTCTGTAATCTGGTCGCAATCTCAGGAAGTAAATTGGAGACAAATCTATTAACAAAAAATCTAACGCCACCTTCAATCGACAAATCCTGTCCACTATAATCTAGAAACACACCTTCAAACCAAGTGAAAAAATCATACACTCTCATCTTTCTTTTGACGGCAAGCCGATAACTTGTCCCAGTCAACTTTTCTCGGAGGGAATGCATATACGTAATGATGCGCCGGGCAAAGCACCGGGCAAAGCACGTATCTCTGGTCTAGGCTTATCACCTGGCTTCCCTCCCTGATCCCATACCTTTATTTGATCCCAGGTACCACCCAATTCTGCAGCATGATCCTGTGTGTGTACTTGTCTCCAAATATCAACTGGAACTAATAAGCCAAAGAACATTTCAATATCAGCAAGTGTCATCACTGTAGAAGAGGCAGCTTCAGTCAATTCTTTATAATAAGCAGTCGGATTCTTCCTAGAATCATGTAACTGAGTCTTATGTGACAAGACTTCACTCCTTTTCCACGGAGTATAAACCCATTGTTCTTGAAAACGGGCCGCGGCCCCTGATCTAACAACAACATTGTGCTGATCCCTTAGCTCTGGTATTTAAGGATGATAGATAGGATGAACCTCCTGCATCAGACACTGAGATACCGGGGTGGGGCTCTTCTCAAGCAGTCTACCCCGATAAGCAACCAACGTCGCAACATTATCAAAAACTTGACCAGGTGCCATATCAGTAACATATACATGATCCTTAATATCATATAGAATCTGCGGTGCTGCATCATTGAAGCACTGCTACCAAAGACTGATTAAAGTAGCCGACATATGCTTAAGAGCATGCTGTTGCACAAAAGGCTCATAATCTTTCATCACACTCCACACATCTTCCACACCATAAATGGGGTTTCGGGGTTTCGGGCCCACTGCGCAGCCTAATTCCCTTTTCTCTGCATCTCCCATCTCCCATCTCCGATCGCACATACGGACCCATTCGCTCCTTGAACTTCGTCCAGTCTCTATCCTCAATTCCACGTACTGGTGTCCCACTACTCTGTAATGTCGGGGAATGGAAGAACACAGTGGGAGTGATAACAGAGGTAGTAGCCACTAACGTCGCTGCCGGCTGTGTCGCAGGTGTAAGAGCTGGCGAAAGAGACGCCAAAGCAATAGGTGTTGCAGGAGTACTAATAGTCATAGTTGCCACAGACGGCGAGGACAAAGAAAGGACAGGAGGTGCCATGGCCAAGGCAGTCCGATCGACAGTAACGGAAGCAGAAACAGAGGAGACAGAAGAACCGGGTAGCTGGGCCTGTGAGGGAAGAGCAGGATATATCCTCTGCTGGGCATATGGGGGTGGGGGTCGAGTATCCAACAATTGTTCCACAAACATATCATTTTCTTCTTGGGTCACATAAGATTTATCAATATTCAATCGAAACCTCCTATCTTCACGTTCAATTCCTATCTCTTGTTTCTCTCTATCATGTGCTACAGCTTTCTGAGTCAATGTTTGCATTCTCCCCTTCCGGCTCTCTCTCTCTGCTTTCATTCACCTCTGTTTAGCCTCCTTTTGCAATGTTCGAAGAGAATCAAACATAGACTGCCTACTTCTTTTGGCAAACAACTTCTCCTGTAAAAACCCGATTTTCTGTTCATCAAAAGTGCCCGTTAGCGGCCACTGCAACTCTGCATTCTCTCTCGTATATTTGTGCCATAGCGTACTAAACATAATAGGGCCAGGGCCAAGGCCATGCCATACATATGAAAGTTCGGAGTGCCTTCTGGAGGCGCTCGCTGACTTTCTTCTAATCAAGCATCTGCAGAGCAACAACGACAACAAGAAACCAAGAATCGGCTAAATCCAGGCATTTTCAAAAGTGAGCTAAATTTGTTATTTTGCCTGGCAAAGTGTTCACAAACACCTCGGACCAAAGGCGGTCCTCAGACCGCGCCAAATACAAACCATAATGGTACCATATCCATGAAGAACCAAAACAGACTCACCTGGTGCACACAAGTCAAACAAATTTATTCTCCACTGCCGACTCTTCGGACCAAATGGTCAGATCCAAGGGTTTCGCCATTCAGGACCCCAGTCGGGATGACCGCTGGTCGGGGCACCGTCTGGCGGGACAGACGGGGCAGCTGCGAGTTCAGGAACTCTCTTGTGCAGGGATCCCTGGTCCATCCGTCCAACCTGACGGCGGCCTCAACCTCCCCAACCGTCCTCAGGAGGGGATGGGCCACTCACCCGATGGGGTCCCTGTTCGGGCGCCAACTGAAGGAAGTGACCCGATTAGGGCCACCCGGGTCACTCGCGACCACCTCTCAGCCTTCCATACAAATGAAGAGTCGGTCAGACAGTAGAGAATGCAAACCAAGGATTTATTCAGGTACACTCGAGCGGAGCCCAATCTGTGCAGTCTCTAAGGATTGCTGCAGAGGGACTGACATCAGAGAACATGGTGATACATTATGTACGATTCAGAACCAAAAAAAAGGCATGCCCAGATGGAGGCAGCTACACAAAGGAGGTACAGAAGGATAAATTTTGATCCAGAGACCGGGCACACACTATCTCTATGCCAAGGTCGTTCTGCCTGTGCCCATCGCTGGACCAGTGGGAGCAGGCCTCTATCTAGTGGGAAAGGTATGCGCTAATAAGAACAGTGAATTCATTAGTACAGTAAGGCCCAACCTTGGAGAAAACGAAAATTACCAAAGCTGCTTCTCGCAGAGGCAGAGGCAGAGGCAGAGATTAGTTTCGCTAATGGATCAAAATGGCGGCCAAACATAAAATGGTGCCACGAATGCTAACTTATGCAGAACAATATAAACAACACAGTTAGGACATTTTTATTCTAACACCTGGCTAGCCCCATTGTGAAATTCTTTATTGTTTAAGTTAATTAAAACCATAACAATTTCGATAAAATTAAACAATCCCTAGAGAAAAATATAATATACATATTAAAATCATTAATTGCCATTAATAAGGTTTACGGCTTTTGATAAAATCATATCAAGACGGTATTGTTACCAATGTTATATACATGTTAGATTTGCTGATGGTCCGCCAGAGAAACAATTACAAGTAGATAAGACAATATTAAACAGTGCATCAAGAATGTTCCTCTCTTTGATAAAATGCCATTTAAAATACCAATTCAAGTTAATTTCTCATATAAAAGTAAAAATTTTACCAATTTGCAGTTAAGTTGCGGGTCATTTGGATCAAGACACCTTAGTATGGCAGATCTACAAGTGCGTATGCCCCTGGCATTAAAAGGATTTTTTAACAATAAAAGACAATTTAATTTTAAAACGGGACATATACAGATCAGATTAACAAAATCCTGCTTCGGAGCACCATTGTAATTCATAAGGAGGGTGTTCAGTATAAATCCAGAAAATGGGCTACGGTCACTCCTAAAGCCCTCACCACTGCAGTGCTGACTGAAGAACCTCAGCCTAACAATAATATCAATTCGGTCAACCAACACCTTGAAGGCTGGATTACCGGGGCCCTTGATAGGATTGCTTTTTTAAGGGAACATTGCTTCACACACTGCAGACCATCCACATAATAGTTTAATGAGGAGCTCATGTTGAGGAAAAAATCTTGTAAACGCATTGAACGTATATGGCGTAAGAACTACAGTACCAATGGTAAAGCCACTTATTCCTTGGCCTTGAAGGAATATCAAAAGCTTATCCACACCACAGGTAGCAGTTTTTATGCACATAAGCTAATGTGAAAGGGCAGGAATGCATCACATTTATGAAATACTGTGCATTCCTGTCCTTTTCACCTGTGCTGGAGCACAATTTGCTGCCTAGTGCCAACATAGGCACCCTTGTTCCCTGGCGAAAGGGTGCCTCCGTTGCAAGCAGAATTGTTTTTTTGCAAGAAGGGACACTTTCCATGTGTGATGCAGAATGCAGCACACAATGAAAGAGGAAAAAAAGAGAAGACATACAAATATCTTCAGCCACCAACCTGAAGGCCCAATAACATTCCACCATATGTGAAAGAATTGGCTGCACTCCACATCCAGGCATTCACAGGGAGTATTTTCTGCATTCCTCTCCTCTGTCCTGGATACCATAATCAGACTCACCCCCAAGTACCTTCTCTCCCCGAGACCCAAAAACAACTGGACACCAAGCATGGCTTCTACGCCATTGCGGGATTTCCACGTGTCCTCGGTGCACTTGATTGCACACGTGCAATTGGTGCCCCCGGCTGAAATATACCACCTCTTCAGGAACCAGAAGCACACCTATTTGATCAAAGTCCAGGCCATAGTGGACCATCTAGGGATGGTCATAAATGTGCTGGCAAAATATCCAGGGAGTGCACCTGATACCTACATCTTCCGGCATAGCATCATAAAATAGTGGTTCCAAAATGGCCAATATGGGAATGGCCTACTGATTGGTAAGGAAATCTAAGGTACCAACTACAATTTAGAAATGTATGGCAACATAGCCATCTCTGTGTATTTAAATGGAGCCATGGGCATATTTAAGAGAGCTTTGCATCATGCTTGCACCACGCATCGTGGTACATGTGTGATGCCAGCCTCTAAGTCTGCTGTTTGAAGCCACGCAAAGCCACTTTGTGTGGCTTCGAAGGGTTTCACAAATCACAAGTAATGTAACGCAGCGCAAATGGCTATGTTACATTTCTTAGTGCAAGGGAGGTGTTCCATGAGCATTGTGTGTGTTTCCTTGCAACTACCATGCTCTATGATGCATTTCCAGATTTTCTAAACCTGGTAAACCTGGGAATGTGCAAAAAAGATACGCCTCCCCAGATAAGGTGTAACAAGGAGAAATATCGTATTTTTCCTCTTGTGACTTCATCTTTCTGTGTGTGCTGCATTCTGCAGCATACATAAAAAGAGGCAAATGCCTCTAAGGATTGTTATTGTGCAGGAAGTTGCCCATTTCTGCTAAAAAACAATACTGCATGCAGCAGTAGCACCCTTGCACCATGGTGCAAGGTTGACTGCATTGGTGCTAGGCAACCCATTGTGGGCCAGCGCCGGGTGAAAGGACAGAAAAGAATCATATATCTTAAATAACGCCCATTCCTGCCCTTTCCAAGTGATGCAGTGTATCGCAGCAAGGTAACGCGCTGCATTGCACCATGTTGTCATAAATATGGCCCCTAGTGTCATGTGCACCTAGTCTGAAGTACTTACTACAACATACACAATGATGTTCCATTGTGTCATTCCCTCACTAAATCTCAATTGTTAGTAGCAACATAACAACTGTGTGTACTATTGTGTCATCTCACACTGTGTGAATGGACAGAACCACATCATCTGCACTGGTCAACTAATCAATACAAAAGCCATGTGCTACACAAGTCAAGTCAATATGAGTATAAAGGGTACATATTAGCTAAGTACGAGGTGAGTGTGTTCAATGGCATACATAATTTTGGTATCAGTTAAAGTTCCTCCAAAATAATGGTGTGTGAACAACTCAAGTGTTCATAAGTAAATGTGTCACACATGACAGTATACTTGTATGTTGACCAAAGTTACTGGAGCAACACTGGAAGAAGTAGTTGTAAATACCACTTGTGTCATGCAACGTAAGTGTAGGCCCAATTAATGTGTTAATATCCATTTCTGGTGCCAATGTGATAGCAACAGTACAAAGCACACATATGTATCAGGCATATTTACAGTCTAGGTACAAACATACACATCAGTATCGAGCCACATTGACACATTTAACCAATGCCGTAGATCACCGGTTCTGTGGTGCAAATTGCCTACATTTCCTGCATCTGAGTCCATCAATGTAAAAGTCACAGTCACACAATATGCTGTCAAACATGTTATACACCAGTAGCTAACATACAATAAAATGCAGCCAGGGCAAGGCATCACTGTGTACTCAGTATACCACTCTGAACATTCTCTTGCTACATCAATGATGACAGAATCAAGGCAAATAGGTACAGATTCACCTACAAGTCAAAATCCCATACATATATGTAAAAACCTAATGCCTTGTCTCCAGGTCTGTATTCTAAAGTTACTTGTATCTACATCAGTATGTCCTACATCAAAACGGTCCACATTGTCATACCTATGTGTCAATCTACGTTCTGCATGACATCTTGTCCAACACAATTAATTAGCTATAGGCTGACCACAAAATATATGACTATGCAAGTCATGTATTGGAAATGCAGTACATGTACAGAGCAAACACCTTTGCAAAATTAAGTGAGCATCAAAGTCTGTGCCAATGTAACGTAGGCAAGCAACATCAGAGATTTTAAAAGGACATATGTATGTGTGAGTGTCAAACATGTTGGAACTATCACAACCTACTTAGCAATGAATATATGGCAGATAATCCAATCATAAATTTGTCACTTTGCACATATAGTGAGTGCACATAACATAGATAGGTCAGGAACATTTCAAAATAACTATCATAGTTAAATACAGCCTGGACATGCAAGTCAGCATGTAGAAGATGCCCATAGTATCAGGACATGGTCAACATTTGAAATGACACATTGAAATGGAAGAGACGTGCAAACCAATGGTCAATGGTATCTAGCACATATTGTTCTATACAATAAGAATTGTGTAAGAGTTTGTCAGTATACTTAACACACATGTGCAGATATGTCTCATGAACAATGTGCATATTCATTAATAGTTGTATTTTGCAACTTTCAGTTGACCAAGGAAATTATTTGCAGTCATGGGTCAAGACCCCAATCATCCATCCCCAGGCAAGCCGGAAAAATGCTACAATATGGCACTGATCAAAATGAAGAATGTGGTGGAGATGACTTTTGGAGTTCTGAAGTCTAGGTTCAGATGCCTTGACATAACAGGGGGAAGCCTGTTGTACCCCCCCCCCCCCTATTGTCTGCAAAATCATTATTGTCTGTGTTATTTTGCACAATATCTGTGTTAAAACAAATGTGCAGTGGGACTTTGAGCCAGAACATACACAACAAATGGAATAGGGGGGTGAAAATGAAGAAGAGATCCAACACACATTGACTGGGAGACGTGACCAGATTGTGGCAAACTTTTTCACGTAACTCATATCACATGATGGACAAAAACCCTGAAATTATGTTTACATTCCAAAAATATGAATAAATGATTTGAACTTATTAATTGTGTTGTTTTCATGTCAAAGTCAATGTAAAAATCTAGTCCTCACTCCTCACTTCTTCTCAACTACATGGCGGCCTCCACATGTAACAATCATGTTGTTTGAGCTGTTGAGCAACATGTGCCATGGCTCCAATTAATAAATCAACCAACGCAGCAATGCAATGTGATGCAATGTACTGCAGAAAAGTGACAGACCAAGATTGTCACATTTCTACATCTAAATTGTCTTTTCCTTTCCTCATGTACTTAAGCAGTGTAGTGCAGCACAACTAGCAGTCTTGCTGTGTTCTGCTGCAGCAACGTGTTTCATATGGCAATCACTGATTGATGGAGCACAAATAGGGCAAAATGGCTCTCTCTGAGGCTAACCCCTGATTGTAGGGTGTCTCACCATTGGACAAGCATGCAAATTTTCATCACTTTGTAGGGGCTAATATTGTTGCAGATACTATCACAGACCATGAGCGACAGTTGTCATGGACAAAGCCCTAGTCACTGGTGTGGATGTTAAAATGTCAAATGTAAAAAAGGAACACTCTTGTTTGGAGATGCACAAAGAACAATACATGTGACATCTTTCCGGGGCTGATGGGTGTCAATACCATATCTTGCCATAGATAAATTACACATTTACTATGATTACCACAGCAATGCAAGAAGGCTCCAAGGCCTCTAGCATAACACAATAACCTGATGAAGCCACAATGTGTGGCAGTAACCAGCCAAACAAGACAAGGGAGATATTTGACTAACATCTCATCACCTCAGGAGCACAGAGATGGTCAATGTGTGAAGACTCCATGTCAAAGTCAACCACAAATGTATGTGTAAATACACAATCTCACTGAATATGGTGCAATGGAGATGTAGGGTATGAAATTAACACTGCATGAGTACTGTACCCCTGCCCTCAAGGGAGTAGGCTGAAAGTCACAATAGCCCCCACTTCAAACCACAGCTCTCATGGCACCAATCAAACAAAGCAAGTAATCTCAACATCGCCAGAAGAACTTGCTTGTCTCTTCCATCCAGACATCTATCTGTTCATTCCATCCACCTGCTGAAATCCAATATTTTCTCCTAAAATTGTCATTCAATCATTCTGTCATTAATCATTTAATCTTTCACCATTCTGTCCATCTGCACTTCCATATCCAAACCTAAACATCATTCTCCAAACAATACTATCTATCTATCTATCTATCTATCTATCTATCTATCTATCTATCTATCTATCTATCTATCTATCTATTCACCCTTTCACTCATCCATCTTTCCATCCTTGCACTCACTAACTCACTCACTCACTCACTCACTCACAAACCCTTTCATGTTAATAATGAGTCTGTATTTGACCAGTTATAGAAATAAGAGGCCCATCAAGCATGCAACCCCTGATGTAGCTGCTAAAGGGCGGGGGTGGGGGTTAACATCACCCCTCCCTGCCCAGATGTTAGTACTGCATAGTTGTGTTTTCCACCAGCTCTGGCATATACCCAAAAGGGAACTGGGAATGTGGATGTGTGACATTACCTAGGCCTGTTTCAAGAATTGCAGCATGCTTGGTCCAGGATGGTCACAAACACACATGTCCTCATAATGGATGTACGCTACTGCTTTTACCATGACTAAGACAGAGCTAACGTGGGGTTGGCAGCATGTTCTGCAGTGAACAGTAGTGGTGCAAATTAGCATTCAACCCTTGGTCACTGCACTGAGACCCATTGGAACACACACCTACTCAAAAGTTCTAGAGCTGTGTGTTACACTCACCCCTGCCCAACATCATGTTCATCATACAAATGTGCAGAATGAATGTGCCTGTGCAAGACATACACAACACATAGGTTCAAATGTAGAACAGTGACAACATGGTGAATGTGTGTGTGAATGTGTGTGTGCTGCTAGTGTGTGTTCAACTTCACTCACTCAAATACACTCCAAAGGGAGTGTAGAACCATACAGTGTGCGGTGCTGCATGCCATAATACTGGTGGTGACCGGATACATTTGGTCACACTATTGCTTCCCAAATGTCCTGAGACTGTAAACAGTGGGGTATAATTTGAGCATGGCCACACAGTGCAGCACAGAAAGTCACCCTACTGCACTGCTATGTGTGAAAGCCAAAGGGCAGTAATGTGCTGTATACAATAGAAAAGAAAGCATTCCTGCCTTTTCCCCTGCACCTGTGCCATTTTGGCTCCCTAGTGCCAATGCAGGCACCATGATGCAAAGGTGCTTGCGTTTCATGCAGGAATGTTGTTGTACACCTGTCTGCAAAGCAAAATATCCTTTGAGGCATATTCGTCCCCTACATGTGCTGCAGAATGCAGCACACATTGTTAGATGAAGTAACAAGGTGAATTAAAGATATAACACCTTGCTATGCCACTCCTGGCAAGGGTGTACCTTCCGACGCATTCCCAGAATTACCTGGTTATGTAAGTCTGGAAATGCATCTAAAGCTATAGGAGTTATTGTGTACACCCATGAGGCAGTCATTGGAACCTCTCTCTGGTGCAGAGTAAGCTATTGCAGTGATCTGTTATGCGTTGTGCAACTCAAGATGAATGA
Organism: Calotriton arnoldi; assembly: GCA_963921515.1. Lineage (NCBI taxonomy): Eukaryota > Metazoa > Chordata > Amphibia > Caudata > Salamandridae > Calotriton > Calotriton arnoldi. The sequence continues at coordinate 320,473 of CAWUFW010008971.1, forward strand.
CCCCCTCACAGGGCTATGCAAGGTGGGCCTGGATAGCTAAACAAATAGCATAATAGATTTGCATAGCACATGTACCATGTTGCGTTGAGCAAGTACATCACAACTCAGCTCATACATATACCCCTGAGTGCAGAAGTGTCCGCGCCACTACATTACATGGAGGGTCTTGCCTAGCTTTGAGCGTAAGACACGGCTGTCTGACAAAAACCTTGAAATTTGGACTTAAACCAGATGGAGTTGTAAAGTCCAGTAAATGTGCAAGCTGGCTGGTACATACACTGGAGTATGGGTGAGCCAGCCTGTCTCTGTCTTTCCATAAGTGTGTGTTGCATCTGTGACACATCACAAGGAAGGATTCCTCACACATTGCAGGAATAGAGAGCCTAGGCAGAATAGGGAACATAACAGAGTGGAACATCAATCAATCAAGGATTTGTACAGTGCGGCAAATCACCCGTGAGGGTCTCGAGGCACTGGAGTTGATAACTGATTCATGGTGGTCTATTCATTCAAAAAGCCAGGTCTTGAGTCCTTTGCTGAATTGCTGGAGCGATGAGGCGGTCCTGAGGTGCTAGGGAATGTCGTTCCATGATTTGGCCACTAGGTGTGTGAAGGAAATCTGGGGGGTGTCTGTGAGGAAGAGGGAGGCGGATTGTAGGCATCTGATCGGTCGGTGGAAGGTCATGCATTTGGGGACGGATTCTCTGGGTTCTTCCGGTGAGGTATGAGGCGATCCATTTGAGAGCGTCTCCCAGGATTCTGATGTGGTGGAGTCTGTTGATCAAGATGTGATGGGAGACGGTGCCAAAGGCAGCTGACAGGTCCAGGAGGTTATGGGCTGCCATTTTGCCGCAGTCAAGGAGGCCCCTGATGTCGTCGGTGGCTGCGATCAGGACTGTTTCGGTGCTGTGGTTGGTTCGGAATCCAGATTAAGAGGGGTCCAGGGGGTTGTTGTGTTCCAGGCGTTTGGTGAGTTGCTGGTTGATTGCATTCTCGAGAACCTTTGCTGAAAATGGGTGCAGGGAGATGGGCCAGTAGTTCTTCAGTTCTGCTGGATTGGCAGATGGTTTCTTTAGGAGGGGCCTTGCTTCAGCGTGTTTCCAGTCCTCAGGAAAAGAGGACGAGGTGATGGAGGTGTTCAGGACTTTCTAGAGCTCATCACCAATTATCTTGCTCCCGAGGTTGAAGACGTGGTAGGGACAAAAGTCCATGGGTGCTCCCAAGTGCACGGAGTTCATGATGGAGATTGTGGCTTGGGTTGTGAGAGGGACCCAATGGGTGAGCAGGTGTTCAAGGTTTGTGTTCATGGGTGTGAGCAGGCTGAAGCTGTTGGTGACTGGGCCCTGGGTTTTGATGTTCTGTAGATGGCTGAGATCTTGTTGGGAAAAAGTCTGCCAGGGTGTCACCACATTTCTTGGGAGGGAGTGATGTCAATCCCGGCGGTTGCTGGGTTGGATAAATCCTTCACAATAGTGAAGAGTTCCTTGCTGTGGTTTGTGCTGGCTTCTATATGGTCTAGTAGGACATTCTTCTTTGGTTCTTTCAGGAGGCAGTGGCACTGGTTGAGTGCAGTCTTGAAGGTGGGATGGTCTCCTGTCTCCTTGCTGGGGAACCACTTCCCTTCTAGTTGCCAAAAGTTGCGCCAGGTGACTTTCAGCTGTGCGATGAACCAGCTGGCTCTTCTGTCATGTCCTTTGGATTCGGCTGGCTTGTCGGCGCATTCTGTGATTCACTTGGGGAAGTTCCTCGCAGCCTATTATGGATTGGATGCTTTGTCTGGGAGGTGGGAGTTGAGAGCATTGTTCCAATGATCTTCTGATATCTTTTTCCAGTTTCTACGCGTGGAGCTGGGGGGCTTGTTGCCGGTTTTGGCAGGTCCTGAGATGGTGAAGAGGACGCTGTAGTGGTCGGTCCAGGTGAGCTGTGAGACGTGGTTGTACTTGACTCTGTAGTTGGAAGAAAATGGGGTAAAGCGTGTGTCTTGCAATGTGGGTAGGGTCGGTGACAAGGTGCTTGAGGTCGATGTTGCTCATGCTTTCCAGGCACTGGGCACAGTCCAGGCATGGAGAGGCGCAGACGGGTTTGCCTTTGGTGGGCCTTTTGCACGCCCGTTGCAGCCTCTATTAAGTAGATCCTGGGAGGGGGATGGACGCTAGGAGCTGGGAAGCATCAGCGAAACAGCAGGAAGTGAGTGGGGGAGCAATGGTAATAGGCAGAGAAACAGAAATGGCAATACAACAGTTAAGATGGCTATGAGGGGGAAATATATAAAGCTAAGAAGTTACAACAGTACAGAAAGAGGCTATGCAATATACAAGCTAACATTTACAGCAAGGTACAGAAGGAGGCTATGCAATGAAAACGTTATTGGCTATCCCGAGGGCAATACAGCACAGCCTGTACACTATGTTACAGAAACAAGCTGAATAGGCAGCAGAAGACAATAGCGATATCACAGTGTAAATTCTGGAGCAGTAAGCTGGAAGGAGCGAGTGACACGCAGCAGGGGAAGCTGGCATTGGGACCTGCTCAATGGGGTCACACTGTAGCACCTATTAAGGAGGTCCTGGGTGTGGCAAGGGGCACTGGGAGGCAGGAAACGGGAGGTAAGAATTGACAAAATAGCAGCAAGTAAGCAGCGCTAAAAGCAAGAAAATAGGAAATGGCAATACAACATTTGAGACAGCTATGAGGGGGATATATACAAAGCTAAGAAGTTACAACAGTACAGAAGAAGGCTGTGCAATATACAGGCTAAAAGTTACAGCAAGGTACAGAAGGAGATAATGCCATGAAAAAGTTATTGGCTATCCCGAGGGCAATACAGCAGAGTGGGATACTATGTTACAGAAAAACAAGCTGAATAGACAGCAGAAGGCGATAGTGATATCACAGTGTAAATGCCAGAACAGTCACCTAGAGTGAGTGAGCGACACGCAGCAGGGGGTGCTGGCACAGGGGCCATAGTCCCCAGGAACCATATTTACATGCACATATAACTCTGGGGGACATCCAGGTTTGTACCCTGGTAATGGCTGTGACAACTGATGTGTGATCATACAGCACATTATTCCTGCTTTGCTGTCATGCCATGCTGCCAGCTGTTCCCCTGGCTGGGTGATAAGGACTGCACATGCATTCCTCCGACCCAGTCTGAATCCACAGTGAATCTGCAGGCCACCTGTCATGAAGTTGCCGGCACATGAAAGACTTGCAACCACTCAGATACACCACATGGACACTGCCCTCTGTCACACAGACCTGCCAAGTGGTGCCACCCCAGTCCTGGCCAAGTGCAAGTGTGCCCAAGGTGTATGATCCAGTAATACACAATTATCGTACACATTAGGCCAGTTGTATGGGTCACAACCCGCGCATCGTTCCTATCACGCAGCGCATTGTATCACTTGTGCTGGTCAGAAGCAGTGCATATAAGCCAATGCATGGAACTGACGGCAGTTGAGCCACTGTGCAGTGCAGCCATCATACATTGGGCATTTGAGTAGTAATGCGTCAAAACGAAAATTATGCAAATGTCGGAAACGGGCGGGATACACCAAGGAATTTACCCAATGGGTGTGGCAGGCTGCATACTAGGAATTGTGAAAGTTAATTTCACTTTCTATTACAGTCTGTTAGTTTGTGCTGGGTGTTGGAGGTGTTTGGGAGATTGGCTGTTGTGTTGGTGTGAATTTTGGTATTGTGTTTGTCAGTATCTGCTCTATCTCTGTCTTGTGCAAATTGTGTGACTTTTGTGCATTATTGTTGTAATTTGTATCTATATTGCCTTTGTTTTGTTGGCTGTTTGTCAATTTAAAGGTTTAATATTTTAGAGGTAGGGATTAGGTTGAGGGGTGTTTGTTTGGGGTTTAGTGGGTGTAGTGTAGGTTCTGTCATGTCGGGAAAGGGTAGGGCGAAGAATTTTACAGACAGAGAGTTTGGAGGCCTTCAATGGCTGCTGGCCTATTACCTGACGAACATGCTGGCAGCAGGGGGCAAGGTCAGCCATGGATACCCCACCAAGGAGCGTAAGGAGCGCTGTGAGAGGGTGCGTTGGCACATGGCCAATGTGTTTGGGGTAGAGTGTACTGTCCACTAGCTGAAACAACGCAGGGCTGATGTGGTGACCCGAGAGGCAGATTTGGTATACCACCTAGGATTGGAGATTGCTGTCCCTGTAGGTATGTATGTATGTGCCATCTGCATGTAGTTTTGTTAGTCAAATTAAAAAAAATTAACATGTAAGGGGCAGATAATTTTATGTGGTGGTTGCAACATATCCAGTGTAAATATGAAATACCGGTATTTGTAAAGCGCGAACAATTACCCCTAAGGGTGTCAAAGCGCTGGGGGCCGTCAGAATATTAAGCAAGCTATTGCCCAGAGTCACATGGTGCTGGGCTAACCTGCCGCCGGGGATCGAACCGTGAGCCAGCAGCCCTGGCTGCTGCACCACACCTCTTCCACTAAATATGTGCAATTTCTATACCCAGCCTCAAGGCGCTGTTCAATGTGTTGTGGTTTTTTTATTTTTTTATTTTACATGCATTTCAAACCCTGCACAGGTGATGTGTAAGGAGGAATGTAATGGTCAATCACCTATAATGTTATCCTTCTTATATGTGTTGCATTGTTGAGCACATATAGACAGATTTAAATGCCTCTGGCAATTGTATTTATTCAGGAAGGTGGCCCTTTTAGGACAGAAAATGTAAACCTTCTTCCAAGGCATGCAAGGTCGTATGGTTTGCAGCTAGACAGCACTCTGTTCACTGGTGTCATGAAGAGTCTGATATGGTCCTTATAATGTTACATATGATGCATACCTGTCCTTTTCCATCCCAGCACTACTTTGAGTTTCCTAGGACCATGGTTTTCCCCCTTGTGTCATGGTGCAAGGGGCCGAGATGATGCTGCCCAGCAGTACACAAATCATCAAATGCCTGAGGCATGCTTCAGGCATGTGATTTTAGAACTCTCTGAGCGTCAACATCCAACCATTTCTGCCATGTAAGGTGAATAGTTGCATCTCATATTTACAGACAATGTATACATATGTGTGTCAAGTGTGTTGAATATCTCAATTCACTGGGACGTCATAGTACTGATCATTGACTTTAGACTGTGTGTATTATAACAATTTAAGATGCCATATTCCAATTTGTGTCTTGTAAGTGCACCTGCCCCATACACCAGGGTGAAAATTGAGACCATCCTGGATCCAAACACTACCAGAAAGTTTCATTAGTGCATGGTTGTAGCTCTGTAAGGTTGATGTGTGATCCATGATAGTTGAAACATTATGATGTGTATGGGGATGCAACAATCACCTGCAACCAATGTTCACTCAGTGTACGGACACAACTGATCTTGTACACAGAATATTGTTAAATGGACAAGGACATATGTCAATGTGCATGTAGGGCCAATGTGCATGTAGGGCCCCACAGGAATTATGCATCTTTACCGGCTGTAATGATGTATGTTAATCTAAGGTTTAGATGCTAATGGCACGTGTACCATTATCTGGCGCTAAATGTGCCGATGGTCAACACATTCTAAATGTGTAAAACTACACATGGCACAAATATTACAAATAATGGTTCAACCGATGCTGCTGCATAGTGGAATGAGCTAGGCTAAGGTTGTCTGGACAAGGTTTGGTTGCCAATGTCCATCTGTGAGCATGACACTGGTGCTGATGTGGTGGAATACATTACCCAGTCAGTGTTACCAACTGTAAACATTTCATTCACATATAATCTGATTTAGAGTAAGTGTATGTCCAAATGCCACATATATTGCTTCATTTCACATCAAACTATGCTCATACATGCTGCAAACATTTAACCTCTCCTGCAACAAAAGTTCAGTGTGAATGACTATAAGTGTGGTCCGACATTCATGCAGAACTACACTTAAAATGTTTGGTGACGCATACCTGTTCCTGTAGCTATGTGTGAATTCATAATCCAAAATGTCAAATCTTTTACGACTGTGTCAGCAGTCTAGCCATCACAAACAAACTATCATTCCTATGATAGATGCTGCACATGTTGTTGTGATAGGCCAAAGGTTCTCCTAATAATTGATTTGAGTTATGACAGAGGACAGATGGCATCTCAACATGTGTTTTTGTAAGGGTGTCAGTGCATTATCAGTTGTATTTTTGTTTCTTCATTTGCGTTCCCTTAACCTGAGTTATAGCTGCTGTAATCTGGCCTCCGGGATACTTGAGCACCCTCAGAGTTGTCCATGTCATACATATGTGAAATGGAGTGACAGAGAAACAATTACACAGATGCCCTGGAGGCTGTAAAGATGTAGCCCTGCAACTCTATTTAACCATGGTGTTGGACAAATCATTACCAGACAGCATGACTGATGTACATTGTGAGTGTAGATGTCCACATGGCAGGGTAATGGACATATGACATGACAGGTCCTGACAGGATGTCATGATTCCTATCTCAGTGCAAACGGGATAATTTGGAGCACATTGGGCAAATGTCACTAGTCTGCACGTGGATTTGCAGTGAAATGCCAATGCTCATGGCCTTATATGCCCTGTGTACCATTTCTGGGAGGCATTCATATAATGGAAGGTATGTAGTAATGTTGCTACACTGTGTAAAAGGCCACATGCAGGATGCACTGTGTCATCAGCATAAAGCCCATTACACTGCTCACCTACTGGTGGAGTAATTTATACTGGCCACCACCAACACAGTCACCCTTGCCTCATGGTGCAAGGTTCCCTGTATCATACACCAAAACATACTTGTATAGATGAGTGCTCCAGCATGCATGTAGATACTCCTGAGATGCATTGCCTAATTTAAAATGTGTTGCGAGGAAAGTAGCCTTGGAAGAATGTGTGTACAGACACTTGATTATGTTATATTCACTCTGGTATTGCTGCAATTGTAAATCAGAAGCTATATGTTAGATATCCAGGTATTTGCCTCAGTCTAAATTGGTGAATTGTACAACAGTTATATCTTGCAGGAGGTAGCCAATCACCCTCCATCTATGTTTGGCTATCTGGCACATAGTAAGTGAAGATAGCAATATGTGTTGCCTTGTTGTCAGGACTCACGGGAGGTTTCCTCCTTCTAACTGTATGCTGGCTACCATTTTCCCCCTACAAACTTACCAAAAGTCAGATAATCCCTCAAGCTGGAGTGCTTGTTGGCACCGATGGAACTCCAAGATGGCTGCCAACATGCACATACTGCGACAGCACACCACTGTTAGCAGTCTAGTCTTTTAGGCTTCATGACATCAGGTGAAGTGTGCTTCAACATTCCACTGTGCACTTCACTGAAGAAATAATTTGAAGAGCACCTGTTTTCCCAGCGTCGTGGAAGTCAGTTAGGGTAGTTGCGATAAAATCGGGGTTAGCTTCGTCGGAACTACATTCCCTCACTAATCAGGTTAGTGTTAAACTTGTAGCTAATATAAAACATTCTGTGAGAAAAGGTTATCGTGTCAGAGGTAAATTTCTATTTAAAGAGAAAAAAAGGAAACAAGTCAGAATATATTTTCCTTCGTTTGAAAACTGGAAATACTTTTTTCAGTAATTGCTTTCCTTAGCTGAGAAGATTAAATAAAAAGCTTTTGAATCAGCTGTCTTTTTCAGCTGTTCCAGAATCTGTCAGACGCAGGCGTGACCTTTCAACACGCAGTGTCTTCTTAGACTGAAACTTGTTCACTCTTCTGAGAATTAATTAAAAGGTGAAGTCAGGGTCAAAAGCCCGGCATGTTTCTTTCTCATGCCATGTGTTAAAGAACTCCAGTAATGTTCTCCTCACGTATGGCAGAATAAATTGTGCTTCCAGCAAACATTAAAACCAAAGGCCTGAATAAAAGGAACGCTTCCTTTTAACATTTAACCTAAGTTCTGAAGCATTGTTTAAAAAACTAATTAAAGACAGAAAACCAGTCATCCCACTACAGAAACCCCAGTTCAAAGCCCACTCCAGTCTCTTAACAGTGAGTTAATAGAAAGAAAGAGAAACCCAAATAATCCATAAATTAGGAATACAGAAATAAATACTTACCTTATCTTTCTTACATTAAGGAATAGCAGGATCAAGTGCAGATTGTACCTGAGAACGAAAAGGAAAGAGATCTGAGTGAAGACTTCTCATACAACCTAGCAAACAATACATGAGAAGTAGAAGAGAAGTAAGCTTCAGTAAACATTCTGGTAAGATAAGTTATTTATACACCATAGAAAAAACAGTAAGTTAAAAGGCACAGTAAATAAAGGTTTTTACATGTTAATGTTGCAGTCCAGTAAGAAGAAGAAGACGTAGCTGAACAGGCAGAATATTGGAGCAGTCTCTTCTCTGTCCCCAACCCCTTTTCCCCCTTAGAACTTACCTGCAATGGAATACTAAAAGACCTAGCAGGGTTGGTTCTGAGAAGGGTATTGGGACCTAGCGTCATTCTGCTCCTGTGTGGTTCAGACAGCAAAAGGGATTTAGACCCTGACAGAGTGAAGTGCCCACGTTGGTACAAGCACCTGAGCAGAATGGCAGAAGGACTTGATTTAAAAAATTTGGGCGAGATTTTGAGTAATATACAAAGGGACTTGGAGGCAGTCAGAGAGGAAAATAAAATACTAAGACAGGAGATAATAACCTTTAAAACGGGAACACCAGCTTTGGGATCTAGGCCAAGCACCGCATCCTTTGAAACCCAGAGTCCTAACATCAGCACTTCATCCTTTGCCCCCACACAAGTAATCCACTCATTATCCCCAGTAATTCCTCTTGCCCCTCCAGAGCGATTTAATGGAGACCCGCAGAAAGCGCAACTTTTTTGACCCAATGCTCTCTGCATTTTATGTGCCGTCCAACGATCTTCCCCGATGCTCAATCCCGAGTGGCGTTTATCTTGTCCTACCTTAGTGGGGACGCCGCCTCATGGTCCATGCCACTAGTAACCAAGGATGACCCAATTTTGAAAAGTTTAGATGACTTCAAGAAGGAATTTCTCCGAATTTTTGATAGAAGAACAGCATCTCAAGCTTCAGACAACGAACTGTTGGAATTAAAGCAAGGAAACCGAGAACTCGTGCCTTACCTAGCCCAATTTAATAAACTAGTGGTCGAGACCAACTGGCCCGAGGATAAAAGAGCAGCAGTATTCTATAGAGGATTGCGAGAGGAATTGAAGGACGCTCTATCTCAAATCCCTAATCGACCCACCGATATCTCTGCCTTAGTGGATTTAACCTTAGAGATCGATTATCGGCAAAGTGAGCGGAAAGGAGAACGGCGGAAGGAGCTTAGACCAAGTGTTCCTCGTTTTGACCGTGTCAAAACAGAATCCACACGGACAGTAGAGAGTTCTTCGGGAATTGAACCCATGCAAATCGGTGTAGTCAGAGGTCCACTCTCTAAAGAAGAAAAAGAAAAGAGAAGGCTGAACAAACTGTGCCTATATTGTGGAAGAAGTGGACATTTTGTCAAGAATTGCTTAAAAAGACCAAAGTTGCCTGCTAAGGAGAAGGAAAACTAGAGGCACCAAAGGTAAGGGGAGTTGGACCTGTGGATGCGAATGGAAAAACGACTCCAACAAATCACCAATTGGCAAACACACTACAAGTCTCCTCTCCCCATTTGGTTATGACTGTGACCTTAAGGTTTAGAGATGTGGTTTTGACAGGAATCATCGTCATGGTAGATTCTGGGGCAACAGGTAATTTCTCCGACCACAAATTCGCTAGCCTGATCGGTTTACAAGCTATCAAGAAGGAGAAAAGTGAGAAGGTCAGAGCGGTGGATGGTACGGATTTAACTTCAGGGCCCATAACCAGTCATACTGAATTGGTACACATGACTACTGTCGAAGGACACCAAGAGACCTTGCAATTTAATTTAATAGACGCCCCCAATTTCAACTGATTCTAGGTCTACCATGGCTAACGGAACACAACCCGTTAATTGATTGGGGAGCCCGAACTATTCAATTAAATTCAGACTACTGCACCAAAAATTGTTTCGACGACCAGACACATTCTTCTGTAATCTGCGCTGCCACCCAATTGTGTGAAGGTGGAGGTTCGGTATGTGCGATCCAAACTACCATGATACCAGATGAATACCAAGACTTTGCAGACGTCTTTGATGAGAAAAAGGCAGAGACGTTACCCCCACAGGCCCTATGACTGCAAAATTGATCTAGAACCAGGGGCTAATCTACCATGCAGCAGAGTTTACGCATTAACGGAGAAGGAAAACATCCATTTGAAGGAATACCTAGCTAAGAATCTGGAGAACGGATTTATCCGACCGTCGCAGTCCCCTGTCTCTTCCCCACTTTTTTTCGTGCCGAAAAAAGGGGAGATCTCAGGACTTGTATTGACTTTAGAGCGATTAACAGGATAACTGTGAAGAATCGTTATCCATTGCCTCTCATTTCGGTACTAATTGATCAAGTGAAGGAAGCAAAGATATACACTCGCCTAGACCTACGAGGAGCGTACCACTTGATTAGACTCCGGGAAGGCGACGAGTGGAAGACTGCGTTCAGGACCAAATTTGGCCTTTATGAGTATCTTGTGATGCCATATGGTCTCTGTAACGCACCAGCGGCCTTCCAGTACTTTATCAATGATGTTTTAAGTGAATTCATTGACCGATGCGCTATAGTATACATAGATGACATCCTGATTTATTCCAACACGGTTGAAGAACATCACAACCAGGTCAGAGCAGTTTTACAACGTCTACGAGAGAACTCTCTATACGTTAAATTGGAGAAATGCCTCTTCAACACAGATACAGTAGAATTCCTAGGTTTTGTGTTATCACCTGCAGGAGTTCGAATGGATGAGCAAAAAGTGAAGGCAATAACAGACTGGAAATCTCCTACCAGTATCAAAGAGGTTCAAAGCTTTATCGGATTCTCTAATTTTTACAGACGATTCATTAATGGATTCTCCAATAAGATACTTCCGCTGACTCATCTTCTGAAGAAAGGAGTTCCGTTCCAATGGTCAGAAGAAGCAGAAGAAGCTTTTCAGTTGATGAAGGACAGTTTCACCACAGCACCGGTGCTGCTTCATGCAGATCCCTCTGAGCCTTTTTATTTGGAGACAGACGCATCGGACCTAGCCATCGGGGGAATACTTTCTCAGAGGCACAAGGACACGGGACAGTTACACCCGGTGGCATATCAGTCCCGCAAACTCAACCCTGCGGAATGCAACTATACGATTACAGAAAAAGAACTCTTGGCAATCAAAGATGCCTTCAAAGATTGGAGGCATTACTTAATGGGGGCAAAACACACTGTAACGGTGTTTACGGACCACCGCAACCTAAAATTTTTGCGATCTGCTCGAACTCTCACACCACGTCAGCTGCGTTGGTCTCTTTACTTTGCGGACTTTGATTTTGTTATCACTTTTCGTCCCGGATCCAAGAATGGAAAGGCTGATGTCCTCTCTAGACTCGACACAGAAAATCAAACTTCAGTCATTGAAAACCAGCAAATCATACCTGATGGAAAATTCATTGGAACTATCTCCTTAGAACCTTTTGAACATCACGTTCGAAATTTGATGACCGACCTTGAAATGGAGAACTGGGCCACAGAAGATCCACAACGTTTCATTCGCAATGGCCTCCCCTATTTAGGTACCACCCTGTATTTACCCACCAAGGAGCTTCAGCTGAAGGCAATGCAGGAATGTCACGACAACCCTCTGGCTGGCCACAAAGGTGTTGTGAAAACCGAAGAATTACTCAAACGTCGTTTCTGGTGGCCATACATGTGCCGAGACGTCCGTCAATATGTGTTAGGCTGTGAAATTTGTGCACGGGGAAAATCGGACAGACAAGCTCCTAAAGGTCTCCTACAACCCATGCCAACCCCCACATATCCTTGGCACACAGTCTCCTTAGATTTGATTGTTGATCTACCTTCTTCCCATGGGTATGATACCATTCTTGTAGTTGTCGACACTTTTAGTAAGATGGCACATTATATACCCTTCAAAGGTACACCCACTGCTAAACAATTGTCCCAACTTTTCAATCAACATGTTATTCGCCTTCATGGGATTCCTAGGGTCCTCGTTTCAGACAGGGGCTCTCAGTTCCTAACACGATTTTGGAAGGCTTACATCAAAGGCCTTAATATTGACCATCGTTATTCCACCAGTTTTCACCCAAAAACTGATGGTCAGACTGAACGCATTAACCAAGACCTAGAACAACACCTCAGACTTTATTTGTTAGATGAGGAGGGTGACTGGCCTGACCACTTATGGACTGCGGAGTATGCTCACAATAATGCTCTAAATGTATCCACTGGCCACTCCCTTTCTTTATAAACTCAGGCAGACATCCCAATTCTCATGCTAATTTTGATGATATTAATGTTCCTGCTGTTCAAGATATTGCCCGACAGTTAACTAAAATTCATCACTCAGTAACCCAGAATTTGTCGATCGCGAAGGATCGTTACAAACACTTCGCTGACCGAAAACGTAAAAAGAACCTGAGCTTCATGTAGGAGACTTAGTCTGGTTGAGTACAAAAATCTCAGACTCAAAGGTCCCCGTAAATTTCAGCCTCGTTTTATGGGTCCTTATCCAATTGAGAAGGTCATAAATCCAGTCACTTATCAACTATCTCTTCCTGGTTCTACCAAAATTCATCCAGTATTTCATGTTTCTCTCCTTAAACCAATTCAACCGGGGTTGCGTAGGGTTTCCCCTCCTGATCCTCTGATGGTTAATGGTGAGGCGGAGTACGAAGTTAAACGAATTTTGGATTCAAAACTCATCCGCAATGACATTTTCTACCTCATTGATTGGCAAGGTTATGGACCTGATGAACGTTCCTGGGAAAAGAGTACTAATGTCCATGCCCCCGTTTAATTAGAGCCTTTCATGCCAAATTCCCTGCCAAACCACGACCGGAGGAAACCCCGTTGGGAGGGGGTACTGTCAGGACTCACGGGAGGTTTCCTCCTTCTAACTGTATGCTGGCTACCATTTTCCCCCTACAAACTTACCAAAAGTCAGATAATCCCTCAAGCTGGAGTGCTTGTTGGCACCGATGGAACTCCAAGATGGCTGCCAACATGCACATACTGCGACAGCACACCACTGTTAGCAGTCTAGTCTTTTAGGCTTCATGACATCAGGTGAAGTGTGCTTCAACATTCCACTGTGCACTTCACTGAAGAAATAATTTGAAGAGCACCTGTTTTCCCAGCGTCGTGGAAGTCAGTTAGGGTAGTTGCGATAAAATCGGGGTTAGCTTCGTCGGAACTACATTCCCTCACTAATCAGGTTAGTGTTAAACTTGTAGCTAATATAAAACATTCTGTGAGAAAAGGTTATCGTGTCAGAGGTAAATTTCTATTTAAAGAGAAAAAAAGGAAACAAGTCAGAATATATTTTCCTTCGTTTGAAAACTGGAAATACTTTTTTCAGTAATTGCTTTCCTTAGCTGAGAAGATTAAATAAAAAGCTTTTTGAATCAGCTGTCTTTTTCAGCTGTTCCAGAATCTGTCAGACGCGTGACCTTTCAACACGCAGTGTCTTCTTAGACTGAAACTTGTTCACTCTTCTGAGAATTAATTAAAAGGTGAAGTCAGGGTCAAAAGCCCGGCATGTTTCTTTCTCATGCCATGTGTTAAAGAACTCCACCAGTAATGTTCTCCTCACGTATGGCAGAATAAATTGTGCTTCCAGCAAACATTAAAACCAAAGGCCTGAATAAAAGGAACGCTTCCTTTTAACATTTAACCTAAGTTCTGAAGCATTGTTTAAAAAACTAATTAAAGACAGAAAACCAGTCATCCTACTACAGAAACCCCAGTTCAAGGCCCACTCCAGTCTCTTAACAGTGAGTTAATAGAAAGAAAGAGAAACCCAAATAATCCATAAATTAGGAATACAGAAATAAATACTTACCTTATCTTTCTTACATTAAGGAATAGCAGGATCAAGTGCAGATTGTACCTGAGAACGAAAAGGAAAGAGATCTGAGTGAAGACTTCTCATACAACCTAGCAAACAATACATGAGAAGTAGAAGAGAAGTAAGCTTCAGTAAACATTCTGGTAAGATAAGTTATTTATACACCATAGAAAAAACAGTAAGTTAAAAGGCACAGTAAATAAAGGTTTTTACATGTTAATGTTGCAGTCCAGTAAGAAGAAGAAGACGTAGCTGAACAGGCAGAATATTGGAGCAGTCTCTTCTCTGTCCCCAACCCCTTTTCCCCCTTAGAACTTACCTGCAATGGAATACTAAAAGACCTAGCAGGGTTGGTTCTGAGAAGGGTATTGGGACCTAGCGTCATTCTGCTCCTGTGTGGTTCAGACAGCAAAAGGGATTTAGACCCTGACACTTGTGTAACTCCAGATGAGTAATGCAATGCAGAGGCACACTACCTGGACTTGCTTAACCTATCTCATTTCAAATATGCTAATGAGCAAATTACAAACTGACCTGCATGATGCAATACCAACACCAATGTGTTCATAGCTGGACCATGTGTCCTATTCCCTATGGATGCATCATCATGATTGTGACTCATTGTCATGAATTATATGATTGTAATACATTTTGTGACTACATTTCCATATGGTATACCTACCCTGCCAGCACTTGAGTCAGTTTGCCTTGTTTGATTAGGAGATGTATTTGTACAGAAGGTATATTGTCTATATATATTTCCCAACATTGTTTTATGGGTTGCCCTGGCACATATACTTGTATGACAATGTAAGCCTATCCTTGCAGACATCATGTACATTTACAACTTGAGCTGATATGTTCTTCCTTTACCTTCCTAGATGACATGATAGATGAAGAGGGTAAAACACCACTCTTTGCTTTGTCAGAGGCCTATGGAGAATTGATAGTCTACCTGATAATTGAGTCAAGAATGGAGCCTTTTCAAATTTTAGCCACTGTAAGTGAACCTCTGTTGGAAATTTTACTCACAGCACCACACAGGTAGCACACTACTGGTGCACTCTGTGTGAAAGTGAGAGGGCAAGTATAGTTGGCATAGTTTTGTCACAACAGACTATAGATTCCAGGCTGTGGTGGGACACACTGATGCCTGTCAATACCACCCACACCCTTGCACCATTGTGCAAGTGGATCATTTTTTGTTGGCTGGTTACAAATCATGAATGCATCCACACTTGCCTGAGAAACTTCCATCATCATTGCCACTGGCTATTTGGTAAGTGTTGCACTACAAGCTGCTCACTTTGTATAACTACTTTCAATGATTCATACCATAAGTCTCCCATATCATCTTTCCCTGGGAAGGTGTTACTTTGTGCCTGCTTGTGTGCTCTGTCTCCCATGCAGCAGTATTTCTGTACAATGTACCATATATGTAATCTGTGGTTACACTCACACTCAAAACATATGAGGCCTCTCAGGGTAAGAGGGACACATTTACTCTACTTATCCCAGTTTAGCATTGTTCACCATTTACCAGTTGACACTGTGCCCCAACAGTAAGTCCTTGTATTTCTTGCATACTGACATCCCAGGTATTGGATTGGCCTTGTGCATCCTTGTGTGGCACGGGTATGATGCGAATTCCCGAAGGAGTATGGGCATAAGTATCTGCCTAATATTAGTGCTACCATGCTAATTTGTGTTCTGTCGAATGTTTTTAATGTGAGCATTGAGGCTATCATATTTGGATCCTTATGTTCACTGAGCTAGATATATGTGGATGAGAGGAACAGTGTTATGGCTTCACATACACCACAGACTCCATTTACAGCAAGTAAGCACTTGTGTGTATAGAATGAGTTTTTTGCTGTGTGTTAGTCAACTATCTGCAGCAGGTGCTAGTGATTTTACCTCTCTCTTCTTGAGCTGCTAAGAGGTGGGTTATGATAGTATACATCCACCATGGTATATGTAGTCCTTTCTGCTACAGACATATGATACTTTGGTTTGTAAGAGTACATTTTATTTACTAATGTGGGTTGGTCAACATAAGTATTTTGCAGTGTTTGGGCCAACAACATCAACAATGATTGTGAGCAAAGGACAACCAGACAGGGTCCAATAGGGAGACATGTCATGCAACATGTAGAGGTGAGGGGAATATCAATGAGGAGGGAAACATTGCCATTAGAGAAGGTAGGCTTCTTCAAAGGTCCACAAGTGGATAAGATCAAAAGTTGCACAGTGAAAAAGGTACAGTACTGGGTGACAAAGGAGATGGAATAATGATAGATACAGGACTAATAGAGAACTGGCCAGGAAGCACAGACAAATGTTACCTGGCAGTTTGCTGACAGAAACTGGGGAAGTCCTTATCTTTCTCCCCTGATGGGTGTTGTGCCTCCCCTGCAGTTGGCGGTGCTTGTGTGGGAGGCATCTGAGGCACACACAAATCAGGGGCAGAAGATATGGCTTCCCTGTCCCCACCAGCATTTGTCTGTACCGGTAAGGAAGGCAGCACCTTAGAGAGAATGGTCTGATGGCTTCTCAACAAGGCAACAACGTCACAATGGGGGACACCCATTGTTATGTAGGAGTCCAACTTGTGCTCCATAGATTCTAATATGTTACGGATCTGGGTGGCAACCTCACTGGTGTCAGATTTGGAGGGCTGTTGTTCTTGCTGCTCCCTCATAACACCAGCAATGTCAGCTAGGGACTCACCCATACTATGGAGCCAAGGATAGGTGTCTCTAATTGCCTGAGTCATATCCTTATTAGGACTGAGATGCCTACGCACTCTTTCTAGGGTGCCCACTAGGGTCTCCAGCCCAGCCCGCACATCATCAGCCATTTCCTGCTGGACTCGTGCTGCTCGCCATTGAAAGTCAACTTGGGGGCCTACAGAGTCTGCAACTGGGGTTGGACTAGCAGAAGGGGCATTTCCTGTGGGTGGTGGTTCCTCTGGAAACCCTGCAAAGCTGTCATCCCTTGCCTTTACCAGAGGAGAAGATTCAAAGGACTCCAGGAGTTGTTGTAAGGTGTCATCATCCATGGGGGTGGGGGAAGGATGGCATCACCAACAGGTTCATCATCAAGGACAGGCTGCTGTACAGGAGGTGCTGTTTGTCCCTCTGCAATTAAATAGAAATATGTCAATAGTGATCTATAATAGATGTTGACATAAGCAATTTCGGGGACAATCAGACTTTATTTTTATTCACTTCACAAGTACATGAGGCCATTTTACAGTTTGTTGCCTTTTACATGTCAATATCTTTACAAGGGGGTCTATTTGTGTGATACCACACAATGCAACACAGCTAGGCAGCTTGCTGGCCTGCCCTGCCAAAAGAGTGAGTGCAGGTAAGGGCCCCATTGAACATATTGAATAGCTTTTGAATTTTATGTCAACATTGATGCAACATTCACTTATTGACACCACTGCTGAGAACATTGCGCCCTGTCACCAGGGACCCTGCCTTCCCTCTAGCCATCAGTTATCCCACAGCACTAACATAGTAACGTGATTTTCTCATCTATGACATTTAATCCAGCACTTTCACACAGTACACCATGCCAATTTGCCTTGCTGTGCTGTCTTACATACAATTTGTGCAATCATGTGGGTGAGAGGTCATATTTGACACACATCCGCAAATCTCTACACAGCAAGCTACCTTACTACACATCAGGAATGCCAAGGGCATGTATTTACCATACTTGGCTTATTTGTGTGGAATCCAGTAGTTTCCTTGCAGCACTGAGATCCCTCTATGATGTGGATAGGTGCCATCACACTTGGAAATATGCAACTGTTCATGCTCACTCCATTTCATCATTACCCAAGATGCTCAACTGCAGAATAGCACACGTCTTCTCTCAGCCCACTCACTTGTACTTTTGCATGACTCCTCTTGCAATCATCATCTAGACCCAGCGATTCTACTTCATCTCACACACTCTGATGACACCCAGATCATACATTAACCCTCAGAAGACTCTGACACCACCAACATTTGATACATTATGCAATTGACCAACATGCCTACCTGTATGTGAGAGCTATGGCTCATGCTGAACCTCACAAGATAGTAGTGAGGCTATTTTGCAATATGTCCTTTCCCTGGTGGCCCGCACAACTGGACCAAAACGCCTCACTTTCCAAACATCCCAAAAATCTGCCCTTCTTACTGGACTCCTACCTCACCTTGTCACATTGCTATTCCCTGTTTCACCTCCACCTGTTTTCTGATATGTAGCATAGTCAGACTTTTTTTTTTGTGGCTCCCTCCTGACAACTGTTACACCATCACCCAGGCCCACATCACATGTAGAATGTAGTACGCCAATGGGCTCTTCTACGACATCCCTGCACAGCTGCGGCACTTGTGGGAAACTATCAAACACACCAGTGCCTGACTATCACTCAGCCTACCTTGCGGCACACACATCATACCTCACCTCCTTGAGATACAATGGCTCCCAATTCAAACACACTGCCAGTTCAATGTGCTCAGCCACACCTACAAGGCACTACACTACAAGGGACCCACCTTGCTCACACGCCATCTATGCTTGTGACAAACACTCATGGACCTCTGCTGGGCATCACTTGCATTCACCCCTACCCCCAATATTCATTTGAGCAAGACAGAAGGTAGGGTGGACTCTAACATGGAAGACATCTGTTAAAACCTCAAACATCACAACAGGATAACTGCATGCAATATGGTTTAGTGCTAATGACTGAACACCTGGCTCTTCACATGATCCAACTTGGAGAGCCTTCACATACTCAGCACCAGGATCCCCTCTCTGGTGAGAAGTTGATCCTCTGGCAACACTATTCCATTTCATTAATTTGCACTCCACATTTGTCTACCTAGGCAAGTGCACTTACTTCATGGTGCAAGGGGGCCTGCATTGTCACTGATATATACTATAAAGTTTCCAAGGTCCATGCATGGTGTGCTGCTACAGGCTAGATTGTTTTCTATATATTGTGGGATTTGTAGTCCTGGTCAATCATGTTGTACATTCTACTGCAGGTCCCATTATTAAACAGACAACCTGGACTGAGGCAGCACATCACACATGGACCTAGTAAACTTGGCAGGGCTGGACTGGGCTGAATGAATAGTCGCTCCCAAAACTATTTTCATTTACGTAATGGATGAGTTTACATGTGAGACATTCCTTCCCTTCTCCTTGCACACGCAATGCAGCACAGCAAAACGTGTTGCTGCGCTGCATGACAGTTTTAACCAAATTGTCCCATGTTTTCACTTACCCTGTAGTTTCTCCAGGACCTTGACCACAGCACTGTCCTGTCCTTCCACTCCTGCCACCAACTCTGTTGGGAAGACGGACTCCAACTGCTCCTCCAATGGATACAATGGAGATGTGGTCTTCCCCTGGTCCTCAGTGCTGCTCTCAGGTTCTTGGCCAGCTTCTCTTTGGTCCTGCGCTTATAATCCTGCCTGTGCTTCTTGCACTTCAGCACTTTCCTTTTTGTTTGCCCAACACTGTTAATCTTAACCACTATGGACTGCCAAATGGCTTCCTTCTTCCCTAGTGGCATTTTGGAGGTGAAAAAGAGAAGGTATTCATTCTTTGTCACCTACGCTATTAACATCTGGTTCTCCTTCTCACTGAAATTGGTCTTCCTCTTTCTCTTCCCCTGGGCTGCTGTCTGGTCATATTGGCTGAGGTTGGTGTTGTTAGGCTCCATTTAAAAGTGTTGTTAGTGGTCCAGCAGTGCTGTGGATTCCAATGCGTCATTTTTCCATGTAACTGCACCACTATTTTTAAACTTCCCACCACGCAAATCACTCCTACGTGATGCAAAGCTGATTTGCAGCACTTTATGACACGTAAATCATCTTTGCGCCACGTAGGTCGCAGTAACCTTACTACACCTTGCGTTGTTTTCCTCTCTGATATGTCAGAATTATTGACACACCTTCGGTGCTTGTGATATGGTGTGCCATACCATAAATATGACGCAGCCATGTCACACAGAAGTAACGCAACGCAGCAAATGTTTTATTGACACAACACTGCCGAAATGCAGCGTTGCATCAGTTCTCATAAATATGCCCCAGAGTGTCCAGGGAAAAGATGCGGGATCGGTGTTCTGTTCTGTGGTTTGGCAATTTAGGCAAACTGCTAGGAAAATATACTTTTATTATAATACATGCTGTTCTTGTCCAAAATGGATGGAGAAGAGAGACAAAATCAGGAGTTTCATATTCAAGCAGCTAGCTCATTGTCTGAAGTGAGAATCTGATTGTAGTCAAAATGCTAAGTTGCCTGAATTCTGTCGACTTATGTTTTCGCCCCGCTAGAACGACTTCAGACACATTTTATAATTGAACCCTTCATTGTGCAGGACTTTGCTTTTTTGTGTATTCCAGGGCAGAAGGACAGGAATTACGGAGGCCTGTCGCAGCTTAAAGGACCATACCAGCCTTGAAAGACTGACGGTGGCCCCAGTGCCATCTAAGACATTCGCAGGGGAAATACTCCAGTCCAGATTTGAGCCCTGGGGTTGCAAAGGCAGAACCAGAAGTTGGGTGACGTTGGTACTCTGAAGACACAAGAGTTTGCAGAGCGAGCGCCATGTTCTTTTGCCTCCTCTCAGCTATTTTTTTGTTTATCAAAAATAAACTCCAAAAGTGGGAGTTTGTTTTTGGGAAGTAAAAAAAAAACAATGAACCTCATGGGGAGGAAGATTTTTAGCCTGCACATTGGCATCATTTTTTGATGTCCCTGCCTAGTAATACCATGCCATGCATTGCGTACCCAGACAGGGAAATCTAGTCACGGTTGCAATGCCATAAATAGTAGAGCCATTGCTATGGCCTGGCTGTTTTGTGCAGGATAGACCGCTCGGTCAAATATCTATGACGATAGAGGTGCCATGGCTACTACGTTGGAAACCTTTTGCCAGTTCACCCAATGTGCCAAATTTAAAATAACCACCTAAATTCATTTTTTTAAAAATGTGATAGTTCACCACCATAAAATTCTTTAAGAGCCTTTCTCCAGTTAATTCCATTTGCACTCAATTGTTTTACTCTCTGAACCCTTTGAATTTGAACCCTGCTGTCTAATCTTATTTGTTGCTACCTTTGCATCCTGTTGCAAGTATTTGTATCCCCCACGCCATTGAGCTGTACACTCAATCTCAGTGTCTATAAGTAATCTGGGTGAGAAACTGACTTGACTAGGCTGAAGGACCACATAGATGGACTGCAGAGAACAAATTACGAGAGAAGCACAAACAGGATGCTGTTAAGGAAGCGGGAAGACACTAGCCAAAGAGGAGAGGGAATAAATGAAAGTGGGAGAGGAAACTAAAAGAAAGGAAAATGAAGAAGCCAACCCTTGATACGATAGACCATTGCAACTACCACCCTATTTCTCTCCTTCCCTTTTCAATATAAGCTATAGAGAGGACATCTTGGTATCAAATCACTATAGCGTAGCACAGCAAAGCCTCCTCCATCATGTATATGCAGACTTTCTTTCAGAATGGGACTGATAGTGATGTCAATCTTGGGTAACCTGAGAGGAGAGGTGTATCCTGGCTGTGTTAGATCTGGTGGCATCATTCACAATTAACATCTTTGAAAATTGATTTTACACAGGTGGGTATCCAAGGCAGCCATAACCAAAATTGCTAAGACAGTGCCTTGAATACCTACCCATAATTGAATTTAACACAATCTCTGCAGCTGTGGTTTGCCAGTTTTAATCGCTGTAAGAAATTGGAGTATTAGTTGAGGGGTAGAGAACCCACCTCAAATAAAAATCACAAGCATTGTCAGCATAAACCACTAGAGTCACTAAATAAACCTCTGCCTTACCCTCTGGTAGTTTGGCAGGCACACAATAGTCAGGCTAAACTTAGAGGCAAAGTGTAAAGTATGTATGTAGCACTCAAACAGTATTAAAGTGAAAACACAGCAAAACACAAATCCCAAGCCAATGTAGCAAGCTATAGTAAATTTTAATAAACAAGATGATACCAAAGCGATAAAAATACAAAAAGTAGAACCTGAGATATGAATAAGTGCCAACTGCGGTCATCTAATCGTGCTAGACCACTTCAAAATCAAAAGTTAAGGAAGACCGCAATGGAGTGTAAGTTGGATACAGGGACCAGGTTCCTGCCAGTGGAAAGTTTGCCTTGTCACTTAGAAACTTTTATGGTGAAAATGTGGTCTCTGAAGAGTCATCGGTGGGGTAGGCAGGATCTGAAGCAGGGTTTGATGATGGTGGGTTGCTCTTGCGTGTGATCATGGTGCGGTTGTTGAGGAAGGTGGGAAAGCGAGTGGGTGAAGTTTGAGGAACGTGCCTGGGAAGGCTTCAATATCGATTGGATGCTGTTTACGTGGGTCCTGATTAAATCCTTTACGTTTGGACTTAGAAATACTTCTAGAAGTCAGATCTTCTTCAGCAAGTTGAGGCTGACTGGCGATTTGACATCAATGACTGCATCTCTGGCAGCGATCCCAGTTTCTATCAGTCCTCCAGGCAGAAAGCTGCCAGAAATGTCTAATTCCCACTTCTTTAACTTTGGGGACAGGAGGAGTAGGCTCTAACAGCAGTCAAGGATCCAGGCCAGGGGGACACAAATTGGGGTTTAGGACTCACTCCAACAGAGTTTAGCAGCAGGGTCAAGGGCAGGTCTAGTGGAAACTGATCAGCTGGGCAGTTGCAGGAAGAGAGGCCCCTGGGAGCTTGTAAGTTCTCTGTAGCTCAAACAGGTCAGTCAACTGACCCTTGGAGTCTCTTCTTGGGTCATGGGCTCAATGCAAGCAGGTCATCCTTCCTTGAGGTTCTTCAGAGAACAGGGCAGTTCTTCTTCTGATTCTTCACCTGTGCAGGAGTATTCTGAAGAGAGGCTAATGGGGGACTATAAGTACATAGTGTGTGTTTACGCACCGTTTGCAGGTTTTCAAAACACATAAATAAAAGGCATTGTCATTTACAATCCTAATAGCTCAAACTCTCGCAAATGCAAGACCTATTACATTGCAAATGCTTGTTATAAACTGGTCTTGGATGTATTCTCAAGCGTGTGTCTCATTTATTACCTCTGTGAGTACAACAAATACTTAGCACTACCCTCTGATAAGCCTAACTGCTCGCCCACATTACCACAAAAAGAGCTATCTGCTTTCACCTCTGTATATCAATTGAGGATCCACTGGACTCTCTTCGTTTTAGTACACTATATAGAGAGCCAGCTTCCTACAGAACAGTTACCAATAAAACTAGAGAAAGATGCTGTGTTTTCTGTCTAACTACTTTAGCGCTAGTTCAGTACAAATAGGGGGCAAGGAATGGCTTATGTTTGGTGTGCCCGATATGAGGCAATTCAGAAATGAGCATGATTTGTAGAAGACATTTCAGCCAGATAAGAAAATAGAATGTCAAGTGGTACTGTATCGAAGGCTGCAGACACATCTAAAAGTACCAGGGCAGCTGTGCCACCCTGGTTCACCATACACCGGAGATCACCCACAATTGCAGCCAATGCTGATCCTGTGTAGACACAAACCTGATTTAAAGGTGCCCAAGATGTTAATCTTTTATTTTTGCAGTTTTTGTTTATTTATTTCGATATAAGGAAACAATGGAAAGATACAGCGATAGATCATCAGTCAACGTGAAGAGAAGGGTATAAAAACTGAAAAAAATGCAATAGGTCATGCCCTAACTATACTACAAGTACAACAAGACCTATAATACCCCAGTGCTACAGTAATAATGGGAGGAGGGTGAATAGGGAAGGAAGGGGAATCCCGGAAGGAGTGTGAGGGTAGGGTAATAGATTAGGGGCCTATGACAGGAAGGGAATGAAAACAGCCAACCAAACAACCAGCCAACTTGCCCAAACCATGATATTGAAGGAGATTCTTACAATGGTACATCATTCCAGTATATAGATATGCTGACATGTTCACATGTTCACATGCATGCCACACCACAAATTCACTTAAAGTATACCATAACGCAGGTGTTGTTCGACGGCCAGAAAAGCATGCCCTAGGGACTGCTATCAGGGGAACAAACCATAGGATAAGTAATAATATTAGAAAGTAGTTGGGCGAAACGAGAGGTGGGAGAAGACGTAAAATGTACCCATGCCCATCCATGCTCCCTTACTATAACTAAACAAAGGTACAGCATAACAGGAACGGTTACCCAAATCACCTATGCAGAAAGACAGCTGGCCAGGGTATCTAATTTAGCAATTAAATGTGCGTCCCATGCAGGACTAAGAAGATATAAATCAAACCCAATCGATGTCAGACTGCATCCAGAGGAATATCCTACACAAATGAAGAGAGAAATGCACCCCAGGCCCTTTCTAATGACTCTAGCTTTTTTTTGTTTATGTAAGCAGAATGATGGTGGAGCGATAATCTGTGGAATTCTGTCAACTACCCCAGTCCTGTAGGGACTGTGGATTGTCTCCAGAGGCAGAGATTACATAATCTGGCCACTGCAAGTAAGATGGCTAGCCATTGGTGGGTGTGAGAGTCTATATCAGGAAATCTGTTGTGCCATGGAGGAGTGCCAGGTGGTATGAGGAAGTCAGTGTCAGTGGGCTGTACAGACGTACGTTGGCCCACACTTCCATTCAGTAGCGCTGTAGGAGCACAAAGGAACACAGGACATGAAATAAATCACAGTGGGATTCTCCACAGTTCTAGCACTGGTCATGAAGCAGCAAGTGCATTCGGTGCAACTTCCTCAGTGACCAGGACCAAACATTAAGGACCTTATAGTAGCACCAGCGGTGCCACCGCGCTGTGGCCTCCATTAAGTAGGGCCAGCAAGAGCGGGAAAGTCTGGCAGAGAGAGCAGGAAAGTCTGGTGGGAGAGGCAAAGCAGGAAAACACAATTGGCTGAGCAAGTCGAGGGGCAAAGACTGATAGAAGAGACCAAAATATAAAAAGGAGCAGTAAGAGGAGCAAAAGATGCCAAAAGGGGCAGCTGAGAAGAACAAAGGGTGCAAAAAAAGAGTAGTTAAACAGAGACAGAGGGCAGATAGAACAGATGGCACAAACAAACAAAGAGTAGCTACTGAGTCGGGTTAGAACAAGCAGCTAACATGAAAAATGGCAATAGACAGACACCAACACAAGTCAGAGGGCAAGGAGAGGTTAAGGCCAAACTGAAGCATAAGACAGATTTCTGGACACCTACTCAATAGGGGCGCACTGTGACGTCCACTAAGTAGGGCTTTGGAGAGTGTGGGAGGTGGTGGGTGGGCTCAGCAAGAGTGGGAAAGTCCTGCAGGGAGAGAGGGAAAGTCCGGCAGTAGCAGCAAGGTGGGAAAACGCAATCACAGAGCAAGTTGGGGGGCAAAGAATGACAGAAGAGACGATGATTCAAAATGCAGCAGTCAGAGGAGCAAAATATGCAAAAAGGGGCAGTTGAGAGAAACAAAGGACACAAAAAGGAACAGTTAAACAGAGCCAGGGAGCAGATAGAGCAGACGGCACAAAGAAAGAAAGAATAGTTACCAAGTTCGGGGCAGAACTAGTAGCTACCAGGAAAAAAGGCAGGAGACAGACACAGATGGGCAAAGTGAGGTTAAGGTCGCACTGAAGCAGAAGAGAGATGTCTGGGCACCTACTCAATGGGGTCAAGCTGCGGCCTCCATAAAGTAGGGACTTGGAGAGTGGGAGGAGCACATGGGCAGTGGGTAGGATCAGCAAAAGCAGGTAATTCTGGTGGGGAGAGTGGGAAAGTCCAGTGGAAGCGGCAAGGTGGGAAAATGCGATCCGTGGAGCAAGTGCGGGTCAAAACTGACAGAAGAGACCAAGATGCAAAATGAAGCACTTAGAGGAGCAAAAGATGAAAAAAGGGGCAGTTGAGAAGAACAAAGGACGCAAAAAGTAGCAGATAAATAGAGACAGGGGACAGACAGAACTGACAGCACAACCAAAGAAAGAGTAGTTACCGAGCTGGGAGCAGAAAGAGCAGCTAACAGGAAAAATGGCAGGAAACAGACATGAACATGAGTCAGAAGGGCAAGGCAAGGTCGCATTGAAGCAGAAGAGAGATGTCTGGGCACCTACTCCTGTTTCGAGTTAAGATAGTGCAGGATCTTTTGCATAGTGCAACATGATATTGAAATTCCAAGTAAACAATGGAAAGGGTTTTGACCTCCCTGGATAAATGCTGTGAATTGTGTAGCAGAAACTGATGAATCCCTGTGATAGGGAAAAGAAGGGATGAGGTGGGGCAAAACAAGTAAAACCCAAACGAGAAAAGACCCCAGCACAATCATAAATAACGAGCCCTGTAAGGGAAGAGGGATCATAAAAAGGAAAGAGAAGGAAAAGGAAGAATAGGGGGAAACCAGAAAAACTTTATGTCTTGAGTCAACTCCTGTGTCACCAGAAAGTGCCAACCAGCACCCCTACCGGATTACGATAAGGTGTACAAAGCACCAATAAATCCAATATATGTTATAGTGATAGACTACGACTATGACACAAATTGGACACAGCATTGGGAAATTATACTAATGGAGGAGAACCCAATAAGGCTTACCAGGTGCATGGGGGGACCAAGTTGGGTATGAGGAGGAGGAGGGACTAGGGTGCGGGACCAAACTTGGGACTACCAGGAGAGTACATTCCAAGCTCCCACATCCCCACTTGCATGCCCTACACTGAGGCGAGGAGACGGGCCCAAAAGTTGGGTAAAGCCAGAGCATAAACATAATGTACACATACATTGTCAAGATCTACCTGGGTTAGCAGAAAAGGAGGAAACTGCACTCCTCCCCATCACCAGAAGACCAATGCCATCACATGCCCACCACCCCCTTTCATGAACATAATCTGTTCAATTGTCAGCGCCATCGGGTCCAGTCCAGTATCCGTTGAGGCTTGTTTGCAAGGTGATCTGGATTTGTCTCTGTCTCTTTCAATGGAGGGAATCCACTACCTACTGGAGACCTTTGCCGACTGAACCCTTACACAGTCCAGTCAGCAGTCTCTGATGGAGTGAGTGATGTTGGGATGGCTCCTGACAGTCAGATGGGCCCACTGTGGGGGAAAGGGCCGTAAGCATTTTGATAGACAAGAGTATCCATTTTTCCTTCCTCCATCTTTCCAAAAAGGATTACAGCTCGTCCAGTTCAGGGAAACCTTTGGTATGTCCATCCGCTGTCACCAGCAGATATGCAGGCTCCAAGAGGACATATTAAGATATGACTGCTGAAGAGGGAGCTGGAGTGCAAGGAACCTCTTCCTCTTTGTATTAGTCATCCACAAAAAAGGAGATACAGCATCCTTCAGGGAGCACAGGGCCCTTGGAATTCTCCGCCTCCTGGAGGATGGATCAGGTTTGTTGGTGTTGTAAGCCAAAAGCAAGGATTGGGTGTGGTGAAGATTGATGCATCCCAGTTCATGCCCGAATGCGATGAGCCCTTTTAACTCCAGAGCCTCTAAGAGGCAGAGGACATACAGTTTACAGAGTAACTCCTGCAGAAAGAATGCCATGTATCTTTCTCTGCATCCTGAGTGGTACCGTAGATGCGAAAGCTGTTCTGGCATATTCTAACCTCCATGTCAGTATGTTTGCAGCACAAGAAGTCAATATCGGAATCCCAGTCGGTAGAGCAACCTAATGAGCCTCAATGTCATTGATCCTTTGATCAACTTTGTCAAATCAGGTGTGGAAGGTGGAGACCTCCTGCCTTATTGACTTCAGCTCTGTAGTAAGATCAGACATTTTGGAGTCCATTGCAACCAGTGTTGTGCCTATAGAAGTGATTTCCTTTAGAAGAGCCTCTATGTTTGAAGTCAATGTGTCAATGGTGTCAGCAGGGTCTGATTGCGCTTGGAGACTCTAACTGCCTTTGAGAATAGCAGTTGATGACCTGTTGGCTTTGTGTAAACATATGAAACGAAGAGTGTGCCTCATCTCCCCTTGAATCACAGCCCAGGTGCCAGAAGAGTGATCACCAGAATGGAGTCCTGGAAGGAAGAGACTCAGGCGACAGGGGCCAGGACAAGAGCTCCCACCTCCTTCTGTGGGATTGGATTCAGTACTTGACCACAAGCTAGAGAGTCTGGCACTGCAGTATAGCAGTAGTAGAGGCTGTGCTAGAGACCAATTATCTCGACGAACCTACCGACTGATATATGTATACAATTTGACCATTGTTGACAGCAGTTGTGAATGTGCCTGGGAGATCACCACCAATGTAATTGTCTGTCTTGATGGGCGCAACCCCTGTAGGAGGCACTTAGATGATAAACAGAAAGAGGACAGGGGCAAGGAAGCAGGTAACTGCTATCTCAGGCCACACCAACGTCAATGCCCTACTGCACAGGCAGAGCTGGAGGGTTGATTGACTCCCAGAGAATCCTGACGGGGAACCCCTAAAATGATCTGTAATGTCCAGGAAGCACTGATGTTGTAGGTTGCAAGGCTTTGAAAGGTGTCACATGACTGGCCTCATAAAATATGCAGTCCAAGAGTTACATGACCCAATGGAGCAAGCCAGTACCTCCATAGCTGGGACCTCTGGCAGTGCACAGCATAGATCAAAGGACTGGGGTCCCAAACATCAGTGGTTCCTAATCTTCACTAAGGGGCCGATTCCGATCTCGGTCGGAGGCGCACCTAACACCATTCGGTCAGGAAAAAAGCCATGCGAATGCCTGTTTCCCGACCGATCCGCACATTAATCCGAACGAACAAGTACGATGCGCACAACAGCACAGATTCTGACCCAGTCGTACTCACCCAATCCAGGTCCTGTTCCCCGACCGAGCCGGATCCGTAAACGCAGATTCGAGTCGCCCGGAAGCCAAAAAGCAGCCCCGTCCAACCGGACAAGTACGATGCGCTTCCCGTACGCGCCGAACCCGTCGCTACGCACGGCACGTCAAAGCATCCGGGAGAGGCGCACATAAGCTCCGATTCGCGCCACAACACGATCCACGGCTACGAGACGAACACGCAAGCGACGAGGACGAGGACGAGGCGAAGCAACGACAAAGACGAACGAGACGAACCAACCATGAATCCCATCGTTCCGATCCTACCAATATTCTACATCTACTACCGGAACAGGCTCGGACGCGTACGGCGCAGAAGGTAAGTCAGACACCAACCACAAAAACAAACTACACGTACCCGACATATCACACACACACAGAGGGATGCACAAATTACTTACACCAGAAACAGCAGCACCATAGGGGCAGGATGCCCATCACCAATGCCACATATACACATAGGGGCCCGGATGCCTGAACTACTACCACCTCTAACCAGGGGGGGCTGGATGCCTACCACTACTACCACCTCTATCCAGGGGGTGCCAGATGCCTACCACCACTACCACCCTTACCCATGGGGGGCTGGATGCCTACCACGACTACCACCTCTATCCAGGGGGTGCCAGGTGCCTACCACTACTACCACCTCTACCCAGGGGTGCCAGATGCCTACCACTACTACCACCTCTATCCAGGGGTGCCAGATGCCTACCACCACTACCACCCTTACCCAGGGGGTGCCAGATGCCTACTACTACTACCACCTCTACCCAGGGGGTGCCAGATGCCTACCACTACTACCACCTCTACCCAGGGGTGCCAGGTGCCTACCACTACTACCACCTCTACCCATGGGGGCTGGATGCCTGTCACTACTACCACCCTTACCCAGGGGTGCCAGGTGCCTACCACTACTACCACCTCTACCCAGGGGGTGCCAGATGCCTACCACTACTACCACCTCTACCCAGGGGGTGCCAGATGCCTACCACCACTACCACCCTTACCCAGGGGGTGCCAGATGCCTACTACTACTACCACCTCTACCCAGGGGTGCCAGATGCCTACCACGACTACCACCTATACCCAGGGGTGCCAGATGCCTACCACGACTACCACCTCTACCCAGGGGTGCCAGATGCCTACCACTACTACCACCTCTACCCAGGGGGTGCCAGATGCCTACCACCACTACCACCCTTACCCAGGGGTGCCATATGCCTACCACTACTACCACCTCTACCCATGGGGGCTGGATGCCTGTCACTACTACCACCCTTACCCAGGGGTGCCAGGTGCCTACCACTACTACCACCTCTACCCATGGGGGCTGGATGCCTACCACTACTACCACCTCTACCCATGGGGGGCTGGATGCCTGTCACTACTACCACCCTTACCCAGGGGTGCCAGGTGCCTACCACTACTACCACCTCTACCCATGGGGGGCTGGATGCCTACCACTACTACCACCTCTACCCATGGGGGGCTGGATGCCTGTCACTACTACCACCCTTACCCAGGGGGTGCCAGGTGCCTACCACTACTACCACCTCTACCCATGGGGGGCTGGATGCCTACCACTACTGTAATCTAAAAGTATGTAGTTCCTCTTATAGTGGTGCCTAGGAGAAAAAGTGTGAGTCAAACCACCGTCGTTTGTAATTACAACCTCGGTGGAGTGAGGTGTGGGGAGGAGAATAGGGAAAATTCCTTATTTTGGAACTAGGGTCCTCACACACCTAGCAAGCTAGATGTCATGCTTCATCATATGGACCTGCTCCTCGTCGGGACGGCGCTGCAATACCCAACGGGCACCCTAAAAGGGGCTCTTTCGCGGAGATCTTTTGTTCCTTGCCGTATGATGAAGTGCGAGTATGCGTGATGTAGTGTGAGTGTGTGGGCCAAGGGGTGTAGATATCGTGCAGGGGTAATTAAAAGAAGTAGGACAGTCCAAATAATAATTTTATTCTAGCTGGCTATCCACTTCGTTAAAAATAAATAAAGAGAGTGGCAGCCTATCTAACTCAAAGGTTTAGTTTAGGCTATGTCCAACTCTACAGGTCAACATGTTTCTTGCTTAATGGTCAGGTTGATCCGTGGCAATTCTTCAGGACCTACTTAATGAATCTATCTACACAATGTGATGGGGTCAGTAACTACCTACCACAAGTTCACACTACGCATCAAAATACTGTAGTGTATCCAATTGATCTAAAGGGAGAAGGGAAACAGGGTGAAGTTATAGCTGTTTCACACGTCTATAGGTTACACAAAGTCCATTTATTCTCTCTCCGGTCACCTCAAACTGAAATCGGCATACTTAGTTAGTGTAAGAACCTAGGCAAGTGATAAAAACGGAGCCTATTATTGGACACCCGATATTGTGAAGTAAAAGTCTAAAAACATAGAAGACTGTTCTCTCCAATTAAAAGCAGTCAAAGGAACGGCATTCATACACTTATTATACTCATTCTCATAAGTGCTCGTGAATCCCACCTCAATAATAGGACTAAGATGTGGGTCCACTGTCAATAAAACTCACCTCTCTACAATGAGGGAGTCACTCCAGTCGGTGTCCGGCGGAGTATGAGGACACCTGTATCATGGTGTCCTATAAAGCATAGATGAGAAATCAAAGAGTTACACAGGCTTAAATTCAGAAACCACAAACCCCATGCAGGAAACTCACAATGGAGTGCGTCTATCATGGAGCACATAATTTTATCCATCGGCATCCAACGGTGTCAATCGGTGCCCCCTCGAAGGGGATGAGCCAGAGGAGGGAGAGACCCAGCGATACCCCGAGTGAGCCAGGCCAAGGTGTTATCTCCCAGACAACGTGGGGCGCCCATACTCTCTCTAGGGCGCCCACACATCATCCGGTCCCATAATCTCGGTCCAAACCCTCGCGGACCACCTAAGGGCGCACCGTCAGTCCGATCAGTTGCGCGGTGTACACAATCAGCGCTAATCTTACAGCATCCATCCAGTCTACCTGTTATGGTCATGTTTCAAAATCCAACCCAGTAATCGTTTATTACTCACCTTCCCGTAGTGCAGGAGGAGCCGAATCACCTACCCCCTATCGCCGGTACCGGAGAAGTGTGGTTCAACCCCATAATAGGTGCTAAAATACTCTTCCGGGTTTGGCGCGACACGGGCGGGGCCCGGAACACGTCATTACGTGTGCAGGTGCAGCGCTAGTCCAATATGACGCTATGAGTCCAGTAGCGGCCATATTGGAATGGGGATGGTGGCTAATCACCCTCGTGTTGTGGATGTCATCATCGTGTCAGTATTGGCACCAGTTACACCAAAGGACCAGAATCGGTAGTATGTTGTTATTACTCATAAGTGAGCCCTTGAACTCAAGGGTGGTGTCCGGTAGTTACCCACTATCGAGTTACCACGCCGACAGAGGCGGCCATCTTGGTGTGGGGATCGTAAAGTATATTATATAGTATATCCCCAGTCCTCTAATGTTGTCTTGATTAGCCTGTATAGGCACCAGTGATTGGTCTTGAAACATCTCAGTATAGTCCACCATTGTATCCACCCATCATGCTGTCTGGTTGTTTTGTTACACATTGAATTGGTGGCTATAGCGTAACCGCGAAACGTGAGTCCAATGTGTCAAGCATACGTAAGAGGACCCTGGAATTAGCCAAAGAAGAACCTGACCAGGTCAATACTGTCTGTTATTCAAAGAGGCCCACGGAATATCATCATTCAGTCCATGTTGGACTGTGGACAAACGGTGTATCCACCGTTGCTCTATTCTAAATAGTGCGTGGGGAGTAATGTTAGTGTGGGTTTCTAGAACAAGCCACTGTAACGATTCTGGACTATGTCTCTGCTCTCTATAGTGTGTATACATCTTGGTCGTGACCTTCTGGCATCTTATATTACTCTTGTGTTCTGTTATGCGTATTCTGATTGCTCTCATAGTCATCCCTACGTATTTCTTATCACATGGGCATATCAGCAGATATATGCATTTTGATGTGTTGCAGTTCGTATGGTTTTTTAAAATCCATGTGAACGTGTCTGTTAGTGTTATCGTCTTGATAGCTTTCGTTTGTTCACAGACCGAGCAGGTACCACACGGGTAATTCCCTGTAACCGGAGGGAGATCCCAAAGTGTTCTTTGTGTTCTGTTGTTCACAGTTTTAGGTCTTGTGTGTATAATGATATCTTTCAGATTTTTGGTTCTTTTAAAGGCAAACCTAGGTGTTGGGATCTCCATATCTCCTGTGTTAAGTATTCCCCAATGCTTTTTAATGATGCCCTTGATGCGTGTGGAGTCTGGTGTGTAAGAGGTAACACATGTCAATGTGTTGGTCAGTTCTTTTGGTTTCGTTTGTAACAGCGCCTCCCTGGGATTGTTGAGGGCTCTTTTGAGGGAGTTCTTGACCAAGCATTCAGGGTAACCTCTCTGTTTAAGATTATTTGCCAGACCCCTCGCCTCAGTCTTGTAATCTATCAAGGTACTGCAGTTTCTCCTGATACGGAGGAACTGACCAAATGGGAGGTTGTCTTTCAAGGCCTTGGGGTGGTGACTTTGGTATAGTAGAAGGCTATTCCTATCTGTGGGTTTCTTGTAGAGGGTGGTGCTTAACCCTGTGTGGTCAAGTTTCAGATTAAGGTCTAGAAATGGTATATTTGTCTCAGAGATGGTATGTGTAAATCTCAGGAATTCATTTTGTGTGTTTATCCAATTGCAGAACTCCTCACAGGTGGCCTTGTCACCTTTCCAGAGGATTAGAATGTCATCAATAAACCTTTTCCAAAGGGAAAGGTTATTGATGTACGGGTTGTTCGTGTTCATGATACAGTTCTCTTCGAAGGTGGCCATGTATAGACAGGCCACACTAGGAGCAAAGGTACTTCCCATGGAAGTACCTTGTGATTGATGGAATAGTTGCTTCTGATATTCAAAATAGTTTTCAGTTAAAGCCAAAGTGGCACACCCCATGATGAACGAAATAGGAGTTGGTGAGGTCCAATTTTCTTTCATCAGTAGTGACTCAATGGCCATCAGAGTAGCACGCTGGGGAATGTTAGTGTATAACGCCTCTACATCGAGAGTGACCAAGAGGTTGATTTCATCCGGGTCCTGTATACCCTCAATGATTTGAAGGATGTCAGTAGTATCTCGTACATATGAGGGAGTTTTTTTCACTATTGGCTGAAGGAAATGGTCACAAAATCTGGACAGGGGTTCCAGGAGTGATCCTATACCTGACACTATGGGCCTTCCTGGTACCGGTGTGGTGCCCTTATGTATTTTGGGTAGTGTGTAAAAGTAGGGTACCCTAGGATCCTTTGTTACCAGGAAGTCGGCTTCTTTTTTCGAAATCCAACCATTAGTTTCTGCTTCATATACCATACTACAGATTTCTGTTTTCAGTCTGGCGGTAGGATCTTCTGGGATCGGTGTGTAGTACTTGGTGTTACCCAGTTGACGTCTACACTCGCGATCGTAGTCAGCAGTGGATTGGATCACCGTTGCCCCTCCCTTGTCTGCTTGTTTTATTGTTATGTTAGCATCATCTGCCAACGACTGTGCCGCTGTCTGTTCAGCATTAGATAAATTGTGGAAAGGGTTAACCAAAGGAATACCTGCCAAATCTTTCAGTACCGCCTTTTCAAAGGTTGGTATTTCAGGGGCACCATTCCATTGGTAGGGGTGAAAGTGGAGGGATTTCGTAGACCTGAGTCCTCTGTATCAACTTGGGGTGTACCAAGGAAAAAGGCTTTCAGACGGATCTTGCGAAAGAATTCGTGTATTTCACACGTGTCTCTAAACCTGTCTGCTTTAGGTGTTGGTACATATCCCAGTCCCTTTTCAAGTACCCTCTTTTCAGTTTCAGTCAGGGTCCTGTGGGACAGGTTAACCACTAATTCTTTTTCCCCTGGTCCTGCTCCTGGTCTCTACTGTGTGCATCGTTTGATCTTGCCACTGCACTCCCTTTTGCATCCCTCTCTTTCGCCCTCTTCCTCTGCCCCAGCCTCTGCCTAAAAAAGGGGGTTGTCCATATTGTAGTATTGAGGTTGACCTTGAGGATACCCCGGGAATTGCCAAAAGGGGGTGGTGGTGGTGGAGGGGGCCCATGGTACACAGGTGCGTTGTGGTAGTTGGAGTAAGGAGGGTAGTTGCCCCTTCTTTGATTGTAGCTCCCTCTACTTTCAGTACTAGAATCGCTATTAGAGGATCCCCTCCTACTACTGTCAGTGCCCTCATCTGATGAATATCCATTCCTTGAAGAGATATAGTCATCCTTTAAGTAAGGATAGACTGTCTCCTTATTGAATTTGTGGATATCCTTCTGTAATTTGGCAATCTTTTGTTTTAGTAAATATTCCTTATTGTCGGCTATTTCACCATTGATCTTAGCCAATTCAGATTTAAACACAGTCGATTGTAAAGCTGATTTAAGCGCTGCCTCTACTGTCTGGATCCTAGCGAGTAGGGCATCAGCCAATCTTTTGGCGGTATTAATGATCAGTACCAGAAGATCTCTGGTGCATTTCCAAGAGACCGAACACCAATCTTTCTTAAATCCCGGGTCTTCCAGGAATATTCTGGGTAGGATATTCACTATGAGTCCACTTGGGGCAATATTGGCCCTAAGGTACTCAGTCATCATAGCTCCATGTAGGATGATTTTGAGCCATTCCCTTTTGAGTGTAGTCAATGAAGACCAGTCTTCTGATTGTGACCCTGAGGCCATACCTCCTCCAGTCCCTAGGAGGGAGGGTGTATTCTGTAAAATATCGGCTATAGCTCCATCATTGAAGCTTAAGCCCTGGTTGTCCTCCATCTCAGGCAGGTGACAAAGTTTTCCTACCTGATAAAAAGTGGAGATGACGTATGGAAATTGGGCCAGTAGTGTAATTCACACTATCTGGTAACCTAGTATCCCACGGGGGTCGCCCGTGCAAATAATCAATCAACAAGCGGGGGAATAAGGGGCTTATTTAGAGGTCCAACATAAATGCCCAGTCAGATACTGTAATCTAAAAGTATGTAGTTCCTCTTATAGTGGTGCCTAGGAGAAAAAGTGTGAGTCAAACCACCGTCGTTTGTAATTACAACCTCGGTGGAGTGAGGTGTGGGGAGGAGAATAGGGAAAATTCCTTATTTTGGAACTAGGGTCCTCACACACCTAGCAAGCTAGATGTCATGCTTCATCATATGGACCTGCTCCTCGTCGGGACGGCGCTGCAATACCCAACGGGCACCCTAAAAGGGGCTCTTTCGCGGAGATCTTTTGTTCCTTGCCGTATGATGAAGTGCGAGTATGCGTGATGTAGTGTGAGTGTGTGGGCCAAGGGGTGTAGATATCGTGCAGGGGTAATTAAAAGAAGTAGGACAGTCCAAATAATAATTTTATTCTAGCTGGCTATCCACTTCGTTAAAAATAAATAAAGAGAGTGGCAGCCTATCTAACTCAAAGGTTTAGTTTAGGCTATGTCCAACTCTACAGGTCAACATGTTTCTTGCTTAATGGTCAGGTTGATCCGTGGCAATTCTTCAGGACCTACTTAATGAATCTATCTACACAATGTGATGGGGTCAGTAACTACCTATCACAAGATCACACTACGCATCAAAATACTGTAGTGTATCCAATTGATCTAAAGGGAGAAGGGAAACAGGGTGAAGTTATAGCTGTTTCACACGTCTATAGGTTACACAAAGTCCATTTATTCTCTCTCCGGTCACCTCAAACTGAAATCGGCATACTTAGTTAGTGTAAGAACCTAGGCAAGTGATAAAAACGGAGCCTATTATTGGACACCCGATATTGTGAAGTAAAAGTCTAAAAACATAGAAGACTGTTCTCTCCAATTAAAAGCAGTCAAAGGAACGGCATTCATACACTTATTATACTCATTCTCATAAGTGCTCGTGAATCCCACCTCAATAATAGGACTAAGATGTGGGTCCACTGTCAATAAAACTCACCTCTCTACAATGAGGGAGTCACTCCAGTCGGTGTCCGGCGGAGTATGAGGACACCTGTATCATGGTGTCCTATAAAGCATAGATGAGAAATCAAAGAGTTACACGGGCTTAAATTCAGAAACCACAAACCCCATGCAGGAAACTCACAATGGAGTGCGTCTATCATGCTTTATAGGACACCATGATACAGGTGTCCTCATACTCCGCCGGACACCGACTGGAGTGACTCTCATTGTAGAGAGGTGAGTTTTATTGACAGTGGACCCACATCTTAGT
Source organism: Calotriton arnoldi (assembly GCA_963921515.1). NCBI lineage: Eukaryota > Metazoa > Chordata > Amphibia > Caudata > Salamandridae > Calotriton > Calotriton arnoldi. Next base: position 357,512 of record CAWUFW010008971.1, read on the forward strand.
CCTATTATTGAGGTGGGATTCACGAGCACTTATGAGAATGAGTATAATAAGTGTATGAATGCCGTTCCTTTGACTGCTTTTAATTGGAGAGAACAGTCTTCTATGTTTTTAGACTTTTACTTCACAATATCGGGTGTCCAATAATAGGCTCCGTTTTTATCACTTGCCTAGGTTCTTACACTAACTAAGTATGCCGATTTCAGTTTGAGGTGACCGGAGAGAGAATAAATGGACTTTGTGTAACCTATAGACGTGTGAAACAGCTATAACTTCACCCTGTTTCCTTCTCCCTTTAGATCAATTGGATACACTACAGTATTTTGATGCGTAGTGTGAACTTGTGGTAGGTAGTTACTGACCCCATCACATTGTGTAGATAGATTCATTAAGTAGGTCCTGAAGAATTGCCACGGATCAACCTGACCATTAAGCAAGAAACATGTTGACCTGTAGAGTTGGACATAGCCTAAACTAAACCTTTGAGTTAGATAGGCTGCCACTCTCTTTATTTATTTTTAACGAAGTGGATAGCCAGCTAGAATAAAATTATTATTTGGACTGTCCTACTTCTTTAATTACCCCTGCACGATATCTACACCCCTTGGCCCACACACTCACACTACATCACGCATACTCGCACTTCATCATACGGCAAGGAACAAAAGATCTCCGCGAAAGAGCCCTTTAGGGTGCCCGTTGGTATTGCAGCGCCGTCCCGACGAGGAGCAGGTCCATATGATGAAGCATGACATCTAGCTTGCTAGGTGTGTGAGGACCCTAGTTCCAAAATAAGGAATTTTCCCTATTCTCCTCCCCACACCTCACTCCACCGAGGTTGTAATTACAAACGACGGTGGTTTGACTCACACTTTTTCTCCTAGGCACCACTATAAGAGGAACTACATACTTTTAGATTACAGTATCTGACTGGGCATTTATGTTGGACCTCTAAATAAGCCCCTTATTCCCCCGCTTGTTGATTGCCTACCACTACTACCACGTCTACCCATGGGGGGCTGGATGCCTGTCACTACTACCACCCTTACCCAGGGGGTGCCAGGTGCCTACCACTACTACCACCTCTACCCATGGGGGGCTGGATGCCTACCACTACTACCACCTCTACCCATGGGGGGCTGGATGCCTACCACTACTACCACCTCTATCCAGGGGGTGCCAGATGCCTACCACCACCACCACCACCCTTACCCAGGGGGTGCCAGATGCCTACTACTACTACCACCTCTACCCAGGGGGTGCCAGATGCCTACCACTACTACCACCTCTACCCATGGGGGGCTGGATGTCTACCACCAACAACACCCCCACTCACAGGATGGCAAATACATGCCACAAGAAGCACACACCAGCAGAAAGAATGCAACACAAAGACATCCCCCCCAACACCATGACAAGCGTGTGTAGACTGTGTCAAATGCCTACAACACTGAACAGGACTGTGAACATACAATGTGACCCCCTATCACAAGTGCCACACATAAATGTGGGTGGCACCCAAAATGCAAGCAGGCCATGACCATTGTGGCAATGGGGTCCAAACCCCCATCATCACAGTGCCCAAAATGTAAGTGTGGGGTCCATAGCTGAAGCACATATTGAACATTGTGGCAATGGGGTCCAAACCCCCATCATCACAGTGCCCAAAATGTAAGTGTGGGGTCCATAGCTGAAGCACATTTTGAACATTGTGGCAATGGGTTCCAAACCCCCATCATCACAGTGCCCAAAATGTAAGTGTGGGGTCCATAGCTGAAGCACATTTTGAACATTGTGGCAATGGGGTCCAAACCCCCATCATCACAGTGCCCAAAATGTAAGTGTGGGGTCCATAGCTGAAGCACATTTTGAACATTGTGGCAATGGGGTCCAAACCCCCATCATCACAGTGCCCAAAATGTAAGTGTGGGGTCCATAGCTGAAGCACATTTTGAACATTGTGGCAATGGGGTCCAAACCCCCATCATCACAGTGCCCAAAATGTAAGTGTGGGGTCCATAGCTGAAGCACATTTTGAACATTGTGGCAATGGGGTCCAAACCCCCATCATCACAGTGCCCAAAATGTAAGTGTGGGGTCCATAGCTGAAGCACATATTGAACATTGTGGCAATGGGGCCAAACCCCCATCATCACAGTGCCCAAAATGTAAGTGTTGACCAAGAAAAAGCTGCAACTGCCAAACTGCATGGATGATTCCTGGTCACAGAACAACAAACACATCAGTGGCAAAGTAGTGCTTGTGTCCCATAGCAACATAGAATGGGGGAGGCAAACAGTGCAGTGCAAATAAGACATACCTTTGGCCATGTGCAGACAAACATCACCCATGGGGGCTGACACTGTCAACATTCATCAATGACACAATGACAAAAGTGACCATCAGAATGCAGACCCACATATTTGCACCAATGGGCACACAAATTCAGATACCCAGTGGAGACTGTAGATGTGAGGTGAACAGATACCATACCATGGCAGCAATGGGACACACACACAATGATCATTGTGCTGACTGATGACCTAGGAGTCCCAGGGCCAGCAGGGCAAACACACCAAACAACATACAGGCAATGGCACACCTAAGATATGCCAATGCAGGGGTGCCGATGCACATACACAAACAGGCAGACCCACACTGCACATCAAACACAACAGGTGAGGGGGGTACCAGTGTCCCCAGGCAACCACACAACACATGAGGAGGCCTGAATACCAATTACACAGATGTGCATACAGTGCCACACAAAGGTAACTCATGGATCCAAATCCCCTATGTGGGCAATCAGGCATTGTCAGATGAGAGGGAGCAGAAATCACACATGTCACACAAGCATGTAGGAACAGCAACTGACACAGCAAGACACAGAGACACCACAGCACTACCCCCAGGGCCCCCACAATGTGGTGACCCTGGGCTGCATTACAATCCCACTGTGATGACAAAGCTAGATGTCGTTCACACTGTGAACCACAGTCATGTGTCCTGAGCAACAAACTACCATCACACCTACACAAGCACAAATCAATCAGCACGGCCTGTCAGCCAAGGCCAACATGGAGGCAGGGGTCTAGCCGGGCAACAACTCTCATCTGCACACACTCAACACCACACACCTCGACCTCCAACAATGTGCAGCAGTGAAGCTCACATGCACTGGTGACATTGCACATGCACCCATGACAATCCCAGGGGGGTGGTGGGAACCAAGGTGCAGAAACACATCACACATGGCCACTCAACCAGACTCCTGAATGTCTGACACACTGCACACTACGCTGTACATGGACATGACGGCAATACCACACCAACCAATGGGATCCCAGCCACAGTCACACACCTATGAAGAAGCCAAGGTCACCCACAAAGAACACACATAGACAACTACCAACATTGCAGCCCTGAGGAGTGCCAGCAGTCACACACACAACGTGTCACAACCAATGAAAGCTAACACAAACAAGAAATCACATGACAGGAGTAAACAACAAGTGCAAAGGGGAATCCTGACTGTGACACATCAGCGTCTGCCCACAAACTCAGCCCTGAGAGCAAACACACCTATGGGTGACACCCTGATGACCAGTAATGTGCCATGCACCCACATCACAGAGAACCCAGGGAGAAGACTTTGGGGGAACATAGGTCAACTCAGCAAGCATCACAAACAGGAACATCACTAGGGATCCCAGCATGCACAGCAAAATGGAAGTGAACACACAGACATGCTCATACAACACACACCTTGGGCGCACGAGATGTCACAGGAGTACACACTGCCATGAGGGGACTCCACTCCTGTGTGAGGAAAGCTGTGCCATATGTCGCATCAGTAGGGCTCCATCATGTCAGCAGAACACTTGGTCACACAGTCAACAATTAGCACAAAATGAAGGCTCCCGTCACATCAGCCTGGTCATGGGAATGTCAACGAAATCAACAGCACAGATCCAACACACATGTATAGCAAGTTGCACTGACAACACAGATGAGTCCTTCCCCATTGATGCCCAAACCTGCATGTCCAGTGGAGATGGCCACACGGTCAGGGAAGTAGACTAATTGAACAATGGCAAACACAACAGATGTGCATGGGTGGAACCCACAGATGTGACATTGCTAATGTAATTAGGAAATCCCATTGCCAAATATTGAAAACATGACACCCTCAGATGCTGCTAAGGATGACATGGATACACCACAGGATAGGACACTGTCCCCCTGGACCACATGGGTTCCTGCACAGTAACACTTCATTTTCATGAGACCAAATATCACCATCACTGCAGCAAGGGCATGGTTAGCGTCATCAACATCATGTACATCAGAAGTAAAAGCACTAGAGAACAGAAAGTTGCTTTATTCAGCATATGTGGGTTCAAAACTTGGAAAAACTGTAAGGAATCAACAAAGGCCAATGGCCAGTCCATCAAGGAAGTCAATACAGGATGACAGTGGCAGATGTCACCCTACGCATGCCTGCACTGATCAAAACCAGGGACAATCCCCTAGGAGGGGCATATGGGGGGCAGGCCAGGCACCGCAGGGACAGGATCAGGGCTCACCAGGAGGAGGCAGGGAAGAAGTGGTGGGTGCTGGAGAGCCACTGACAACTGCAGTGGAGGTGTCTGACATGGTGTGTGCCGGCACAACTGGGGGGCATGACTCAGATGTTGTGGGTGCCGGCACGACTGCAGTGGACCCTGCAGATGGAGTGGACAGGTCCGCCACTGCAGTGCCCAAGTCAGACAGGGTGATAGTGGACTCCACTGCAGTGCCTACCTCCAGGGGAGGAGAATGGGGATCAGGTAAGGTGGGCAGGACAGAGGGGGAGGACACCCTCACCACATCAGTGGTACAGACAAGCGCAGCGGGGGTGTGGGGCCGGAAGAGCAAGTGGCAGGGGGAGAAGGCCTGACCCTTCTGGGGATGGTGTATCTGTGGGTGGGGGAACCTGGGGCAGGGTGTGGTGGGGGCACCTGTGGAGTGGGGGCCTGAGGGATGGAGGAAGGAGACTTGGTGCCTGAGCTGCAGGGCGGCGGCGGGGTCTTGTTCTTCCGGGACTGGGGGGACTTGCGGGTGGGGGCCTCAGTCGGTCTGCGCCTGGGGGATGGTGTCCGGGGGCCAGGGGCACTCCGCTCCGTGTGGGTGGGCTTCCTCTTCCCCCTGAATGCTGGATCAGCTGGGTCGGAGGGGAAGAGGCCAAGGTCACAGAGGAAGAGCTGCTGTGTCTTTGGGGTTGCAGGTGAGGCAAGGGAGGGGTCTTTGGAGGGAGAGGCAACTGAGGACTGCGCAGTGCTTGTGGATGCGTGTGTTTGTGCCTGTGCCCCATCCCCTGTGAGTGTGGTTTCAGTCCCCTGACGGTGCGTGCGTGTGCGTCTTGTTGGTGGCATGTGTGTCTGTCTGCTGCATGTGTCTGTGCTGGTGTGTGCCTGTGCCAGTGTGTGTGTGCTTGGGACGGGTAAGGTGCTGGGGAGTGTGGATGGGGCAGAGGCAGGAGGGGTGAGGGACTGTCGGAGGAGGGACACTGCTGCCATCAGGGAGGAGTCCATGGACCTATTGCCCCTCTGTAGGTCAGACATGCCCGATGAGATGCCCTCCATGAATGACACCAGCTGAGTCAACAGACTGGTGTGTGCATGGAGGACACTCAGCATCGCTGTCTGTCCTACATGGAGCTGGCGGAGGAGGTACACAGACTCCTCACTCAGGGCAGCAGGGGACACAGGGGCAGGGGGTGCGGTGCCTGGCCCGAAGGAGACACGCTCCCGAACATGGGAGCCTCCACGGACCTCGGGAATGGGAGCCAACGGGAGGGCGGTGGTGGTGGTGGTGGTGGCGGGGACAGCAACACTAGCTGGGGTGTGGTGGCTGCTGACACCCGCCTCCATAAGGGAGTCATCGTCCGAGTTGCTCTGGTCCTCAGCTGAGGTGGATGGTGCTGAGGACTCCTCGGTGTGGCTCCCCTCGCCCTCCGTGCCACTGGCTCCCTCCGACCACTCCTCGGCTGCTGACCCAGTCTGGCTCTGCGGCTCCTCCTGGTCCGTGGAGCTGTCCCCTCCTGTGGCCGTGGATGTATCTGCAATCAATAGGGAAACAGACAGACATCAGTCACCTGCACCGAACGCACACACCACAGTAAGTACAGCACATTACAGAGCAAGCCCTGGCATCCTTAGTTGAACATTGCTAAAACTGCACAAACAGAACAGGAGAAGTCAATTGACAGTCTGATGGTCAACCATGGCACTCACATCCCACCTGGCCTTGCACCCATCTGTCTGGTGTCTGTTGGATGGCAATACCCCAGTGTGGACACATGCACCACCTACACAGTATTTGGACAGTGCAGAGAACCCAGTGAAGCATGTGGACATGCACACATCACAACTCTTGCTACTGAGTCAGTACAGGTGTCCGGATGTAAGGGATGCCCAGAGTCAAATAGGAAATGCATGTCATGCATACCAGCGACAGACACCATGATGCACCCATGTCCTGATAGCCATTGCCACAATGGTGTGCATGTAGCACATGTCACTCCCCTGCATGATCACTAATAGGAAGTCACATGCCATGGCACAGCCATGCCTGCTAAGTCATACATCACTGTCTCCAGTCACATGGGCAGGGCAGCCAGACAACAACACTCTGCACTGTGTCACAATAGTAGATCATGGGGAATGCAAGTCCTGGAGCTGAACAAGTGCACATGTACATCCCCCACACACCACATCATCTGAACCCTCATCTGTCCAGGTCATACCCATTGGACATATGGGAGACCTGTAACACTACCCTCTGCACCTGAGCACCTCACAATCTGCTGTGAATGGGAAACAGCTGCCTGAACTTCATATTCACATACCCCAGTCTGCACGGTCAGGTGATCAAACACCTATGTGTCACACAAGTATCATCTCCTATGGTCACATCTCCGGTGGCTTGGGGAGCCCCAACCGAGGAACACCCCAGCAGACCTGACAACGAAGCCACAGCACACTGACACAGAGGCAGACACCTGACCTGAGGGGACAAATCACTGAGCAAAACGTGTCAGCTGATACACGGCAGTGGGAGTACAGAGTGTATTGTATGGCCTGGAGTAGGCATGACTGTCCTGCCCCACATGAATGAGGGATGAGCCCTGGACAGTAGGCAGCTGGCTAAGTATGTGTGACACACGTTATATACACACTCTTGGGGCCCAAACATTGTTCCCACCCGCAGCATGGGTGTGTGCCAGATACCCCAGGCACATGTGGTGGATCAGCTCAGCAATTGGGCCACATATCAAAGTAACACGCAGAACACATGTCAGAACACAGGCATTGTGTAAGCAATGGACCCACCCATGATGCCCACCACAGAGTCAGGGAAACAGATGCTGTCCCCCACCTTGAGTCAAGCAAACTGCAGGGACACAATACCCAAGTGACACAATACCCTGACTGTAAGGGCCACACCTGGGTATCAGATGAGGAGTGGGCAGTGCACAATAGAGGGACATGGGTCCTGGACCACAAGACTGATGTACTGTGGAAGTTTAACCAGGCCAGAGGAGGGCACATAGCATGGCAGACATAGTTCACAATGCAGACATGGACTCACCCCCTCCTTGCTGCTCTCTGGCCTTCAGCTGCCCATCCAGATCAGGGAAGACCACCGCCAGGATCCTCAGCATGTGGGGGTCAGGGTCCGGTGCCCGCCCCTCCTGCGAGGAGGCGACAGCTTCAGCTGGACCCGTGCGATCCTCCGGGTCCAGCCCCGAAGGTCCTGCCACCTCTTCTGGCAGTTGCGGATCCGGCGCTTGTAGACCCCCACGGATCTCACTGCCCGGACGATGGTCAGCCATATCTTCTGCTTCTGGTGGGCATCAACCTGTGAGGATGACAAAGTGAGAATGCCATTACTACACATGCAACATAACCGTGCATTACACAGTTGGATATACATGTCTCAATCACAGGGGCACATGATGTACACAGGCAGTGCAACGATGGCCATGGACAGTATGCCAGCAGTTACTACATGGTATCATTGCCTGGGCTGTTAAAACCTTGTTTAAATGCACTGTCACTGCACTATTCCTATCCAGTGCATGTAACTACACATATTGGGGGTGACAACTACTCAGTGAGCCTGCTAGCCAGTGGCGTGCAGACTGTTAGCCTTGCTAGTCAGACAACATGCACATTTAGAAAGGCAGTGGACAGAACACTCACCTGCTCCACTGGTTTCCCATACAGCTTGCTGTACTGTGGAAGGAGGCTGTCCAGCAGGGCCTGGTTCTCCTCAGTGCTGAAGGCTGGGGCTCTCTCCACAGTACGTGCCATTGCAGGGTCCAGAGGGGGCAGAGACAGCAGCAGTGTAGTGGCAGATGTCGTCCTGGAGCATGTAGGGCAGGCAAGTGAGCTCTCAGGGGAACAGCCAGCATTATATGTGTGCTGCAGAGGCAGATACTGTCCCATGTGTCCAAAGTGATAGGTCCAAGTTGTTTGCATCTTCTGAATCTGGCCAATCCATGGAATTGCACCACTTACACACGCCCCCAGCATCCTTCAAATGTTCAACTTCATGACACCCATGAAATTGCAACATTGTTGTGGGTGACCAACTGAATTTACAGCATCAGACTCGTTCAAATTTTGAAAACGCGTCCGTTGCCAGGCCAGGCCATAGCCATGGGTGCGCACCGATCGGACCATTGCTGTTCATCGCGTACCTAGGATACAACGCGTACCCGCACACATTGAATGCAATGGGCCAGCCGGGCACACCGATCGGACCATTGCTGTTCAACGCGTACCTAGGATACAACGCGTACCCGCACACATTGAATGCAATGGGCCGGCCGGGCACACCGATCGGACCATTGCTGTTCAACGCGTACCTAGGATACAACGCGTACCCGCACACATTGAATGCAATGGGCCGGCCGGGCACACCAATCGGTCCATTGCTGTCCAACACGTATTGCGAATACAACGCGTACCAGCGCACATTGAATGCAATGGCCAATGTGTGCGCACTGATCGATCCATTGCTGTCCAACGCGTATTGCGAATACAACGCGTACCAGCGCACATTGAATGCAATGGCCAATGTGTGCGCACTGATCGGTCCATTGCTGTCCAACGCGTATTGCGAATACAACGCATACCAGTGCACATTGAATGCAATGGCCAATGTGTGCGCACTGATCGGTCCATTGCTGTCCAACGCGTATTGCGAATACAACGCGTACCAGCGCACATTGAATGCAATGGCCAATGTGTGCGCACTGATCGGTCCATTGCTGTCCAACGCATCCCTGTACAAGTCACTGGCATATGTCACCATGCCAGCCACATATACTTCCCAGGGAGTGAGGGGCACACCTACAACACCACAGCCTGTCCAAACTGTATCCTACGGCATGTAAGGCTGCATTACCTATTCCGTGTATGGGGGTGAACATGTTGTTCTGTGGGTGTCACTTGGGGGCAGCCACCCCCAGGCTGTGCACGTGTTCATGGGGACAGAATCCTTGGTGTTTTGTGTACATGACCACTGTGATGTGCAACTGTTCATATCTGAGCATGTGGCATGGTCACATTTCACGGTGGTGTATGTGTATGTCATGTCACATACCCCCTGAGTCCCATGTGGGACGGTATGTTTAACCCAGGGTGACCCATTGGCACAATGGTGATGGTCCTCCACAGTCTGTGTGCATGTTGTGTTACCAATGTCTCTGATTTCATGTGCACAATGGGAGGCAGTCTCCACATCCACGTTGTTTGTGCATGGACTTTGATGTTGTGCGTGTGTGTGTCACAGACGTCCATGTCTGTCCTGCCGAGGCAACAGGGACCACTACCTGTGGGGGTCATGGTTGTTTTGCTGTGGTGTATACATGATACACCATGTCATGCCAGTGTCCATGTGGCAATACAGGGTCCCTGGGAATCTACCTGTCATTGAGCTGTGATGCCTGGGGGACATCAGTCCTCACATGTCACTGTGGGGTGTGTTTGCAATTTGGCAGCAGGAGATGGGAACTGGGACACGGCCTCATGATATCCAATGGCACGACCTGGGACTTATTGATGCCACTTGTTGAACTGTGATGTTAGATGTTGGCCATGTATGTGCCATAAATATCCTTACGGAACTGCACACATCATGTACTTGTGCCTCATAATGATGTATCATGTGATGTTGAGTGTGTTCAATGCCACATATGTGGGGTGACTGACAATCTTGCTTTCTTCACCTATGCACTGCAGGGCACCAGCTGTCCTTAGACCATTCTCTGACCTGGCAACGATGGTGGAACGTGACAGCATCCGACGGTACCGCTTCACCAGGCAGCTGATTGAGGATTTGGCAGTGCGCTTGGCACCACATTTGCAACCTGGCCGTCCGTACCCTACAGCGCTGACCCCCAAGGTGAAGGTGATGGCAGCCCTACACTTCTTTGCCACCGGTACCTTTCAACACACTCTGGCGACTGCTGGTGGGATGTCACAGACCATGTTCAGCCGTGTGCTCCGGGATGTTTTGGAGGCTATGTTGATATACCTGAACCAGTACATCTATTTCCCTAGACTCCAACGACTCACTGGCGTGAAGAGTGACTTCTATGCCCTGGGGAGGATGCCGCATGTCATTGGCTCCATTGATGGGACACATGTGGCTTTGGTACCACCACAGGCCCAAGAGCAGGCCTACCGTAACCGCAAACACTACCACTCGGTCAATGCACTGGTGGTCTGTCTTGCAGATATGAGCATCTCACACGTGTGTGCCCGTTTCCCTGGTTCTGCACACGATGCCTACGTGATGAGGAGTAGTCGCATCCCGAGGATGATGGTACAGATGCCGAACCAGCGTGCCTGGCTTGTTGGTGTGTACTGACTTTGTACCATTGTGTGTGTTCTGCTATGTAGTGTTCCACCCTCTTTTCCAACTCTGCTAATGTGCAATTGTCTGTATGTAGGTGACTCCGGATACCCCAACATGCCGTGGTTGCTGACTCCCCTCAGGAACCCTGTGACACCAGCCCAGATGCGCTACAATGAGGCACATGGTCGGACCAGGAGAGTGATTGAGCGGACATTTGGTCTCCTGAAGAGCCGCTTCCGCTGCCTCGACAAGACAAGAGGGTCCCTCCCATATGCCCCAGCAAAGGTGTGCAAGATTATCATCTTCTGCTGCATGCTCCACAACCTGGCAGTGCGGAAGGAGTTGCCTCTCATCCTGGATGACGATGACCAACGTCCGCCACCTGTGGAGGATCCTGGCCTGGACCACGATGCCAGTGATGATGATGATGATGATGGTGATGTCCGCACACAGCTCATCACCAACTTCTTCAACTGAATGTGAGTATCCAGAGATGTCATGTCAATGATGTGAGTTAGCATGATATGTGTTGGTGGTGCTCTGGTGCTGTTTGAGTGTGTCCATGGGCTACATGACTGTATGCGTGTAGCGATGTGTCCTTGCAGGTAGTCTGTACTCCCCAACAGTGTTGACATGCTAACTTGGTTCTGGGTGGGTATCTTGTAACATGTATTGTGCATGAGTATTGCAGTTCTGTCCTGTTCTTCAGTGCTTTTGACTGTGTGTCATTTCTGTCCTTCACAGGGTACTTTCAGAGTCGTTTGGTCAACTGTGATCCCCAACACCGTGATTTGACTTCCCGGGTGGTAGCTGTTGTGTCCCTACAGGTGATGTGCACCACACCCATGGACTTCCTTCCTTCTACACTTGTTGACTGTGTGCCCGCTGCCAGGTGGGATTACCTTGCATCTGTGGTGGTTACAACATGTTGCAAATGTGTAATAAACCTGTGCTTCACTTTGGGATGTGCGTTGTCTGTGATCACACATCTGACTGACATTTGCTTACTGCACCAGTGGGCTAGTTAACACAGACTGTGAATAGGTGTTGGGTCTGTGCAATGCAACGTATTTCCTGGCAACATCAGTGTAGGCGATGAGTCAGATGGCCATGGTGTGTATGTGTTGTGTAGCCCTGGTGGTGTGCCTCCCTCATATGTGTGACGTCGCCATGACTCACATGCCGGTGTTGTACTTGCTGTAGCAGTTAGCATGCACAGTGTCATTTCCCAGATCATCATCGCCACTTCTGAGACAACATAGGAATCGCAACAGAGGCAAGTATGGTGTATTAGTGAGTTTATTGACATACATGTGTGAGTATAGTGCACAGGATGGTGGGAGCTGTACATTGTGATTGTAATCCAAAGTTCCTAGATGATTTGGAAGTCCTGGTAGCAGAAATGTCCAGTGTGAAGTCCACAGTAATCAGAGACATTGGTCCAACTTGAGCTCCCCATGTCATGTGGGAGAGTTGTGTTGCAGTCAACAGGGTGAACAGTTTGCGCACAAAGGTGATTATCCAGAACAGGTTTTGGCTTCCTGGGGGTTGCACATGGCCATCGGCCTCTCACTTGCCCCTCCTCGGACGGCCCCTCTTCTTGGGGGGGGGGACCCTCAAGTGCAGGCTGCTGCGGTGCAGGGGACTCTTCGCCAGAGTCATCCGCCCTCCCTGTGGCAGTTGCAGTTGTTTCAGCAGCAGATGTTGTGGGCACACAGGGAGGTGTTGACTGGTTGCTGCTCATCTGGCGGAGGCATTGTAATATGTCCCTATGCACCGCCGTCATCTCTTGCAGTGTGTCCCACTTGGACTCCACGCGGGACATGTGTGAGTCCAAGCGGGCATGATGGGCAGCCTGCTGCTGTTTAATGTCCCTGAGGAGCCCCACTACCTGGCTGAACTCTCCGGTGCTGGACTGGTACGCATCGGCTATGCGTGCCAGTTGTGGGTCATCGTGCAGTCCAGACCCCTCTGCGAGCAGTGACCTATGTCTCCCACCCCTCCCACCACCCCTGGCGACACGTGCAGTACCTGAGGTGGCACGCACAGGTGACCCTGGGCCACCTTGTGGGTTGTTGGTGGTGGTGGTGTCCATGGCCCCATGTTGGTCCAGGGTCCCTGTGCTGGTGGTGGTGGTGCTCCTTGGTCTGTCCATGTCGGCAGGGGTGGTATGTGTGTTGACAGTCGTTGGAGGGGTGGGTGCAGGGGGTGCAGCTAGTGGTCCTGCTGGTGCTGCATGATGACTTGCTCCGGAGGTGCCAGGTAGGTCTTCTTCATCCGAGGAGGGCAGAGGCTGTTCCCCACCAGTGAGCTCTGTATCCTCTTGAGCCTGGGACGAGGACTCCTCAGCGTCTGCTGCTGTGTCCCCATCATCACCTGTTTTTGGGAGACACACACAATGTATGTTATGTTTCTGCAGGCATCAATGGTTGACACACCTGACAGTTGTGACTGTGCCTCTGGATGCGGGCCTGTACATTGCATTGTCCTAAGTTGTCACAGTCAGGGGTTGATATTGGTGTAGCACATTGTCCTGCATTATTTGGGCATTTCTATGTGAATGTTGGGGTGTGTACATGGTCTGCATTGGTTGTATTTGGTTGACATCCGGTCCTCCTTCCCACCCAGCCAGATATTCCACCATGGAACGTGCTTCCATTGCAGGGAGTGCAAGTTGTCTTTCAGGATGTCAGTCAGTGGTGTCCTGCTGTTGGTTGGTGCACAGTTCCCAGCAGGGCCTTGTGCTCCCCACAGCAGTAGCCAGTGTCAGCCATCTTGTGAGTTGTTTTCCACTCCCTGTGATGTGCGCATGGTTCAGGGTGGTGTTGATGGGACAGTTGTGGGGGTGACCAATATCTGTGACTACCACTCCCATCATGCTATTGCGTCCACCCCACTTCCCAGCATGCCCATACTTACTTGCTTTTGGGTGGACTTCAGTGTGTGTGAGTGTGAGAGCAATGGCAAGATGGCTGACAGTGGTGTCCTGCTGTTGGTTGGTGGGCAGTTCCCAGCATGGCCTTGTGCTCCCCACAACAGAGCACCAGTGTCAGACATCTTTGATGGGGCTTTCCACTCTCTGTGGGGTATGCATGCTTGTGTGTGAGCTTGCTGGCCCATGTGGGTGGGGGATGTTGAGCTGTGACTACCACTCCCATCATGCTATTGCCTCCACCCCACTTCCCAGCATACCCATACTTACTTGCTTTTGGGTGGACTTCAGTGTGTGTGAGTGTGAGAGCAATGGCAAGATGGCTGACAGTGGTGTCCTGCTGTTGGTTGTTACACAGTTGCCAGCAGGGCCTTATGCTCCCCACAGCAGTACCCAGTGTCAGCCATCTTGTGAGTCCTTTTCCACTCCCTGTGATGTGAGCATGGTTGAGAGTGGTGTTGATGGGCCAATTGTGAGGGTGAGCAATATCTGTGCCTGCAACTCCCATCATGCTATTGCCTCCACCCCTCTTCCCAGCATGCCCATCCTTCCTTCCTTTTGACTCTGCTTCCCTGTGGGGTGGGCTGCCTGTGCTGAATGGATGGCTGGGAGTGTTGTCCTGGCAGTTGTTTGGCTAAAAGTCCCAGGAGTGTCCCTGTGCTTCACACAGCATAACCCAGGGTGGTGGTTCTTTGTGGGATCTTCAGTTAGGATGTGAGGCATTGCATTCTCCCAGGTGGGTTATGTGAAGTTTGTGTTGAGGGGTGTGTGAGGGGAGGTGCTTGTGACTATGGTCAGTGCTGTGAGTCCTCCTTCCCACCCAGCCAGATATCCCACCATGGAACGTGCTTTCATTGCAGGGAGTGCAAGTTGTCTTTCAGGATGTCAGTCAGTGGTGTCCTGCTGTTGGTTGTTGCACAGTTGCCAGCAGGGCTTTGTTCTCCCCACAGCAGTACCCAGTGTCAGCCATCTTGTGAGTCCTTTTCCACTCCCTGTGATGTGAGCATGGTTGAGAGTGGTGTTGATGGGCCAATTGTGAGGGTGAGCAATATCTGTGCCTGCAACTCCCATCATGCTATTGCCTCCACCCCCCTTCCCAGCATGCCCATCCTTCCTTCCTTTTGACTCTGCTTCCCTGTGGGGTGGGCTGCCTGTGCTGAATGGATGGCTGGGAGTGTTGTCCTGGCAGTTGTTTGGCTAACAGTCCCAGGAGTGTCCCTGTGCTTCACACAGCATAACCCAGGGTGGTGGTTCTTTGTGGGATCTTCAGTTAGGATGTGAGGCATGCATTCTCCCAGGTGGGTTATGTGGAGTTTGTGTTGAGGGGGTGTGTGAGGGGAGGTGCTTGTGACTATGGTCAGTGCTGTGAGTCCTCCTTCCCACCCAGCCAGATATCCCACCATGGAACGTGCTTCCATTGCAGGGAGTGCAAGTTGTCTTTCAGGATGTCAGTCAGTGGTGTCCTGCTGTTGGTTGTTGCACAGTTGCCAGCAGGGCCTTGTGCTCCCCACAGCAGTAGCCAGTGTCAGTCATCTTGTGAGTCCTTTTCCACTCCCTGTGATGTGCGCATGGTTCATGGTGGTGTTGATGGGACAGTTGTGGGGGTGACCAATATCTGTGCCTACAACTCCCATCATGCTATTGGCTACACTGACTTGCCCAGCATACACATATTTCCTTTCTTTCAGTGGGCTTCACTGTGTGGTGGTGTTGTAGCGGTGGCTACTTGTCTGGATGTGTTTGTCAGTTATATTTGTGCCACTGCCTAGCTGTAGTTGTAGTTGTGTTTGTACATGTGATGACACAGTTAAATGTCACTTTGAGATGGCATGTGTTGTGTTTCTCTGAGTGACATACACATTTTGGGATGATTCTGTTCTGGTTGCTGTGTATTTGCTAAGAGTGCATGGTTTGACTCTCCCCTTGACAGTGATGTGTGTGTGTAGTCGCAGAATATTGTGTACATTTGTTGTGTACTCACCAGGCTCTGGGATGTTTTCTAGTCCATAGACGCTCACTGGTGGTAGGATGGCCCGCACCTTCTCCTCCCAGGGCCTGAGGTATACTGGCTTGGCAGGAGGGCCACTGCCGGTGTGTTGGCTCAAGAGGTAGTCCTTCTTCAACAGCTCCTTGACCCTCCTGCGCACGTCATACCACCTGTTCTGGATGTCTGTCTTTGTGCGCAAACATGGTGATTGTGTGTTCACCCTGTCGACGATCCTCTCCCACATCTTTGTTTTCTGTGACATGGGTGTCTGTTGGACCAGTGTACCAAAGAGCTGTGGCTCTACCCTGAGGATCTCATCTACCAGGACTTCCAATTCACTATCTAGGAACTTATGATTCTTCTTTGGGGGCATGGTGATGGGTGGTGATGGTGAGTGATGTGTGTGTTGGTGTGCAGGTGAAGGTGTGTGAGTGTGTGTTTTGCTAGGTGTATGTGAGGTTTCTATTTGTTGTGGTGCTGATGGTGTGTAGCTTGTGTGATGGATGAGCTGTGGGTGTGTGGTTGCTGTCTGTTGAGTGCTGGCAGGTAATTTGAATTTGCAAAGGATCATGGTAGGGATTTGCGTCCTTTATATGGGTGGAGTTGTGGGTGTGTCTTTGTTCCCTGCCCCTCCCCCCCCAGTATTTATTGGCGTTGTAATTGCTTGTTTGGCCTTTTTTTGTGTATTTTCCCTTTGTACTTTTCGTGCATGTAGGAGACATTCTTGTGACCGAGTCGGACCCTGCAGTTGTCTCGTACGGGCTTATCCGTTTTGTTCACGCTGTGTTTGTGCTGTTTTCTATGCTGCGTACGCGTCGGTCGCAGTGTTTTGGGTTGCTTCGCCTCGCAGTTTTGTATGCGTGTCGGTCGTACGGCTTGTCCTCCGTGCGACTCGGTCGTGTTTTCCACGCCTTGCATCGTACTTGGCGGGTGGGAGTCCGCTGGTACGTCTCGTTCGGTATTGTTCCGGGGGCGAGTCGGTCGGTTCGAATCGCGTGTTTTTCCGGCCGGATTGCTGTTTTCCGTACGGCTCGGTCGTTCGGCTTGTGTTCCGTACGAGTCGGTCGGGTTTTGCTCGCTTCTCATCGTACTTGGCGGGTCGGGCTGCACCGGTACGTGTCGGTCGGAATGTATTCCGGCTCCTACTCGGTCGGTACGTTTTCCGGCCGGAATCGGAATCGGCCCCTAAGTCGGGTGAAAAAACAAAGGGGTGCACTCATCCCAGGGCAAACTTTGGGAAAGGTTCCCTAGTACATGTGAGAATGGCGCATGGCCCAGAACTTCAGGTCTCTACATATCTCAGCTTCACATCATGGTGCAGGGAGTGGCCCATCCAAGAGTCTCCAAACTCACTCACAAAGAAGCAGGCAGGCTCCACTGCTTGACCTAGTACACAGCCCTTGGGGTGTCATATTTCTGGGTGCACTCGGAAGCCCCTATGTCTAAAGGTACTCTCTGAAATTCACTCAGCTTGGCAAAGGTGCTGGAATGCAGGACTGATATGTACCGGTCAGCGCAGCATATGAAGTGTGCCAGACGGGGAGTTCTTCACTGACCAAGGGTTAGGAAGTGGAAGATCGGTTGTCCAAAAGATGAGATGGGCCTTGGAGCTGACAGGGTCAACGGAAAAATAGTGGGAGGTAGCCTGATTGCGGGTCTGGGAGAGCAGACTCGCTGTGATCCAGGCTCCAGCAGGATAGGAAGGTGAGTACTGGTCAGCACATGCCACTCCTAAAGGATGCTATGTGAAATTGTCTTCTCCTAGTGGCTCAGAAGATTAGCAGGCTGGCTGGCTGGTGCAGTGAGGGACCGTGAGTGTGGTAGATTGGGGTTGAGGGGAGTTGGATAGATTGAAGTGGAGTTGAGATTGGAATGGAGTGAGATAGATTGGGGAAGAGTGGTGTGGGGTAGATTGAAGTGGAGTGGGGCAGATTAGGGTGGAGTGGAGTAGGGTAGATTGGGTAGATTAGATTAGGCTAGATTGGAATGGGGGCTGTAGATTGGAGTGGGGTAGATTGAAGAGGGATTATTGGGGTATGGAAGATTAGAGTGGGGTAGATTGGGGTGTAGTGGGCTGGGGTAGATTGGAAAGGGATGCAGTGAGATGAATTGGGGTGGACTGGATTAGATTAGAGTGGAGTGGTGTAGATTTGAGGAATGTGGTAGATTGGAGTTGAGTGTGGGAGAGTGGAGTGGGGTAGATTGAAGTGGAGTGGGGTAGATTAGGTGGATTAGAGTGTGGTTGATAGGAGTGGAGTGGGGTAGATTGTGGTAAATTGAAGTGGGTAGATTGGAGTGGGGTAGATTTAGAGTGGAGAGGAGTTGGATAGATTGAAGTGGAGTTTGGAGTAGAGTGGGGTAGATTGAAATGGAGTGGGGTAAATTGGAATGGGGTAGGTTGGTGTGGAGTAAAGTGGAGTGGGGTAGGTTGAAGTGGAGTTGGGTAGACTGAAGTGGAATGGGTTGGATTGGGGTGGATAAAGGTAGATTGGAGTGGGGTAGATTTGGAGTGGAATGGGGTAAATGGGTAGATTTTAACAGAGTGGGGTAGATTTGAGTGCAATGCAGTAGATTGGGGTGGAGTGGGGTAGATTGGAGTGGAGTGGGGTAAATTGTAGTAGAGTGGGGTAGATTGGGGTACAGTGGAGTGGAATGTGGTAGATTGTATTGTAGTGGTGTGTACTGGGGTAGATTTGAGTGGAGTGGGGTAGTTTGAAGTCGGGGTAGATTGAAGTGGGGTAGGTTAAAGTGCGGTAGATCGAAGTGGAATGGGGTACTTTGGGGTGGGGTAGATTGGATTCGAGTGGGATAGTTTGGAGTGGAGTGGGGTTGATTGGAGTGCAGTAGGGTGGAGTGAGGTAGAGTGGAGTGGGGTAAGTGGTGTGGAGTGGAGTGAGTGGTGTGTATTGGAGTGGCATGTCATAGAGTGGCGTGAAATATCGTAGAGTGTCTTAAAGTGGAGTCGCGTAGAATGGAGTGGCATGACATAGAGTGGAAGAGCATAGAGTGGAGTGAAGTGGCATGGTGTGGTAGCGCACTGCCATTACACACAACACATTTTCAATTCAAATGAGCATTACATTTGTACCAAAATATGGTTTTACTGCACACAGATGATAATTTGTACAAATGTAATCACCTAGAGTATTGGTGTGTTTTGATCGTATTCAAATATTTGTTTCCACCACACTTTGGAATTACAAATAAAATATTCTTCATTTCTACTAATTCTGATATATTCTGAAAAATCAGCACAATTAATTTTGTTGTTGATGTGTGCTAGAAAAAAAACATGATACACCCTCTCCTTTTACATGGGGACTCAGCAGGATTTTCACATAAATTCTCTCACTTTGAAGTCAGAGAAAGGAAAGCAAACACCAAGCTCCCTTGGAAGACAGCTTGACATTTAACCTCTATCTTTGAATGCATAGCAAATGTGATGAGATAAGAAAAAGATTTAAAGGGCTGTTTACAGAAAGTAGTTCGTGGAAGAATACAGTAAACAAAGTTTGGGCTTCGGGAAGACTGAATTCAAGCTGGAGAACCGAAACAAAATAAAGCCATCAAATAGAAAGCCAGAAAATGTGGGTTACATACCACAAAGCCAATGGTCAGTAATGGACGAAAAGCATTCCTAGGTCAGCTTTCTGAATGTCCCCAAGATGTCCTATAAACTGACCTATAAAGAAGATTTTTAGGGACTTTATGATTGTATGATATGCTTACCTTATGCATGATGTTTTAAGCTTCATGTCACTTTGACCACATGTGCAAATAATAATGGCATGTGTATTATTACGATAGAGCATGTCTTGGGTATATTTTGGATTATTGTAGAGGAGGACCCTGCAAATGCAGCTGTCACTGACCAAGGCCACGCCAGTCCAGGTAAAGTGGCCTCTGCCTACAATGTGCCTGCAATATGGAGTCTTTATGCCCCAGCCTGAGAGTAAGACGGGCCCGTCTCTTCATGGACAGCAACGAGTCCAAGTATTATGAGAAGTGAGGGTGAGGGCACTGTGTACACCAGAGTCATCCCTTAAGGTATTGTGGGCAAGATGTACGAGGTTTTTTGCATGCGCAAACAGGTTTGCGAACCCGTTTGCGCATGCAAAAACCAATAGGCGTATGTACCATTCCAAAATAGCGAGTCGCAATTTATTTGCGACTCGCTATTTTGGATTGCAAGTCGCTATTAGGAAGGGGCGTTCCTTCCTAATAGCGAGCGCAACCCTATGTACAAATGTTTTGCAACCGCAATTGCGGTCGCAAAACACTCGCAAATTACCACCCTCTTCAAGAGGGTGGTAATGGGGTTGCAAAAGGGAAGGGGTCCCCAGGGGACCCCTTCCCTATTGCAAATGCAGGGGAAAATATTTTTTAAGGGCAGGCAGTGGACCCAGGGACCACTACCTGCCCTTAAAAAATAAAACGAAAACGTTTCATTTTTTTCTTTTTTAAATGCATCCCGTTTTCCTTTGCTGCATTAAAAAAAACTGCTTTATTTAAAAGCAGTCCCAGACATGGTGGTCTGCTGAGCCCAGCAGGCCACCATACCTGGGAGGGCCTGCCATTCCCAATGGGGTCGCAAATTGCGAGAGGCTCATTAATATTCATGAGCCTCTCAATTTGCGACCCCATTGGGAATCGCAAACAGTGTGATACATACTGTTGAACATCCAAAATAGCGCCTCGCAAATTGTGAGTCGCAAAAAACTCACAATTTGCGAGGCGCTATTTTGCGCGTCGTACATCTGGCCCTAAAACCCTTGTTTTGTAGCCACCTCCTGTTCCAGCTGTCATAGATCAGAAAGACTTTTACTAGCTCATGCATGGCTATAGCGGACTGCCATTCATGCAGAAACTTTGTATGAATTCTTTTTGTGAAAATATATTGGATGTGGGTGGGGATTAGACGTTTGTTTCTGCAGCAATACATAGAATAATTTTTGAAAGTACATCTTATAACGTACTGAGCAGTGTTATGCAAAGATTTTTTAAAATAATTATTGGATCACATCAAAGCCTCATCGGGGATAGCAGTTCAATTTACCTGTGCCTACGTTTGTGGCAGCCTTTCTGCTCTTTAGCTGATGCAGCTAAAAGAGGCCACAAAGCAGAATCAATGGTTTGGGCACAGACTGTTACAGTATAGTACAGAGTTCTACAGTGCTAATTACAGAGGCTGGAATGCTAAGTGTGGCTGACTCTATCACATCACAGGGCTGATTCACAGCTGTTTGAAGTGAACATTTAAATAATACCTTTTGTCTTAGCTCAGGAATCTGAAGGAAACTATGTGAGGGGGGCTTCTTGCAGGTGAAATAAGGCGCAAATAGTGCAGGATTCTTAGAAAAATCCTTTACATAATTATGCAATATGAACATCTCTTTAAATATTGCACAGGCAGAAAAGATTCCTACTGAAACAAAATATTCTAAAAGGCACAGTGCATGTAGACCAGACTGTCTGTGAGAAAGACAGAATGGGTATGTGAAGAACAGACTATTTGTAGGGGAGAATGCATGTGACTGTGTGTGTTTGCACTGTGTTGTGTGGGTTTGCACTTCTTCGGGTAGCCTCTGCCGATAATGGGAAAGAAAAGAAGGACTAATAGAGAAATCTCTTGAGGATCAACATGATCCTATTCCTAGCAGTCTGCAACAAGAAGTAGTCCAAGTAGCAAAGACAGATTTCACTTCATGGTGGCTACCTTGAAACAGGACAGGTCTTGATGGCACACCAAACAACCAAAGAGGCTCTGTTGATCAACATCATCTTTGGGCGCACTAGAATGTGATTTCTTCAAGTATTTGTGATAACAAGAATCTGTCGTCCCATAGGCCTCTTCATTAACAGGATGGTGTAGCTAATGTATTTATCAGTGGTGTTGCTGCTCTATGGAATGGCACAATAGTTGTTCCATGCCTGGCACATAGGTAGGAGCAAGACCGTGCCTGATTTTTTTTTTTTACATGTACTGCAGCCCAGTAGTATTTCACAGCCACCGTGCCATGTATTTAAAAAAACATTTGAAGAAATCTAAAATACAGTGGAATCTGGAAGGGCAGGGGAGCTCTGAAGCAAGTGGAGTGGGGGGGGGGGGTCAGGAATGAGGGCCTATTGTAGGTGTGAATACAGCACATCGTGGATGTGAACTTTTTAAAGTAGTGTGTTTATTTGTGGTCTGATACCAAGACTTCTGGACAGCCTTAGGGAAACATAGCAAACACAACAAGATGATGGACGGAGTGCTGAAACTTTTCAACCACTCACCCCCAGTCACAGTTCTGGGTTTAATCCATCATTCTTTAGCTCACTTCGCCACCCTAGTTTGGACCGAGCCATATGCAAATCAGTCTTGACATTGTTCCTCATGGGAACAGTCCAGCTCGAACTGCCCAAGATGCTTGGTTTCCGGTCGAGGGAGGACCTGGCCTGGCAGTTCGGGCTGGACTAGGGTCAAGGCTGATTTGCATATGGCTGGGTCCAAACTGGAATGGCGTGGCGAGCAAAATAGCGATTGATTAAACCCAGCTCTGTGACTGGGGGTGAATGTTTGACAATGTTCAACATTCCGTCCATCATCTTTTTGTGTTGCAGCTAATAGGGAAAGTGAAAGACGTCCATAGGCAAGACCTAAAAAGTCTCTGACAGTCTTAGATACAGGTACAGTCTCTTCCAGAAGTTAAAAATGAATTTTGGAATCCTTGAAAGTTGGTTTTGCACTCACTAATGGTTGTACTCGGGAGTAAGAGTGAACTCGAATGCACTGTCAGTTTGGGCGCACCCACACATCCTCATGTTTGTGGATATTCAAAAACTCCTCTGGAGAAGGTCAAAAATATATTTCTGACAAAGGAAGAAGTAAATGCCATTCCAGACTGGGATGGAACACCAATCATTTCCCCATGGGCAAAACAGGACCAAACAGGAAAATTAGATTGTCACACGTATAATGGATTTCATAAACTTTAAAATTTTTGAAAACATACGAATTTAGGAAAGGCATAAATCTTTTGCCATGCGAGGTCTTAGTCCTGTAGGTGCAGATATTGTGCATTGATTGTTAATCGGGCCTCAGGGAACTAGCCAAAGTTTTTAATTACTTGTTACTACCCCTACAGAATTGACAACATCTTATATGACTGATAATATCACACAACGGTTTTTTGCTTCCAGACTAAAATGAGACAACATTGGAATGACAAAATGTTGTCAGGTATGGCATCTCATGAGGATAGCACGCTTTTCTTTGAAGTGAACGTTCTCTTGTATGTTAAGGTTTGAAAGTATTACAAAAAGTTACTGACATTTTGTTCATCCTCCATCTCACTATGCAGAAGGTATAAGAGGCTGGTTTTTATCAGTTGTTCTGATGGAATCATGTTATTGCTTTTAGATTTCTGACTAAACTCAATCCAGCCAAAGGTCAGCCAATTTTAAAATGAATGATACATCAAGAAATATGAAAGATATTTGGCGATATTTGGATTTCCTCATCTTTAGAGGTATTTCAAATACCATCTATTTTCGGAGAAGACGAGACTTCGGGAGACATAACATTTTCGAGCATAGCGAGGCAGTCCGAATTGGCATATTTACACAGAAATACAGAAACACTTGAAACCAGGTCACAACCTCATTGAATGTGCAGATCGAGTTCTCAAGTAATAGAAATGGAAAAGCTCTTACAGACAGGTATGTGTATTGTGACAAAAACTAGTTCCACATGAAGCGAAATATAGCTGACTTAAAGTTCCTCTTTGTATTATGTCCTAAGAGCATAGTCATTAACAGAACAAAAATAAATACTGTGAATGTATATATCCTGGAAACTACTGCACCCTTGTTTCAACTCTGTTTTTTTTTTGTACAGTAACCTGGTCACTCAGGAGGCCTAGTAAATACTCTTATGTGTCCTGCATTGTGTCATTTTTATTACCCCAGTAAAACTAACAGGGCTTCATCTTCAAGAAAATGATGCAATTCGGTGCTGCAACGCGGTGCCACAAGCCATTTAGCTGTGCAGTGCTGCCTCATTTTCAAAGCACAGAGATGTGTCGTATTAACAACAATACGACGCATCCCTGTATTTGCCCCTGCACTGGCACCCAATTGGCTGCCATGTGCCAGCGCAGGCACCCTTGTGTCATTTTGGAAGGGTGCCTGCATCTCCGAGGATGTTTGTTTTTTTGCAGGAAGGGACTCCTTCCTGCACAAAAACAATCATTAATGGCATTTTCCTCTTTCAATGTGTGCTGCAAAATGCAGCACGCATAGAAAGAGGAAAAAACGGTTATTTTTCTAAACTGGTGTGGTGTCCGTTTGTAGTGCTTACACTGTATTACTGTTGGTTATGTGCAAATGCTTTACACACTGCCTCTAGAATAAGCCTGACTGCTCGTGCCAAGCTACCAAGGGGGTGAGCAGGGGTTATTTTAGGAGTGTAACTCCCTTACCCTGACTAGGAAGAAGGGTCCCTACTTGGACAAAGGTGCAAGCCCTTGCCAACTAGAGATCCCATTTCTAACATTGGTTGTCAGCGGTGAGGATAGGACTTGTGTTTGCACTTGACTTACAGTGATTGGTGTGCACTACTACCATATCGCAGACCATTACGTACCACATACTGGTTCTTTTTCTTTTGGCCTATTTTTGATCTTGCCAGTTTTCAACTCACAACTATTGTCATGCCTGACTCAGCTGCATCATCCGTTGCATCTCTGGAAGTTATCTTTGAGGAGGATAGGTTGGAAACCTACGCCGTAAAGGAACTACGAGCAATTTGTAAAAACCTGAAAGTCCAAATTAAAGGCCTCACAAGGAATGAGGAGCTACAGAAGGCGCTGAGGGCCTGGGTATCAGCCAGACATGCCAGTGGGCAGCCTGGTAATCTCAGTGAGGAGGTGGAGGAGCCTATTTCCAGGGTGGATGTGCTTTTGGGTGGGGGGAACCCGCCAGGTCAGGCAGCAGCAGTCTGTCCCCAGAGGAGCTGGAGGGCAGGCGGGAGGCAAGGCAGTTTGAGCTGCAGAAGCTCAGGCTGGAGAGTGAGCGGGAGGAGAAGAGATTGGCCATGGAGGAGAAGAAGATGCTCTTAGAGCATGAGAGAGAACTGAAGGAGCTAGAACTTAGGAGTAAGTCAGGCTCAGATGGTGGCAGCAATTCGTCCAGAAAGGCAGACAGGATTGTGCACATTCCCAAGGATGTAGGCAAGGAGTTCAAGAAGGGGGATGACATACAAAGGTGGTTTCAGGGTTATGAGGCAGCCATACACATGAATGGGGTCCCTGAGGAGAATTGGGGAGGAGGATCAGGATTGTGGCCACTTTTCCCTGAAGAAGCAAGGGATACTCTGATAGCTTTGGGTAAGGGGTATCACCTCACCTATGCTGACATGAAGGATGCCCTTCTCACTAAGTATGGTCTTACTCCTGAAAAGTACAGGGATCAGTTCAGGTCCAGTAAGAAGTCTGATGCCAACACTTGGTTGGAATGTGTGGATGTGTTCTGCAGGTCGCTGGATGGTTGGGTGAAGGGCAGTAGTGTAACAGATTTTCAGGGGCTCTACAACTTGATTGCATGGGAGCACTTGTCTAGTCTATGTTTTGCAGATCTGCGCCAGCACCTAGTGGATAGTAAGCTAACTGACCCCAGGAAGCTTGCTATGGAAGTGGACCGCTGTGTGAGTACCAGGGTCCACAAGAAAGCGTTTGGGGGAGACTCAGCCAAAGGTGGGCAGGGTCCCCAGCAGAAAGGTGGGGGAGACAAGGGAAAACACAGGAGTTCTCTAAAGGGCCCCAAACTAGTACCCAGGGTAAAGGTTCCCAGCCCCCCGGTGATAAGAAGAAAGGGGTCTCTAAAGGGAAGCCAGTTGAGACCGGCCCCCGCAAGTGTTATGCATGTGACCAGGTAGGTCACTTTAAGGGGGACCCCAAGTGCCCAAAGGGGACACAGCCACCCACCGGTGGACAGTCCAAAGTGTTGGCTAGTGTAGCGCTTGGGGAGGAGGGGTGCCCACTGGAGGGTGGGGATCCCGCAGAAATGACCCTTGTCTCACTAGGGGACAGTGAGATGGTCCCAGGAAACCAGGTGCCCCCTAACACAAAGAAATATAGCACCTGGGTGACCATCAATGGGAATAGGGTAGAGGCTCTCAGAGACACTGGAGCCAGTGTGACCTCAGTCCGGTGTTACCTGGTTTCTGAGAAGCAAGTAGTCCCAGGAGCATTCCACCAAGTAGTTGCTGTAGACAACTCTGAGCGCCAGTGTATGGTGGCGCAGGTTCCCTTTGAATGGGGGGGGGGTCTCAGGTCCCTTGAGGGTGGTTGTGAGCCCTACCATGCCTGTAGATTGTCTGCTAGGTAATGACCTGGAGCAGTCCTTATGGAAGGATGTTGAGCTCAGGTCTCACTTGGAGATGCTTGGGTTGCCAGAGTGGGCATGCGTGTCTACTCGGTCAATGGCAGCCAGAAAGGGTGATCAAGAGGACTTGGAGCCTGGAACAGTGCCCCAAGTCCCTGCCAAGAGAAAGGGCAGGGGGCGCGGGAAACCGGCCCCCGAAGTTCCCACGGACCGGGAGGAGGCGGACCTCGAGGGGGACGCCCCGGTGCCTACAGGGGAGCAGGTAGCCGAACTGGGAGACATCTCTGAGCTGACCCATTGGCAGCAAGAAGGGGGTCCCACCAGGGAGGAGTTCTGCAGGGAGCAGAACGAGTGCCCTACTCTTGAAGGTCTGCGGCGGCAGGCTGCAGACCAGGCAGCTGGTAATCAGTCCAGGTCACATCTGATCTACTGGGAGAGTGGTCTCCTATACAGTGAGCCTAAGGTTGCTGAGCCTGGGTCAGCCCGTGTGCTGGTGGTACCCCAGCGCTTCAGGACCTTCCTACTGGGTCTGGCTCATGACGTGCCTTTGGCAGGACATTTGGGGCAGGACAAGACCTTTGACAAGCTTGTCACCCACTTCTTTTGGCCCCAAATGCGAAGGCAGTCAGATGTACACTGTAGGTCTTGCCAAACTTGCCAGGCAAGTGGTAAGAGTGGGAGGAAGGTCAAAGCTCCTCTCCAACCTTTTCCTGTTGTTGGTACACCCTTTGAAAGGGTAGGGATGGATATTGTGGGGCCACTGGATCCCAAGATAGCCATGGGCAACAGGTACATCCTGGTCTTGGTGGACCATGCCACCCGGTACCCGGAGGCAATCCCTCTCAGGACAACGACGGCACCAGTGGTGGGCCGGGCGTTAATGGGGATCTTTTCCCGTGTGGGATTCCCCAGAGAGGTGGTTTCTGATAGGGGGACCAATTTCATATCCAAGTATATGACATCCCTGTGGAAGGAGTGTGGTGTAACCTACAAGTTCACCACTCCTTACCACCCACAAGGAAACGGTCTGGTGGAGAGATTCAACCAGACCTTGAAAGGCATGATCAAGGGTCTAACAGAACCCATGAGGCGTAAGTGGGACGTCCTCTTGCCATGCCTACTCTTTGCATACAGGGAGGTGCCTCAGAAGTCTCTTGGGTACAGCCCGTTTGAGCTCCTGTATGGCCACCCTGTCAGAGGACCTCTGAGTTTGGTAAAGGAAGGCTGGGAGGCGGCTCCCAGGAAAACTCCCCAGGATGTATTTAGCTACATGCTGGCCTTTAGAAACCAAACTGCCCGCTTCAGGAAACTCGCTCAGGCGAACCTAGAAGCAAGCCAGGAAGAAATGAAGAGATGGTATGACCAGAATGCCACTCTGGTCGAATTTCAACCTGGGCAAAAAGTGTGGGTCATGGCCCCAGTGGCACCTTGTGCCTTGCAGGACAAGTGGACTGGGCCATATGAGGTAAAGGAGCGCAAAAGTGACGTCACCTACCTGGTGGATTTGCAGGCTGCAAGGAACCCTTTGAGGGTCCTTCACGTGAACCGCCTCAAGCCCCACTTCGAGAGGTCCGAAGTGAGTATGCTCTTGGCGACAGATGATGGGGTGGAAGAGGAGAGTGAGCCTCTCCCTGACCTCCTGTCTACCAAGGAGCATGATGGGTCAGTAGAAGGTGTGATCCTCTCCCCTACTCTGACTCAGGAGCAGCAGGGGGACTGTCACCAGTTGTTGGGACAGTTCGCCCCACTGTTCTCTCTGACCCCGGTGTTACTCACTGGTGTACCCATGACGTGGACACTGGTGACAGCCCTCCTGTGAAGCACAAGATTTACAGGTTGACTGACCGGGTCAGAGCCAGCATCAAGGAGGAGGTCTCTAAGATGTTGGCGTTAGGGGTGATTGAGCCCTCCCACAGTCCTTGGGCCATCCCAGTGGTCTTGGTCCCAAAGGCTGCTGCGCCCGGTGCCACTCCAGAACTCCGGTTTTGTGTGGACTACCGTGGGCTCAATGCCGTCACCAGGACTGACGCGCACCCCATCCCCAGAGCTGATGAGCTCATTGATCGGTTGGGAGCTGCCCGGTTCCTCAGCACGTTTGATTTGACGTCTGGGTACTGGCAGATTGCCTTAACCGATGGGGCCAAGGAGAGATCAGCATTCTCAACCCCAGAAGGTCATTACCAATTCTGGGTGATGCCCTTTGGGTTGAAGAATGCCCCTGCCACCTTTCAGAGGTTGGTCAATCAGGTGTTGGCTGGGCTGGAGGATTTCAGTGCCGCCTACCTGGATGACATTGCTGTGTTCAGTTCCAGCTGGGAAGAACATTTACAGCACCTTGAGAAAGTGTTGAGGGCTCTGCAAGGTGCAGGCCTCACGATCAACGCCAGTAAGTGCCAGATCGGGCAGGGTTCTGTGGTGTACTTGGGACACCAGGTAGGAAGCGGCCAGGTGGCGCCCCTACAACCCAAGATTGACACCATTCTGGCTTGGGAGCCCCCCAAGACCCAGACAGAGGTGAGAGCCTTCTTAGGTCTCACCGGCTACTATAGGAGATTAGTTAAGGGCTATGGCACCATCGTTTCCCCTTAACAGAGCTGACTTCTAAGAAGCAGCCCAGGAAAGTGATCTGGACTGAGTCCTGCCAGAAAGCTTTTGATGCCCTGAAGGCAGCCATGTGCACGGCGCCCGTGCTGAAGGCACCTGACTTCTCCAAGGAATTCGTCGTGCAGACTGACGCTTCAGAGCATGGTGTGGGAGCGGTGCTCTCACAACTGAACGAAGAGGGCCTGGATCAGCCTGTAGTCTTCCTTAGCAGGAGATTACTCCCCAGGGAACAGAGGTGGAGTGCCATAGAAAGGGAAGCTTTTGCTGTGGTCTGGGCGCTGAAGAAGTTGAGACCATACCTGTTTGGGACTCACTTCCGGGTTCAGACAGACCACAGGCCCCTCAGATGGTTGATGCAAATGAGGGGTGAGAATCCAAAACTGCTGAGGTGGTCCATCTCCCTACAGGGAATGGACTTTACGGTGGGACACCGTCCTGGTACAGAACACGCCAACGCAGATGGTCTGTCCAGGTTCTTCCGCCTTAGTGAAGAGAACTCCAATGGGGTTGGGTAGTTCTCCCTACTTTCAGCTGGAGGGGACATGTGTTAGACTTGGCATCTTTTGGCGTGTTTCCCCTGACTTTTTGCTTTCTGACCTCCCGGTTTTGACTCTGTTTTTGCTGGTGTAATGATTCTGCGCACTTTCCTCACTGCTGTCCAGTGGGAAAGTGCAAGTGCTCCTGTATAAAATGTGTTACGGATTGGCGTTTCCATGATTGGCCTATTTGGTTTATGTGTCAGTCCCTTGTAAAGTGCACTGCGAGTGCCAGGGCCTATAGACCAAATGCTGTTGGTGGGCTGCAGCACTGGATTGTGCCACCCACGCAAACAGCCCGTAAAGAGTAACTCGGGCCTGCCATTGCAGAGCTTGTGCGCAGCCTGGGACTGCCATGTCGACTTGGCAAGTGCGCACACTTGCAAGTCCCTAAACCTTCCCTTTTCTACATGTTAGTCACCCCTAAGGTAGGCCCAAGGTACCCCTGTGGGCAGGGTGCGTTGTATGCGAAAGGTATGACATGCCCTGGTGTGTGTGGCATGTCCTGATAGTGAATTACAGCCTAGTTTGTTTTTCACTATTGCAAGGCTACCTGTTCCCCATAGGCCAGAACGGGCAGTTTTGATTATTACAGCTTATAATCCTAACTGACCCCGGGAACATGGTAGAAATTCGAGTTTAGTATGCCTGGACTCAGAATGATAAAATGCATCTTTTAGTGAAGTTGGTTTTAACATTCTGTGTTTGAAAATACCACTTTTAGAAAGTGGGTATTTTCTTGTCTAACCATCCAAGCCTGCCTCTGCGAGGTTGTGTATTCCTTGTCTGGAGTGTGAGTGACAGGGACTGGGGGATGCCAGGAGACAGGGTGAGTCAGCACAGGGCTGAATAGCAAGATCTACATGTAGATGGGTGGGAGGAGTTGCACCTGGGCCCTGAATAGGACAGTGCCTTCCCTCCACAATGCTGGCTCCACCTCCTGTGGTGCGTCTGATGTCCCTGGCCTACTCTCTGAAAGAAGGGACGGAGACTTGTCAACAAAGTGCTCCAGAACTGGTTTGGACTAGGCAAAGGCCTCTCTGCCTTCAGAGAACAAAGGAATTTGGGATATAAATATTGGGGCCCTGACCCCATGAATTTAGATCTCGCTGGAATCAAGGAACCTGCCAAGACGAAGAGCTGGAAGAGCTGCCAGGTGGAGTACTGCCCCTTTGCTGTGTTGTTGCTTTGTTGGGTTGGCCTGCAGCTGCTGCTTCTGCCTTGGGCAGTGAAAGGACTGAACTTTCTACAAACTTGTGCTGAGTATCTCCAAGGGCCTGGAACCGAGCTGGCCTCCTGTTAAGAAGTCTCAGGGACTACAGAGACTTCACAAGCCTCTGGGTACCGCTTCTGGAACGCTGTTTCAGTTGCCACAGAGGAAGGGAACTGCAACCGACGCCGTCGACCGAATCCATCCCTGACCGGTGACCTGTTTGCACCGCAGACCGCATCGCCCGCTTCGCATCGCAACCCTGGTCTCACCGTGGCGACGTCCGACGCCGCCAACACCGAGCCGCTGCTTGCACCGTGACCTGTGGGCACCGCAGTTCGCATCGCATCGCTTCACTGAACCAGCCGGACCCGACCGACGCGGTCGCTGCAACTGGCTCAACAGTCGTGACCGCATCGCATTTGGGGCACCGCTCGCACGTTTGCGACGCACCGCTCCGACTCGCACCGCTGTCCGACGCCAGCTCCCGCACTCCGGCTTGGTCGCCTGCATCGCAACCTGCCAGCACCGCATCATACATCATCTCGCCCTGCACCGCACGCCTTGGACTCACCGACTCCGTCTGCACGACGCTCATCGAGCCGCTGCCTGCACCGCATCGAGGGACACAGCACCTTGCATCGCTCCATCTTGCACCGCAACCGCGACGAACGCCGACCGGCTCGTACACTCCGTACCAGCCACAACGAGAAAGGTACTGTGACCGAGTCCGTTCACTACTCTGCTGGCCCGTAGCGACGCGGTCGGCTGGAACTGTTGGACTCTGTGTAATTCAGCATCGCGGTAGACCCGGACGGGGCTACCGACTCGTGCGAACTTTGCTTTTGTGTTATTCCTGCAAAGAAGAAGTTACCTTATCAAGCATTCATTTTTAAAGTATAGTATTGTGGATTTTTGTCGTAATTGGTCTTGTCTTGAGTATATAAAAATTGGTTATTTTTCTAAACTGGTGTGGTGTCCGTTTGTAGTGCTTACACTGTATTACTGTTGGTTATGTGCAAATGCTTTACACACTGCCTCTAGAATAAGCCTGACTGCTCGTGCCAAGCTACCAAGGGGGTGAGCAGGGGTTATTTTAGGAGTGTAACTCCCTTACCCTGACTAGGAAGAAGGGTCCCTACTTGGACAAAGGTGCAAGCCCTTGCCAACTAGAGATCCCATTTCTAACAGCCACCAAGAAGATTTTTGAGTTGAGTGGAAACTGTGATATATTAGAGGAAGTGGTAAACCTTCTTTTGGAGGATCTCATTATAAGAGAATCCCCTGACAAAGTATTTGCCACTTGATCTGCAAATTGTATTATTTTCAAATCTATCTGAATCTAAATCAGGTCAAGGATGGTAGGGAAAGGGAAATTTAAGGAAGGGGAGGAATGGGAGAAAAAAAGGAAAACAAAGTATATAAAATCTGTCTTTTCTGCCTAGTCACCCCAGATTTTTTACTTTTTACAGGACACTATTTTGCTGGCTTTAGAAATCTGTGCACTTTACCTGTGCTAACGAGGAGTAAAGTGCCTGTGCTCCCCCTTTAAATATAGGTAAACTGGACTATTTCTAATTGGCATATTTAACTTGTCTGTAACTCCCTAGTAAATGCTGTGGAAAGAGCACCCAGGACAGGGCAGTTTAATGCCACTTGTGGATTGCAACACCTTTTGTGCCATCCACTACAGTGAGATTGCAAAGGTAGCTACAGGCCTACTCTGTGTAGTCTGACTGCTGCAGTTTGAAGCCTGCTATGTGACCTGTCAAAATAATTATTTACGATAGGTAAAGACCTCCCTTTTACATATTAGTAATTCATCAATTTGTAGGCCTTGCACCCCACAAGGCAGGGTGCATGGTATTTGAAAATGGGACAGGCAGAAAATTAATATTAGAGTGACAAGGAACAAGAAGCTATTTTCATTGTGGTAGACCTGGCTGTCCTATATAGAAAGGAAGAGTGCAGTTTAAAATAATAATAATGCTGAGTCGGGAAAGAGGCTAGCTAGGAAAATAATTAAACCATTAATGTAATAGTTATTAAAACTCCGGTTCAATGATGAAGTCAGATTTTAATAAATATTAAGGAAAACTAAGTTCTAGAAAGTTATCCTTTATCTGTCTGAGCTTTCAAAAGGCTAATTAGCATTAACCTACCTGTGCTCAGCCCAGGAACAGGTGTAAAAGAGGTGTGAAATTCTACCAAGGAGCACACAATAGGAGGAGCTCAATAGAATATACAGGGTGAGGGTTGTAGGCATTCTGTTGACACCACAGTATCAAATCCTGCCTGGCAGGTATGTTGAGCCTCATGTAACACTTTGATGCACTTGAAAGTGAGAGAACAAGATGCCAGGATAATTCCTGTGTTTCTCCTGTCTTAGTGTTGTAGGATCCTTCTTTTGTTCTACCATACTCCTGTCTTCTAGTTTATTGTGGGTATGGAGCCTGTTTCAAAGTGTATTTTAGCATTAGATGTGGGAGGACACTAGTGTCTAACATAATGCACTCCCCTACACACCAACAAACCTCAGAGTCCAAGTTTATAGTATTGTTTAGGGAGTGCCCAGAGGTCACCCCCACCCACTAGATAGTGCCAGAAATAAATATGGCACCCTAAGGCATCCCATCAGAAAACTTTCAATACCTGCGGAAGAACAGAAGAGAAAGGGACCTACTGTCTGTGGCCTGTGAGGAGCCCTAAAGGATTGGACCTGTTCCCCATTTACCCAGGATAAAGAAGTGGACATCAGGGGTCAGTTGGCTGACCTTGTGTGTGGTTATAAGGACACAACAAGCTTCAAGAGAGTTTTTTCCAAAAGTGCCTAGCTGGCCAGTAGCAACTGGACTTGGACTGGACTTTGTTGTTGTCCTCTGCCAAATAAACTGCAAGTCTCTATGTGCACTTTTTTGAGGTCCCAGGGGCTTTAGAAGTGTACTACTGTGGTCTTTTTGCAAATTAGAAGAAATATCAATGTTTATTTTCAGAAAAGTTGTGAAGTCCTTTCTGTGTTTTCAAACTTTTTAACTTCCAGCCTTTCACCAGGCCAATGTACTTGTTGTATCCGACCAGGGCTCCATTGCGGTTGGTCTCAAATCACGCTGAGGTCCTGGTCTACAGCTTCCATAGAATATCATTGGTGCTTTGTGCTTTTGGTGATATTTACTCCTAAAACTTTAACAATTCATATCTCCAGTTCCTCTTATTTGATTTTTATTATTTTGGTGTCATTTTGGTCTTCAAATGTTCCTGTATTCTTCTAATTCAGCTTGGGATTTTTATTACTGGTTGTTTTCACTTTATTACTGTTTTGGTATGGCATACCATAGTTACTAGAGGGTTGAGCACAGGCTACTTTAGTGAGTTTAAGGGATCACCCTGATAAGAGCTGTGATTATTCTTTGAGTTGGGCAGTTGCCCTCCCGAAATGATAAATCAATTGCACAAGGGTGCAATCTTCACAAAAATCTGCTAACAGTAAAAGTTCCAGTGAGGAAGAATTTCTTTTTTGTAACATTCATCAAAGAGATAAGTTTGATAAATGTCTCGGATACATTCGCTTCTCCATATTGAACAGGAGTCCCACAACATTTTCCATAAACATTCATAATGATTTGTTTAAAAAAGTAACATACATTTAAATCATATATCTTCTAGGTTTTAGTTAAAACAAAAATACATTCATCTAGATATGGAAAATAATTAGACACAATTAATCTCTAGAAACATACTGAGTTTACAAGGATCTATGATTGAAAAATATTTCATTTATATCCTTCCAAATACTTGATCCATGCTTGTATAAATGCTCCTTTTAATTCAACCCCTTCCATTGATGCAGATCTTGACATATCTGCTAAAAACATTAAATGTTCCAAATCCTAATTGATTTACAATTTCTTAAAACTATCTTTTTTTTTTACTGCCTCGGACGTTTTATTCCATGATCTAATAGCTTTAGTACTTTATTTACTTTGTCATAATTCATAATAAATGACAGTAGTATATCCATCGCCAAATAATGGGCATTCGGTCAGCCCTCTTCATCCTTAAATCTGTTGATGTGCCATTCACATTTTGCCTTTGTCCATCACAGCATAGAGCATAGAACATCCGACTCTTTTCACTGCCAATGATGGCATTTTGCTTGCAACTTTGTGTGCATCCTCTAAAAAGGAGTCCCCTTCAGTAACATGGTTAGGCGGCCTATAACTGCTTTCATTAAATTTTTTAAAATTAGAATTTTCTATGGGATCATTTTTGCACCTTTAGCTGTTGATATTTTCACTTGTTATTACATTTAAACTTTTAATGGATAATGTATATGGTTGCAACAAATAAATAAAAAAACATTACGGGTTTGCCAATGCCAACGTTATTGACTTTTCGAATGTGTGGTAATTTTGTGGTCATTGGCATTTATTTAATGTAGTTTGTACCAATTCCTTGGAACTGCAGAGCATAATGTGAAGACAATTTGTATTGCATCAGAATCATCTCAAGCTTGCATCCCTTTCCTGGGATGGAGATGGGGGAACATACTACGGAGGCTACATTATACATAAGAAATTGGTTGTTATGTAATTACATTATTCACATTTAACTCATATAAACCAGTATTTCCAATTTGAGGCATGGGTATTATAGATTAATCCATATTCCTGAATTAAAGTATTTAATTACATTGTGAACTCAGGAAATAGAATTTAGGATCCAAATTAGGTGGAAATTAAAGATATTATAATTTATGGAGCATATTCCAAATCCAGTGGAGGTCCCAGTGTACAATTGTCTCCACCACAGGAACAGTATGGTGGACAAAAGTCAATCACTGGATTCTTGACTGGGATTAGCAGCTCTTCATCTTAGTCTCAGCTGGCTCAGCTGTCGTAAATCTTGTCCTCTTGTCCAGAAGAGAGAAAAACATTGCACACTGAGCAAAAGTTCATGTTGAAATTTAAACATAAAATTCAAATGCTAAGGACTTTGGTCAAGATAACGTGGCAAGCATCTCAGTGTACGTTTAAATGCATGGTTACAGATACTTATTCAGTTATAAAATACATGCAGAATACTATTCAAATGAGTACATGAATATATAAGAATTAATATTATTCAAACCATACAAGTCCAGATACATAAGAGATCTGCGATCTGATGACACTGTAAAGGAAACATTGGTATGCACACTCATATCAATGTCGAGATTACACAGGAAATGCTCTTTCTGTATCTGTTCAAGTGCACTACATCACATTAATAATATTAAATCACACAAATAAATGAAACCACATGTCCACATAAGACATGGTAAAAAAATAAAGGGTGGAGCCAAAATTAAAATGTTCCAGTGGCATTATGGCAGATTTATCATGAGGACAAGATTTACGACAGCTGAGCCAGCTGAGACTAAAATGAAGAGCTGCTAATCCCAGTCAAGAATCCAGTGATTGACTTTTGTCCACCATACTGTTCCTGTGGTGGAGACAATTGTACACTGGGACCTCCACTGGATTTGGAATATGCTCCATAAATTATAATATCTTTAATTTCCACCTAATTCGGATCCTAAATTCTATTTCCTGAGTTCACAATGTAATTAAATACTTTAATTCAGGAATATGGATTAATCTATAATACCCATGTCTCAAATTGGAAATACTGGTTTATATTAAGCCTGGGCGTAGTTTGCGTAGTAGCACTTCACGTAGATACGTGAAGTACATTTTGAACTACACGTAGCTATGCAAATTGCATAGTGCGTAGCTGTGTGCTTGACTGCACTGTACAATAATTGCTAAAGACATCTTGCACAGTGCAAGTTAAGATAAAATAAATATCTCTGTCTTTATATGCTAAAAATGCATATAGTCATTTCACAAAAGTGAAAACAATAAATTAACAAGCAGTGAGAGAGGTGATGATTTTGGGATCCTCCCTAACCTAGGGAGAGAACCAAGCAGATGCCTTGAAAACAAAAAGCACATCTTTTAAACGATTCAGTGGTGGTCCCATCCTCTTAGGACCACCCCAAGCACAGTTATTGGCAAAAATACAATCCTAACCAAAGGCCCTGCAAGCATTATGGGACGAGATTAGCAGTGGGCAGTTAATATTATAGTATCCAATATCAAAATAATTCTACAAAGAGCTGCAGTTCCACTAGTCGTTACTAGATGTCCTCACGAGTCAAATGCAAAAGCTTCATGAAAGGGTTTCAATGCTTTTGCATTTGACTCGTGAGGGACATCTAGTAACGACTAGTGGAACTGCAGCTTGATGTATTAATAATTTCAATGCTTTTGCATTTGACTCGTGAGGGACATCTAGTAACGACTAGTTGAACTGCAGCTCTTTGTAGAATTATTTTGATATTGGACACTATAATATTCACTGCCCACTGCTAATCTCGTCCCATAATGCTTTGCAGGGCCTTTGGTTGGGATTGTATTTTTGCCCATAACTGTGCTTGGGGTGGTCCTAGGAGGAAGGGACCACCACTGAATCGTTCACATGATATGCTTTTTGTGTTCAAGGCATCTGCTTGGTCCTCCCCCTAGGTTAGGGGGGATCCCAAAATCATCACCTCTCTCATTGCTTGATATTTTCATTGTCAAAGTTCACTTTTGTTATATGCTTTTTAGCATAGAAAATTGCTTTATCAAAGCATTTCTGGGTGTTTAGTATACTGCTGCTACGCTACGTCAATTAGCACAGTTTTTCACTCTGCTACGTGCAATTTGCGTAGTGTGTAGTAGCACAAACTTTGCATGCTCCGTGAGCGTAGCGAAGTATTATGCCCAGGGTTAGTTTATATGAGTTAAATGTGAATAATGTAATTACATAACAACCAATTTCTTATGCATAATGTAGCCTCCGTAGTATGTTCCCCCATCTCCATTCCAGGAAAGGGATGCAAGCTTGAGATGATTCTGATGCAATACAAATTGTCTTCACATTATGCTCTGCAGTTCCAAGGAATTGGTACAAACTACATTAAATAAATGCCAATGACCACAAAATTACCACACATTCGAAAAGTCAATAACGTTGGCCTTGGCAAACACGTAATGTTTTTTTATTTATTTGTTGCAACCATATACATTATCCATTAAAAGTTTAAATGTAATAACAAGTGAAAATATCAACATCTAAAGGTGGCAAAAATGATCCCATAGAAAATTCTAATTTAAAAAAATTAAATGAAAGCAGTTATAGGCCCACTAACCATGTTACTGAAGGGGACTCCTTTTTAGAGGATGCACACAAAGTTGCAAGCAAAATGCCATCACTGGCAGTGAAAAGAGTTGGATGTTCTATGCTCTATGCTGTGATGGACAAAGGCAAAATGTGAATGGCACATCAACAGATTTAAGGATGAAGAGGGCTGACCGAATGCCCATTATTTGGTGATGGATATACTACTGTCATTTATTATGAATTATGACAAAGTAAATAAAGTACTAAAGCTATTAGATCATGGAATAAAACGTCCGAGGCAGTAAAAAAAAAAAGATAGTTTTAAGAAGTTGTAAATCAATTAGGATTTGGAACATTTAATGTTTTTAGCAGATATGTCAAGATCTGCAACAATGGAAGGGGTTGAATTAAAAGGAGCATTCATACAAGCATGGATCAAGTATTTGGAAGGATATAAATGAAATATTTTTCAATCATAGATCCTTGTAAACTCAGTATGTTTCTAGAGATTAATTGTGTCTAATTATTTTCCATATCTAGATGAATGTATTTTTGTTTTAACTAAAACCTAGAAGATATATGATTTAAATGTATGTTACTTTTTTAAACAAATCTTTATGAATGTTTATGGAAAATGTTGTGGGACTCCTGTTCATTATGGAGAAGCGAATGTATCCGAGACATTTATCAAACTTATCTCTTTGATGAATGTTACAAAAAAGAAATTCTTCCTCACTGGAACTTTTACTGTTAGCAGATTTTTTGTGAAGATTGCACCCTTGTGCAATTGATTTATCATTTCGGGAGGGCAACTGCCCAACTCAAAGAATAATCACAGCTCTTATCAGGGTGATCCCTTAAACTCACTAAAGTAGCCTGTGCTCAACCCTCTAGTAACTATGGTATGCCATACCAAAACAGTAATAAAGTGAAAACAACCAGTTATAAAAATCCCAAGCTGAATTAGAAGAATACAGGAACATTTGAAGACCAAAATGACACCAAAATAATAAAAATCAAATAAGAGGAACTGGAGATATGAATTGTTAAAGTTTTAGGAGTAAATATCACCAAAAAGCACAAAGCACCAATGATATTCTATGAAAGCTGTAGACCAGGACCTCAGCGTGATTTGAGACCAACCGCAATGGAGCCCTGGTCGGATACAACAAGTACATTGGCCTGGTGAAAGGCTGGAAGTTAAAAAGTTTGAAAACACAGAAAGGACTTCACAACTTTTCTGAAAATAAACATTGATTTTTCTTCTAATTTTCAAAAAGACCACAGTAGTACACTTCTAAAGCCCCTGGGACCTCAAAAAAGTGCACATAGAGACTTTCAGTTTATTTGGCAGAGGACAACAACAAAGTCCAGTCCAAGTCCAGTTGCTACTGGCCAGCTAGGCACTTTTGGAAAAAACTCTCTTGAAGCTTGTTGTGTCCTTATAACCACACACGAGGTCAGCCAACTGACCCCTGATGTCCACTTCTTTGTCCTGGGTAAATGGGGAACAGGTCCAATCCTTTAGGGCTCCTCCCAGGCCACAGACAGTAGGTCCCTTTCTCTTCTGTTCTTCCGCAGGTATTGAAAGTTTTCTGATGGGATGCCTTAGGGTGCCATATTTATTTCTGGCACTATCTAGTGGGTGGAGGTGACCTCTGGGCACTCCCTAAACAATACTATAAACTTGGACTCTGAGGTTTGTTGGTGTGTAGGGGAGTGCATTATGTTAGACACTAGTGTCCTCCCACATCTAATGCTAAAATACACTTTGAAACAGGCTCCATACCCACAATAAACTAGAAGACAGGAGTATGGTAGAACAAAAGAAGGATCCTACAACACTAAGACAGGAGATACACAGGAATTATCCTGGCATCTTGTTCTCTCACTTTCAAGTGCATCAAAGTGTTACATGAGGCTCAACATACCTGCCAGGCAGGATTTGATACTGTGGTGTCAACAGAATGCCTACAGCCCTCACCCTGTATATTCTAATGAGCTCCTCCTATTGTGTGCTCCTTGGTAGAATTTCACACCCCTTTTACACCTGTTCCTGGGCTGAGCACAGGTAGGTTAATGCTAATTAGCCTTTTGAAAGCTCAGACAGATAAAGGATAACTTTCTAGAACTTAGTTTTCCTTAATATTTATTAAAATCTGACTTCATCATTGAACCGGAGTTTTAATAACTATTAAATTAATGGTTTAATTATTTTCCTAGCTAGCCTCTTTTCCCGACTCAGCATTATTATTATTTTAAACTGCACTCTTCCTTTCTATATAGGACAGCCAGGTCTACCACAATGAAAATAGCTTCTTGTTCCTTGTCACTCTAATATTAATTTTCTGCCTGTCCCATTTTCAAATACCATGCACCCTGCCTTGTGGGGTGCAAGGCCTACAAATTGATGACTTACTAATATGTAAAAGGGAGGTCTTTACCTATCAGAAATAATCATTTTGACAGGTCACATAGCAGGCTTCAAACTGCAGCAGTCAGACTACACAGAGTAGGCCTGTAGCTACCTTTGCAATCTCACTGTAGTGGATGGCACAAAAGGTGTTGCAATCCACAAGTGGCATTAAACTGCCCTGTCCTGGGTGCTCTTTCCACAGCATTTACTAGGGAGTTACAGGCAAGTTAAATATGCCAATTAGAAATAGTCCAGTTTACCTATATTTAAAGGGGAGCACAGGCACTTTACTCCTCGTTAGCACAGGTAAAGTGCACAGATTTCTAAAGCCAGCAAAATAGTGTCCTGTAAAAAGTAAAAATCTGGGGTGACTAGGCAGAAAAGACAGATTTTATATACTTTGTTTTCCTTTTTTTCACCCATTCCTCCCCTTCCTTAAATTTCCCTTTCCCTACCATCCCTTGACCTGATTTAGATTCAGATAGATTTGAAAATAATACAATTTACAGATCAAGTGGCAAATACTTTGTCAGGGGATTCTCTTATAATGAGATCCTCCAAAAGAAGGTTTACCACTTCCTCTAATATATCACAGTTTCCACTCAACTCAAAAATCTTCTTGGTGGCTGTTAGAAATGGGATCTCTAGTTGACAAGGGCTTGCACCTTTGTCCAAGTAGGGACCTTCTTCCTAGTCAGGGTAAGGGAGTTACACTCCTAAAATAACCCCTGCTCACCCCCTTGGTAGCTTGGCACGAGCAGTCAGGCTTATTCTAGAGGCAGTGTGTAAAGCATTTGCACATAACCAACAGTAATACAGTGTAAGCACTACAAACGGACACCACACCAGTTTAGAAAAATAACCAATTTTTATATACTCAAGACAAGACCAATTACGACAAAAATCCACAATACTATACTTTAAAAATGAATCCTTGATAAGGTAACTTCTTCTTTGCAGGAATAACACAAAAGCAAAGTTCAGTACGAGTCGGTAGCCCCGTCCGGGTCTACCGCGATGCTGAATTACACAGAGTCCAACAGTTCCAGCCGACCGCGTCGCTACGGGCCAGAAGAGTCGTGAACAGACTCGGTCACAGTACCTTTCTCGTTGTGGCTGGTACGGAGTGTACGAGCCGGTCGGCGTTCGTCGCGGTTGCGGTGCAAGACGGAGC
Organism: Calotriton arnoldi; assembly: GCA_963921515.1. Lineage (NCBI taxonomy): Eukaryota > Metazoa > Chordata > Amphibia > Caudata > Salamandridae > Calotriton > Calotriton arnoldi. The sequence goes on from CAWUFW010008971.1 coordinate 398,853, forward strand.
GATGCAAGGTGCGGTGTCCCTTGATGCGGTGCAGGCAGCGGCTCGATGAGCGTCGTGCAGACGGAGTCGGTGAGTCCAAGGCGTGCGGTGCAGGGCGAGACGATGTACGATGCGGTGCTGGCAGGTTGCGATGCAGGCGACCAAGCCGGAGTGCGGGAGCTGGCGTCGGACAGCGGTGCGAGTCGGAGCGGTGCGTCGCAAACGTGCGAGCGGTGCCCCAAATGCGATGCGGTCACGACTGTTGAGCCAGTTGCAGCGACCGCGTCGGTCGGGTCCGGCTGGTTCAGTGAAGCGATGCGATGCGAACTGCGGTGCCCACAGGTCACGGTGCAAGCAGCGGCTCGGTGTTGGCGGCGCCGGACGCCGCCCACGGTGAGACCAGGGTTGCGATGCGAAGCGGGGCGATGCGGTCTGCGGTGCAAACAGGTCACCGGTCAGGGATGGATTCGGTTGACGGTGTCGGTTGAAGTTCCCTTCCTCTGTGGCAACTGAAACAGCGTTCCAGAAGCGGTACCCAGAGGCTTGTGAAGTCTTTGTAGTCCCTGAGACTTCTTAACAGGAGGCCAGCTCGGTTCCAGGCCCTTGGAGATACTCAGCACAAGTTTGTAGAAAGTTCAGTCCTTTCACTGCCCAAGGCAGAAGCAGCAGCTGCAGGCCAACCCAACAAAGCAACAACACAGCAAAGGGGCAGTACTCCTCCTGGCAGCTCTTCCAGCTCTTCGTCTTGGCAGGTTCCGAGATTCCAGCGAGATCTAAATTCATGGGGTCAGGGCCCCAATATTTATATCCCAAATTCCTTTGTTCTCTGAAGGCAGAGAGGCCTTTGCCTAGTCCAAACCAGTTCTGGAGCACTTTGTTGACAAGTCTCTGTCCCTTCCATCAGAGAGTAGGCCAGGGACATCAGACGCACCACAGGAGGTGGAGCCAGCATTGTGGAGGGAAGGCACTGTCCTATTCAGGGCCCAGGTGCAACTCCTCCCACCCATCTACATGTAGATCTTGCTATTCAGCCCTGTGCTGACTCACCCTGTCTCCTGGCATCCCCCAGTCCCTGTCACTCACACTCCAGACAAGGAATACACAACCCGCAGAGGCAGGCTTGGATGGTTAGACAAGAAAATACCCACTTTCTAAAAGTGGTATTTTCAAACACAGAATGTTAAAACCAACTTCACTAAAAGATGCATTTTATCATTCTGAGTCCAGGCATACTAAACTCGAATTTCTACCATGTTCCCGGGTCAGTTAGGATTATAAGCTGTAATAATCAAAACTGCCCGTTCTGGCCTATGGGGAACAAGTAGCCTTGCAATAGTTAAAAACGAACTAGGCTGTAATTCACTATCAGGACATGCCACACACACCAGGGCATGTCATACCTTTCGCATACAACACACCCTGCCCACAGGGGTACCTTGGGCCTACCTTAGGGGTGACTAACATGTAGAAAAGGGAAGGTTTAGGGACTTGCAAGTGTGCGCACTTGCCAAGTCGACATGGCAGCCCCAGGCTGCGCACAGGCTCTGCAATGGCAGGCCCGAGTTACTCTTTACGGGCTGTTTGCGTGGGTGGCACAATCCAGTGTTGCAGCCCACCAACAGCATTTGGTCTATAGGCCCTGGCACTCGCAGTGCACTTTACAAGGGACTGACACATAAACCAAATAGGCCAATCATGGAAACGCCAATCCGTAACACATTTTATACAGGAGCACTTGCACTTTCCCACTGGACAGCAGTGAGGAAAGTGCGCAGAATCATTACACCAACAAAAACAGAGTCAAAACCGGGAGGTCAGAAAGCAAAAAGTCAGGGGAAACACGCCAAAAGATGCCAAGTCTAACACATGTCCCCTCCAGCTGAAAGTAGGGAGAACTACCCAACCCCATTGGAGTTCTCTTCACTAAGGCGGAAGAACCTGGACAGACCATCTGCGTTGGCGTGTTCTGTACCAGGACAGTGTTCCACCGTAAAGTCCATTCCCTGTAGGGAGATGGACCACCTCAGCAGTTTTGGATTCTCACCCCTCATTTGCATCAACCATCTGAGGGGCCTGTGGTCTGTCTGAACCCGGAAGTGAGTCCCAAACAGGTATGGTCTCAACTTCTTCAGCGCCCAGACCACAGCAAAAGCTTCCCTTTCTATGGCACTCCACCTCTGTTCCCTGGGGAGTAATCTCCTGCTAAGGAAGACTACAGGCTGATCCAGGCCCTCTTCGTTCAGTTGTGAGAGCACCGCTCCCACACCATGCTCTGAAGCGTCAGTCTGCACGACGAATTCCTTGGAGAAGTCAGGTGCCTTGAGCACGGGCGCCGTGCACATGGCTGCCTTCAGGGCATCAAAAGCTTTCTGGCAGGACTCAGTCCAGATCACTTTCCTGGGCTGCTTCTTAGAAATCAGCTCTGTTAAGGGGGCAACGATGGTGCCATAGCCCTTAACAAATCTCCTTTAGTAGCCAGTGAGACCTAAGAAGGCTCTCACCTCTGTCTGGGTCTTGGGGGGCTCCCAAGCCAGAATGGTGTCAATCTTGGGTTGTAGGGCGCCACCTGGCCGCTTCCTACCTGGTGTCCCAAGTACACCACAGAACCCTGCCCGATCTGGCACTTACTGGCCTTGACCGTGAGGCCTGCACCTTGCAGAGCCCTCAACACTTTCTCAAGGTGCTGTAAATGTTCTTCCCAGCTGGAACTGAACACAGCAATGTCATCCAGGTAGGCGGCACTGAAATCCTCCAGCCCAGCCAACACCTGATTGACCAACCTCTGAAAGGTGGCAGGGGCATTCTTCAACCCAAAGGGCATCACCCGGAATTGGTAATGACCTTCTGGGGTTGAGAATGCTGATCTCTCCTTGGCCCCATCGGTTAAGGCAATCTGCCAGTACCCAGACGTCAAATCAAACGTGCTGAGGAACCGGGCAGCTCCCAACCGATCAATGAGCTCATCAGCTCTGGGGATGGGGTGCACGTCAGTCCTGGTGACGGCATTGAGACCACGGTAGTCCACACAAAACCGGAGTTCTGGAGTGGCACCGGGCGCCGCAGCCTTTGGGACCAAGACCACTGGGCTGGCCCAAGGACTGTGGGAGGGCTCAATCACCCCTAACGCCAACATCTTAGAGACCTCCTCCTTGATGCTGGCTCTGACCCGGTCAGTCAACCTGTAAATCTTGTGCTTCACAGGAGGGCTGTCACCAGTGTCCACGTCATGGGTACACCAGTTCAACATGAACTTTTGCTCAGTGTGCAATGTTTTTCTCTCTTCTGCAGGTGCAGTCGTATGATCTCATGGATGGAGAAAGGCACATTGTGTATAAGAGATGTAACTAACTAATAAACAAAGGGAGGACTACAGTTCATGCTGAATTGAGTGACAGGAGGAATCCAAGGATGTTCTGATGTGCACACCAAAGCAAAGGAGTTTTCAGTGTAGGTGCCTAATTTTACTGTTTGAAGGTGGAAAATAATGAGACACATGATATGGGATTCTCGAATGTTCTTTTGTGGGTTTTAATTGGTGATCACACTTCAGCTTTAGTCAGATTCCCTTTAGAGTCAGAGGGGTACAGACCGCTTTGCTTTTTCTCTGTTGTGTGGCTTTATGATGCTCAATACTACTGATTTCGGAGAACTTCGACAGAAGTCTCTTTAATGCTGACACCTTCCTGCTTTACTGGATCTCATTGGGGTTTCCCAAATTAGTGTTTTACAAATTAGGCCCAATTTAGGCAACTTAGATTTGCTCATATCTAGGCAAGAGGAACGTAAATCATATTTTGATTATCAGATTCTGTTTCTCATTTTCTGTATTGCCATTACTGAGTTTCTCTTGTGTTTCCTGTTACTGAGACTTAACTTTGTTAGATGCTTTGGTCTGCCACTAGTGATTTCTGAATTTCTACAATATATTTTTGAGATTAGTGTACGTCAGTTTGGTTTTAAATTTGTAATAAATCCATACTTAACTTTATTTACTGACTTTGGGTCCTCACGGTGTGGCCAAATTGGTTACACTGTGAATTGAACTTGTGGATGATATTAACTCCCTTTTATTCCTTAGGCTTCTAAAAAGGTCAGTTGCAGGGAAAATTGGTTGGTGGGCTCAGTGCTCCAGCACACCCAAACTGACTGTGACAGAGCCAATGATTTTTCTTGCCCGGCACTCCCATGCAAGGCATCACAGAGCCAGGTAGTAAAAGAGAGAAATGACACACATATTTAGTGAGAAATGGCACCGATGTGCAAGGAGAAGCCTCCATGTGCATCTTGGACAAAACTCCCTGTTCATCAGGGGCATTTCCTTTTTTTGTTATGCAGACAGATGCCCTATTTTTGTAATTTGTTTCTGTAGAACGCACAAATTCATGCTGAGTTGGGTGATCACAATAGCGTTTACCAGACAGCTAAAGCTGTCTGTAGGTAAGAGCTAAAATATGGTCTGGGCCACGATTTGTCAGTTGTACTCTTTTTCTTAAGGGAAGAACAGAATTATGCCAGTTATGTATAATGGGTTCCTGACAGAATGATTGGAAATCAAAATAAGATGTAATATCATACTGTATGTTTTAGGTCTGTCTAGAAACAGCCTTAGTTGTTTTGCAAGATTTCATTAAAAAAGCAGTATATGTTCAACTCCGAGATCACATCAGTGCTAACTCTTAGACGACTGCCAGTCTGGCTTCAGATTATGTTGCAGCACAGAATGCACTACCTTACACATCATACACAAGTACCTCTTGGCCACAGATGAAAATAACCCCTGATTTTGCTGGACCTCAAATTTTCCTTTGCCACAGCCGACCATCTCACCCTCATATGCCCCCTAAAGTCTCAAATATGATTTGCTGGCAATGCCCTTCACTGGTTCTCCTCCTACCTTTCCAACTGGCACGTTTGTTCACATATACTGACAAGCTCACCATCTCTGGTGGCTCTCAGAACAGCCATATCCATCAGGACTGTCCCGACACTGCTCCAGTTTAGGAAAGAGTTGAAGACTCATTTCTTTAAAGAGCACTACATCACAATGCATTACCCATCCACAACTCAGCTCCAACTCCTATCATTTGTTAACGTTCTGCTTCTGTTTGACCCTGTGCAGCAGGCTTATTGCTAGGTTTGCAAGATAGAAGTACTTTATACATATGTGTAACTTGACTGTGCTATTGAATATCGACTACAAAAATATCGACATAGAACATATTGAAATCAAAACTTTAAAAAATCATAATTTCAACAATCATATACTTATTAAAAGAACAAAACATTCAATCCCAAATTATGGACCTACAAAAATATCTACATGTAGAAAAATCTACTAATTTATAAATTACATGAATATTGACTTTTATGATCAACATAAAAAAACAAAAATGTTGAAAAGCAAAATAAAGTGTCAAGGGGAAGAATATTGATTGTTAAACTATGACATTAATTGAATTAAATTTAATTTTAAACTTTGAAAAGTTACAATACTTTGAAAAAATGTATTTTAGATAATTAAAAGAAATTCATCTTGTAACTTATCATAAACAATATACACTTTAAGTTACAATGAATGAAAAAATTATATAATTTCTACATTAAACAATATTAATTTACAAAGCATAATCAATTTAGAAATGTTTAATATTCTTTAAGTTGAAATTAAAAATCTTAGCAGGTACATTTATTTTTTTAAACTTCAATCATTTGAAATATTTACTTTAAAACCTACAAGCATGCAAAACAATTAGGCAAAATATTTAAATGTTGAAAAAATAACTAATATTTGTGGGATAGTCAAATTTACTACTCCCACTCAAAACTAAACAACATTGTGGAAATCGTTGGAGTCTACAGAGGAAGAGCAGATTTACTATTTTGACTCCAAATTAAGCAACCTTGGGGAAACTGTTGTTTCCTGGGGGGGTTGTGAGAGTCATATTTAGGGGCCGATTCCGATCTCAGCCGGTAGGGCTCCGAATCGGATTCGGCTTAACCGGATCCGATTCAGAGCCCTATTTCCCGACCGATCCGTACGCGCGTCCGGACGAGCGAGTACGATGCGAAATCGCCGACTGACTCGTTCGGGCGTCCCAACCGCTCCGACCGACTCGTTCCCGGGTCGAACCGCACCGACCGACTCGCTAGGACACGACTCGCACCGCGCAATGGAGACGTTCCCCGGCCGGGTAAGTACGATGCGCGCCTCGAGCAGTCCGACCGACACGCGCCGTCCGGCTAGAAAGAGCAGTCGGAGCCGTACTTCGGGGGTCCGTGTCGGAACCCCCTGTACGCGTAGCCGTGCGAGTTGCACACAGGGGGGACCCATGGGTCCCCCCTACCTGTGCGTGTACGGCGCGAGTCGCTTCGCCGCGTACCCGCTGTAGGGGGCGCCCCTGTTCGCCTCGCACCCATTGAGGCAATGGGAGCCCGCGTACGCGTTGTACGCCCGGCTCCCATTGACTTCAATGGGAGTCCGACCGACTCGAGTACGATAGCATACGGACGCATCGTACTCGTTCGGTCGGGCTGCACGGGTCCGATTCGGTCGGAAATCTCTCCAGGTCCGGCTCGGTCGGGGAGATTTCCGGCTCGAATCGGAATCGGCCCCTTAGTATTCACACTCCAAACAAAACAAAATTGAGGAAAGTGTTGACTCTGGAGGGGATAGATTTATTACTCCTACTCCAAACTAAGCAACATCAGGGAAAGTGCTGGACTCTGGGGCGGGTCAGATTTACTGTTCCCATGTCAAACTAAACAACATTGGAGAAAGCTTTGGATGTTGGAAGGGTTGCATTTAGTATTCTCACTCCAAATTAAGCACCAACGGGAAAAGTGTTGGGCTCAAGGGGGCAGCGAAGGGTGAGATTTACTATTCCCAGTCCAAACTAATTAACACTGGGGAAAGTGTTTGACACTGCAGGGTTCCAATTTATTACACATTAACAAATAAAACATACAACTGATATCTAGAAACTAGATGAAAGAAATACCTAATTAATTCTTCAATATTACTTTAAAAAAAAAAAACAATATACTTATCCCTGATATTCAAAACTTCAATATTGTGGTACCCACAATATAACAACATTGATATTAAGTACAACCCGATATTCTGCCATCAATATTAAGAATCCACTCCATGAAAATTCATAAAGAGGGCTCTGATAGCCCCTTTCTGCCATTGCTTGAGTTTGGACTGCTCCCTTCAGTCATTGCTTCTTGGAAGTGTAATCAACATTTTGGATCAGCCCACACAAAATGCATTGGAAGTACAGACTTTAAGTTATGATGTATGGGATTTTACAACAGTAATTGGCAAAGGGGTCCATCTCAAGGATTTCAGCTGATACCAAAGCTGTTGGCTGGGCACTGCAGAGCAGCAGGCTGCCAGTGGTGATGGCTTGGTGTTAAATTCAGCCCTGCAGGGCTGGACTTACAGAATGGGCCGATACAAGGGTGGACAAGCATCTCTCCTAAAGGCAAAGCCAATAGGCCTCGTCTATGCAAAAGCTACTGGCTTTGCCAATGTGTTATAGCCATGTGGCACACCAGCTTAGGCTATTGGCTTTGCCAAAGTGTTTTAGCCACATTGTACACCAGTGTGGCTGCTGTACAGCATGGCTAAAGGTTAGTGGCATACAGGACAGCGGTGTGGAGTCAAGTGTCATAGAGTGGAGTGGCGCAGAGTGGAGTATAATGTCGTAGAGTGGAGTGGTATAGAGTGTCATGGAATGGTGTAGAGTGGGGTGGAGGGTTGTGGAGTGGCACAGAGAAGAGAGGAGTGTCATGGTGTGTCGTAGAGTGGAGTGGTATAGAGTGGAGTAGAGTGCCATAGAGTGGAGTGTCACAGAGTGGCATGCCGTAGAGTAGTGTCATAGAGTAGAGTGGCATAGAATAGAGTGGCATATTATAGCATGGCATAGAATAGAGTGACATAGAGTACAGTAGCATAGAGTGAAATGGCATGGAGTGGAGTAGAGTGGTGTAAAGTGGACTAGTGTAAAGCAGAGTGGTGTAGAGTGGAGTGGAGTAGTGCAGAGTGGCGTAGACTGGAGGGGCATACAGTGGAAGAGAGTGTCCTATAGTGGAGGCCATATGGTGTCGTAGAGTGGGGTATCATGGAGTGGCGAGGTATACAGTGGAGTAAAGTGGCATGGAATGACATAGAGGGAGTTGTGTAAAGTAGCATAGAGTGCAATGGCTTAGAGTGGAGTGGTGTAGATGGGAGTAGGGTGGAAAGAATAGAGTGGCATAGAGTGGCAGTAAGTGGAGTAGAGTGTTGCAGAGTGGAGTGGCACATGCATGCTGTGGTAGTGCACTGCCATCACAGACAGCACATTTTAAATTAAATTGGCCATTACATTTGCAGAGACACACAGTTTTTCTGATAAAACTATCCAGCACACAAACAATAATGTGTGGAAATGGCATCACCTAGTGTATTGATTTGTTTTGATCATACTAAATTTGTTTGTTTCCAGCACACTTGAGGATTATAAACTAAGTCCTTCATTTGTACTTTCCTAATTGTGATATATTCTAAAAGATTTGCACAGTCATTTACAGACATTTACATTTTCTTGTGTGCTAGAAAAAAGTCTTTCTTTCACACCCCTAGATTGTCAGGTAATTCCTCTCACTTTCATGTCAGAGAAAGAAAAGTAAACACCAAACTCATTCAGAAGACGGAGCCTGATATTTGACCTCTGCCTTTGAATGCACAGCAAATGTAACAAGATGAGAACAAAATGTATAGGCCTGTTTACAGAAAGTTAGCACTCGTGCAAAAATGCAGTAAAGAAGCTATGCTCCACAGGAGTGACTAACTCAAGCTGGTCAGCCTAAAACAAATAAAGCCAGAAAATAGAAAGCAGGCAAGTGTGAGTTACAAAATACACAGCCAAATGGTAAGCAATGTATGGAACACATTCCCTAGGAAGCTTTCACAATGTTTCCAAAATGTCTTAAGCAAACCAAACATCTGTGATTCGACCTGAACAGCTTGTTTAAATGTGGTCACTAATGCCTGCTGCACCCGGAAGTTGAATCAATGGGATGTCCTTCAGATCACTAATATAAAATAATCATTTGTTAGTCTTGTTGCATGAAATAGCAAGAACAAGGACCAAGCTATATGAATGCTAGGGTGCCCAATGCCATGCATGGCAAGTGTCAAGCTTGAACCCTTCATGAATAGGGCATAGGAGTGTCACATACGAAGTTCTATTATTATAATATGTAGAGGGATGGCACAAGTAAGTTGCATGGCCAAAATCTGAACAGTGAAAAGCACCGACATATAAGACAATAACTATCCTTTTACAGAAGGACTTTCGGGAAGCTTCTTGCGCGTAGGCAGTGAGTAGCATCAGAGGCAAAACATTATTGTCAAAAACGTTCTTCTTATCATCTTTATCTGTTATGCGTTTCTTCAAGATTCGACTTGCCTCTTATGATGTGATTCTTTCTCTCTTTTCTCTGCATAGCTTCATGGTTACTCAAGTTCCGAAGCGAACTCACTCATGCCCTTGCTAACGAGGTGAATCAAACAAAAACATATGCAAGAAATATGATTCCAATTGTTTCATCTACTGCATCGGTATTATTTCTTGGACACGATCAAGGTAGAAGCGGTGTCTGTTAAAGATATTTTTATGGCCCGCTCACACGAGATGGCAATTGTAAATATTATGGACGGAAGTGTTGGATGTGGTCCCAAGGGGATGTCTGGCGTGGCCATTACAGCCAAACACCCTCCTTATGGTTTCATTACATTCTTTTATCTTACTTCGGCGCAGTTGTTGACAGGAGATAACCATTTCCGCACTTCTCACTAAATGACATTGGATTTCTCGGGTGCCACGGTTTTTCCTCAACAGGAAACCTGTTTTCACAGTCTGGGTAAACTCATAAACTATGGGGCAGATTTACAAGCCCCTTGCGCCACTTTTGCGTCACTTTCCCCATGTTAAAAGTGACGCAAAGGTGGCGCAAGGGGCTTGTAAATCTGCCCCAAGACTCGGGATTGTCATTTCTCTCGTGTGTTTTCGTAGGGGTAAGGAATACAATTATTAACTTGATACCAGGGGGACCTTTTAAAGGACAGCTCACATAACCTGCTTCAGTTTGCAGGATTTGGGCAAAGTGAGCAATTAAATAAACTACTTTTTACGGATGCGCAGTTGAGGTTCAGCAGCTAATGGGCGATCGAGGAAAAGCTCGAGCATTGGTGGAGAGGATGTACCCTTACTGCTAGAGCGGTCGACTTCGAAGTTGGAGACCGGGGTTCAAGTCTCGGCAACGACGCTCAACATCCTGTGATTCTGGGCAAATCACTTAGGGGCAGATTTACAAGCCCCTTGCGCCACTTTAGCGCCGCCTTTGCGTCACTTCTGTGACGCAACGGCGGCGTAAAGCCAGCGCCATGCTGCGGGGTATTTACAACGTGATGCGTCACGTTGTAAAGCCCAGCGCCACATGAAACCTGCGTCAGGTTTCATGTGTGCGTTCCGGAGCAGGGGGGGGGGGGCCTTCCGGCACAGGAACGCCTCGCAAAAGTGGCTGAGTGAAATCTACTAGATTTCACTCAGTCACTTTTCGGACCCCGGTGCGTCTAAACCTTGCGCCTGCATGAAGCAGACATAAGGTGTGATGCACCATGTGCAAGATAGGCCGGGTCGGCACAGTGCTGGATTTGCGTCGCGCCCGCGACACAACTCCAGCACTGCGCCAACGTTCCGACGGCAGATGCGACACGCATCTGCATTTCCTTGCGCCATGATGCGCCGCATTGTAAAAGCGGCGCATCAGTGGTGGCGCAAGGATGGTGATGCGTGTCGTAAGTTTCCTGGCGCATCCCTGCTGATTTGCAGGGATGCGCCAGGAATTATAAATCTGCCCCGTAATCTCCTTGGGGCAGATTTACAAGCCCCTTGCGCCACTTTTGCGTCACTTTTAACATGGGAAAAGTGACGCAAAAGTGGCGCAAGGGGCTTGTAAATCTGCCCACTTGTGTCTAACAGATAAATGAATGTGTCCATCTGTAACGAAACTGGTGCTCATGTAAAGCTCTGGTATCTTCGGGTCTAGTTGGCGCTATATAAAACTTTTTTCTTAAAAAAAAAGGCGCATTGCATATTACTTTCACCTAATTTGTATTTATTCATTAAAGAGCGGTTTAATGAAAGAGCACAGTAATGTCGAAAAACAAAGAAAGCAAGAAGGTTATTTCAGAGACCTGCATCTTTCAAGATTAGCAGGAACAGCTGGAGGGTCTCTGCTTTTAAGGACAGAGCTCGCTGGCTGCGTGCGGGGAGTTACAGGAAGTAAAGGTTTCTGGGGTAGGTTAGGCAGGGATGGGAACAGGAAGTTTTGGAGGAAGAGTGTACTGTTAATGGTGGAGACTCTGCACGCTATTTATGGCTGTAAGGAGTGATTTAAAGATGATGACGGATGGGTCACGCAGATGTTTAACGGGCACACGCTGGCACAGTCCACTGCACAAGATGTTGTGTGGCACTCTGCCCCCGAGCTCGGCTTCTCTTCCCTGGAAGGCCCCTGATGCACGCAGACAGTCAGAGGCATTTACAATTGGCCACCATCGGGACAGCCGGTACCAATGTGAATGCTGAACTAGGAAACCCCACACATGACGTTTTCTGACCTCTCTACTTGAAAGGGAGGCACCAAAAACAACATTGAATTTACGGTCTCACCTTTCCATGAAATATAGGAAACAGATTTAGTTTCATGCCTGTTCTATTTTGTAAGCAGTTCAATTAAACTCCGATATTCATAATATGACTATGGATTGAAGAGATGGTTATGTTATGAAATTCTTAAATATGACTGGATACATAGCCAAATGGAATACAAATATTTAATAACACAATATTTGTCCAGATAGACAGCAAGCAATGCTTGTTTCCTTAATCACTTTATTGGCACAACTTGGAGGAGAATATATTGTGTTTTTTTATTAGAAAGGTGCATAAGGGTTTGTTTACCTGCTGGTGGTTTTGATAAATGGCAATAGACATTGCTTCAGATATGGTAAATGGTATTCGGGCCTGTTTAATTTAGATGAGGAAAACCTTTGATTGATTTAGTGATCCTTACAGTTTTGTTGCTGGAGTAGCTTATTAGGTGATTTAGGGCCCGATTTAGAGTTTGACGGATGGGATACTCGGTCACAAAGTTGGCGGATGTCCTGCCTGCCACATTACAAGTGAATTATATCCTTTGGCACTTGTAATGCAGTGGACAGGATATCCATCCAGTTTCGGACAGAGCATCCCATCTGACAAATTCTAAACCAGGCCCTGAGTAATCCTATATCCAGAACCCACAGTAAATTGAATGGTAACTAGATATATTTCCTTTCCTCCTTGTGGAATTTAAATTCAGTTAACTGTATACATTGTATAGATCTGTTGACTGAGGGTGAATGTTTGCATTGTTTAGCATTCCATCCATCATCTGTTCTTTTTAGGTCGAGCCTGGGCAGCGCTCATGCGCTGCTGCAGGACCTGCTGTAATCGCTATACAGAGTGTAATCCCGCCTTCTGCTTCAAATGGTTCACTCCTGCATCGCTTGTATTTCCTGGCTCCTTATTGGTGGTGCTCCCGATACTTCACTTCCATTTTTAGTTCAGGAGCACCAGCCAACTACAGTTTCCTTATGCTGCAGGTGTTTATGTGTTCCTTTGGGGACTACTTGTTTTAATTTTGTGCTAGAGTTACTGTGTGAGTGCCTATAACTTGTATGTACATGGGAGCCGCACTTCATGTTTTAGCATGGTGCCCGCTCTCATGTTTCTTTGCACATGCATAAAAGGTACACGGGAGCCGCACTTTGTATTTAGCACAGTGCCTGCTTTTATGTTTTTTTTTATTACCATGGCACACACTTCATGGGCTGCCACACCCATACGTTTTATGTACAAGGGCACCAAGCTTTATTTCAGCACGGTGCCTGCTTGTTGTAAAATACATTTATTATTTCCGTAGCCAGAGGCTGCGCTCGGCAAGACACCGCCCCTGACCTGGGAAGTGCAAGAGCACACGTCCACCTCTCAGAGACAAAACAATGGTTAAAGATCGGTCTTGGAGCTCTCCCCTCACCTCCTGCCTCTGTCCCTGCTCAGGGAAGTGCTGCATTAAGCATCACAATTAATGACACAATGCACTTCAATGTCCTGAGCCTTCCTGGCACATGTTTAACCAGGGTGTCCTCCCATCTTTTACTATCTTTTCATCTGCAGCCTTAATCACCAGTAGTGCTGCATTTCCTGTTGTCCCTCAGGCCATCTGTCCCCTCCTCCTGTATTATGCTCTACTCCTATGTCCCCTCTTTCTTTCTCTGCCATCTTCCTTCAGTTGTTCTTTCCTTTTACACACTTAATGTGCCCTTATTCAAGGTTGTGCCTGAGGCTTGCACCCCCACGTGCCAATTTCCCTGCAATTAATGTAAGCTTAAGAGAGAGCAGAGATCTTTCCCCAATACACATAGACCCGACGCCGGTTTCCACAAATTGCTGCCTCATTTGTGCTTAAGTTTGAGCAGTACCCGTTACTGTGACATAAGGTATATGGGAGTAAAAGGAGGAAGGTATCGCACCTCTTTACTTTGAACCATAATAAACCATTTTTTAAAATAAATCAGTGCATTTTATTTGTAGTCCAGTAACAAATTAGTTAACACGTTTTATATAGCCAACAGTAATTTGTGTGCTGGGATATTGAGCATGCTTACAATTCTAAAATAAAAACTAAAAGTCCACATTGTTTCTGTTGACACAAGTCCAGAATGCTAAAAGCTGTTGGCTGATGCACCATAGCCCGCTGTTGACTATCTGTGCACAAACTATGTATCCCTTTCTATCTTCCTTTCTATCTATTCTGTGCAGCTCACACTCCTATCTATTCACAATGTGACATAATTCCATACACAGCACACAACACAAATCCACCCCAAACAATTCCACAACTAATAACTCCAATTCAACCCACATAATTCCACTCCAAACCATATACATCCACTCCACTCCAAACCTAAACACATAGGTAAAAGACATTTTCATTTACAACGCCAATAGCTCTAACTCTCACAAATGCAAGACCGTTTGCATTGCAAATGCTTGTTTTTTGTTGTTGACCTAATTGGTAAGGTTATGCCCAGACGTGGGTCCCGTGCTCATTGCGCCACTGGAGTCAAGCTATCCTGACTGATGAGGGGTGATACCCCGAAACCCGTCCCAGGATGCTTGTTTCTGGTCCAGGGAGGACCTGGCTTGGCAGTTGGGGCTAGACTGCTCCCATAAGGAGCAGGGTCATGACTGATTTGCAGATGGTTGGGTTCAAACTGGGCTGGCGTGGTGGGCAAAAAAAAAATGAATTAAACCCAGATCTGTTGACTGGGGGTGAATTTTTCATTGTTCAGCGTTCTATCCATCATCTTTTCTTTTTTTTATATTACTGTTAGACCCACCGGTTTCTGGCTGGCTAGGACGCATCGAAGCAAGTCAGAATCCACCTTTCTAGATAGAATGAGTTCGATACACATGTCCAATAACGTGTGCTCACCCATGGGTAGCTTGGCACTGAGCAGTCCGGCTTATCCTCAGGGCCCAAGTGTAAAGTATTGGCACAACACTACCCTCACAACACACTACGTACACCACAAAAAGACTCCACACTGTATGTATAAAACACTTCTTTTTGTATTACACACACACTGAACTCAAAACAAATTGCACATTGTATGTACACTTTACAATTATAAGCAATTGTTGAACTTCCCCATTGAAATCAAAATGAGATACACCTTGTATATACACTTTACACTTAAATGCAATGGTTGAGCCCCTCAGTCACTCAAACACACCAGTCAACGATACACGTTGCCCCTTCTGACGCCCTGTTGACTAGACAGTCAGAGCCACCTAAAACAGAAGGAAACAGTTACTTAGTTTCGTCCATCAGGATTAGACCTCCAGGCACCCCGCAGTACCTGCACGAGGGTGGGATCACTATCCTCCCCATAGACAAAAGGTTGTGACCCAGGAAGCTGGCGCACTTCCAAGTCTGGAGAAATGTTTCCCCTCAGACGCAGGTGTGAGCTGCAGTAGCTCCCGACAGCCAGCCGTAGGCACCCATAAAGCACAATGAAACCCCTTGGGCCATGTCACGATGTTCTCCACAACAAAGTACCTTGTGACATGGGTCCATGGGGAGGGAGCCAGCGACCTCAGACAGAGGCTGCAATGTCAGGCACTCTCGTCCTCCTGATCTGGAGGTTGAAGGCAGTCTCAGAGACCAGCTCAGGTCCCCCACAACCCTTTGGACATCACACGCTCTGGAGTGCAAGCTACCACAGGTCCCCTGGTTGCAAGCACGAGTCCCTCAAACTCTGCAAGCTTCTCCTGCACTCCTCGAACTTCTCATGTCCCAGCACCTCAGGTGGCTGCTGATGTTTATGAGCACTCTCCTCTGCACAGTGTGATGGCGGTGTACGTCAGTACGGTCCTTGTCTCATCCCGCAATCAGTTCCACCCGTTTTCATCGTACCATGTATGGTCCTTACGATCTTGTGGACACAGAGATCCTTTGTTTCTCTGGGATCTCGTGGACATGAGGCCAGCCAATCAGCCCTTGGAGAATACTGAGACACCCCGGCCACGACAGTTGGCACCTAGCAGCAGCCGAGCACCATCCAGGCAAAATCCACTAAGTGATAGTCCCCTTCCTGGAGCACGACAAGCTCCAGGCCACCACAAGTCTGTGGATAATCCAGTTGAAGTCCCTCCTGCCCTAATGATTCCTCATGTCGATGTCCCAGCGTCGAACCAGCGTAGTATGGTTCCAAATCCAAAAGCGTCTCTACTTTCGGAGGCCAGAGCCCCAGTAGTTATACCCACATTGCCCTTTGAAAAATGCACAGGCCCTCTTTAAATTTTGTCCTGTCTGCCATCCTACCCCATGAGGGTTGATCACTATCTTTAGTGGGGCCAAGACCCTGCCCCTTAGAATGCAGGTGCCAATCCCACCCCCACATAACCTTCCCAGAAAGGCCCATCAGAGTCAGAGGTCTGCAGTTTCCCTTGAGCCCCTAGTTTATGGCCTTCTATCAGGAATGCAGAGATATATCTATCCCACCCAGCAACCGAATGTGAATTGGAGACAGGCCGAGAGGCAAACAGAGCCACAAGCATCGAAATGGCCACTTTCCCAAAGTGAAATTTCCACATACGTAATGTCGGACCCACTCGCACTACCAGAGAGGCTTCACCATTACGAACTCATCGATGTCAAACACTATACTGCTACTATTCTGCACATAAGAAATGCTGCTCAATAGCCTTTCCCCACATTTCCTTATGCTAATCTAATTCGAGAAGCAGGCCCCGTCGTCCCCAACAACACACCATTCTGTGCCATTCATGACCCTTGCATGTAACGCACACGTGGACATGCCCTACCTCTTTCATACACCTCACCCTGGCACCAGGGAGAAATCTGATATAGCAAGAGACATGCAGAACCTTGGCACATAGCTTTTTAAATGCCAAGCTGAGTAACAGTAACCTGCGCACGCAGGCCTCATCAGGGAAAACCTGTGGCATAATCAATGAGCTACCTCCGTGGAAGGCACAACTAGTGCTGCAGGCCCAAGGAGGAGAATTTGAGATACATGCCCTGGGTATATGTCTTACCCCTTGACAAGGGATTTGCAGCTAACTCAAATCAGCCAATCTTATATACACCAATCATTAGTATGTACATGACCAGCACAGCGCTTTGGCACTGAATGGCAGTGTCAAATGCACTCAAATTCCTAAGGCTAGCATCTAGATCAGTGGAAAACTAGGAAGGAGAAAAGCAAAAAGTCGAGGGAAAGAAACCTAGAAAGTGCAATTTCTAACAAGCACAATGACAAAACAGTTAAAGTAGTTCTGTATATGTAAGAATCAAACCGACTGGCAGGGCAGGAGTAAGAAAGTGACAAATCATTTTACACACTTTGATAGGGTTCCAACAACATCCACATCCCCTGATCAGAAATGAGATCACCTGAAAAAGTCACAGTGGTAAGGCAGTCTCACAGGCCTCAGTAGTGCAGAATTGCTGAAGAATGCAGAAATCAATAAGAACAGCTGTAATTCATTAAATCAACTTACTTTTCAAATAAGGTTACATGTAGCAGTGCTAACTAAATCACATAATAAATTTGGAAAATGAAATATGTTGTAAACATCAAAAGTAGTCCTTGACCTTTTTTATGTGAAGGTCAACAGGAACACCTAGTAGTGTTGAAGGTGCTAGATTAAAAAAATATAGGTAGGTATGATAACAGCTCGTTCAGTAGAATTGGGCCATTGGGTGGGCTATGCTAAGAAGGAATGTAGTCCGTATGAGTTGAATACGGTGGGATAGCGGTAGTCCGGTCAATCAAGTTATCTATCTTCAGGTGGGCGACAGTTGCTGGTACTGACCAATTACGGTTTCAGGTGGAGTTATAGAATATTGAACAGGGAATATCAAGTTACCAGAATATCGTAGCCAAAATATCAAGGACCAAAATATCGACATGTAAGCATGCATAGGTAAGTATAGGTTTACTGTACTCAACTCCACATATGCCTACCTTGATGATTTATATTTATATATATTAAAGACATGCGATTTCGAGTTAAGAATGGTAAACCTATATATGCTTACCTCCTCAATATTTTGGTCCACAATATTTTGGCTATGATATTCAGGTAACTCAATATTCCCTATTCAATATTCCAAATTAAAACCATAATTCCACAATCTTTGCAGAAACCCCTGGTGAAATGAATGGTAAGAAGTTGAAAAGCTAAAAGTGGAATTGGGTGCTTCTGGGTTGCTGAAGAATAATGAGAATCACTGCATTGATTTGGGGGGTTCCCCTGATCTTTACTCTGGATTAAGCAACTGTGGACGTCAGGTGAGTCCAGCAATAAACTTAGATCCTTAGAGTCGGAGGACACAGTACATGATTTCTGCACTCAGTGGCAGCTTCCGGCTAGTCAAAGTGGTAAATTATTTTATGTTTCTATATTGACCTCACCTGCTTTGTCACAAAAATGTATCAGCTCCACTGCATACAACTACCAGTACATTGTCTCTGTAATTAATGATGCCATTATTTCCTCCACCATTATATCACTCCTAACCTTTTAACCAAAGTTTTTTTGTCTACTGTAGATGATTTTAATTGTATTCTCTAAACCTTAGTTTTTACTATATGTTTTAAATATCTTTTTAAAAATGTTTTTAGCATTGCCCCATATGTATACATAGGAAACCTGACTTTTGGCACCCCTTGACTGATCTACAGTGATCTAGGAGAAAGAAATGCATAGGGGAGTCATCTAAGACACTGTACATTTGGAGCAGAGTGGGAACCAAGATCGTTTTTCACGTGTCAGTATAATATGATTTTCCATATGAAATGTTTAGTGCCCAAGGACATCAGACCACTTTACAAGAGGCCAGGTCTGAACAATCATTATAAACTAATGGGGTTTTCCCAGAAAGCGTCAAAGCACCTGGGAACAAATTCAGTCTAAACAACAATTGGTCCTGACATACCTTTTTCAAGCCAGCAAAAGGCGTAAAGGACTACAACATGCAATCCAAACGTTCATTCATTAGGTTATTCTATACATAGAGAGATACGCCAGAGAGAAAACCAAAGACAACTGTATTTATAAGACAAAATCTTTTTGTTTATATGATCCTTATAATTAGACAATATTCAATAAATCATCTTTACAGTAGGCGGTTGTCAAAAAGGAGAGTGTAAAGAAAATGCTCATGTGCAATGTGAACGTGGAAAGATAAAAGAAAAATTCAGAAAAATAAGAAACATAATCTCATAATTATTATATATACAACACTGGTTGGAGTAGATTAAAAGTAAACCGAACAAATGTTAGGCCTGTATACATTATCATTTTACTTTTTTCCTTGTCTGATTTCTTTTCAGAATAATGCCATCTAATCAGGCATGCATCATCCTAAAAGTTAATCAGATATATTACAGGCCAAGAGAGAAAATTGTCGACGTTTCGACCCGTCTTGAGCGATGAGGGAAATTTCTGCCTCCGCATGCGGGTCTTCATCAGGACATAGAGACAACCTAGACATAGTAGGGAGTCCAATTAGAGCCTATCTCCCTGGTATATTCATAGGACTAATACTGAAAAATACTGAAAAACACTAACCGTGGTCTTAGACTGGACAATTCATAGCAATATGTTGTCCGTGTTGATTGGATTAAATCCTATTCACAGTAAACGTAAGACACTGGTCTGCAACACTGAATGCATCCTGATTAGGAAACCACCATCTTATTGGAAAGTAAACCAAACTGTATACAATGCAAAAATATGTTTGAAAACTTACTCCAACACAGGGGTGAATGGGACCCCTACAGTACTTCTGAAAATTCCTCCCAGAATTTAATAAAGCAAATAAGGTGAGATCCGTTGCATGTCAATATATGCGGACAACTCGCCAGAGAGATCTAAACGAATTAATAGAATAAAATCAGTCCTTGGCACGAAATGTGTGAAAACTGAAATACGGGTAACAAAATAAAACGGGGGAAGATTACCTGAATGCATGCCCGTGCAAATCAGGGGCCGTATCCTTCACTGTGTGGAAAGGGAACTGATCCCCGATGGGGGGCAGAGAGCCAAACACTGGGCCCGATTCACAGAAGTAATCTGAGACAAAATCCTAAACTTACTACTTTTGGTATTCACAGAAGGCATTTAGTAGTAGTAAAGTTAGGATTTTGTCTTCAGTCTGTCTTAACTCTGTCTTAAGTCTGTCCTAAGTTTGTCTTAAGTTTGTCTTAAGTCTGTCTTAAGTCTGTCTTAAGTCAAACTTAAGACAAAATCCTAACTTTACTACTACTAAATGCCTTCTGTGAATAACAAAAAGTAGTAAATTTAGGATTTTGTCTCAGATTAGTTCTGTGAATCAGCCCCACTGTATTTATCTGAAATGAGATCAGAGATGAGATGTACACAGGCCTAACATTGGTTCGGTTTACTTTTTAATCTACTCCAACCAGTGTTGTATATATAATAATTAGGAGATTATGTTCCTTATTTTTCAGATTTTTTCTTCTATCTTTCCACGTTCACATTGCACATGAACACTTTCTTTACACTCTCCCTTTTGACAACTGCCTACTGTAAAAATGATTTATTGAATATTGTCTACTTATAAGGATCATATAAATAAAAAGATTTTGTCTTATAAATACAGTTGTCTTTGTTTTTTCTCTCTGGTGTATCTCTCTATGTATAGATTAACCTAATGAATGACCGTTTGGATTGAATGTTCTAGTCCTTTATGCCTTTTGCTGGCTTGAAAATGGTACATCAGGACCAATTATTGCTTAGACTGAGGTCTGAACAATCGTCAGGAACAAACATTAAGCAAAACAATGTAAAACATTACAACAGGCAGGATCTTAGCCCACTAGGGTAAGAATGCTCATAATTTTAACCAAAATGTCTTTTGAAAAGAAGGGTTTTGACTTCCTGTTTAAGTATTGCATGACCAGGGTCTTGCAAAGAGATGAAAGAAGGGAGTTCTAAATCTTTGGAGTTTTTTCGGAGAAGGAAAGTAACATGTAACACTCTTATTTGAAAGTAGGAGCCTGCATGAGAGGGGATTCTGCGTTTCTTGAACTTTGTTGAGTACCAT
Source organism: Calotriton arnoldi (assembly GCA_963921515.1). Lineage (NCBI taxonomy): Eukaryota > Metazoa > Chordata > Amphibia > Caudata > Salamandridae > Calotriton > Calotriton arnoldi. Next base: position 419,592 of record CAWUFW010008971.1, read on the forward strand.
AGATTTTCAATTTTCCAGTCATGTAGTGGGAGAAGAGTCAGGCAAGGCTGTGTGTATGATACAAGCAGTTTTTTAATTGAGCTCTAGCGTTGAAGGGCAAGCAGGATGCGAGTGATGTGGTCAAATTTCCTATGGCCGCTAACAAAATAAAAAACCAAAATATATATCCCTGAGGGGTTCAAATCTACTAGATTTGGCCATACATTGCAATTATGGCATGTACTCCTTACTTTTCATAGTTTAATTTAAATCAGCAAGAGCTAAATGAATTTGAGTTTCAAATATATATTTAATACAATATTTGCGTAATCATCACAATTGGCACACCCTTTTACACATAAATCTGAAAATGATAACACAACCATTAAACAATAAAGACACAAACGATCACATACTATTGGATAATGATCAGCATCTTAGATAAACAAACAAGCAGTACTTGATTCATTTTTATATAGTCTACCAGTAAAAACATTTGTTTCGGTCCAATTCATAATTCTCAATGGGGCTGACTATTTAAAATCATTCTCAGTGATCTAAAACACATTTTAATTAACTAATGACAGCACAGGCTATAGCGATTGTTGTTATACTACAATCACATACTCCACTTATCCAATAACGATGTCTTGTTACATATTCAATTCATTGTGAATCAAAATGCATTAGATAAGGATGCATTAGATATGGAATCCATGAATTCATTTCAAATCAAAATAATGTTCACTCTTTTGCACCGCATATGGGATTTGTCTTTTTACTGCAGCCAACTGCCCTTTAATTGAATTAATTTAAACTTTCGCTCTACCCTTCTCCAAACTATTTTTATCTCACCCACCACCTATGCATAGATGTCATTTGTGGACCAGGGGCCACAGATGTGACCCCTGCCTTGACTCCTGCGACCCCTGGCACTGCCTTTGCGACTCCTGGGCGCTGAGGTGCAAAATCAGTGCCAGGAACACAGGAGCAGCTTGTCCTTATGGAGGTAGGTTAGGGATCAACTTTCTCTGTATTCTGTCAATTTTTCATTACACTAATAGTGAATAATATAATATTATTCACTATAAGTGTGATAAAGAATGGCGTACAAATAGCTGGAATATGACCCTTCCTGGCAGCTGAGGTAAGTAAAAAAATTATTTTAAATATACGTTGTCTGCATGCTTGCAGGTGAGAGTGTGTTTATGTGAGAGAGAGCGGGCATATGTGTGACTGTATGTGTATGTGTATACCTATATATGTGAGTGAAAGTAAAGGTCAAATGGCATGTAATGTCACTTCCCATATCACTGGCATTTTGGTGACTTGACGTTCCTGCCCCCATGTACAGGCACCTTTTCTGTAATCCCTGCAGGAGAGTGGGGGATAAAGTCGTGATATGAGTGAATCAGCTAAAGGAGAACTCCATACTCATAAAAGGAAGAAATAAAACAGAACCCATGACTACCTCGCTACAGCAGAAAAGGACCTTGCAAGCACATGAAATTGGCGTGAGAGGCTTTCAGTAAACTTCCTTCATAGAAATATGATTCATATTGTACACTCCCCCGAGGTGGTGGTACCTGGGGTAAAACTATCCTAAAAAGATCGCTAAAAGTCTCCAACAACGATAAAAATGTAAATTGTTGACGGGCTGGTATTACAACTTCCCAGACCAGATGTATATCTTCCGCCTCCCTTGTCTCCAAATACCATTTAAAACTGTGTGTTCTTTTTTAACTTGGTTCAGGTTTTTATGTAATCACATAATCTTCATGGCTGAGAAAATATCCCAGAATATATTTCTCTCGCATTACTTCGGCCACTTAAACCAACAATGGAAGGATGCTGTAAGTATTTGGTTAAATGGAGTAGAAAGAGATAAGCACAGACCTAATGGTAAAATGAGACTTGTTCAGTGTATTAGATCAACCACCATAATTAATACAATCTGGGTCACAGTTCTGATAAAATGTGCGCGCCTTATGAAAATAAAACATTGTCTCCAATTTCACATTTTCCCGGGGGGTGAAATTTCTCTTATTGAATTCTTAATGCACTAAAAAGAACAAATTGCCAAGAAAAATTATCCCGCTTGGTAAGCAAAATTTCATGGAAATATAAGTAAACAAATCTGCTAAACACGAAAATTGTATTTATTTTGCTTACTATAAGAGGTTTTTATTTTTGTAAGAAGCTCAGATTTTTCCTGACAGGCCAAAGCTGTGTGCGAGTGTCAGACCACAATACTTTCAGACAGGCAGACCAGTTTGGGACATGCAACCTTCCCAGCAGTACTTTAATTCTACTTACAAATGGATGGAGCAGCGCTTCCATGCGCTCTGTAATAAGCCCCCTATTGGATAAGAGCTGAATGAATATTAGTGAAATGAGGATAATGAAGGCAAGACTGCAAGAAGAGAAAGAGTCTGTGTTGTATTGTAACATTTATATAGCACTCACTACCCTTATGTGTGGCATTGACGTACTCCAGTACACGGGAAGCATGATACACCGTGTAGGGTGTGTGGTTGAAGTGTGTTTGTTTTGTTTTGACCCTTTGTGGAGAGTGCATCCATGTTGTGTGTGGTGACCATGGAGGTACACTGATCATGCTATTGGATGCAAGCATCGCAGGGTGATACATGAAGAAATGGGAGACATAAGCGCACAGTGTATAGTTTTAAAAAACTGACAGCTTTGAACAGCTCTGCAGGTCCCTTTATGGTATTTCATATGATCATAGTCCACTGAGCTGGTTACTGCTGCACTGGGTTGTCGATTCTGAGATTTTTAGTATAAAGTGGATGGTCCTGAGCAGGCATATGCTGGAGGGAGAAAATGGGAGGAGACCTGCTGGCATGGACTTTGTTACTGTCATCTCCTCTATGACTGTCATTATGAAATGTCAAGAAGCTGTCACAGTATGTAGCGAGTTGGGACCCACAGTGGTGGAGTGGACTACATAAGGGATCTCCATTGGCCAGCGGTATGTGGCAGATCTCTTTAGTTATTTCATGTCTGTTCAGTTTGTGATGGAAGGTTTACTGATGTGAACTGGTACAGTACTGGGTGATGGATATGGGGTGCTGTCTACTGTAAGTGTAAAAAGGTCAAGCAGTAGAAGGGAGTTATTAGGTTGCCACTCAGTGTTATGATATTGATATTAGTGAAGGGTAGGAGGGCTATATTTTAATTGAAATTGTATAATGCCCAGATGCCTGGATATAAGTCAGCCATTCATATCTTGATAGTTTTGTGGCGTTTGGACGATTCCATATCTGTGGATTCTACACTGTAGACTGTACTTGAAGGAGCAATCATCCCAGGGCTATGGGATGATGTAGTAAGGAAAAAGGCATGTTTTTACCTCTCATTGGAAGTGTAAATGCTCCTGGATACCTCCAATCTTGGTTGTGTTAGTGTGATGACTTTTTATAGTGATGTCTGTTGGATGGTGTGGTTGAGGTGGGTCGGCTTGTGTTTGGTGGGAACCAAGGTAGCAAATAGGTGTATTGTGTTATTGAGAGTTTGTAGATGGGATATAATATAGGTGTTTTTATGGTGTGCTGGCTGAGAAAACATGAATATTTGGCAGTGAGAGTGTTAAGTGGTCACTTATAGTGATGTTTGTTGTAGTGTTCTGTTAACCAAATATGATGCCTGTCATTGAGGGTTAGAGTTTAAGAGATGTAGGGCTGGTTCCAAGGTGAAGTTCTGAAGGGGAGCTATATTATGTCCAGGGAGTTTCTCTCTTTAGTGTTTTAATCTGTAAGTTAGGTGTTGTTTTTTGTATGTGAGGTTAACTGCCCTTTGGCATAGGTTTGTGAGTTCTCTGTTAGGAAGTTGTTTCTAGAGAGATGGATTATTTGAGAAGCTTTTTCAGTGGAGGCAAATGTACTTGAAAGTTTGCTCTTGTGGTAGGTTTCTGAATGTCTCGTTGAAGTTATATTTAGGGCTGGGTAAAATGCTAATTATGACCAAGTAATTGGAGTAATTTCAGTAATTATGCATTGCTCTTGTGATGTGAAATTGCTAAAATTACGCTGTTACTCCAGCTTGAACAAATAAGAGTAATTTGTGGCAAAAGTCCTACCACAGGAGCACAGGGACAACAAACTGAGGGGCATATTTACAATATTTTGGCATAGGGCAGTGCCTCAAGTCTTCTACCTGCACTGCTCTACGTCAAAGGAAAAGGGCAGGAATGCGCTGTATCTACAAAATACAGTGCATTCCTGTCCTTTCCCCCAGCGTGGGCACACAAACTGCAACCGAGCGCCAACGCAGGCACAGCCCAGCGCCAACGCCGGCACCCTTGCACCAGGGTGCAAGGGTGTCTGTGATGCTGGCATGATTGTTTTTGTGCAGTAAGGGACACCTTCTTCCACAAAAATAATCAAAGGAGACATTTTCCTCATTCTATGTGTATTGCAGAATGCAGCACATGTGGAAAGAGGAAAAAACGAGGAGAAAAGGAAACAATTCTCCTCATTTCACCTGCTTTGGGAAGGCATTTATTTTGGTGCTGACCCAGATTTACGCTATGTTGCAAATGTGGGGCAGTGTCAAAAATCATGGGTGTTGCATGGGAACACCCACAGCAACACCCATGGGAAACCGTTTCCATGCAGAGTAAGGTATTGCCTGACTCCATATTTACAAGGCCATGAAAAGCCACACAGGATGGCTTTGTGTGGCCTTGAAAATATGGGCTGGCACACTGCGCCTCTAGAACCTCACAAAAGTGGTGCTCCGGCAGCGAAAAGTGCTAAAGGGGCATTGTAAATATGTCCCTAAGAGAGAGCGAGAGGCTTCTGCTATTGCTGTTCCTGCCGTGTAACATTTTAGGGTCGATTACGATATGGCCCGTAAAGGCTCCGACCTGTGGTTGGAGCCTTTGGGGCCACATTTTAATGGGCCGCTCGGTTTCCTTCACGATTACCTCATTATGTTGGAGGCAGTTGGAAAGGAAACCGGACGATCATTCCGACTGGCTTTCGACCGTCTTCTAGTTGGAAGCCGGCAAGTAATCTCAAGGGCGGGTCTTTCCGCACTTGAGATTACGATCATGGTTTCCGACATGATTTCCATGCCGGTCTGTCCGACATGGAAACCATGTCAGAAAGCATGTTTGGGGGCCCCCAAGCAGGGCCCCCTTTGGTTCACGGCCTCCAGTTGGAGGCCAAGGGGGCACCTGTTGATCCCTGCACCTTGTGGCAGGCACCTTGAGGTGCCTGCCACGGGGTGCAGGGTTGAACCGCACCTCCCATTTCACTATGGGATTTAGCGCTGGCTCCTGGCTGCCTAAACTGAACTTTGCTGGGCTGAGAAAGTCACAGCTCCTGTGGGCGTGATGTTCTCAGCTCAGCAAAGGTTCCTGAGGCCTTCCCCTCAGTAACGAGGGGTAGCGTCACTGATTGCCTCGCACCTAGGCGCTTCAGTTTTAAGCCCTGAAGTGCCCAGGGTCGAGTGTCAATCAGTGACACTTCATCACAGAGTGGAGTGGGGTCCGTAGTCTCACTGACCCCATCCCACTCTGTGTTGATGTTGGGACTGCTGCCTTCCCTCATTGGCTGACCTTAGATGCCAATCCTTCTAGAACCGCCGAGGCAGCACAGAGCTGGCTGCAAGTAAGTGTGTGTTTTGTTTTTAAATTATTGTTTGGTGCGTGCGTGCATGCGTGTATGTATGAATGATTGGGAAAGAGTGTTGTGAATGAATGTGTTTGTGTGTGTGTGCACGAGTGTTTGAATGCATGGTTGTGAGTGTTATGTGTATGTGTGCATGTGTGTGTGTCCCATCCGCCCCCCTCCCTCCAAAACTTACCGGCCGCCCCTGCACAGTGCCCCTCTGTACCTAGATCCAACATGGCAGAACATTTTCTCCTTTGTTCAGAGCTCCTGTGCCCACCCTATAAGTGTGGCCAACGAAATGAGCAACACCCCCTCCGTGGTCACTCAAAATTGGTTCTGGGGGCAGCTCCTTTCCCACTGGGATTGGTGCCTGGCTGGCTAGTAGGACAGTAAAGGGGCAGGACCAGGTGTTAATTACATCTGCCTGTGACAGGCAGGCCCCTTCGAAGATAACTAAGTTCCTGGGCACTGGGCAGATAGTCATCCTGTCAGAGGAACAGAACACCTATCCACACCCAAACCCATCTGAGGACAATGAGGCAGACCAGGCCATGGCTTATTCGGAGACGTTGAGGTTGGCTAAAAATGTAGACCTTTAGCAGGCACGTTATCAAGATGTTTAGCTGCTGTATGCCAGATCTTGCTATTTGAAACCCATGATAACTGGGGGAGATTTTTTCCACATACTCCTTGCATTCTGGAACCCACCACTATGTTCAGAAAAGTATTCTAAGGAAAACAGAAAGTCCACTATTTTGCTTCTTATATGGGAATACAGATTTTTCAGAAATTCCTGTCAAATAAACATTTCTCCACCAGGACAAAAGTGGAGATAATCGATTGAGAAACCAAATGCAATATATGTATTGGTTATACATGATTGTAAGTCATGCAGACTTAAGAAGCAGACCCTGCTGCATGACTATCTATAATAAAACAAAATAATGAAAGCCAAGTCTGGCGTGCTTTTGCTACTCAGGAAATCCAAAAGTGAGCACAGTGATTTTGCTTCTAACACAGAAATATATTTTATTTTTCAAAATTGGAAGCAAAGTGTTCTCACCATCTCTGATTATGTAAACAGGAAACAGGGAGAAAGGAATTTTCTGCATGTCTCTCTCTCTTTCTGACAGCTAACTGGTGCAGATGGGCATGAACTGTATTTTGTTTGCAGCAGTGCAACGTTTATGTGATTTAGGTTTTATTTCTCAGGGTGCTTCAGGACCCATATTGAACATATTCACGAATACAATGGGAGAATACAAAACTGTGATTTGAGGCCAGTTAACATTACATTAATGGAGAACGCCGCTGGTGGAAAAACATTGAAAAACACACCCTATTTTTCCAGTTGCAACACCAAATATTACAGCTAACTTGTAAATAATAGACACCCTGACAAAGGAAAGGAGCTGAGAGAAAACAGTAATTGAAAGAATAGTGGATTATATGAGTTAAATTAAGTAGGGCTGCATTGCATTGTGTAGTCATCGTAGAAGATAAAACTGTACCTCCCTGCAGAGAAGTAAGTGTGGGCATTTGCACAACGGAAGTAGAAATCTAAAGAAGAATTTAATAGAAGCTTAAAATCTAGTGAATATAGAGGATTGCTGAAATAGTGTTTACATTGTAGACTATTTTGAAATTGTGTATTTCGTGTGGGTTTTTAATCACAACATACCTTCAGTGAAACAACAGAAAACAAAACACAGGATGAAGAGTGATCTAAAAAGTATTCACTGCTAGAACACGGCTGTGTGAGTTATACTAGAAGAGGATAAAGCAGATCGATGCTTGAGACAAAATGAAGTGAGGCAAAGAACTGAGGGTCAGATTTACTGAACTCTTGCATTGTACAGTGATGAGACTGATTATTGTGGATCATCCGATTTTGAGGTAGTCATTTTTAGGTCTCGCCTGAGCCAGCGCTTAGCGCTGCCCTGGCCGAGAAATTTAGTAAGTGGGTTTTTGAAGTGCTACCAGAGAGGCTTTTGCTGGCTACCAGCTTGCGTTCACGCGAGCGTGCACGCGCGCAGCCGCCATGTGGGGTTCTGTCAAGGCTCATTAAGCCTACTTTACTGCTGTCGCCTTCTGCTTACACAATGACCATCTGCTCTCTCTGAACGTCCGCTGACCTCTCTGGACGCACACCGCCCTCTCTGCTTAAACACTGACCACCTATCCTTCTTGTCTCCCGCGAACACTAACTGTTCTTTCTGCTAATACACTGCTCTCTCGTGCTCACCGCCCTTTCAGCTAACGCTGCTCACACTCGGATTTTCTGCTCCCTGCCCCCTCTAACATTACTACTGGAAGTCTAACTTGTGCATCTCGCACAAGGAGAGGTCCTTCGGAATTACAAGGCACCATTTAATCTGTGGCGCATATTTTTTGCTAGAATACGGCTTCTGACTTCCGCTTCCTACTCTCTGTACCTTCGTGCCACTCGAGAGTTCGAAAAACGTTTACAGAAACATTCACAAATAACCAACGATACATCGACTCTTCCTGCTGGACAAGCCCCCCCCCCCCTCCCTCCCTCCACACACACACACACATGAAAAATCCACTTTGAGGCCAAATGTCATGAATGTGGGCAATGAATACACAGATGCCATGTGCCTGCCTTTCCTTTCAGGGTGCCACCAATCACTGTATCTTGGTAACAAACACAAAGCTACAGCACTAACGGGTATGTTTAAGACTTGCTATTATAAAGACAGTGTTATTGAGTTTGCTAAGAGACGTGCTTGAGACAGGGAAGCAAACTGGTTGTTTTTCCAGTGTCACAGTGGATATGGCAAGGAGTCTGCAATACAACACAGGTCCATCTGTGTACATGTCGCTGTGAAGGATGTCAAAATGTATGTTCAATAGTGCGGAGACATCGGCATATGATAATGCAGACAGAACACAAGCCCTAAAAGACAGAAACATATCCTAGGCAATGCACAGTGACGTCATGTGGTGTGATGTTACAGGACAGCCACACAGGAAGGGATTTCACAGCTCTATCATACCCTTCACTGCCCATTTTACACAGGGGACTTCTACCAGTTTCTCCACAACTATGCAACCTCTCATTCTCTCTCTTCACAGCATCTCTCAGCACCACAACAGCACCACTCAGCACCACCACACCACCACTCAGCACCACCACAGCATCACTCAGCAACACCACAGCATCATGTCAGCACCACAACAGCACCACTCCGCACCACCACAGCATCACTCAGCATCTCCACAGCATCACTCAGCACCACCACAGCACCACCCCAGCATCACTCAGCACCAGCACAGGACCACCACAACACCACTCAGCACCACCACACCACCACTCAGCACCACCACAGCATCACTCAGCATCTCCACAGCATCACTCAGCACCACCACAGCATCACTCAGCACCACCACAGCATCACTCAGCACCACCTCAACACCACTCAACACCACCTCAAGCATTAGCATAGCCAATAGGTCTCGCCTTTGGGGCCTTATAAGTGTTTAACCATGTAACAGTTAATGTTGTTGCACCAAGGATATTGTGCTGCATAACTAAATACTTATAAGGTCCCAAAAGCGAGACCTATTGGCTATGCCAATGCTTGTTCAGTCTAGTTGAAGATGTAGGTATTCAGCAGGCAGGAGCCTTGTATGTGCTACAATTTCTTCAGTTTCTCCCTTGCTTTGTTGACAGTATACACCAGTTCAGGGACCAGGACCTCAGACTTTTTATCCGTTGGTAGTGGTAAAACAACTTTGCAAGGTAGTTTGGGGTGTGGTCATGGTGTGTGTTTTGACTAAGACAAATTGCTTTAAAGTTCACACATTTATGTACTGTGACCTAGTAAAGGAAGTTGGAACACTGTCATGTCATTTCAGGCCAATCAACAGGTGAGACGTATAGATTTTAACATGCTGGAGCTTTGAGAGAGTTAGGCTGAAGAGACATAGGTTGTTAGAGTAATCTAGATATGAGATAATCACAGTAAATATTAGGTTTGACTTCTGAGAGCAGTGGGCAGTGAAGATCCCCATGTAGTATATGTAAATGGTGGAACGCTGTTATGTAGACATCATTTATTTGGGGGTAAATGGTAGATCTCTATCAAAGAGCACTCACAAATTGTGTGCTTTTCTTACAGAAATTGGACGGGGCACAATTGCTAGAGCCATACATGCAGGAGAGGACCAGGAGTATCAAGGCATGGGAGCAGGATTGCCAAGGCACAGGAGCGGGTTTTCAGTGTTTTTAATTTTAGGCAGGTCGGTTGTTTAGTTATTCTGCATCTACCGATACATATGCAAAAGGCAATTAGAAAATATGAGAAGGTTGCAGGTTTGTCTTAAAGCTTGATGTGGAACTTAGTATCATCCTCATACACATGATATGATATCTTAGGAATTTAAAATGTCAGCCAATAGAGCTATGTAAATGCTAGTAATATTGTAAGTAATATTTATTTATTATTCATGATTAATAAAAACCATTTGCATCTACATTCACTTTACAAATTCGTTTATATATCTCGAAACAAGTTAAAACACAGTAAAACCGCCTTTTAAAAAATACGGGCTGCTTAATGTTCATTGTGCAAAATGTTGCTGTGCAAAGTATTCATTAATATATGTATATCCACAACACCTTTCTCCAATACGGAAAGGAGTCTGCACTCGAGGCATAAGTATTGAATCCTTTTATTTTCAAGCTGACATTACTTTAAGCAGCAAAGTTCAGAACGCGTTTCGGCAGTCAGCCTTTATCAACTGAAACAAGAGGCCAGCTGGTATCAGCACGTGAGTCCTATTTAATTAACATGGTAAAAATACTTAGATGCGCACTTGTTTGTAAACATTTTTCACCAATACTTGACTTGTGTCACCAATTCATTTCGTATGAACGTAGCAGCAGCTCACTGTGCACAATTTACAACTTTTAAAACCGGCATCTTTCTTTGCAGCGGTAGATTTTTAAAAACACAGATAATGCAGTCTCTGAAAATGTCTGTTTTCACTTAGGCCTCACCACTCGGCAAGTGCCTTTCGTGGCTCCCAGCTCCGAAGTGCCTCATTCCTCAAAAAGGGAGCACACAGGAAAACAATCCATGCTTAGGGAGTCTTTCCTTCTGACTCCTTGTTTGTACTTGCTCCCCTTCCTCAATCACTGATCTGGCTTCGGGGGCTATCCGGTTTCATTCTTCATGACACCTCACATTTGCGGCTCTGCCGGACAGCGCCAAACCACTGGGGGTGCAGAACAATGACGCCACCGCAGGCGCCTCAAACATCCACAACACCTTTCTCCAATACAGAAAGGAGTCTGCACTCAAGGCGTAAGTATTGAATCCTTTTATTTTCAAGCTGCCATTACTTTAAGCAGCAAAGTTTAGAACGCGTTTCGGCAGTCAGCCTTTATCAACTGAAACAAGAGGTCAGCTGGTATTTTTATAATGTCAGCACGTGAGTCTGATTTAATCAACATGGTAAAAATACTTAGATGCTCACTTGTTCGTAAACATTTATTGCTTTGATTTATGAGTTCTTGTTTATTGTCTGGCTTTTTCTTCTTCCAGGTTGGTTGAGAGAGGGTCTTTAGTGCGTTTTGCGTAGAGTGAGAGCATTCTCAGGAGTTGAAAAGTGGTTGTAGCGGCCTCACTTGCTCTTGTTTGGTGAGTTCAGGATCCTCTTGTGCCACTTGCTATTTTACGCTCTTGTAACATCATAGTGTGATGATGTTTGGGCCAGTCTTCTATCAGCTGTGCTGAGAAACTTTGTGAAACAGCAATTTAGTTGGGTTGTGGTTGGGTTGAAGCTGAGCTTTACTGGTTGGGCTGGGGAAGCGTAGTTCGGGATGTGGAAGATTGCTCTATAGGCACGGCTGATGATTTTGTCCAATTCAATCGCATCCCTCCCTCGCATAGGCTCGCATTCATAGGTTAACATTGGTTGTAGCTTGGCCTGTATGACTATGTAAATGTAAATGTTGAATTGTGCTGATGACAGTTTAGAACCCTGAGGTATCTTTACTGGAACTCCAAGGTATTTCCTTCTGGAGAAGATTGGACAAAATTTGACTTGATAAGTATGTTTTTCCTGGAAGGGAATGAGCTTTTAACAGCACTGACCTATTTTGATCAGCATCAGGTGGCTAATGGTGTTAAAGGTGACTAACAGGTCTAAGATCATCAGTGCACAGGAGTAGCCCAAGTCCTGGAAATCAAAAGGTCTCTCCAGATGTACTCTAAGTGAAGTGGGCCTTTGGGGTCCAAAGCCTGACTGAAAGTCACTTAGAAGGTTGTTTACCTCCAGATGGGAGCACATGTAGTGGTGTCTATAGTTTCAAGAACCTTAGTATCATAAGGAATGCCTGAAATGGGTCTATAGAGACCTACAGTGTCAGGGTCTGCAGTAGCTGTCTATATGCTGGGAGTTACACATTTAAGGACCCGGAGAACCTGGATAATGACTTTGGCGAATTACTATGGCTAGTGGGGTATTTATTAGGCTGTTGATGATTGGTATCTATGTTGGAGCCCCAAGTTGATGATTTTAGCATTACCAATGTCCCAAGAAGGAGAGAATGTTTTGAATAAAGCCAAGATGTTAGATATGACAGATTAAGTTATGAGCGCACACAAGGGCACGTATATAAGTTGCTTGCTCTGAATGCCTCGGTGTGAGGGTTTAAATTCTTGAGTTTAAAAACTTTGCAATAGGCTTTCTACCACTGGAGGATGCACTATGCATAGGCCCTATGAAAACAAAATTCCAAAATTACATTCCCATTAAGTCACAGAACCCTTATGATGTTTAGATATGACAAGATATTGACCATAAGTTTCCATGTGGTGCAGACCCTCCTTATTAGGGATGTGCAAAATTTGCATAATTTGCATTTGCGAAAATTTGCTTTTGTGAAATTTTGGCAAAATTGCATGAATTTAATTAGCATAATAATACAACATACGAATTTATCATTTTTTGCTATATTTTATAGGCACAAGGACACATTTAAACAAAAGCACTGTGACCAACAAATGCTTGCATTCTGTTGTTCCTGTGTGTTCTCAGTAAATTTCTATCACAAATGGTGCGCAACTACGCGAAATGGCGTAATGTTAATTTTCAGTAACAAGTTTGTATGACTGTAGTAAATGGCAGGTCTAGAGATTAATAGCGTGTGGAAGCACTCATGCTCTTCTCTTTGGTTTATGCAAATATAAAAAGACTAAACATTGAACATGGCGATGCCCATATAGTCATTTCAAGTTATGACTTCAAGAATATTTAAGACATTTTATTTCTTGTATGTTTGATGGTATATTAATTACAAATGCTTTTAATACAACATCCATATATTATGATCATCTCGCTGTTGGTGAACTCATTCCTGATATAATCAGGTATCCTGGTGGAAAATCAGCTTTCTCATGCACCATTGGCTGGGTGTACATGGGAAACTTGCTGTATAAACTCTGAGATACTTATATTTGTCATCACCTAGGAGACATAATTCATATCACCACTCAAGCTTTTTTCTTTGTGGATATTTATGGTACTCAGTTCTGTGTTAATGGTTTATGGATTTCAATGTTATCTAGTTGTCTCTGTATTTCATTATTGCAATTAATTAGATCCATAAGAGCGATGTTGCCACACTTGTCAGCATCTCTTATGATGATTGGGTCTTCTTTCTGTAATTCTTTTAAGACTACCCAGTCATTATTGGAGGGATTATCTATGTTGGTCTTTAGTTTATGTCCATATTTGTATTCCATTTGGTCAACATCCCGAAGTACTGCTTTATAATACAGAGCAGTGCATCTGCCTGCTGTTAACTGTGATGTGATCCAAGAGAGAGATCTCAGCGCACTAGCTTCATGGTCTAGTTTGAAATCATAAAATAGCTGTCTCAGTGATTCTGGATCACTTTCTCTGCCAGTAATGGGATGCCACGTACCTGCATCTATAACATTTTGTAAACTGGCAAATAACTTCTTTATCTTAAGCTTGAAAATAATTTTTTACAAGTCAATCAATGTTTTTATGGAATTCAATCTCCTTAAAAAGATTAAAACGTATTCCCATTGTCGGTATACGAAATGTGATGATAAGGAACATCATGGACCTGATTTGCATAGGTAAACAAACACTTGACATTTTTTGGGTATTCACAAACTATGAGTTAATAGTAAGTTTACAATTGTGAAAAATACACAGCAAATAAAATGATAGAACAGGTCTATCTTTTTATGTGCAGAGTTGTCCACCCCAACTGTGCAGACTCCATAGTCGTAAACGTACTATTAACTGGTAGTTTGCGAACACCAAAAAGCCATAAACGTACACACTTGTGTGACTCAGGCTCTATATATACATATTAAACCAAGGACTGATGCAACAATTTAATGAGAGTTAAAAACAAATTGGAGGGACTTCTGTTGGGTGTTATTTGAAAGTGTGCATTCTTTTGTGATATAGGTCGTACGGTACATTGATAATATATATCTCCTTTTTCACATCTATGGGCAATGTATACAGGTATACTTTAAACTTTGTGAAATTACTTTGGTGAACTAAAAGAGGGGAATTTTAGGTACAAATCAACTTACTGTTGTGAATGAATGATTTGTGACAAAAACATGCTCATTCGTAACAAAAAAATAATAGATGTGAGACTAAAATAAATTAAAAAGTGACAAAACAGTTTGCTCATTCCACCCATTTCACTCATTAATTAAATGTATCTTACACATTATTTTATGTATTTGGAATGCCAGTTTATGTACAATTTTCTATGCTCTAAAGTAAATTGTAACAAAAAACAACTCTCATGAGATGTAGATCACTGTGAAACACGCTATGATTAAGCCAGCTCTTTGCAAAACATAATCAATCATGTCACTTATAAAGCGCACTACATATCCGCAAGGGTCTCAATGCGCTGAGAGATAACTGTGCAGAATACATGTTTTAATAGAACGTGGCACAGAATTCATATAATGCATTAACTTCTTTGTTCATGAACTTTTTAAGTCTACCTTCTGAGAGCTTTTAAATCCATCCCAAGAAAATCCGTTTTTTAAGAAGACTGACACAGTCCGCTTGAAAGACAGAGTCCATTTTGGATGAGTTCTGCGATCTTATGAACTGTCATCAGGGGCGTAGCTTCGGTGGGGGGAGCGTTTGGGGTGTTACACCCCCCTAATAAATGTATTAATTAAGAAGTAGTTTGGTACAGGAGCTTTGAGTTGGGTATAATAAGGTGTCTGTTGTTTTCACCTGGAATTTCTAAATATTCAGACAAAAGCACAAACACATACACTCTTGACTTTAAAGGTCTTAAAGCAGGGCTATTTTACAAAATACTGTTTTGAGTACCTCTCACAATCCCTACTCTTTTCCCTTTCGACTGGGTCTTAGGCCCCCCTCATGCGCTGCTTTTCATATCATTATTACCTTGATATGACAGAGTGATTTTCGGAAAATCTGAAGCTCACACCCCACAGGCTTACTGACCAAACTACGCCCCTGACTGTCACTGTTGTTATTAGTCTGCACAGTCCATAGATACACATTTTGGGAAATAAAGAGTTCATATTGCATCAGGAGTAGAAGACAACGCATAAAAATCAAGCAAATAAATATTGAAGGAAAACACATTATCAATGTCCACCATTAGATGGCACCTTGCTGACAAATGCAGCTGACCCCATCCTCACAGACGGGGGTGGGGGGGTGGGGGGAGGGACAAGATCTGGGAGAATAGAAAGTTATATAAACAAAACTCGGACTGTGACTTTCTTCGAGAAGGCACTTTCCTTAATACTGGTGTAAATTAAAGCTTAAATTCATTTTGGTTAACCCTGCTGTGCTACAGACTAAACACAAACTGGATTTAACGTCGGAATCAGTGTGGGTGTTAAAGTTATTCTGTTCTTCACATGGTCAGTAATTCCCAGCAGAAATGTTAACTCAATTTGTCAGTATTAACTTTGTGTCAACAGTGATGCTTAAATATTTACAAGTGGAATAATGCTCCGAGTTAGCGGCCCAAGATAAATGGAAACATGCTTACAGAATGGATGATCCCGATGGAGGGCCCTGGCCCCAGCATTCTGCCATTATATATACACAGTCTATTTTGCTCAATGCGGAGGTTTTATTAGCTTTTGTACTGCTTTTGCTGCCACTGGACATTTTGTAAACATAAAACAGGACTTCAAAGAATAGAAGCCTTAACACGGGCTCCCTGTTTACACGTGGAAAGCAGTCTTGAGTAGTTGATGTGCAGAGTAACACACAATGTTCTTCTATAAACAAAGTGTATAATTCCTTTCTTGGGTTCCCTTCCTCAATTACTGTGTTTTTTTGTCAAAGAAAATCATAACTTTTTCCATATAACATGGGAAAAACTGCTTTCTCTTCAAAATGCCCACTTAAGGGAAGTTTCCATTTGTTTCTTTCAGGTACATTTTCATCTAGAATGGCACAGACTTCAGGTTAGCTGCTGAATGTTTTTTATTTGTATTTCTCAGTTTAAGCTAACGATTTTTTCATTATCATAATGACTTCATGACCTGTCCTAAAAACACAACTTAACTGAAAGCATTAATAGGAGTGGGTAAAAACCCGTTAAAGGAACGTTGTAGTTAGGTAAAGCCATAGATATTTTGTCGCAATTTAGACGCAAAACCCCTGAAATTTCACTATCATAGTTTACTCAGCTAGCTATAACTTGCAACCCCGCCATGCACTGCTTATGACCTCACATATACATCATTCATGACATGTTCAATAACATTCTTGATGACATTACTGATGACATCTCAGATTACATCACTGATGACATCATACAATTACTGTGGTATTTTCTTATACGCTTCTGACACTGAAATGTATTTTAGCAAGATACAGCAACACAAAATCTTCTGTCGTTTTTGTACTGCTAATGAGTGTAAGCATTTACAGCATGCTTTGCCTCATAATGGGGCTTGCATCTGTGGAGGGGTGTAGCCTCTCTTTGAAGAGTTGTCCACATGAGGAAGGCTGGGCACAGTAGGTGCTTTGCAATGTAATTGGGCTAGGATATGTGGATAGAGTGACTTCTCTGTGAACTGCTGCGCAGAGGGTGAAACCTGTGCATAGTAGAAGCCTGGCCACCTAACGGGGCTTGAGTGTCTGGAAGAATTGTTTTTCTATAAAGAGTTCTGTACAGGTGAAAAGAGATGCATAGTCAGGGCTTATCCATCTAATGGGGCTACTTTACAGCAGGGAGCTGAGAAGGATGGACCTGTTTTTTTGAAGTTTTGTGATGATTTACCAATCAGCGCTAAATTTTTTATTTTATTTATTTATTTAGTATTTTGTATAGCGCGAACATGACCCGTTAGGGTATCAGAGCGCTTTACAGCAGTAGCAAGTTATTTACAAGAATTAGCAACAAAAAGTTAGATACAAATTGGAGCATGCAAACATGAGAAAACAGTGCAGGGAAAAACAGGCTATACAAAGGGAATAGGGAAGGCGAACAGGAGAACAATTGGGGAGATAGCAGGAGGACGTTGGCAAGAGCAGAGGGAGACTGCAGGCACCAGCCTTTGCCCCTAAAGTGACAGTGAGGTGGAAAAGAATGGTTAGTGGTAGGCAACGTCACTGAAAAAGGAGTCAGGTGGTTTGCAAATATGAGAGCAGAGTCGACAATCCCGGAAGAGTTCAAGTACAAGATAAAGCAAATCGCTGGACTGCTGAAACTGCAGAAGCACCGAGAGAGATTAGGGTAGGAATTTGCCCATTAGGAAAGTCTTCACTTCCTTTTTGAATCTTGATAGAGCAGGTATTCTTCTGATGTAAGGCGGCAGCGAGTTCCAGATTCTGGGGGCAGCCCCAGAGAAAGCTCTGTTGTATGTTTTCTTTTTCCGGAAGAGGAGTGGTTTCAACACAAAATCCCTGGCACACCGGCAGTGCCTACCTCCTCCGGAAATCACGATTGTTGAGACAGTTAGGAGTCTTTCGGCTGCGTTAAGACAGGCTTTGAGGGGAGTGATTGAGATCTTGGGTAGGCCAGATAAGGTTGAGCATCCGTATTCAATCCTAGAGATAACTAAAGCCTGAACTGCCATTTTTTGGTCCGAAGTATCTAGGAAAGGTTTGAGATTTCTCAGGTAGCTCAGGTGAAACCTGGCATTTTTGGCCAGTGTGTTTATGTGGGCTTGCATGTTCAGGTTTTTGTCCAGTGTGATTCCTGGTGATTTGGCTAAGTCCACTATGGTTGGGGTGCAGTTCAGCGTGGTGATCGAGTTGGTCCATTCAAGTATGTCAAGGGAGCTTTTTGGAGGGAAAATTAATAAGAATTCGTTTTGTTGCGCATTAGGTTTGAGCTGGTTGCTAGCAAGCCATTGAACAGTCTGTTTCAGAGCATCGTTCATTATTTTGACCTCCTTATTTCTCCTAAATGTTCGTCCTATGGAAAACCTTGCCTAACTATAAATACACTGAGGCAACTGCAATGTTTTGTTTTTTGAATAAAAAAGTCTCATTCACCTCAGATCCTTCCTGGAAAGTTTTGGGGCGGGTCATCAAAAAAAGTAGGAGAAAAAGAAGGGGGTTCCCAAGATGTATTTGCCTCATTCATTTTTTTTATAGGAAAATTAAACAGCGATACCGCAAAAACAGTTGAAAGGAATTACAACAACTTTGGCAAAAAGCTGAGTCTTAGTCCAGAAAGTGTGCTTTTTGTGATTTCTTATAAATTCATTCAATAGATTTTTGAAAAATCAAGTTTCAAAAGCTTTGTATATTTTTCACTGTGGAGCATCTGCATAGCTGACAGATCTCAAGATAAAATCTGATTGGCTGCCATCACATCAAAGATGTGGTGGCAGCCATTTTAGGTTAAGGGGACTCAGTCCCCTGTTCCCCAAAAAGGTATAAACAGCATGTAGGGGATGAGGTATGGATATGCCCCTGTGGCCAAAAACATTTTTTTTTAATTAATAGAATTGCTCTCTAAAGAAGAGCTGCTCCAGCTGGGTGTGAGCAATGCCGGCTCACCCTTGCACCGGGGATGAATGCTGGCAGGAGATCTAGTGGGGCTGCAGGGGCCATAGGCCTACCCCCAAATTGGCTAATGTTAGTGGTGCCACTGGTGGGCAAGACCGTCGGGGGAGCCCGATGACCCCAACAACCCCTCCTTCTCCTTGCCAATGGCCAGATTCTATGGGGCCACGTAGGTACCAAACACTTTTTTTAGACAGTGGTGTCACTGTCTAAAAAAAGTGTCTGGTACCTATTGGCAAGGAGAAGGAGGGGTTGTTGGGGTCATCGGGCTCCCCCGACGGTCTTCAACATAAAAAATGTTGTGGGGTGCCCCAGGTGGACACCACAGCACTCCAAGTTAAAAATAAAAATAAAATACTGTAGTTGGCTTATGTGCAGCCGCAGTAAATGGAGCTGTTTGCAGGGAGCCCACAGGGCCGTGGGGGCCCTAGGGATCCTCCTGCAGCCCACTACTAAACAACTGTGGGTGTTCCAGGTGGGATCAAGACACCCACAAAAAAGGGATTAAGATAGAAAAAGAACAATTATAAATGAGTGTGCGCATTAATTTATTATCCATGTCTCCTGGCAAAGAGAGCCCCATAATACCCTTCATGGGCTAATTTGCATACCTTTGGCTGCATGGTGGGGCTCCAATCTGTTCAGGGATATCACAAGCATGTATTTTAAGTTTTGTGGGACAGAGCAGCAACCCCTGCAATTACGTAAAACAAAAACAAAAATGTTTTTTTCTGAGGTCAATATAACATGAACCCAAGAAAACTAGACCATGTCTTTAAGCATTCACAGAGCAGGAGATTTTGCTCTTCAACTTGGGAATGCAGGGACTCCTTGTGGGTGATCTTATGGTTGCATTATGTGGCTTAAGGAAAATTTAAAAAAAACTCTGACCCTGTTTTAATGTTGATTTGTTATAAGGATATTGCAAGTCACCCTGCACTATCCTTATTATGTACAGCAGGGGGTACATGGTCACACCCTCACTCGTTTGCGGACGAGCCATTGTTCGCATACACACGCAGTAAAAACATTAAAGAGATATTGTCACACAAATTTGAACTGAATTCTGATAAATACATGGGGATGCGTAGATGCTATAACTGTGTCAATTGTAACAATGTAATCCCAGGTAATAGTATCAATCACCCACATTCAGGTAAACACATTGGATTCAGGTACAATGGAGATTGCAATTCTAGCTATGTAATCTACACAATCAAATGTCCGTGTGGGTTATTATACGTAGGGAAAACAACACGAAAAGTGAAGGTACGCATATCAGAACATATAAGTACAATTCGCACAGAGAACATCAAATCTCACCTGGTAGTACATTGGCTAGAGTACAAGCATACAATAGCGCAATTAAGATTTACTGTGTTAGAATCATTAACTTGTAAAACTGGCTATGACAATTCCAAACTGTTATCACAAAGGGAGGTGTGATGGATTAAAATGTTACAGACAATGATGCCAGGCGGTCTCAATGACAAATTGGAGATGTCATGTTTTCTCTGATGATCGTACTTTGTTTCTTTGTTCTTTTTAGATTGTGAACGCATGGTTTCCGTACGGCAACCACAATAGTTTTTTAATTTTCTTTAGGTGGTTTCTTGTCATTATAATTTTTTCATTTTTATTCTTTTTATCAGTTCCACTTTTGGCACGTTGGAGATTTTTTACTTTGTTGCTTTTAACGTACTTCGCAAGGTTTGTGGTTATGGAGGTATTGGTAAAGATTAGAATATCTTCACTATGGTTTTGCTGTTTAACAGTACATTTGAAGAATTGTTGATGGACACTACTACGAGCAGTGTGGTCTGATTACACTTATGGCAGTGCGTGTCTACGAGAATTGTTGATTCTTGGTAATTTACATGTGATATTTTTATTAGCTAGTCATCACATCACGGATTCAATTTCGAGCAGTCTGAGGTTCCCCTCGCTCGTGTTTTTCACACCAGTTTCGGTATTTACTGGCCCAAGATGGCGATCTCAGTTTTCTTCGAGTTAGTCTCTTTTTTATTTTTACTTACAGGCAGGCATGTTTTCACCCGGAAGAGCATTGAGGCTACGCTTTTAAATAACAGCAGATAGGCACCTGGCATGCAATGCGCCAGTTTGGAAGACGCGATAGCCCTGTGGAGTTTTTAGGCGCTTCAGTTTTCGATTCATAGGTGAGTGGTATCTACGCGTCCAGTTTTATAAGTTTGGTTTACAGAGAGGAGTGAGACTGAGATTAGTTTCGGCATACAGTGAGGAGCTCAATTTAGATTAGATTTTATGTCTTGGTTGCAGGTGGGGATATTTCTGGAGTATCGAGACGAGGTGAATTGGATCGTTCAATTTCAGCATCCGGGAAGGTTATACATGGAACATCCAGGCATATGTAAGTTTAGTGATTGGATGCACGTGACATAGTTTACAATTTAGAATCATATTGTGAGCTGGAGTTCACACTGGGCATCATGTTTTGGTTTTATGAGTGAATATTTTGGGAATATTGAAATGCGGTAATTAATACACCCGAAGGGCCGCTATTTAGAGTATAGGGGTAAGCTTCTCTTGGGAGTTTGTAGTAGGTAGGTTTGTAGGTACTCACAATAGTGGAGGTTGTGACTGAAGTATTTAGTCATGGCCTTAAAACATGTTCATTTAGTGAACCATGTACTTTATATTACCAGGCTTGTGGCAGTAAGACATTGCTGTTGTCTTTTCCAGCTTCTCATTCATCGTTCTTCGTTTTTAACTTCAAGATTAGTGTGGTTTTGATACCTCAGTTCATAGTAAGTGAGTACAGTTCACTTTATTCGTTGTCGATCCGACAATCATCGTAGTTTCACGTTGTTGTGGGTTTGAAGCACAGGTGTAGTTTCTATGGTTACACCATATTTTTGTTCATCATTTTTCTTTAATCACGGGTGACTGGTGAATTCTTTCTACTTTGGCTTTTTCACTTTGGTGAAGTGGTTTTTAGCACAACTTTTTTGTATCTCGCTTTGCACACTATTGCCATCTAACATAATCATTTTTATGTTAGATCACAAGTTTGATCTATGTATTCTTTTTTCTTGTATTGCCGTATGCAAACACATGTGTAGGCATGTTCATTCCTCCACTGAGCATTAAATGCGTTTCTTGAAACAGATTGTTTATGTTCACAATACTGAGTTTAAAATGGTTGATATGATGTTTTTCTTACAGTGGCCCCTGAAGAAGGGATGGAATCAATCCCGAAATGCATTGGGCTGGGCTGGGTAATAGAGTTGTAATTCGCAATGATATTAATGATGAGAGTGTATCATGTTTTGATTTTTTTCAAAAATTGCTTTGAACTTTGTTGAGCATTCAATTAGACAGCATGTGTTGCTGCAACTAAAAAAGATTTTTTCAAGGATTTTGTGGTTCAACATTAAATCCGAGTGCAAGATACTGAAAGATTTTGTTTATTGTTGGTCGCTTATGATTGTTTAAGCATTGATTCATATATCTAAGCTGTGCATCCAGTACACTGGTGATCATTCACCAGACAAGTCACACCCTCACTTTACCAACAAACAACTTAAAACCTTGGTGCATAGCTCTTTCAAAAGCAAGAGACAGCATGGTTGCAAACATGAAGAATAAAAATTTAAGCTCTGGGGCAAAATTAAAAACATCAATAACCTTTTAAATATTTGCTAAAAGTTATTAGAAACATTTCAATACAAGTCATTTAAAAAAAAAAAAAGAAAGCTTCTCAGAATGTGTAAACACATGAATAAAGATTCTAACTTTTCTATAATTATCTAAAGAATGCAAAAAAGAAACATGTGCTTTCTGCTTGTTAATGTAAGATAGAAAAATAGAGTAGAGGAAAACCAATGTTTCATTTGGGTTGCTTTAAACAGCTGTTCCAAGGCCTGATCTGCCTTTCACCTTAGCTTCTGGCTCTGGCAGTAGGCATTGTGATGACAGAACTCGACTGCAACAGCTTACTACAGTTGAGTTTTAACCTCTTTTCTTTAGAAATTAGAGACAGGCATTTATAAATGGGTTGCAGAATTCCATGTATTATAACTTCTTTATTTAAATGTTTATTGGCAGACATTGCAAGTATTCCTCAACAAAACCAATAGGCCTGTCTTTTATATATTTACCTTAGGAAGATCTCTACCCCAGAGTTTATTAAAGTTGAAAAAGGGCTTTTTCTTGGCAATGAATAACTACAGTGTATTCAAACTATGCCAAAAAGCAGACAGAGCTTAATTGCTGAGACAGTGACTGTTGCTTCACCCCTGTCTTGCTCAAAGGTAGGATTATGATTTATGTGTTTCATAGCCTATCCTCCTTTGGCCAAGGTCAAATGGCAGGAGGATTGCACTCATGCAGCAGTGCAGCCAAGCCACCATGCAACCATATCCCTCTGCACACAAACACTCTACAGACGCATGGCTAGTGTAGGTGCTATTTTTGAATTCGTTTTTTTCATTTTCAAGGTGGACTGTTGGCACATGGCTTGAAGAGCAGCCAGGTTTTGGACCGGCCCCATGCCTCTTGACAAACAGGTACTGCAGTGTGCTCTAGCAAGTCCTTGACCAGCCCCTGTGCCAGCTGAACTCTATCCCATTGAACCAGATACACATGGTCTTTGGCTGTGTGCATGAGGCTCTGAGTAGAGGCCAGCACCACATACAACTGAACCAGCTGTGTATTGCTTCTAGACAGGCTCAGCAGGTTTGACGTGTAAGGCGTGTGTCAGCCCCCATTCTCTGAATCAGACCCATATGACTGTTGGGTGCATGAAGCAGGTTCTGGTTCTGGCCTGATGCAAGACCATGCATCATCTGCTGTGTTACTGAAACGGCTGTGCAGAATCTTCAGCTTTGTACTGCCCTCAAGTCCACAGTACTCTCTGCACATAGTCCTTGACCTTGCATAGTTGCATTGTGAAATTAGTTTTTTTGTCATTTCATGAAGCTTGTGGATCAACCTACAGATTTTCTTCAGAAGGCTTCTATATTTTCCTGCCAAGAACTTAGGGGCATATTTACAAGAATTTAACGCCGCCGTAGCGTCAATTTTTTGACGTTACGGCCGCTTTTTTATTGCCTTATTTACAAGTTGCCGCTAACTGCAGTTAGTGCCACTTTTCCAGCGAAAACGTGAATTTTCAAGATCGCCACTTCTGTTAGCGGGACTTAACGAAAATTAGGTGCAAGGTAGGCGTTCCCGTGAAAAAACAGTCGCTAAACACACTACGTGATATTTACAAGGAAATCCTTGTAAGGTGCAAAAGCAAAAAAACTGCAGCTAAGTCCAGTTAGAGGCAGTTTTTTTAAGACCAAAAAATAGCTGGTATTAAAATTGGTGCAAACATTTGGGTCCACGTATAAGATATTTGAGTGCTGGACAGTGCTGCAAAGAATATTGCTGCACTGCCCTGCGCCAAAACAAAAGGTCAGGAATGCGCCCTATCAATAAGATAGGGTGCATTTCTGGGCCTCATTCATGAAAAGTGTTGCATCGCTGCGACAAAACAGCGCTGCCACACTTTTCACTGCGCCCTCCGTACGACACCATGGATGCACCGTATTTACTGTACGGCGCTCCATGTCGCAAACAAAGACAGATACGTCTGGAATCCTGACGTATCTGTCAGCGCTAAAGTCATGCATTGCTGCAGTTGTGTCGCAAGCATGACGCAACTCCAGAAATGCATGGGACCAGCCTATCCCTATGGCACTGCGCCACCCTTATGCCTGCCATGAGGCAGGCGTAAGGTTTTGATGCAGTGGCGTCCTAGATTGTCGCAGTGAAATCTGATAGATTTCACTGCGCACTCCTACAAGGCTTTGTTGCGTGGGAACGACCACCCTGCATACATCATACCTGACACAGGTATAATGTGGCACAGGGCTTCACAAGGTCATGCACATGCCTAGATGTGTCACTTTGTAAATATGATGCAACGTGGTGCAAAATTCATGCTGCAAGTACATCAAGAAAATGACGCACCGGTAGCTTTAAACTGTTGGAAGGGGCTCATGAATAAGCCCCCCTGTATTTTCCCCCTACGTTGACGCATAATGGCTGCCATGCACCAAAGCAGGCAGCTTTGCGCCATGGTGCAAGGGTGACTAAGTTGATTAATGTTGTGCAGGAAGGGTCCCCTACCTGCACAAAACCTATAAATCCAGGGTATTTCCTCTTTCTCTGGGTACTGCAGAATGCTGCACACATAGAAAAAGTGAGAAAAAGAGGAGAAATTAAAACATCCTCGTAGCGCCTCCAAATTGTCACGTCAAAGATTTGCAAGAGTGCAGCTAGGGCTTCCCATATGAGGCCCTTGGATAATAAAAGCACTCTAACATCTCATCCTTGGCAAGGTCAACGATGCCATTGACCTCCTGCCATTGCAGCTTGGAGCTTCAAGGAGACCACCACCCCTGATATGTAATGCTCACCTGAACAACTGCTCCGTTCCCTTTGGTTGACAACTTGACCTGATCTCCTCAAGTGCTGACCTCTGTACACCGGAACGTCAGCAACAGGAAGCTGGAGACCAGGAACCGCAGAAAACCAGAGACTCTCCGGAGCGGTCTGTAACAGTGGAAGATGGTGAGACGCACAACCAGTAAACATTAAATTAGGTTATCTACCGTCTGAAGAGTCAAATCCGGGGGCCGCCCGGACTCCGCACCAGATGTCCACATCGCAGTGTAGCCATTGTCGCAGAGGGAGCTTCAGGGGAAGTGTTGGGATCCTGTCTCTGAGTGCAATCGTGCATCATCACTGCAACATGCAGCGCATTCTGCCTCTCTTGCATAACCTGCTCCAGATTGGGGGTGGCTTGTAGTTGTGGCGGGGATGCCTGCTCCTTCTATGCCTCCCACTACGACTGGCTCCGCGAATAACAGCTTGTTGCGCAGACCCTTCAATCCCTGTCTGCACCTCCTGGTGACCAGTAGATTCCAGCCAGGTTAAGACCTGTTCAGCGGCGTCAAACAATCGAATGTCACCATCTGAGACCACTCACAGCCTTGCCAGGGAAAGGAGGGAGCATTTGATGCCCAACTCTCGGAGGCATCACTTAACCAATGGAAATGACCTCCTCTGCCTCTGCACCCCTGTGGCGCAGTCAGGGAAGAAAAGTACTGTGGCGTTATCCACTTTCACCTCCCCCAGGTTGCATACCTCTCTCAGGACAGAGTCACGGGCCCTGTCGGAGGCAGAAGTGAAAGGGACTAGAACCTGTCCCTGGCGGCGGACCGCTTGCTGGCACTTGATGGGACCACTCCAAAACAAAGAATGGGGAGAGTGCAACTGCTGGCAACCATGTCTCAGTATATGCCACTACCTCAGCACCTTCTGCTCCCTCGGGCAGACCCACCACCTGCACATTGTTCTGCTGGCACATTTTGTCCTTCAAGCGAAGTGCACATTTGTTCAAAGGAGGTACCTATTTTCTCCACAGCCGCGAGTACAGAGTCTAGTTTGGCGTCCAGGGTGTCTGCTGTAACCTGCCCCGGCAGCCAGAGACCCCCAGCTGCTCGGTCCACTGACACGGAGGAGCTGCCAGGTGTCAATGCCGCACCAGTGTGCAGGCGGCACATCGTTGCGCCAGATGTCCAGGCACTATCTATGACATGCTGTGTAGTGCAGTGTGGCCAGCCGGCCCCTCTCCTCCAGTCAGGTGTATGTTAGCCAGGAATCTTCATTCAGGCGGTACCGAGGAAAATCAATCAATCAATCAATCAGGGACTTATATAGGGTGGATACTCACACGTGAGGGTCTCAAGGTGCTGGGGGAGAGGGGCTGCTGGTCGAACTGGGTGGAGGATCATTCGAAGAGCCAGGTCGTGAGGTCCTTCCTGAATTGGGTCAGCAACACGGATTGCCTAAGGTGCAGTGGCAGGGTGTTCCAGGTCTTGGCGGAGAGGAAGGAGAACAAACTTCTTCCTGTTCTGGTCTTGTGGATCCTGGGGACGGAGGTGAGGGCGAGTTGGGAGGATCGCAGTTGTCTGGCGGATACTTGGAATGTGAGGCGGTTTTCAAGCATGCTTGTCCTTCGTCGTGTAGAGCTTTGTAGGCATGAGTGAGGAGTTTGAAAGTGACTCTCTTATTGTCTGGGAGCCAGTGCAGTTGTAGGTGGCGTTGCATGATGTGGCTGCGGCGGGGGATGTTGAGGAACAGTCTGGCTGCGGCATTTTGGACGTTCTGTAGTTCTCTTTTAGCTGTTTCTGGGCGACGCCGGAGTAGAGTGACCGCCTTTCTGGATTATGTCGAGATCCATCTTATTGTCTTTCGAAGCAGGCAAAGCATGTGGAAGCAGGCTGAGGAAACTGCATTGATTTGGCAGTTCATAGTGAGTGATGAGTCCAGTATGATGCTGAGGTTGTGTGTGTGGTGAGTCGGGGTGGGGGGAGATCGTATAGCAGCTAGCCACCAGGAGTCATCTCAGGCTGAAGGGGTTGGTTCCAGGATGAGTAATCGGTCTTGTCCGAGTTGAGCTTGAGGCAGGTGTCTTTCATCCAGGTAGCAATGGCCTTCATTCCAGTGTGGAAGTTGGTTCTGGCGGTTGTGGGTTCATTGGTAAGGGAGAGGATCAACTTGGTGTTGTCGGCATAGGAGACGATGTTGAATCCGTGGCTTCTGACGATGGCTGCAAGGGAGGACATTTAGACGTTGAAGAGGGTGGGGCTCAGGGAGGAACCCTGGGGTATTCCACAACTGATCTCCGTGGGTTCTGAGAGGAACGGTGGTAGTCTGACTCGCTGGATCTGGCCAGAGAGGAAGGAGTGCATCCAGTCCAAAGCCTTGTCGCGGATGTCGGCATCGTGGAGTTTTGTCATTAGGGTGCATTGAGAGACGGTGTTGAAGGAGACCAAGAGGTCTAATAGGATGAGGGCTGCAGACGGTTGAAGAGGGAGCAGATGTCATCTGTGGCAGTGAGGAGTGCAGTCTCTGTGCTGTGGTTGCTTCAGAAGCTGGATTGGGAGGTGTAGAGGACGTGATCCACTTCGATGAACTCATAGAGTTAGGCATTGAAGGCCTTCTCTGTGACCTTGGATGGGAAGGGGAGGAGTGAGATTGGTCTGAAGTTCTTGAGGTCTGTCAGGTCTGAGGATGGCTTCTTCAGCAGAGGGTTGATCTCGGCATGTTTCCAGTCGTCGGGGAAGGTGGTGGTTTCGATGAATAGTTTATGGTGTGGCAAAGTTGGGAGGCGATGTTGGCGGCTGCTCTGTAGAAGATATGGTACAGGCAGGGATCTGTCAGGGCACCTGAATGGATGCTCTTCATGGTCTTGAGCATGTCTGCTGTTGTGAGCAGGGTTCAGTGGAGTACTGTTTGTTGGGGTGCAGCTTGGGTGTGTATGATGGTGGCAGGCGTGGTGGCCGGATCTGGGGTGTTGAAGCTGTTGTAGATCTTCCTAATCTTGTGGTGGAAGAAGGTGCTGAGTTTGTTGCAAAGGTCTTGGGAGGGGGGGTGTCTGTGGTCTTGCTGTTGGGCCTGCTGAACTCCTTGATGTTGGCAAAGAGTTTCTTGCTGTTGTGTGCATTGGCGTTGATTCTGTCTTGTAGGGCCATTTTCTTAGTGTTTTTTTTCATGACGAGGTGGTGTGCGTTGACAGCAGATTTGAAGGTTGTGTGAGTTTCAGGGGTATTGTTGTGGCTCCATCTCTTCTCGAGTCGTATGCAGGTGCGTCTGGACTAGTGGAGGGCAGGGGTGAACCAGTTGGCCTTCTTGGAGTGTTGTTTGACTGGTCTTTTCTTGAGGGGTGCCAGGGTGTCGGCGGAGTTGGAGATCCATCGGTGGAGGTTGCGCGCTGCGGTGTTGGGGTCTGTACGCGTTGGCAGAGTGGTGGTGCTGAGGGATTTGACGCGAAGTTATTCGGTGACCTTGATCCAGCTGCGACAGGGGGCAATGATGGTGGTGGTGTACGGTGGGCGTGGTGAAGGCATGATGTATACAATGATGGTCGGTCCAGGAGAGTTCGGTGGTGTAGCTGTAGTTGAAGTTCCCGCTGACGGAGAAGATGGGGTTGAGCACGTGTCTGGCTATGTGGGTTGGTGCCGTGACTAGCTGCTTGAGTCTGATGTTGTCTAAGTTCTCCAGGAGGGTAGTGGTGTTCTGGTCACTGGGGTTGTCCAGGTGGAAGTTGAGGTCTCCGAGTAGGATGTAGTCGGTGGATGGGAGAGCCTGGGGTGCGATGAGGTCAACGATGGCATTGGAATGGGGGGTCATGGGCCGGGGGGCCTGTAGATGAGGGTGCCGCAGAGGGTGGTGTTGGGGTTGGTCCGGATCTGGAAGTGGAGGTGTTCCATGGTCACCGTTGGGTCATTAGAGTGTGTGGTCAGTCGGAGTGTGCTTTTGTAGATGATGGCAATACCTCCTCCTGGGCGGTCGGGGTGGTACTTGCGGGTGATTTTTTAGCCGCCGGGGATGGCAATGGCGATGTCCAGTCCGGAGCAGAGGTTGGTCCAGATTTCCATGAAGAAGGCGATGTCTGTAGAGGTGGCGTCGAGGAGGTCCCACATTTCTGTGGCGTGTTTGTGGAGGAACCTCACGTTGAGGAGGATGCAGTTGAGTCGGTCTGCTGCGCTGTTAGTTGGCTGGGCGGCAAGAGGCACTGGTGTGTTGATGTGGCAGAAGGTGCATTGACAGTTTCGGCAGGCGAAGGGTGCAAGGGTATTTTTTCGTGATGCTAGATGGCAGGCAGCGTGGTGTCCAGGGTGGAGGGCGAGGAGGGTGCTGTTGTCATAGCAGTGTCCAAGAGGCAGCGTCCCTGGTGCTGGGCACGGTCCTGGGGCGGAGGGATGCAGATGGGATTGCCTTTGGCTTGCCTTCGGAGCACCAGTGGCATGCCCGCTGCGCATGGGTGCACAGCAGCCGCCATTAAATAGTGCTGTGGTGGGGGCTGGACTGCTGGGAGGTGGGAAACATGGGAATGGACACTGGAGGGGGCGGGGCTGCGTGGGATTGCAGTGGAAATGAGGGAAAGGACAGGGAAAAAGGAATTGAAAAAAGCACAGGAAAAGCAATGCCAAGCAAAGCAAAGAAAAAAAAGCCAAAGGTAAAAAAGCAACAGAGAAGAGCAGAAAGAGGGACAGGAACAGCAGAAAAGAGGGATAGGAGGGCAGTCAAGCAGCAGAGCATTGACGCTCTACCACTGGACCACCAGGGATGAGGCTCAGGCAGGAGCCTGCGGGTGGAGGAGGAACTCGAACACCTGACCTCCAGGTTGGAGGAAGCAGCAGCAGCTACCAGACAGTGCAGTGCTGTGGGAAGAGTAAGTCCACTAAGGGATAGCCCCCCGTTCACCCAAAAGCAAACTAACAGGGGGCAAGGAAGGGCAGCACCACCCAGTTGCCTCTTCCGATCTAACAGTGGCGACCACATTCCATGTTCCCCAGTTCCCCAGTGAGTAATGGAGGATCAAGCTGCATACCCAAGGGCCTGGGCCCAAACCGGCCCGTGCCCCTGTCACCCGCTACCACCAATGGCCAATCTCAGTGACTTGAGACAGTTAGTGGAGTCCTCCACCAGTCTTGTGCGGTGCCCTCGGTTATGTAGGTCAGCCGCAGCGCAGGGATTGCTCAGGGCATAGTGTGCACCACCCACAGGCACTAGACCTGGGCCCGACTCGACCCCCGGGCCTCCTCCGCTACGCAACCCACCTTCTCCTCACTTGGACATTGACATTGGGGCTCAATCCGCTGCACTCTCTCCAAATCTGTGCCTCAGCCAGCAGGAGCCTCAGCCAGGGGAGATTTCACAAACCTGGGTACAGCAGTCACCACCAAGTCCGCTGGGGAACATACTGATGCAGGTGATGCAACAGGGCCCCCTTAGGCGTGAAGTTGCAGCGCTCCCACCACACAAGTTTGGCGCAGCTCAGGGGCCTTACCCTCCACAGTGCATTTCTTCTTCCTCTGGGACTCTGGCTGGTCATCCTGGCAGTTGGGGGGTTTGGGAGGGTTGTTTACATGTGCTGAACTTGGCCCTGGCTGCTCCATTCTGCATCCCATTGTTTTTGTTTTCTTTTTATCATTGGAGGTTGACTTATAGGCTATGTTTGCCTCTGGAGGTGGAAAAGTGACATTGGCTTACTAAAGTGAGTTTTGTTTGCAGCTAATTGGCCTTTCGTCACTTTTCTCTCGCTAGTGTCAAAAGATTTATCACCTTTATGTTAGTGTTAGGGGTAATTTTAGCCGCGGCAACTGATACTATCGCCCGCTAACAGGGCGATAGTTTTCAGCGATAGGCAGCGTTAAGAAAATTACAGGCAGATAACTAATGCAAACACTGGGGAGCGGCAATTCTTGTAAATACACCCCTTAGTGTTAAGGCATTATCAATTGAACAGTGTTCTGCCCTAAAGCTAAACTGGTCTGTGGGCAGAATTCCTTTGTCTAGCCTTCAAGGTGATTTTGTGACAGCTTGGCAAACACAGTGTCAAAATTTCCAAAAGAGAAATACCATGAGAGTCAATTAGTTTGTCTTCAGTTCTTTTTCTGAAGATTGTTTTCAAAATACTCCATTTCTCAGGACTCCTAAAATATTATGTTAAAAACATCTAGAAAGAAATAGTCAAGCACCACAATTCAGAGTCAAATTCTCTGACAGTTTACAGGTTATAGGGTCCCCAAGCACGATGATGTGAACAGTCCTTACTGGTGTTTTCTTGGATGCTGGGCAAGTATTTAAATGATTGATCTGGCTCCATATTGGTTAGCGTGCATTGTGACAATACTTCTATATTCCAAGAGTCATTTTCCACCATATTAACAAAAGTGTTTATATCTTTAAAACCCTGCTCAATTAAAATTACATTTTCATCATGTATGTCCAACTTTCCATTAAAATAATCTTCTTTTTAAGGCTGAACTTTTTTAATTTGGCTTTGCATTTTTAAGTAATGATGTTAAAATAACAAAATTAGGTTTGTGATTTACTTCCTTTTTAGGGTATTTATCTTATGACTATCTAAAACTAATATGTTGTCATAACACAATTGGCTGTTCCTGCCTGTTTGAGCCATGTAGAGCTCATTGTAGGAAATATCGGTGCGCTTCTTCTGTGTTTCTATTGAACTTTAAAGTCTTCACATCTGACATTTGGCTTTTTGAGCAGAAGTGGCCTGCCTATTAGCTCCCGCCTGCTTATGCACTCACCTAAAATGAATACCAGGTTTTGCAATTAAATTGCCACAATTAAAGCCATAGTCAGTTAGCTGTAGTTTATGCAATAGTGGTGCAAGTTGTTCAAGAGTCAAATCCTAGATGTAAGCTTGCTGAACATTGTTACCCCATGTGTAGGAATGACACTTCTTTCTATAATGTACCCCCATTTTTGCCTCAACTATTTTTGCTGGCTATAGGACTCTGTGCAATTTACCTAGGCCTGGGCGGTGAACTTCGCTCTGTTTGCGGAGTTTGCAGAATTTTCTGCACTCCGCGGAGCTCGCGGAGTGCAGAAAACTCCGCTTCGCGATGTGCAGCAGAGTTTTTTCCCCGCTCGCGATCGCGAACGGTAAGTTCGCAAGTGCAAGCTGCCGCTCGGGTAGAATTTCTACCAGAGCGGCAGGAATACCAGCACAAACTGCAGTTCGCACTGCACTCCGCCACTCGTGGAAATTCGCAGAGTTTTTTTGTAACTTCGCGGAGTTCCGCGTAGCAAAACTGCGCGGACTACGCCCAGGCCTAAATTTACCCCTGCTAACCAAAGGTAAAGTGCCTGCGCTCCTCCTTTCAACATAATGAAATTAGTATACACCTCATTGGTATATATAACTTACATATAAGTCCCTGGTATATGCTACAAAATGTACCAAGTGCCCATTAGTTAAATGTTGCTGGAGGCCTGCAGCATCTATTATGCCAACCACTACAGTGACACTGTAAAACATGTTGTCAGGCCTACAATTGTAGCCTGATGGTGTCAGTTTAAACACTGCAATTCGATCTGTCAAAATAAACCCTTTTGACAGGTCTAAACCTCCCTTAAAAAAATTAATAAGCCATCCCTGTGTATACCTTGCACTCCACAAGACAGGATTCATGGTATTTCAAAGGAGGACATATAGAAAGGTAATGTTAACATGTTCTTACAAAGACCAGCACCAAAAAGCAATTTTTTACTGTGGCAGGCCTAGCAGTTTTATGTAAAAATCCAGGTTACAGAATAAAAGCTTAATACTGTATCTAGGGAATGACACTACCTAGAAACCATTTATACTATTTTACTAATATTAAAAATCCAATTCACCAGAGTTTTAATAAACAGCAAGGAAAAGTAACTTTTAGAAAGCTACATTTTCGTTGCCTGAAGCTTCTGGAGGGTAATTTGCATTTGCTTTCCAATTTCTCCAAGTCACAGATTAGCATATGCATAGATACAAAAAAGGGTGTGAAATTACTCCCTAAAGGTTCACATTAGGTTACTGTGATTGACAGATCGACCTCAATGGGCAAGACGCCTTCTTTGAGCTCAGCAAAAGGTTAGGGGCTGTGAGCCTCCTTTAAGACATTACAATGTCAAATCCTGCTTGAGTGTCAAAGTCACAGGTCTGCTGAGTTTACACATAACACTGGGCGTACACTTGAAAGGAAGGGAAACAGGATCCCAAACTTATGTGTACACTGTATGGTTGCTGGAAAACCCTACTTTTCTTTTACCAGAATTCACTGGGTTTATTGTGGGTACAGTGGCTGCCTCAAACTGGACTTAACTGTTAGATGTGGGAAAATACAAAGATTACCAGATGGCACTCCCCCATACACTCCCAACCTCCAGAGCCCAAGTTTAGTGTGGCTGAAAACTTGCACCATTTTGAAAATGACCAAATGGCGTAGGGCTGGCCCAGAAATGTTTACCCCATTGGTAAGGGCATTCCCAGGAGTCATTCCAACCTAATAGCTCAGGCCAGCAATAAATGTGGCATCTCCAGGCACCCACTTCAGAACCATCCTGGACCTGAGGGTGATCAGAGAAGAGGACTGAACCTGCAATTTGCAGCCTGAGAATAGTCCTGACACACTGCACCTGCTCTCTTTTGTCCCTAGTGAAAAAACGTGGATTCCAAGGGTGATAAGACTGAACTACTCTTCAAGTTACAAGAATAGACAAAGCTACAATTGGCCTTTCCTGCAACTGCCCAGCTGATCAGTGGCAACTAGACCCTGCTGTTGGCTTCTGACTGACACTCTGTAAGTCTCTAAATGCCCCTGTTGAGTTCCTGGGGGGCTTTAGAAGTGTACTCCTCTAGTGGATTGGGACTTAAAGCAATAAAGTCAGAAGGTAAAATCTTTGACTAGGATGAACCTGGTTGGTGCACTTGATCCGTGCTCCATTGTAGTCAGCAGCAAATTGTGCCTGTGCACTTTATGATTTTTGTCACTATTTCTACTTAAAACTTTACAAATTCTTATCTCCTGTTCCCTTTATTGGATTTTTGTCATATTATTAATATTATTATTATTGCTATTATTCTTATTTTTTTTATTGTTTTGCATTTTGACTTTATTACTGTTTTGGTACTGCATTACTACTTCACACAGTGCCCTACCATGAGTCTGTCTGCTCTGTGCCATAGCTACTAGGGGATTGAGCTTAGGTTAATATAGTGACTCTGGGGGTTCACCCTGCCCAGGGTTGTGATTATTTCTTGAGGTGGGTAGTTGTTAGACCTGGCATCCTTGGTGTGGTTTCCCCTGACCTTTTGCCTCCTGACCTCCTGCTTTGCTGACTTCATTGTTGCTGGCTTTAGGATCCAAGGCACTTTACCACTGCTAACCAGTGCTAAAGTGCATATGTACTGTACTCTAAACATGCTAACAATGGCTTAGCCACAATTGGTATATTTAATGAACTCATAAGTCCCTAGTAAAGTACACTATATGTGCCTAGGGCATGTAAATTAAATGCTACTAGTGGGCCTGCGGCCTTGATTGTGCCACTACTCAGTAGCCCTTTAAACATGGCTCAGGCCTGCCACTGCAGAGCTAAGCCAGAGGCCTATTTTATGAAAATTTCGCACCAAGCATTGGACATGTATTTTTGTTGGACCCTTGAGTAGTTTCTTTTAATATTCACACACAAGTGAATCATGGGGAGAGGATGTAGCCTTATGGCTAGAGCGGTTGACCTCGAAGCTGGGGAACCGGGTTCGAGTCTCGGCAATGACGCTCAACATCCTGTGATTCTGGGCAAATCACTTAATCTCCCCGTGTCTAACAAAAATGAATGTGTCCATCTGTAATGAAACTGGTGCTCATGAAAAGCGCTCTGATACCCGATGTCTTGGGTCAAGTTCGCTCTATATAAAACTCTAAAAAAATAAATTAAAAAAATCATTACATCATTACGGAGACGTCCGCAGTAGTCAAGTATTCATGGTTACCCCCTACATGGAATAAGGGAGCACCTATTGCCGTAGTTTTGTCAAGCACTTGACTTTTAAAATGTTATTCCCTTTGTGTGGGTTACCATGTTTTTTAATCCAATGCACTTGAATCCATTTGGATGAATTGATGGCTCCTATTGAGAATGGTCTAAATTACCGTGAGGCAGTTACTGAAAACCCATGCTTAATTTGTGCCTGTGGTTTCCGCTGCTTAGCACTGGCACTTATTTCTCAGGGCCGGGTCTATGACAACTATGGATGGGTTTGTATTCTTCATTAAAACGCACATATGTTAAGGAGCCCAATCAAACCTGTTGTAACTCTACTGGGTTCTGTGGCATTGAATTTATATTCTATGTATAGTAATGTTTATGAAGAACAGCCATTATGCATCAAGAGGCATGTTTCTGTTGTGTTCTGTTGTTTTCGTCTTTTCACATTCTGTTTACACTCGCGATTGATTCGCTATTTCTCACAAACTGGGTCTGTCTTTCATCTTTATCACATTCACGTTATGCAATGTGACGTTTTAAAAACCATGGACGGCACTTACGCCCAGTTTTCACTCTTGCACCAACAAGGCAGCATTTGTTTTGCGGCGCGTTTTGAACAAGGACAGGATACTTGATATTCTATTGGGGTCATTTCCTGGAGGAGAGGTGGAGAGGTGTGGTGCAGCGGCCTGGGCAGCTGACTTCGGAGCACAGGGCTCACGGTTTGATCCCCGGCTCCGGCGGCAGCTCAGCTCAGCTCAGCACCATGTGACTCTGGGCAATAGCTCACTTAATTTCCACGATGGCCCCCAGCGCCTTGAGACCCGTAAGGGTGAGTAGTTTGCGCTTCACAAATACGGATTGCCTTGGTCAGCTATAAAATGAGATGTGTTTACATCGTACGTTTGACCAGCTTATTATTTTTATTTGACTAGGCAGTTTACATGGTTCCCCTTGATTCCTTCACTCATGCTGATGTGCATTGGGATGCCGTAGCAGTGTCTTTCACACTTTGTCGACGTTGTTCCAATTCAAGCAAAGGTACATCCTAATTAAATCCACCATTTATTGTTTGAGGCATGGCATAATTCTAAACACATTGTCAGGCAACTTTGTCTTAAATGCTTTTGTCAACCTCTTCTACTTTGGTGAAAAATAGTTGATACCCTGTTTTTTGCTTTCCAGGTCGTAATTGTTTTTAGGTCTCGCCTAGGCAG
This sequence comes from Calotriton arnoldi, assembly GCA_963921515.1. Classification (NCBI taxonomy): domain Eukaryota; kingdom Metazoa; phylum Chordata; class Amphibia; order Caudata; family Salamandridae; genus Calotriton; species Calotriton arnoldi. Next base: position 455,866 of record CAWUFW010008971.1, read on the forward strand.
CGCATGCGCTGTCTCTCCGAGACATCAAGTAATCTGTATGTTAGGTGAAACTCCACCTATTGCTGGGTAATTTCCCCTGCCGCTTGCCATTTGTTTAAAGTTGGCATAGCTCCTGTTAGCTGGCTTTTTACTTGCTGTTGATCCGATACTGACTTCTGTTTAGTCCGGAAGCAGCAGCGCCTAACTACTGTTTTCGTCCGCTTTTCTGTTTTAGGTGTGTTTGAGGGGAACTTTCTTTCGTTTACATGCTTACTTCCATACATAATGAGCACGGAGCTCTTCACGAGCGCCGCGCTGTTTATCATACATATTCACCACGGTGCTCGTTATGAGCGCCGCACTGTTAATTGTTTGTTTGTTTTATCCACCCCTACGCCGGGCTGAAAGAGCTCCTTGTTTTTGGTTTGGGGTACGTTGGTGTTGTTTCCGGTTTCTCTTCGCAGCCGGTTGGGTTTCTCTTTCGCACTGGGTTCGGGCAGAGCCGCAGAGCAGCTGGCAGTGGGGCTGGAAGGGGAAGTATTGAGAGCTCTGGAGCGGCGCTGAAAGAACAGTAGCTCCGTGGTCACGCCGCGCAGAATAACGGACCAGGTACTACTACCTGTGATCTTTTTTTTTGTGTCGAAATGTCAGGTCTGTTTACATGCGATTATAAGATTTGCTCCTCTAGCTCCTCTAGCTTTCTAACAGCTGTGATGTCGACCGAGCCTCCTTCCACTTTCTTCCCCTTGTTTTATCTACTCCCGCTGACTGTTCTTTTTATCCACCCCGACCTCCTCCCACAGTTCATTCTTCTTTAGCCACCCCTCCATCCTCTATTTTCATTTAACTACCCCGCCCTCCTCCCGCTGTCTGTTCTTTTTACCCATCTCCTGCCCTACTCCAGCAGTCGGTTCTTTTCACCCACCCCCACCGTACTCCTGCTGCCTGTTCTTATTGACCACCCCACACCTGACTCTTGTGGTCTGTTCTTACTAACCAACCTCGCCCTACTCCCGCTGTTCGTTCTTGTTAAACTCCAGCAGACCGTTCTTTTTATAACCTCCCCACCCTACTCCCGCTCTGTTATTTTTACCCAACCCACTCCCGCTCTCTTCTTTTTAACGAACCCCTGCCCTACTTCCGATGTCAGTTCTTTTTACCCACCCTACTCCCCTTGTAGGAGAGTAGGATCTGCTTCACATGGGTACCCCCACTTTTTGCTGATGCTTCACTGTTTTTCGACATTAGTCTGGCTGGGGCCCTGCTAATCAGAACCCCAGCCTAGCTGCTTCCTCTCTAAAATGGTTTCCATGTGCCTTAGGCACATCACTGATTGGGATCTGGAGTGCCCTTATAAGTCCCTAGTATATGGTATACTATGTACCAAGGGCATAGGTACCTCAGAGGCCTGCCAGGGGCTGCAGCATGTATTATGCCACCCCTGGAAGGCCATCCAAACTGACACCACAGGTCTGCTACTGCAGCCTGGGTAAGGTGGTGCATGCACCTCTTACTGTGATATAGGTTACCTATATCACGAAATACATACACACATATAAACCTATAAGTCACTCCTAAGGCAGGCCTTATCAATCCTAAAGGCAGAGTGCATGGTTCCTATGTGAGAGGGTGCCCCTGCATGAGCAGGGCCCCTCTGCAGCGTTCGGAGACCATCTCTGATGCTGTTTGTAGTGCAGCCTGACCATATACTCTTAAGCGCATTATATCCTCGCTGTAAAATGCTAACTTTGGAATGGCTGCACCTAAACATGTCGTGTTTGGTGTCAAACATCTTGGAATACTACCCCCCCGCCAATCCTGGCGGCGGGGGTAGCATTCCACCCTTCTAGAGGGAAAGACATGTTAACTCTGACGAGTCCGGTAACTTCTTTCCAGAGCCCTGGCATCACAAAATGGATGCTGCTGCCACAGACACGAGTCTGGCCTCCTGCTGCTGGACGAAACTCCGGCAGGGGAGGCCTGGACAATAGGTTTCCTGTCCCAGGGAGGTGTGACCACCTCCCCAGACAGGATAATGTGTATTGGGGCTGGGCGGGAGCACTTTCGGGTGCTTTGAAGTCCTGCACTGGGGGCACATTTGGTGTCCCTAGTGCATACCCCAGTTCAAACCGGATCAGGGGCTTGCAGCCCCTGCTTTGGCGCGAACTGGACAAAGGGAAAGGGGTGTAGCCACCCCTCTGCCCTGACCCACCCATAGGTGGGGCCACAGAGTAGTCCAACCCCTATTTTTAGAATAAAGGTAGGAACCCAGTCCTTAGGACTTTAGATTATACCTGGACGAAACTCTGAAACTGAATCCTGGACCTTCGACGCTCTACGACAAGATTAGAGGACTGAAGAATCTCCCTTGGGGTCAAGGAGTGACTCCCCTGCTTGGCAGGCACCAAAGAAGCATCTGTCCGGTTCGCATTTCTGAAGCTCCCGTCGGACGCCGAAGTCATCGCATCACCAGAGGTGGATTCTCAGACTTCCCCGAGGCTACCCTGAGTCCCCAGCAAAGCTGAGGCCCGTGGCTATCGTGGGTGACTTGAGACCGTGACCCCTGGACACCGAGCACATTTGCAAGTGCATCCTCTTCTGGGTCTCCCAAGAAGTCGTGCTTTGGGCTCCGAGTAGCCCTAGCCTCCAGCACCACCTGCACCGAAGATCACTGGCCCCCACTCCACGAGTGTCCTGTAAGCCAGATCCACGTGCGGCGTCACGAGGCTCCTTCGCGGTCGCTAGCCCGTTGGCTAGTAGCCCTTAACGAAGGCCAATCCTTTTCTTACTTGGCATCCTGGTTGCTCCAGGCCTGCCCTCACTTACCCTTGCTGGGTGAGTTCCACAGACCTTGCTGGTCTGCACCATCGACGATCTACATCTTCACCGAGACTTGCCGTTGCCAAGGCTTGTTGGGTCCAATCCGGTCGCCGACACCTCAGCACTCGACAGACATCGTGTACCAGCCCGAATCCTGCTCCTGGTTGCCGACAACGCCTCCTGGACCTCGTGGCTGAAGAGTCAAGACGACCGTCAACGCACCTGAAGCACTCGACATCGGTGGGCATCTGTCCATCGCCTTCCTGGTCACTGGCTAGTGACCCAGACTCTGTCCCCTCTGCTTTCAGGTTCTTCAGAACTCCGATCCACTCTTGGATCCACCCGGACACTTTTCTCTTGGCCGCCAGCAGCACTTTGCAGCAGATCGCCATTCGAATCGACGACGAAACCCGACCCCGAAAGGCACCTATGCACCCGGCTTCCCTGGGTGAGGTAACACGAGTACTCCGGTGCTCCCGTGGGTAGAGACTCTTCAAAGTCCTAGATCTCAAAGGGTTTTGTCCTAGTCCTCTTTAAGTGTCCCTTTTCTCTATTTTCCCGATCCCGACTTTCTCCATAGAAGTTAACGGCGTATCGCGGTTGTGTATTTACACTGCACGCGTCTCCCGTGGGTCCCCTGTGTCACTACCTTGGGTGGTTCCTTGTGGTCCAAGCACTTCTAGAGGCTCTAGGCCTAGTGTCTAGTTCAGTCGTGGTTCGCATACCACTTTATTGGTATATGGTTTGGTACGCCCCTAGGGCCCAAACGTGTATTTGTGCTATTACTGTGAATTAATAACTTATAACTTATGTATTTCGAACTCTAGCCTCATAAAGAGACTAGAGGGGTGTGTTTAGCAATAAATACATATATTTTGAATATATACCTGGTGTGGTGCTCTTTCATTTGGTCACTCAAGAGATTATAGACTGGTAAAACAAGCTGCTTTACATTCCTTCAAGACTTAGCCTGAAGGCTGCTCTCCATAGCTACCACTAGGATAGCTTTCAATAAAGGTTGTCTTTAACCTATCTCCAATAAGGGGTTGTTTGGACTGGTGCAAGGTGCCCACTATAATTAGTGGACAGCATATGCCAGGCCAACTTCTCACATTGGTGTGCAGCGTGTGGGATTCCAGCTTGCTATTGTTTTACCAGATAATCTCAATTGAATTGATCAACTGAAAACCACTAAAGGTACCTAAGGTACATATAATTTAAGCTTAGAATACAGTAAGTTCTACTGAACTTAGAGTTGTGTGTTAAGGGATAGCACAACCCTTTCTACAACTCAAGAGAGTTTAGTAGGCCACACTAGAGTAGGTAGTGCATACACCACACCACACTAGTAATGTCTTTAAGGGCAGGATCCAAAGAATCCTTGCAGGAAGCCATTGAGCTTCCACCCTCCAAGTATGATACACTCCCATTCTTGGAATTGAGAGCTTTATGTAACTTGAGAAAAATAAGGACAGGCCAAAGCCTCACCACCCAACACCTCAAGGAGTTGTTGGTGGCTTATGACCTTAGTAAGCCTGTAGGGACTGAAGGGGTAGGAGCTGAGGGTGGGGCAGACGAAGAGGACGAGGCCAGGGGTACCAGTACCCCCAGCCCCCCTCTGAAACTGGCCAGGAGGGTGACAATGACCCTGACCTGGAAAACCCAATCCCTCCTGTGGATGATGATGAGGATGAGCAAGATGATGCCCTCTTTGTCCCCCCAGGAAGGATTAAGAGTGTGCCCAGGAAGTCTAGATCTCCTTCTCAGGAGTCTAACCACTCTGGCACCTCTATAGGGAGCTCTGTCTCATCTCACAGGAGGGAATCCTCTCATGAGAGGAGAACCAGACTGGTCCAGTATGAGGAAACTCAGCTGGAGATCAGAAAAAGCAATTGGCTTTAGATAGGGAATCCCTAGATCTCCTTAGAGAGAGAAGAAAGTTGGGACTAGAGTCCCATGGTGGCAGCCATGTCCCTAGAGACAGGGAAAGGTCCTATGACCATAGGAACCTGAGCAAGATTGTCCCTCCCTACCAGAGTGGGGATGATATCCACAAATGGATAACTGCCTTAGAGAGGGCCTGTAAAGTACAGAAGGTCCCTCAGGAGCAGTGGGCAGCAATCTTGTGGCTCTCCTTTGCTGACAAAGGTAGAGATAAGCTCCTCACTGTTAGAGAGGAGGATGCTGATAATTACAAGGTCTTGAAGAGTGCTCTTATTGATGGGTTTGGCCTAACCACTGAACAGTACAGGTTGAAGTTCAGAGACACCCAAAAAGCACAGACTCAAGACTGGGTAGACTATGTGGATTGTTCTGCCAAGGCTCTGGAAGGCTGGTTGATGGGCAGTAAGGTGTGTGACTTCTCAGGATTGTACAATCTGATAATGAGGGAGCAGATTCTTAATAACTGTCAAAATCAGCTGTTGCATCAATACCTGGTAGACTCTGATCTGACCTCTCCCCAAGAATTGGGAAAGAAGGCAGACAAATGGGTCAGAACCAGGGTGAAGCAGAAGGTACAGAACCAAGGTGGGGAAACCAAGAAGCAAGATGCTAAGAACTCTGACAAGGGTGGGGAGAAGGGTAAAGATCAAAAGTCTTCATCAGGCCCCCAAAAATCTTCTTCTGGTGGGGATTCACAGTCTACCAAAGGGAAAGGCCAAAGAAAACCATGGTGCAAGGTCTGTAAGCAAAAGACCCACTGGACCAGTGATTGCACCAAGTCCAAAGACTCCAGTCCAGCACCCACCAATGCCCCTAAGGCACCTGTTCCCCCTAGTACAGTTGGTGGAAGTGCTCCAGCAAAGGGTTTAGTAGGGTTCACCCTGGGAACTGAGTTGGGCTCTGACTTAGTCAGAGAACTGACTCAGGCTGTGTTAGTCTGTGATGGAGGCATGGATGTGACCTCCACTGTGAGTCCCAGTAATCTGGGCAAGTACAGACAACAGCCTTTAATTAATGGACGTGAGGCTTTGGCATTTAGGGACACAGGGGCAAGTGTCACAATGGTGACACAAGACCTTGTGCTACCTGGGCAAGTTATGCTTGGTGAGATGTACCAAGTGACCAATGCTAGCAATGTCAGAACAGACCATACTCTGGCAGTTGTTAACTTCTCCTGGGGAGGGGTAACTGGCCTTAAGAAGGTTGTGGTAAGTGCAAACCTACCAGTCGAATGCTTGCTTGGCAATGACTTAGAGACTTCTGCTTGGGCAGAAGTGGAGCTCAGGACCCATGCAGAAATGCTGGGGATCCCTGCAGATGTGTTTGCTGTGACCAGGTCACAAGCCAAAATGTCTAGCACTGAACAGGCCTTGGATTCTGGAAGAATGGACCAAGTGCCTTCCAAGAGGAGGAGTAGTAGGGTTAAGGCAGTGCCTTCCCCTTGGCTCAGGAGGAAGATCAGTCCCTTGAGGGGATGATCTCAGCCCTGAAGAAGGAACTGTCCCAGAGGAACTTGAACCTGACCAGGTTGAGTTCTTGGGGACAGGGGGACCTTCTAGGGCAGATCTGAGCCAGGAGCAGCAGAGCTGCCCCTCCCTTGAACCCCTCAGACAGCAAGCTGCTGCTGAGGCTGCTGGGAAAGCTAGTGGTCCCCATACAGTGTATTGGGATGATGGACTCCTGTACTCAGAGAGTAGAGACCCCAAGCCTGGTGCTACCAGGAGGTTGGTAATACCTTTGAAGTTCAGGGGCTTCCTATTGACCCTAGCCCATGATATTCCCTTAGCAGGTCACCTGGGCCAGAACAAGACTTGGGACAGAATTGTCCCTCACTTTCACTGGCCCCACATGTCTGAAGACAGTAAGGAGTTTTGTCGCTCCTGTGTAACCTGCCAAGCCAGTGGCAAAGCAGGTGGCACTACAAAGGCCCCCTGATACCACTACCTGTGGTGGGGGTGCCCTTTGAAAGGGTAGGGATTGACATTGTTGGTCCCATGGATCCCCAAACAGCCTCTGGGCACAGGTTTATCCTGGTGGTAGTGGATCATGCCACCAGGTACCCAGAAGCTATTCCCCTCAGGACCACTACAGCACCTGTGGTGGCAAGGGCCCTCCTGGGAATCTTCTCAAGAGTGGGCTTTCCTAAGGAGGTAGTATCAGACAGGGGTGCTAACTTCATGTCTGGGTACTTAAAAGCAATGTGGAAGGAGTGTGGAGTGACTTATAAGTTCACCACACCCTATCACCCACAATGCAATGGTTTAGTTGAGAGATTCAACAAAACCTTGAAGGGCATGATTAAAGGGCTCCCAGAAAAGCTTAGGCGTAGATGGGACATACTCTTGCCCTGCCTTTTATTCGCATATAGGGAGGTGCCTCAGAAGGGGGTTGGTTACAGCCCTTTTGAACTTCTGTTTGGCCACCCTGTGAGGGGTCCACTGTGCTTGGTGAAGGAAGGATGGGAGTTACCTCTCAAGCCCCCAAAGCAAGATATAGTGGACTATGTACTTGGTCTCCGCTCCAGGATGGCTGAGTACATGAAAAAGGCAACCAAAAACCTTGAGGCTAGCCAGGAACTTCAGAAGGCCTGGCATGACCAAAAGGCTGTTCTGACTGTTTACCAGCCAGGACAGAAGGTGTGGGTGTTGGAGCCAGTGGCCCCAGCAGCTCTCCAAGATAAATGGAGTGGACCCCACACTATTGTTGAGCAGAAGGGTGAGGTCACTTATTTAGTGGACCTAGGAACACCCAGGAGTCCCCACAGGGTTCTCCATGTCAACAGGTTAAAACCATATGTGGACAGGGCAGACATGGGCTTGCTCATGGCTACTGATGAAGGGCAGGAGGAAGAGAGTGACCCACTCCCTGACCTGCTCTCACAGAACCCTGACGATGGGTCAGTTGATGGTGCAGCCTTGGCAGGCAGCCTCACTACCCAGCAACAAACTGATTGCAGGCAAGTCCTCAATCAGTTTAGACATATGTTTTCACTGACACCCAGTCAGACCACCTGGTGCACTCATGAAGTGGACACTGGGGACAGTCTGCCTATTAAAAACAAGATTTATAGGCAACCTGACCATGTCAGGGACTGTATCAGGACTGAAGTCCAGAAAATGTTGGAATTGGGAGTTATTGAACCCTCAGATAGCCCTTGGGCTAGTCCAGTAGTCCTTGTACCGAAACCTCACACCAGTGGTGGAAAGAGAGAGATGAGGTTCTGTGTAGGACTACAGGGGTCTCAATGCAGTCACTAGGACTGATGCCCATCCAATACCCAGGGCAGATGAGCTCATAGATACTTTGGCCTCTGCCAAATATCTCAGCACATTTGACCTAACAGCTGGCTACTGGCAGATCAGACTAGCTGATACTGCAAAGCCCAAAACAGCATTCTCAACCCCTAGTGGGCATTATCAATTTGTGGTAATGCCCTTTGGTCTGAAGAATGCACCTGCCACTTTCCAGAGGTTGGTGAATACAGTTCTCACAGGACTGGAAGCCTATAGTGCAGCTTATCTAGATGATATTGCTGTCTTTAGCTCCACCTGGGAGGATCACCTGGTCCACCTCAGGAATGTTTTACAGGCCCTGCAAAAGGCAGGCCTGACTATCAAGGCCACTAAGTGCCAGATAGGGCAGAGTCAGGTTGTGTACCTGGGCCACCTTGTGGGTGGAGGCCAGGTTCAACCTTTGCAGAGCAAGATCCAGACCATCATGGACTGGACTGCTCCCACTACCCAGACTCAGGTGAGAGCCTTCTTAGGCCTGACTGGGTACTATAGGAGATTTGTCAAGGGGTATGGATCAATAGTGACACCCTTGAATGACTTAACTTCTAAGAAAATGCCCAAAAAGGTTCAGTGGACAGTTAGCTGTCAAAAGGCATTTGATGACCTCAAGCAGGCCATGTGCACTGCTCCAATTCTGCAGAGTCCTGATTACTCCAAGAAGTTCATTGTTCAAACTGATGCATCTGAATTGGGGGTAGGGGCTGTACTGTCACAATTGAATGAAGAAGGTCAGGATCAGCCAGTAGCTTTTATTAGCAGAAGGCTGACCCCTAGAGAGAAACGTTGGTCAGCCATAGAGAGGGAGGCCTTTGCTGTGGTCTGGGCTCTGAAGAAGTTGAGGCCATACTTGTTTGGTACACACTTCCTGGTTCAGACAGACCATAAGCCCCTCTTATGGCTAAAACAAATGAAGGGTGAAAACCCCAAACTGCTTAGGTGGTCCATTTCCCTACAGGGGATGGACTTTACAGTGGAACATAGGCCTGGGAGTAACCATGCGAATGCAGATGGACTCTCTAGGTATTTCCACTTAGAACATGAAGACTTAACTGGGCAAGGTTAGTTTAATGTCCCTACGTTTGGGGGGTTGTGTAGGAGAGTAGGATCTGCTTCACATGGGTACCCCCACTTTTTGCTGATGCTTCACTGTTTTTCGACATTAGTCTGGCTGGGGCCCTGCTAATCAGAACCCCAGCCTAGCTGCTTCCTCTCTAAAATGGTTTCCATGTGCCTTAGGCACATCACTGATTGGGATCTGGAGTGCCCTTATAAGTCCCTAGTATATGGTATACTATGTACCAAGGGCATAGGTACCTCAGAGGCCTGCCAGGGGCTGCAGCATGTATTATGCCACCCCTGGAAGGCCATCCAAACTGACACCACAGGTCTGCTACTGCAGCCTGGGTAAGGTGGTGCATGCACTCCTTACTGTGATATAGGTTACCTATATCACGAAATACATACACACATATAAACCTATAAGTCACTCCTAAGGCAGGCCTTATCAATCCTAAAGGCAGAGTGCATGGTTCCTATGTGAGAGGGTGCCCCTGCATGAGCAGGGCCCCTCTGCAGCGTTCGGAGACCATCTCTGATGCTGTTTGTAGTGCAGCCTGACCATATACTCTTAAGCGCATTATATCCTCGCGGTAAAATGCTAACTTTGGAATGGCTGCACCTAAACATGTCGTGTTTGGTGTCAAACATCTTGGAATACTACCCCCGCCAATCCTGGCGGCGGGGGTAGCATTCCACCCTTCTAGAGGGAAAGACATGTTAACTCTGACGAGTCCGGTAACTTCTTTCCAGAGCCCTGGCATCACAAAATGGATGCTGCTGCCACAGACACGAGTCTGGCCTCCTGCTGCTGGACGAAACTCCGGCAGGGGAGGCCTGGACAATAGGTTTCCTGTCCCAGGGAGGTGTGACCACCTCCCCAGACAGGATAATGTGTATTGGGGCTGGGCGGGAGCACTTTCGGGTGCTTTGAAGTCCTGCACTGGGGGCACATTTGGTGTCCCTAGTGCATACCCCAGTTCAAACCGGATCAGGGGCTTGCAGCCCCTGCTTTGGCGCGAACTGGACAAAGGGAAAGGGGTGTAGCCACCCCTCTGCCCTGACCCACCCATAGGTGGGGCCACAGAGTAGTCCAACCCCTATTTTTAGAATAAAGGTAGGAACCCAGTCCTTAGGACTTTAGATTATACCTGGACAAAACTCTGAAACTGAATCCTGGACCTTCGACGCTCTACGACAAGATTAGAGGACTGAAGAATCTCCCTTGGGGTCAAGGAGTGACTCCCCTGCTTGGCAGGCACCAAAGAAGCATCTGTCCGGTTCGCATTTCTGAAGCTCCCATCGGACGCCGAAGTCATCGCATCACCCGAGGTGGATTCTCAGACTTCCCCGAGGCTACCCTGAGTCCCCAGCAAAGCTGAGGCCCGTGGCTATCGTGGGTGACTTGAGACCATGACCCCTGGACAACGAGCACATTTGCAAGTGCATCCTCTTCTGGGTCTCCCAAGAAGTCGTGCTTTGGGCTCCGAGTAGCCCTAGCCTCCAGCACTACCTGCACCGAAGATCATTGGCCTCCACTCCACGAGTGTCCTGTAAGCCAGATCCACGTGCGGCGTCACGAGGCTCCTTCGCGGTCGCTAGCTCGTTGGCTAGTAGCCCTTAACGAAGGCCAATCCTTTTCTTCCTTGGCATCCTGGTTGCTCCAGGCCTGCCCTCACTTACCCTCGCTGGGTGAGTCCCACAGACCTTGCTGATCTGCACCATCGACGATCTACATCTTCACCAAGACTTGCCGTTGCCAAGGCTTGTTGTGTCCAATCCGGTCGCCGACACCTCAGCACTCGACAAACATCGTGTACCAGCCCGAATCCTGCTCCTGGTTACCGACAACGCCTCCTGGACCTCGTGGCTGAAGAGTCAAGACGACCGTCAACGCACCTGAAGCACTCGACATCGGTGGGCATCTGTCCATCGCCTTCCTGGTCACTGGCTAGTGACCCAGACTCTGTCCCCTCTGCTTTCAGGTTCTTCAGAACTCCGATCCACTCTTGGATCCACCCGGACACTTTTCTCTTGGCCGCCAGCAGCACTTTGCAGCAGATCGCCATTCGAATCGACGACGAAACCCGACCCCGAAAGGCACCTATGCACCCGGCTTCCCTGGGTGAGGTAACACGAGTACTCCGGTGCTCCCGTGGGTAGAGACTCTTCAAAGTCCTAGATCTCAAAGGGTTTTGTCCTAGTCCTCTTTTAAGTGTCCCTTTTCTCTATTTTCCCGATCCCGACTTTCTCCATAGAAGTTAACGGCGTATCGCGGTTGTGTATTTACACTGCACGCTGCTCTCCCGTGGGTCCCCTGTGTCACTACCTTGGGTGGTTCCTTGTGGTCCAAGCACTTCTAGAGGCTCTAGGCCTAGTGTCTAGTTCAGTCGTGGTTCGCATACCACTTTATTGGTATATGGTTTGGTACGCCCCTAGGGCCCAAACGTGTATTTGTGCTATTACTGTGAATTAATAACTTATAACTTATGTATTTCGAACTCTAGCCTCATAAAGAGACTAGAGGGGTGTGTTTAGCAATAAATACATATACTTTGAATATATACCTGGTGTGGTGCTCTTTCATTTGATCACTCAAGAGATTATAGACTGGTAAAACAAGCTGCTTTACATTCCTTCAAGACTTAGCCTGAAGGCTGCTCTCCATAGCTACCACTAGGATAGCTTTCAATAAAGGTTGTCTTTAACCTATCTCCAATAAGGGGTTGTTTGGACTGGTGCAAGGTGCCCACTATAATTAGTGGACAGCATATGCCAGGCCAACTTCTCACACCCCTTGTCCATTCTTTTTGCCTACCCCCTGCCCTGCTCCCCCTGTCTGTTCTTTTTACCCACCCCCACCCTACTCCATCTGTCTGTTCTTTTTACCCACCCACCTGGCCCTCCTCCTACTGTCCGTTCTTTTTACCCACCCACCCGGCCCTCCTCCTGTCTGTTCTTTTTACCCACCCACCCAGCCCTACTCCAACTGTCTGTTCTTTTTACCCACCCACCCGGCCCTACTCCAACTGTCTGTTCTTTTTACCCACCCCGTCCTAATCCCGCTGTGTGCTTTTTAACCACACACCACCTGCGCTGTCCATTCTTTTTAACTACGCCCCAACCTACTCCTACTGTCTGTCATTTTTACCCATCCCCCGCCCTACTCCCGCTGTCCATTCTTTTTACCCACCTGCCTTACTCCTGCTGGCCATTCTTTTTACCCACCCCTGCGCCCTACTTTTGCTGCCCATTCTTTTTACACACCTACACACCCTACACCCACTGTCTGTTCTTTTTATACTCCCGCTGCCAGTCCTTTTTACCGACCCGGCCTTTCCCCCACTCCTGCTGTCTGTTCTTTTTAACCCTCCTGCTGTATGTTCTTTTTATCCACCTCCCGCCCTCCTCCCGCTGTCCGTTTTTTCTTTACCCAATCCCACTCTTCTCCCGCTGTCTGCTCTTTATACCCACCTGCCCACCCTCCTCCTGCTGGGGGCAGACAGATTTGTTTCTCAATCTGCAATATAGGTGTGTAGTAAGGCTAGTGATGGAACAGCTAGATGTGTTTCTATCTCTCCACCACATGTGGCAGCGCCCGTGATGGGATAGGCTGGTTTGTTTCTGTCTTTGCTGCATCTGTAATGGAAGGTGAATAATTGGATTGTGAGGTTTCTTTTTGCCTTTGCCATTTCTGTACGGGGAGGATAGCGATGGAACTATGTAGGTTGTTTGTATCGCACAACATACAGCAGAGCCATAAGTATAGTAGGTGGGTTTCCAAATTGCTAACCTTGTACAGAAAGATGTAACTGGCATGCTAATCTTCGTGTGTGCATCTGCAAGGCACCCCGTACTCCCCCGAGCTGTTTGTTTTATTCACTCTGGATGTTTCTAGGTGTGTTTGCTGCTTGTTATACTTTGTGCAGTGGCCGTGCTAGGAAGAACTGTGGGGGTTCCTTCCTGCATGCCATCCAGTCCTGGAAGGTACAGGAAATGTGCCCTTCCTCCTGTATAAACAAGCATTTGCGATGCAATAGGTCTCGCATTTGTGAGAGTTTAAGCTATTAGCATTGCAATGACAATGCCTTTTATTTGTTTTAAAAACCAAAACATAAATAAAAGACATTGTCATTTACAATGCGAATAGCTCAAACTCGCATAAATGCGAGACCTATTGCATTGCAAATGCTTGTTTTTATTCCAAACGTTTGAAAGAATAGGCTAATGGGTATGAACCGTCCGAAGACTACTTATAAAATGAGAACAGTTAACATCATTACTTTTACCTTTTAATTTTGCTTATCAGCAGAAGCATACAGAGAAAGCAGAAACGTTAGTACTTTAATAACTGGTCAAGCTATAGCTCTCCAAGAAGGAGGTCCAAATGCGGTTACTTCTGTTCTAATTTCTCACGAGTTGTGCATTCCCTGCACAATTTGCCTTACTTGTCAGAATCTTTCAGATGTTGTAAGATAGTTTAATAGGTTAATTGCCATTCTGAGTTCAGTGTGTAATCTGCTTGCCACATGTTTAGAGCATATAAAGTGGTCTCATTGATTGGTGAGACAGGCTTTCGTGTATGAATGTTAGAGGTAAGCTATTTGCATATGGAATTCATGCAAACGTCATGCATTTCACCCAACTTTGGAGTAGCATAAACTTTCACTACTTGGTCAAAATCCAGAGTGGGCTAAAAATCATTGTGGCTTGCATGATACTGAGTTGTTTTGAAGGTGCATCTGCCTATGTGGGGGATAAACTTATCCTACAGATCTCCACCAGGTGGATAGTGATTGCTAAATGTGGCAGGCATCCTCTGTTGACCCAACAGGCAGGCAGGCAGGCCACCTGTCAGGCTCTAAATGAGCACATACGTTTCCACTGTACTTGTCAGGGCATTTGACTATTCTTAGGATGGTGCTTCTTGCTCTGTACGTATGTCTCCAAGAAAGCAGAGAAACATATTGCCTGTAATGTGAAGTGCATTTGTTAAAATAAAACTAACCACCAAAAGGTTAACTGGTGTTGAACCTATGTTTCATGAGCAGCAAATGTCAATTCTGCATCCTGGAGATGGCAACGCACAGAAGTGAGTGACAAACTGTAATGCAGCTGTGTACAGCAGTCTGTCAACTTTCTTGCAATTTCATCTGTTGGGTTGTTAGCATGCTCCCTGTGCTGACAATTCCTAGTAATTTTGCCACATCTTTCAGTGGTGAAAGAGGATCTTGTTTCCAGTGCTGAGATTTAATTTTGAAACTTGTTATATGCGGATTACTTAACTGTAAACATGGAGTGATGCACCAACTTAATTTTCAGTTACTGAGGAGAAACCTCTTTTAAACGTTCATTTAAAAACAACTTGCACCTTTATAGCCATTTTCTTGACACGGTTTTGGACATAGATTATCTGGGCATTAAGCTCACATCCCATACTAAATGGCATAAACAGTTTGCACAATCCAAATGTCGTTTTACCCAGTGGCTTAGAGCAACTCCCCTTTTTCAGTGCCTAATTTGTGCTGGTGGTTTCCGGTGCTTAGCAACAGCACTTTATTCTCAGGGCCGGGTCTATTGACATTAACCCTGGGCGTAGTTTGCGTAGTAGCACTACGCGTAGCTACGTGAAGTACACTTTGAACTACGCGTAGCTACTAGCTACACAATTTAGTGCGTAGCGGTGTGCTTGTCTGCACTGTGCAATAATTGCCAACAGCATCTTGCACAGTGCAAGTTAAGATAATATAAGTATCTCTGTATTTATTTGCTAAAATGCATACAGTCATTTCACAAAAGTGAAAATTTTAAATTAACAAGCAGTGAGAGAGGTGATGATTTTGGGATCCTCCCTAACCTAGGGAGAGAACCAAGCAGATGCCTTGAAAACAAAAAGCACATCTTCTTGAACAATTCGGTGGTGGTCCCATCCTCTTAGGACCACCCCAAGCCACAGTTATTGGCAAAATACAATCCCAACCAAAGGCCCTGCAAAGCATAATGGGACGAGATTAGCAGTGGGCAGTGAATATTATAGTATCCAATATCAAAATAATTCTACAAAGAGCTGCAGTTCAACTAGTCGTTACTAGATGTCACTCACGAGTCAAATGCAAAAGCATTGAAATTATTATTACATCAAGCTGCAGTTCCACTAGTCGTTACTAGATGTCCCTCACGAGTCAAATGCAAAAGCTTCATGAAAGGGTTTCAATGCTTTTGCATTTGACTCGTGAGGACATCTAGTAACGATTAGTGGAACTGCAGCTTGATGTATTAATAATTTCAATGCTTTTGCATTTGACTCGTGAGGGACATCTAGTAACGACTAGTTGAACTGCAGCTCTTTGTAGAATTATTTTGATATTGGACACTATAATATTCACTGCCCACTGCTAATCTCGTCCCATAATGCTTTGCAGGGCCTTTGGTTGGGATTGTATTTTTTTGCCCATAACTGTGCTTGGGGTTGTCCTAGGAGGAAGGGACCACCACTGAATCGTTCAGCATGATATGCTCTTTGTGTTCAAGGCATCTGCTTGGTCCTCCCCCTAGGTTAGGGGGGACCCCAAAATCATCACCTCTCTCATTGCCTGATAATTTCATTGTCAAAGTTCAATTTTGTGAATTGGTTATATGCTTTTTAGCATGTAAAATTGCTTTATCAAAGCATTTGTAGGTGTTAACGATTTTGTTGCTACGCTACGTCAATTAGCACAGTTTATGCACTGTGCTACGTGCAATTTGCGTAGTGCATAGTAGCACAAACTACGCATGCTCCGTGAGCGTAGCGTAGTGTTACGCCCAGGGTTAATTGACATACCTGCCTGCCAAGTGCCAACTCACATGGTGGCAATGTGTGTCACACGCAATATCAGCTCACTTCACATGATCTCCAGACTCCCGGTAAACAGCCGATACCGCACACGTGGTAAATGCATGCCTGTGTTGAGTGTTGCTAGATTGTGCGATTTCCCACAAAAATGGATGACATTTTTCTCTTTTGTGTGGGAAAAAGCACCACTGGGTCACTGATTGGGCTGGATTTGGTGCTGTGTGTCGAACAGTGTGTAAACCTTTTTAAATCTGCCACCGCAGCCGCCCGACTTATCATGATGAGGCACACAGCACCAGAAACTGCCTGGGGGGGGTCTCTGCCTCAGCGACCATAACAGGTCCGTCCATCATCAATCATAATATCGCTAGTGCATTATCAATGACCGCTTGCAAATAATTATTAGCCTGTCCCTCCTTGGAGTTGAACAGTTAAGTGTCCTGAGTTGATCAATGTGATCCGTGTCCCCACTTGGTTTTTGCCCGCCCCAGCATAGTGCGAAGCTGTAGTGTTAAGCAAATGAAGCAAACAGCGTCTTGTGCGGCAGGACAGCAGCACACAGCAGGCCTCAGAATAATTAAAAGTCAGTCAGCAAGTAAGTATTGATATCGTAATCCTAACAATACATGAAGTAATGGAACTTCATAAGATTATATCTCATGATGTAAGGAATCATGTGTCACTGTCACAGATACAAGATGATGAGGCAGGGCGGCAGGAAAAGAGAAAAATGCAGGTATTAAGCGCTGCATAAATAAAATGGCGTCAACTGAACATCCTGTGATTCTGAGCAAATCACTTAATCTCCCTGTGCCTGCCAAAAATGAACGTCTTCTTGTGTAATTTATCTGGTGCTCATGTAAAGCACTCCAATACCTTCGGGTCGATTTCGCGTATATGTAAAAAAAACTGCAAAGCCAAGGTTGGTTGCATTCCAGCAAAGCAATGTAGCCGCTGAAGCGAGGGATCTCAGCTCTGCAACTTGAGTTCCTCAAAGTTCATTTTAATTTTGCCTTCCCGAGGCCGCAGCATATTTGTTTGAGCAGTTATCCAATAATGTGTTATGTGGTGTTTTATAGATATTGCCGCCACATGCAACTTGCAGAGTGTGAGAATCTAAAAAAGACAACTATAAACTTATACAAGCAGGTACCAAAACAGAAATAACACTGAACATAACTATTAGACCACGTAAGCATATGCATTTTCCAAATTGTAATGCGGTTCCAAGTGTTATCTAACTACCCCTAGTATGTGTCACAGGGTTTGAACATGTACAGAGGGGCTGAGCCACTAGATTGTAAGGGGTTAGTTACTCTGTTCCAATGGTGACTGGGAGGCTGCTTTCAGGAAGGGTCTGCCTTTCCAGCCCTGAAAGCAACTCACTCAGCCCTCCCTCCCTCACAGGACACTGCGCCTCAGTCAAAGCAGGAGTCCCTCTATCCCCTTTTGCTTGAGGGTGCCTAACACAACCACTTAAGAGGAACCCTATTATTAAAGCAGTGGCACACACGTACCACTATCCCACATTCAGCCCTGTGGGGAACACCACTAACACCGTACACTGCCTATGGTTGCAGGATAGATTATTTTGCACTATTACATCTGGCTTTCAGCAGTGCCAGTTGAGGATGTGGGTGCAGCCGATGAAGTAAGTGGGTGGAGCCAGTAGAGGAAGTGGGTGGAGCCTGGGAAGTGGTGTGGCCTCCTAAAACAATTTGAGCACCTGCACTTAATATTTTACAAATTAAGCACTTCTGAAAGCCACAAGACTAGAGGTGTTCCAGATGCGGGGGCAGTTACATTTGTAATAGCTGCTCATGTGGTATGCCTTTGAGACGTTTTACTCATGGGTGGTTTGAGGCTACAGAAGCTGCCTCAGAACATTTTCAGGCTTACAAACCTGGATCACTGCCTGCTCACTATAGGGCACACCAGGACCTGGAATCTCTTTAACTTACCAAAAGCACCAAAACTGATTTGCTGGTAGATTATAACACACACACGCACAAATGTCCGATTAGGGCCCCTCAGTATTTGTGGGGCTACGTAGCCAGTACAAGCTGAATACACACCCTTTCTGCTTCCTGAGACATTAGCACTCAGAGATGTTGTAGGGATTTTAAATTATAAAGTCTCCTTGTACAGGAAACATATACAGTATGTACTGCGTACCCTTAACTCTAGACCAGCTCTAGAGGCTGGACCATTAGTACTGGGACAAGGACAATCAATCATTCCACAGACAAAAAATGACATCATGCGAAAGATGCCCCTAAAGCGTAATGAGATTGCCTTCTGAATTGCTCAAAGGACAAATTAGTTGGAAGCGGTCTATCCACATATGACACCCTAAGACAAACGTAGAATACTGACTATGTGTCTTCCTTTTGGGATGGTGCCACCTGAAGGGAACCATATTTGCATACATCTATACTAGCATGCATGGCACTCCTTCATTGGCAGTTCTCCCTGAGGTACTAAAAGAACTACAAAATGAGCAAGTGGCTGTACGAGCTCTGGACTTAAGAATTTGGTTCATGGAGAACCTCTTTAGAGTTACCTCAATCATACTGAGCGACATTAAGTAAAAACCTTCGGTTCTGGGTATATGCCAGAGACTTGAAGCAGTTCCAGTTCAAGATCTGAATTGGAAGTGCCAAAAATTATTGTGGAAGTTTATACGTCTGTGGTTCGTGATAACTTGAGTACATGAGAAGTTAACCCACGTTTAAAACCTAAAAGTGATAGGAGTAATAGCGAAAGTTCCATTAAGGAGAAATCTGAAATGGAAGGTAGGAAGAAACAGAAGGATAGATAGAAAAGACGGACTCAATTAAATAAACAGAACAGTATCAGTATTCTGATAGCTGCTCTTAACATTCTTTTCAGGACTGACCGTAAGCGTGCATTGAGAGAGAGTCGATTCACATACCGAAGAAAATAAGAGTATCACAAGAAAGGTCAAACAGTACAAGAGGTTGTAGTTAGTGTAAACAGGGAAAAGAAGGGATTGGACTCTATGACTCCAATTAAGAAGAAGAAGGTAGCAGGACTTCCTAAGAAACATGCCGATACAGCTACGGATACTCCTGTTTAGCAGGCCTTGGATGAGACTGCTTTTAGACAGCGCAGCAGAAGTCATGATAGTGCACCAGACTGTCCAGACGTTTCTGGTGGCAAGTCCAACTTATAAGTACATGTTGTTTGAGACTTCAGATCAGCATTTAAATCCTCCGGATAAGGTTTAAAACCTAGAGATACAGATTGAAGGGGATACACTATGCATCATTAAAGCAGTCTTCTGGACGCATTTATCTGAAGAGTATGATCTCATAGTAGCTGAAGAGGACTGGCTCCCAGTCTTTAGTAGGGAAGTACATCAGGGATGAGTAAGTAATAAGGGTAGCATTTTCTCCCATACGACCAGAAGAAATCAAGGACATTTATAGCAGTGAATGGGCTATTAAAAAGGCTCCATCTTTATACAGAAACCAAGTGGGGTGGGATCAACACTCTATTGCACATGTTATTCATTTAAGCAGTGAACCTCAAGAGCAGGTTAACTACCCTTTAAAGCTAGAAGCAAATCATATTATAAAGGTAATACTAGATCAATTGCAATATCAGTGCAAAATAGAGCCTTGTCTTTCACCAATAAACTTGCCCCTTTTCTCGTCTCTAAACCAGACATATCCTATATGATGGTTTTAGACGATGGTAATTTAAACACATATTCGTGAACATAAGCAGTGCAAAACGCACACAGTATGAGTTTCATGGTGAACTAGACGGAAATAGTGCAAAATAACCTTGGAAATCTCCAATGGGTTTTTACTCAGAACATAGCACTTGAAAGCCAGTATCTAACTGCCTTTAGTTTCAACGAGGTGCAGTTCTCGTTTAGATGCTTGACTATGGGGTATAAGAACTTTCCTGGCTTATTCTCAGTGTGCAACATGGAGATCTTACAATCAGATCCATAGGTATTATTATACATTGATGATATCTATCTCACTGATGATGATTTAGATGTACAGCTTACTAGGGTGTACAGGATTGTAACAATATTAACATCACATGGTTACAAGATTAATTTTTTAACATTTTTTTTTAGGGCCAGATATACAGTTGCAAAATGGCTTTTTTTTTTTATTCTGAAAACGTTATTACATTTATAGACAGAGGAGAGTACAGAGTACAGAGAAAGCACAGTCAGGGCATTCAAACATTATTATAATCGTGATGGTACAGCCATGAAAGTGATGCAAATAGCAGAGATCCAAGTTTGTTAGGTTGTAGTGTGATACAAACAGTGGGGAGCATAAGCGGACTAATAGAGTAGGTATTGCAAAAATATGAAAGCGTGATTCTGGTACATTATACATGGTACAATGGTAATTATTATTATTATTTATATATTGTAAGACATACCAAGTGCATGATAGGAAAAGAGAAACAGGAAAAGTGATAGACATACCCAGAGAAAGCTCTGGCAGGAGAGAGAAAAAAGAGGGAGGGAGACTGAAATAAAGCAAAAGGAAACTAGCTATAGAGGAGGGTGATGAGAGATTCAGGAAAGGTAGAAGTGTGTCTGCTGAGATGTGAGAAAAGCCTCATGTAGCAGAGGTTCATCTGCTCTGGTCTTGAAGGAACAAGTTTACGGTATTTAATATTTTTTTTTTTTTAGATGATTAGGTGACCTGGTTGAATGTAGAGTGAGAAGTGAGTGCTACGTAGGTAGGTAACCCAAGCCCACCAGGTGTGGATAGAAATTAGATTGAGAGATTTCCAGTCCAGGAAAATGACTTTAATGGTGACCGTAAGTAAGAGATTGAGGAAAGCCATGTCAAGCTCTGGTAGGTTTAGCTCTGTTGAGGCTGCATAGGGACAGAGGATTATGGTGGGAAAATCTAGAGGGAAATTTGGTTTAAATATGGCGTTTAATTGAGATGTGATTTTGTCCCAGAATGGAGAAAGTAATGTGCATTGGAACAACATATGTGCAAGGTCACCTCGAGATTCGATGCAGGACCAGCAGAGATTTGGGTCAAATAGGTTCAGTGTGTGTAGCTTGTCAGGTGACAAGTAAGGTAAATAGCAAACAGTTTGGTTTGATAAAGTGCAGTAGCAATCTTATTTGATAGAGCAGAGGAGCAAATCTTAGTCCACTTTCTTTCTGAAAGGGGAGATCTTCTCATTTAATTTAATAGTGGGTTCTATTTAAATTGGAGTTGACCGCTTTATAGATTTAACTTGCCAAATTGTTATAGTTAGAGGGAGAGAGGGTGAATCAAGCCAACCAAATTTGGCAATTCTGGCTTTAATTTCCACAAAAAACATAAAAGTCAATGTTTGGCAGTTTGGTCATGAACAAAACCAATACCCTTCTCCTCCCAGGATGAGGCTATAGAACAAGCAGTCTGTGCTTCTAGTGTTTTATAGTGCCAAATTGATTGCAAATTTGATTTGTGAATGGAGCATAGACATTTTTAATCAATGGATCGAAAAGTGAAGATTGTGGCAAGCATTCTTTGTGTAGACTGTTTAATAGCTATGAGATCAATTAAGGAGAGTGCTTGGATTGAGAAGGGGAAGCGAAGATTCTTTTTAATTTTGAGCCAAGATGGGTAGTTGGAGGAATTAAGCAAGAGCCATCTGGCCCCTGAGATGCAAGATACTTCATCTGGTAGTTGTACCAGTCCGGGTAATTGCAGCCACCATGTAATTTTGGATTGAAGTAGTTTCTTAAGGGAAATTCTGACTCTTTTGTGAGACCATACAAAATTGGAGGTGACTTTCTCTATGTTGGAGAAAAAATTATGGGATAGTCGAACTGGGATCATGCAGGAGAGGGAGTTAATTAGAAGAGTCACCATCCTTTTGATCGTTTCTAGGCTTACCCACCATGAGATAATTTGGGGAGACCAGGATGAAAGAAGGTGTGCACAGGTGGCACGAGTGTCTAAATTATGATTGCTGACTGTCTAAATTCTGATTGCTGACTCCAGGTTGGGGTCCTGTGCGTTCTGCTATTTAGGGTGTGGTCTACATCTTCTCCTTAGTTTTCAGTCCTACGCAGGTGCCCTGTCTTCTCTGCACCATACTGTATGACAGTGTTTACATTTTACAGTGGTTTAAACATCATTATATTTCGGTTTGTCGGTTGTCCTCTACACAATTTGTTGATTTATTGTGTTTCCTATTTGTTGCTTTATTGTGTTTCCTACTTGGTCCGTGGCTCACCCACGCACCCCTTTTTTTTTTTTCTCTGTTCTTCGCCTCCTCCCCTGCACCTCCCCATCTAGTCTCTCATGTGTATTTCTTGATAGGGTGCTCTTTTCAATGCGCCATTATTTTTTCAGGTTTCTTTCCGGTACTTTCACACCTTCTTTCTTCTCTCTTTCTGCCGTCTCCTTCTCCTTTTCTTACGATTCAATTCTGCATGGCTTGGGTGTCTTCTTATTCTTATCTCTCAAGTTAATATCACTCTCTGACAGGCGCACCTCTCGATTTTTAACTGCGCCACTCCGAAAAGAGGAACTATCTCTCTCGGAGGCTCTGTGCCCTTCACAGATTCCCCCCGCCTTCTTCTGCTCAGCGCGCTCGCAGAACGAGGAAGTGCACCTCTCCCCTTCGCAGCTGCCCACCGCCCCTCCCTTCTCTGTCCTCACAGACTGCTCTTGAAAAACATTTATCATTGTGATCACTATTATTTATCCACATGCAGTACGTTTATGTAATCATTGTTTATTTATTTTCTATTGTTTCTGTTTTTTGTGCTTTTGGTCCTTAAGCTTTTGTCTGCCCTGCTGCCTCACCACAGTTGTCTCCCCGCCCGCCCCTTCTGATGCTGCCTTGCCAACTCTACACTGGTTAGCCGAGTGGCAGGGCCGCCAGTTATTTCTTGTTGTCTGGGCTGCCCATCTCTATTATTCACCACTTTCGGCAGCCCCGCTAGGTAGCTGTTGTCTGGGTTGCCTCATTTTTCCTCATTAGCCGCAACCCCGCTAGGTATTTGTTCACTTACTTTCATTGAACATTGCACCTTCATTGCGCCTCTTTTTCTGTCTCTCACACTTTTGCCTACCATTTGTCCAGGCCAATTGGTAGCCAAAGGGGGGGTGGAGCCGTATCTCCATTCCTCCTGTCAGCTCCCTTAAACCCCTTCCTCTCCGGTATGTCCCTTGCTCCCCCGCACATCCTTAATCTTCTTATTCATTCAGCACATGACACACCCACCGCAGTCTATCACCCCACCCTTAATCGTTACAATCCTCTCACTCGCCATCAGAGCGACATCCTTGCTGCCGCTTGGGATAACTTAGGGGTCACCTTTACGCCTACCACTGAAATCCGCCTTTCCCTTTTATCCCTCACAGACTTACCTCCCTCTGCCATTCCTCCCTCCCAGTCTCCGCCACGTCCAGACACCACTCGACCTGATCTGCTCTGGCCTGATCACTCCTCTAATTGCTCCTCCCGCTCCGCACCATCCTTGAGCTCCTCTGTTTATTTTGCTGATTCTCCCATTGTCATTCCCATACACGGTGAGTCTACTACAGACTCCATACGCTCCACGACATCCTCTGAAGAGGCAACGCTCCCTCATCTTATCACCCCTGCCTCTCCCACAGTATCATCATCAGCCTCTAGCAGTGCTCTCCACCAACCACCGTCTCCTGGTAACGTGTCCCCATTCCTCACGGCACTCCTGCAGGACTATTCAGTGGACCTGCAGGACCCTGCACCAGACGTCCTGATCGTGCCTCCCCCTGCCTGCCCACCTCTGCACTTCCAGTCACTTTAGGGAATGTGTGACCCCTCCCCTGACAGCACAGCATCTCACATTTTTGTATATTTAGTTAATAATCACGTTGTAGGTCTCTCCACTGGTCACCCATCTTCCTTTGTCCACGTTACACCCTTAGCAAGTACTGTCCTTCTCACCATATTTCAAGTTTTAGGGCTTGATTACACCCATGCACAGCAGATAACGCTCTCACTAGCACCGTCCTTCCCGCACCCCATTGCCACCAAAGTCAAAGAACCAAACCTTGCAAGCACTGATATTTCAGGGAACACTCTTGTCCCTCATTTATTACTGGTCCTCATGAACAGGATTTTAAGTACCTCTGTTCATAAAACACCGGATTGCATTTACATACGCATCCGCTTAATATCCCCAGGCTTGGAGATACCCACCACATTAACCACATCCTACCCACGCAACCCGCTACAAAGCAAGATCATTGCTGCTCTCTCTCGTAACCAGCTCCAATTCCCTGACTTCTCCCCTGACGGAATATACACCGGACCACAGGAACTGGACTTAAGAGAAATATTATACCAAATTATTATTAGCGCCATAGGAGAGGAACTGGTAAAAGACGTCCTTCCCGCTACTCCGTATACCCAACCCTCGCCTGACACCTAATTTCATCCCTTTCTAAATTAGCAACATTCACCCTCAAAGCGCTGTGTTTTAAAATAATTCTCCATGAATGGCATACTGAGCTCTACAGTGTATAAAACGTCCACTAACTTTCACATATTTTTTATCATACGTCCCCCAGGATCACTACTCACTGCCATATTATCTAGCACGTGGCCAAGGCACCCACTTCAGAGTTATATTGCTGAAGCCTGCTTTGACGGCCAGCTTCGCTTCCCTCTTTACACTCCTGCACAAGAGCGCGACTTACAGGACGGTGTATATGATATTGTCATTCAGGCAGTAGCACAAGAACTCATCAGAGACATTGACCCTAGCACCTGAAACACGCAATCACACGTAACACGCACCTCTCAATATCAACACCTTCTCTAGTTAAGGCCTAGCCTATAGCGCCCTACGTTAAACACACCAACATGGCCACTCCACTGCAACATGTTTTAAAAACATTCGGAGGGCAAGAACAACGTATACTAAAACATTGTAGGGAGCTGCATAAATGTACCACAAAGATGAGCCATCCCTGGCCATCAGAAGGGAGTTTTGATCCAGTCATACTAGAGCATGCCACCACCTTCCTAGACACTAAGTACTCCGGCACTAAGTTACAGAAGAGGAAGGCTACTTTAGATCTCTGGCGCATTTTCAAAGACAAGGCTCAAACACACTCTGACTTGACATACACAGCCACACCCAATGCTCCCTCGCCTCCTCCACCATACCACTTCAGCGGTATGTATACCGAACGCACTCACAAGGAACAACCAGACTTACCAGTTACCACTAATAATTGTCCGGCTGCTGGTTCCCAACCACTACCAAGCAATGCATCTCCCTCTCCACACCTCAGTCCAGACACGGACATCACACAAACGGATGAACTCCAGACTTCCCACACATCACCCAGTCACCCGTATCACCACATGGATGGATCACAGACCCCACCCATGCCCCCCGGTGATGTGTATCCGCACCTGACAGGACTTCACAACACACACATGCCCCTCTCCCACGGCACAATAATGGAGACAGCAGTATCAGGACTCCCAGGCCACATAGATGCCCAACTCTCATTGAAATTTACGCCAACGTTAAGTACTGTACCACTACGCAGAGAGGAAGAAGGAGACTCTGACTCTGCATCTTCTGTATCTTCTCGCCGCCCAGCCCCGGCCAGCAATGCCTTCCGTGACACCGGCACTAAACAAGCCGCTGCCACCAACCCCTTCCTTGACACCGACACGCAACTGTTCCCAAAGTCGTGCCTCCCACCCCAAACTAGCCTGCTTTTCACTCCCACTGCGCCCTTGTGTGAGGGACAAGGATCTGGCCTTATGACAGCTCAGCAGCAGCTTACTGAATTCCACAACCCACCATTGCTGTGCATGACTGAGGGACAGCTTGCCCCCACACAGATCTCCCCACCCCATATGAAAACTGGAGAACAAATGTAGATTTGAGCAAAATCCTGAGCCTGGAAAGCATCTCACCAGAGCACCTTAAAAAAGAACTCTCATACATGCATCAGCCTCCCAGCCACGTAGAACAGATGCACAAAATGAGACGCATGTCAGCAAAATTAGAAGACATGCAGAAAACATTCTCGGACCTACTCAATAAGACTGGCACTCCAGCACCACCACGACCACCAACACTGCACCAGCTCATACAGGAGCACTCGCAAAATGGGGAGGGGGCTAGACAATCACTAGGTGGTGAGCACCCCCACCACTATGACGCTGCCGCCTCGGGAATAACACAAACAGTCACCAACACACACCAGGCCTACCAAACACCACCAGTATCAGGGCAGGAAAGGACACCACCACTGATACGAGAGGGGCACAATCCCTTATTTGGAGAACACCCACAGGCAGAAGACCCAGTTGTAAGAAGGAAGGGCAGGCCCACGGAAGCACAGAAGCTTAGAGTCTTGGGGACACATGGGCGCCCAGACAACATATTATATGACGTCTCGGGCTCTGCTTCCTTGCGTACCATTAGAATGAAAAATCGTCTCAACATGTGTCTCAGCAGACCATGCATACCACAAACGAGTGACGGTCTCACACCCAACCAGATAGTCACACTAGGGGAAGGCTCAGACTATGCGGTCAACCCCTTTTCAGATGACTTGGCAGGCTGGTCAGAACCCTTAGCACCGCAAATGCTCCCTTGGCCAAGAGAAGGCTCTTTTGAGCCGCAGTACATGGCAACAGCAGTTGAATGTATTTTAAAAGGATTAGGAGATGAGGATTGGGACTATGAGTACATGCGAGAGAGTTTAAAGGTCTGGCAAAAATATGCCCGCCAGCATGACTCTACAGGACCTACAGTGCCACGCACAGGAGTGATGCGCCAGATGCCACTGCTGTACAAAAATGTCACTGATCCCCCCCATCTATATCCCGTGGTCTACACTAGACAAAGAAAATCTCAAAAAACAACTTCCACCAGTCACGGAGGGGGCTGGAAAATGGATTGCGGCTTTTGAAAAGCACACCGCAGGTAACAACATAGCTATAGGAGATGTGAAAAGCCTGCTGATCTCCCTCATCGGAGAAGACGCAGAAGATCTCTTCACACGTGTCCATGCCAATCTTACAAAAACAAACACCAAACATGATGGTGTTTCCTTTAATGAGATCAGAACACTAGCATGGTCTGACTTGCGCAGAAAATTTCCCGATGTTCCCGATATTGGGGCTCTGTTGTCACAGACCATGCAACCAAATGAAGACCCTGCCAACTATCTTTCCAGAATGAAAGAAAAATGGCATCAGGAGTTAGGGCAACGATGGGATGCAACAGGAGGGTACGGAAGACTATTTTATCACACAATAAAAAAGGGTCTGCCAACTGAAGTGCAGGAAAAATTAGATGGCATAGTAGCAATGGAATGTAAGCCATGGCCTGAGATACAAGACCACATTATACATTACTGCAAGAAGAGGCAGGAACAGGAAAAGAATAGACAGTTGGCCATAGAGAATGCCGCTGCCAAATTGGTACAGCAGAAACTTAATAAGAAAAAGGACAATACAGACACAGTCATGTTTGCAGCACCGGTCACTCAGATGACGGCAGTAACATCCTTCCCCCAGGCTGCCATGAACGCTCTTGCAGGCAACACCCAACCTGCCCCACAACAGGTTCAAGCACAACCTGCCATACAATACATACAAGCCCAACCCCAGCCTATCATACAGTATGCTCAGCCACAACCACCGCCAATGTTACAATACATGCCAGCACCACCTGCTTACAGTGCCGACATACAGCCCTACTACAATAACAGACAAAACATGAACAGGAACACAGGTATACAGGGAAGAGGGCGAGGGATGGGACAGCCAAGGTTTCCACAGCAGCCAGGACCGCCCATCATCTGCTATTATTGTCAGAAAGTAGGCCGCATACAAAGAGATTGCCGCACTAAAATGCGAGATGTGGGACAGCAGTACATGGGTCCCGGTTACCAAGCACCAGCACCATTCCAACAACAGCAGCGCACGCAACAACACCTTCAACAGCCCCAAATACTATACTCTTATGCCCAACCAGTACAGCAGCAACAAGTGCAGCTCCAAGCACCCATAATGGCTCAAGTTCAGCCATCTGTCCAAGTTCAGCCATCGGCCCAACAGGTGCAGGTTCCAATGCAACAGCCACACCAAGTACCTGCTTATCAAATGGTCCCCCAAACACAAAACAATGTACCCCTAGGAGGAACGATTATTGCCTCCAACAACCCATTCACTCAGGGCACCATCCAGCAATATCAGACTGGAGGATATGCTGGCTAGGACAGCCCACAGACAACTCTTGTGTGCCCAATTTTGTCATGCACTAGCAATACTGAGGAGGACCCTATTGCTTGTGTCACGATAAATAACAAAACATATAGCTTTCTTGTTGACACAGGTGCCATATACTCCTGCATTACAGGTGGCCCTCTGCCCATTTCTGATCAGATAGCGGACACACAGGGATTTTCTGGGGCGATAGCAAGGGTCCCCTTCACCAAGCCAGTATCAATTGAGATAGGAGGCCATGTAGTGGAACAGCCACTGCTCTATTCACCCAGGTCCCCAGTCAATCTCTTAGGACGTGACCTCATGGCCAAACTAAACATGACTATCCACTTTGATGAGAACGGAACAATGATTTGCTCCATACCAGGTACCCCACTAACTAGGATAATGGCAGTCACTGCACATTCTTCCTTAAACAGCCAGGTCAGAGCACATCCAGTGGATGAGCACGCCTTCTCTGCAGCTATCCACACTATTGTTGCCACCACTCCCGAATTGCAAGGCTGCACTGTTCAGTTACCAAAAGAATTTCTTTTCAGGCCCCAAGCATCAGGCTCACAGACATTAGACAAACACGTGACCCTTGACATATGCGCCCTTGAGATAACCCCCACCTACGGCGCATTCCTGGCATGCGATGACAATGCTCACACTTGGGCTTGTGTCATTTTCATTGAACCTAAAGGGTTAGTCAGAGACATTTCAGATGCCCAGTTATTTGGATCACCTGAAGACTACTCCAAAACAGAGATTATCTATCAAAAAAATGTGCCCATCTCAGTGACAGTGGAAATTAGAACACCAACCGTCACCCCCAGCTATGACTCTGTCCGAGAGGCAGATTTGGCTCAAGTACCAGCACATCTTTGGACAACAGGCCCAAACGATGTAGGCCTTATCAGCTCTGCCACGCCATTTAAGATAACTCTCAAACAAGGTGCTATCCTGCCAAGGATAAAACAGTATCCCTTGTCCAAGGCCGCAGAGGAGGGTATTGCCCCTACCATACAAGCATTGCTGGATCAAGGAGTAATATATCCTTGTATCTCTCCTTGCAATACAGCCCTTTTTCCGTTGCGCAAAGGGAAGACAAATCAATGGAGGCTAGTTCATGATCTTCGTGCCGTTAACAACATAGTCGTACCTGAGTTCCCCATCGTCCCAGACCTCTCTGTCATCCTCATGAACGTCCCACCCGATGCACAGTACTTTTCTGTCATCAACCTGAAAAATGCTTTTTTCAGCATTCCCCTGCACCCAGACAGCCAATACCTATTGGCATTTACGTTCCGAAATGTGCAAATGACATACAGAAGACTGGCTCAAGGGTACTGTGAGTCCCCTAGCATCTTTAACAGATTTGTCAAAACAGACTTGTCCAATTTCCAATGTGACAGCACCCTACTGCAATATGTCGATGATATACTGCTCTATAGCCCCACAGAACAACAATGCAGGAAAGACACCATCTTCTTACTAACAACTTTGGCACAAAGAGGATACAAAGTTGACAAACAAAAGTTATAATATTGTCAAAAAGAGGTACACTATCTAGGTCAGCTGCTGTCAGCGTCAGGCAGACGAGTCACTCCAGATCGAGTTGAGACTATAAAATGCACCTCTGAACCCCAAACTGTAAAAGATATGCAGAAATTCCTAGGTTTGGTCAATTATGTCCGCCAATGGATCTTTGATTTCTCAACAATAACTGCCCCTTTGTTGAAAGCAGTGAAAATGGGCAAAGACAGACGCAACAAAATAGAGTGGACACCTGAAATGCGAACAGCCTACACCCAGCTCAAAGATGAGATAACAAATGCACCAGTGTTAGCTTCACCTGATTATACAAAAGAATTCTATCTATTCACTCACTGTGATGGTCTAGTCATGACTGCAGTACTCACCCAGAAATACCCCATGGGCCATAAGCCCATTGCCTACTTCAGCGGCATGCTGGACGCTGTCATGAAAGGTCATTACCCCTGGGAGCAGGCCCTTGCTGCCGCAGCGTTTGCTGTTGAGAAAAGCACCCCCATTGTAATGGGTTCCCACTGACTATGTACACCGAACATGCTGTCTTTGCAATAATACAAAAAGCCAAGACAACCTTAACCACACAAAGAGTGTCAGGGTACGAAGTCATACTGTCATTGCCTTCTCTGAAAATTGTCAAATGCCACACAGTAAACCCTGCCACATTTTTTGCCCATCCCATTGCTACTTCAGATGATGACCCCCATGATTGTGCCACATATTCACCAGATGAGTCAGGAGCAGCAAAAGAGGACCCCTTGCCAAACAGTACTGTATATTTTGTTGATGGCTCCTCTACCATTGATCAAGAAACAGGAATAAGATACACAGGAGCTGCAGTAATTTGAGCACAGCAGAATGATTCCTCTGATTCCCTAGACATTGCACAGCAGCTTAAATTACCATCACATTACTCGGCCCAGGCAGCTGAACTAGTAGCACTGATAGCTGCCTTAAACATTGGAGCTGATGACCGCATTACAATTTACTCCGATTCTGCATATGTCACCACAACAACACACTCCAGCATCCTTCGCTGGAAAAGGCGTGGCTTCCTTAAATCAGATGGTACACCTGTCATTCACAAGAAGTTACTAGAGGAACTTATTGAGGCCCTTACACTACCAGCTGAAGTAGCCGTAGTCAAATGCGCAGCGCACACCAATGGCCAAGATTTTGTCTCTAGAGGTAACGCCCTGGCAGATTGGGCAGCTAAGGCTGCAGCCAGAGGCCCCCCAGCAACAGGCCCCCCACCTCAAACCACACCAGAAGTTCCACTTGCCCCTATCCTACTTGCCCAAACACTACCGTCAACAGAGCAAGACAACATAAACAAAGGTACTTTAAATACACCATCTCAATTACTGTCCCCATTTGACATTGACTCAACACAGCAATATGATCACACTGCACAACTGCACCTCAGAGAAATACAAGAAAGTGCACCAGAACAAGAGAAAGAGTTATGGAAGAAGAGGGGAGTACAACAGGACTCCGCCGACTTCATTTACAGACAGACAATAACAGGGAAACCTGTGATGCCCCAGGCTTTATTGCAAGTGGCACTGGATCAACACCACCTTCCTACACATGTCACCCGAGATAACATGTCCACAACCTCACAGACAGATTGGTTCATTCCCAATGCCCATGAACAGATACAACTTTATGTTAATAAATGTCTCATTTGTCAACAATACTCCCCAAACCCGACTCTCAAGACAGTTGCTTCCACAATACCCAAACCAACAGGCCCCTTTAAAGAACTACACCTTGACTATGTCGACATGATCGATCGCTGTCAAAATTACCGATATCTCATTTTAGTAGTGTGTCCATTCTCACGCTGGATCGAAGCTGGACCTTGCGTCCACTGCGATGCCAAAGCAGCAGCCACATTCCTACTCCGTGAAGTCATTTCTCGCTGGGGCGTCCCAGCCGCCATCCGGACCGACAACGGAAGTCATTTTTCAAATGCAATCTTTTCCTTCCTGACCACAATGCTAGGCATTAAACACAAACTGACATCAGCCTATCATCCACAAAGCAACGGCATTTGTGAGCGCCTCAACGGCCTGCTCAAAAATAAAATAAGCAAAATCAGTGCCACAATAGGAAAGAAATGGCTTTACTGTCTACCCATAGCCCTCTTTGCACTAAGAAACTCCCCAAGTTCGGATCACCACCTCACGCCCCATCAGCTTGTCACTGGATGATCCATAAATGTAACAGTCCCGTCCACACGCCCTAAAACAGATAGTGAATCATCTTCCGAAATAGTTAGGGCCGAACTTTACGAATATTTGTGTCAACTAACAAGCGCAGCGCAGTTCCTTTCTACCCAGGTATCCAAGAGGAAAGAAAAGGGCCCCACCGATCCTGAGCTCCCACCAATCCGTCCCGGGACGCTGATCTTTGTCCAGAAAAACATCAGACGTTGGAAGGACCCCAAGTTTGAAGGCCCCTTCCAGGTGATAGACTCATCACCAACTGCAGTACGAATAGCTGAAAGAAAGGCATGGATCCATCGCAGCCACGTCCGCTTGGACCCCGCACCACCACCTCAGCCAATGGACTAGAGGAGGGAAGAGACATACCACTGATGCCGCTCCATGGAGACAGCGGGTTTCCATCCTCCTCTGATGAAGAAGACGACGACACTCACGTGTTCATTGATGAAGACCATAAAGGAAATGCAAAGTTATGTATCTCATTTGTCCTAACATTCTGTATTATTGCTACAGTGGCACTCGCAACATTCAATTGGTATATGTTTTACCTTACAACCATTAGGCTGTATTATTCTGCAAATGCTACCACACCTTTTACAGGACAACCAGTTGTACCAGCAGTTACACATGCCCGAATACACTTCCAACACCACACCGAAGATCCACAACTCCCAGATTGTACCACTGATAGCGCACACACTAGCACACATCCCACATCCCCAACTGCTGTCCTGGTCCCAAGTACTACTTCATGGGATGGTATTCTGGACATCAAAATAGGTCCCCAAATGCCCCGCCGTTCCAATTCCCGCAATACCCGTAGAGTTAAACGGGGCAGGCCAAGGTTTTGGAGGACCCGTAGACCAAAGCCTGAGGCCAAACAAGATTGGGCCACCGCTCTCCAGGACACAATGGTTCACATTTCACACCATCATCCTAGGCCCGCCTTCCATACCCCACGTCCTGACCAATTAGATGAGGACCATGGAGCCCATAACGCCCTGTTAGATAACATGTGGTATCGGCACATGTCCAAAATAGGAAAAAAAGTAACAAAAGAAGCATGTTTTGTGTGCTCACACATTCCTCATGCAGTGGGCGCAGATAAACTCATTTTTCCACAAGAAGTCCCACCACCAACTGCCAAATGTCTCCTCCATTTGTTTCTCTGCCGCATACAGGGACTGATCCAACTTCTGTCAGCAGAACTAGACGCTGTGTTTGTAAACACCACAGCGTGGGATTATAAGTACATCTCACATAAGGTTGTGACTGACGCACGAGAATTCCTGAGGGAGTTAGAGCATGATTACACGGCTGAAACACCTATGGTACTGATACAGGGTTATGAGGATTTCTTCAAGGAGGTTGGGTATTTCCTCTTTACCACACCCTCACCAATATGCCAAGCAAAAGAGAGCAGGCGAATTCTCAACGACACTTCACGTAGGACTCAATACCCCTGTGACCTCAGGACTGCACTACATGTAGAGGCCTATATTTATTTTAAAAATAGATGGCATGGTCCGCACAACCTCACCTGTAAGGCAGCTTCCCTAGGAAAACCATTTGTCGATACACAGTATGAACATGATATTGATTGGGATGTTGAGACTAACTGCACACAGATATGGGCACAGCAAACTAGAAGGTATACCTTTGGTAAGGATACTACATACAAATGGAAACAGGCATACAAGCTAAAACATCCTCTTCTTTGCTTCCTAGGTAATGGTACACGTCCTGTGGGCCGCAACACCAACTGCAACAACACTATCTTTAATTTGGACCTCCAAGATGGCACCTCCGGCCTCATGGATATCTTTGGGCATGCGGAGAACGCCTCTATCTCCAGTTGCCTCCTCAATGGAACGGCCTATGCACCATGGTCACTATGCATGAGCTGCATCTGGTTGTCCCGGCATCCAACATTTCCCAGGTGCATAATCACCCCATGACAGGCGATGTCACCTTGCTCCACCAGCACCGAAGGAGTGCCCAATATTTTGCTAACGATGCCTTTAGTGAAGTTCCTCAGGAATTCCGCCTTTTTAACGGCGCACAAGAATTCTTTGGGGGCCTGTGGCCCCTCTGGCAAACATCAGCTAATGCCAGGTGGCTGCAGGTCACACGCTACGAACTTATGACACTGATCAATAACACCCGAGATGGGTTCAACGCAATCCAGGAAGAATTACGGCCTATAAGGCTTATGGTTCTAGAGCATAGATATGTTCTAGATCAGCTCACAGCTATGCAAGGTGGGGTATGCGCCCTGATCGGAAAGAGCTGCTGCACTTTCATACCATCTAATGATGCTGATAATGGGACACTTGCTAAGGCCATTGAGGACCTGGACAATCTGGGGAAGAAGATGCGTGACGAGGGAGGTGCCAAAGCAGACGTTATTTCTAATTTGTTCAACCTGGACTGGATGCCTTCATGGCTGTCTGCTATCTTGAAAATTGTGCTACCTATTTGTTGTGTGCTGATGTTAGTGTGTTGCGGTGCACAGGTGATAATAAGATGTGTCAACAGATGTAGCACCAAAGTGGTAGGGATGAATTACGCTAACACAGGAGTGCACCAGAATGCACATTACCAAGTCATGAACAGTGTTCCTGGGGATGAAAATGGGCCAATGCACATAGAACTCCCAGAAATAGCAGCCCCTGCCACTTCTCCCAGCACACCAACACTTCCCCCACTCCCACCACCTAGATACAGTATCAGGGAGGAACATGCTCCTCACGAATATGAACAATTACCCAGCACTAATGAGGGACAGTATGTTACCTTAACACCAAGCTTGTCCGCTAAGACTAAGTGCGTCTACGTAAATGATCCTCTCTGTAGGTACCAAACAGAAGAAGGACCAACAAGATACTGTGTGAGAGTTTGTTAAAAAAATGAACAAGAGGAGGGAAATGAACGAGGGTCCCGTTCTACCATATAACAGAAACCCCAACGTACCATCCGGCTCTGCTCAGGCAGCATGACACTCCCAGATAGGCCCCACCAATCAGGCCCTGATAGATGTCCTAAGTTGTCCACTTTCCTTCCGCCTCTTAGCACGTGCCACAGAAGCCCACCTCCTTAGATACCCACATGTAGGCCCAAGCATACCACCTTAGATACATACACATAGGCCCAAAGCCCAGTGCCTCTTGCTATCATTTTTTTAATAAAACAGATCTCGTAGGCTTCACTGATCTGACAGCAGGGACCTGTGCCATCCACCGCGACACCAGCCCCCCTTGTAAATTTCCACAGTTACGAGAATAAGGTTAGCCTACACGTACGTGACACTCTGCTGGTACATCTGGCTCTTTCACAAGCAATGTTTGCAATATTTTTACTTATGAAACTTTCCGCGCTTGCTCAACTGAAACTGGAAAGACGGCTACGTGACAGAGAAATAATATATAAAATATTAATTTCTGAGCATCTTACGGTAAAAGTTATCTTATTTTTGTGTTATTTGTTGTTTGCGGTCAAGAGCACCGACCACCTGCTAAAAGCCCCTATTTTCACCATGATACCACTTCTCAGTTTTTCGTAAAACTTTCCACAGTTACTGTAAGCATGCGGTCAAGGACCCACGTCAGGGCCCACGTCAACCGTGGGTGGGAGTTCTGCATTAAGCCATATAAAAGGTTTGCACCCATGTCCACGCCCTGAACTCTTCATACCAGTGCCTTGTTGCATGGTGAGGGTTCCCGGTCGACCGTTCTCCTGATTTTGGGCCTAAGAACTTCTACTCTCAAGGTGGTAATGCTCTTTTCTGATTACTAGCCTTTTGGCTTTGTCAGCCTCTCTAATTTAGCTCATCCAAACCCAAGCCATTGCATTTATCCTAGCTTAAATTGTGTAGCCTTGGATGGTTTTGTCTTCTCATTTAAGATTTGCCTTCTAGGCGCTTGCCTATTCATCATCTCTAAATTCAGGGTTGCCCTTTAGGCAGCTGTGCATTAAATGATACATGCATAGATATTTTTGCTTCACTTAAACAACTGAGTTATAACATTGTCGATGCTTTTTTTTTCATCCTGCCCATGTGTTGATGGGCAGCATTAAATGAACAGTTCTCTGTGTTACTGAATTGCTTGATAAAGTGCCACTGTATTTCACACCATTGTTCCTTCTTTTCAAGTGAACGAGCAGAGTGCGGGTCAGGCTCTCAGGAGCCGGTAAGCAGAAGGGTGTGGCCACCCATTTACCCTCAATCACACCGCGGCCCAGCAGGTCCCACACATGACGCTGAGTCCTGAGGCATCAATGGCAGAGACCACATCAGTGCACACGTCATCATCGCAGGCTGCACACCCGCTCAGCAATTTCGGTGCCACCAACCCTGTGCAACCCCAGTCAGCGCCACGTGGTGGTAGGCCCGTGACGGCCGCAAGGCTTCGGGTGCCACTAACCCTGTGCAACCCCAGTCAGCGCCACGTGGTGGTAGGCCCGTGACGGCTGCAAGGCTTCAGGTGCCACCAACCCTGTGCAACCCCAGTCAGCACCACGTGGTGGTAGGCCCGTGACGGCCGCATGGCTTCGGGTGCCACTAACCCTGTGCGCAACAACTCATGGGCTCTTTATGATTGAGAATCGTGGAGCGTCCGTCATCTAGTCACCTCCGGCAGTGGGGAATGTGACATTGTCGGCTCTTATATTGGCAGGGTCACATGGCCTGTGACGCCTGTGCCGGGTGGGTGTGGTGTGTGTGCAAACCTGCCCTCAGGGAGTGGCTGTGACATGCTGACAACTAGACCAGTGACCTGCAGACCACTAGCTTGCAAACCTGCGACATGTAGCTATGTGCCCCCTCCCCTCGGAGTGTAAGCGGAGAGGTCTGGCCTGGCATACGCCGGACCATCGCAGGGCGTGCAACAATGACTCAGGAGCTCTGGGCGTTGTTCAGTCCATGTCCGGACAAGGGAGTGACTAATGCGTGTGTCCCTGTTGTAGTGTCTACGGCACCCGGAACGCAATCGGCAATGTAGCACACTGTGACTGGAATCCCACTAGATGAGCATCATTGACGTTAGGGGGAGTCACTGACCCTACATTCATCCACACATTCATACTTGAATGATGAAAGACATGACACAGCAGTGCGTTTCTGAATGTTTAATGCACATCCAGTGGAGTTTTGCAGCTGGAGCAGTACAGGGCCATGCCAACCCCACTTCACAATATGGGCCCGTGGAGGGCCAGCCAGAGTCCATCGGGGAATGACGAGTACAGTGGAAGAGGAAGAGTACAGTCCGCAGTCTGGTCGCCGTGTCATTGGTCACCAAACAGGATATGGCAGTCCATGTCGCGGACCAAGGTGAGTGCAGCAGAGTGTATCGGGGGTCAGTGGAAGGTCATGGGGCCATGTGCTGCACCAAGCAGCAACAGGCCAGGTGGCGGAAATGAATGCTAGTGCCTCCTTCTGATCTCAGTCCCATCCACGTCCTCGTCCTCGGATGTGTGCTCTGCCTCACCTGTTGGTGGTGCAGTTCCGGCTGCGGCACTGTGTGCCACTGACACATCAGGGGCCGGAGGTGGATTGTCGGACGCACTGTGTGGCAGTGACACATCAGGTGCTGGAGTGGAAATGTCTGCCGCACTGTGAGGCACTGACACACCAGGGGGCGGAGATGTGGATAGTGTAGGAGCAGCAGGATTCATCTGCGCCACGCCTTGTGGCAGCAATGCCATGATGAGGATCTGCAGGGCATGGTAGATCCCAGATACATTTTGCTGATGTGCAGCGGTGGCTGCCATCCTTTCCGCCTCCATCCGCACCATGTCCTCCATGAGCCTCCGCATGTGTGCCAGCTCACGGCTGAGATCGGTGGAGCCACTCTGAGCGGACAGATGTTCTTGTCTCCGAGTCATGACTCCAGCGATGTCAGCCAGGGCTCGTTGGAGACCATGGAGCGGCCTGTGGGTGTCCGTTAGGGACTGGAGGTGGCCCCT
Organism: Calotriton arnoldi; assembly: GCA_963921515.1. Taxonomy (NCBI): domain Eukaryota; kingdom Metazoa; phylum Chordata; class Amphibia; order Caudata; family Salamandridae; genus Calotriton; species Calotriton arnoldi. The sequence continues at coordinate 493,791 of CAWUFW010008971.1, forward strand.
GATGGGACTTAGACACCCATGGATGGCGTCAAGTTTGGTAGCCATGAGGTCGAACCCCACCCGCACCTGCTCAGCCATCTCCCTCTGGCCCTCCAACACACGGCGTTGGAAGGCCATGTGTTGTTCGTGGGGGTCCTGGGAGACAGCTGGGGTTGTGGGTGCCTCCTGCTGGGTGGTTTGTAGAGTGGGTGGGGTCTCCTCGATGCAGCTGGGCTGCCCTGAACCTGGAGGTGATTGGCAGATGAGTTCAATGATGTCTTGGAGGGCTTCGGTGTCGATGCTGAGGGTGTCCTCCTCGTCATCAGTGAAGAGTGGCTGGGACTGCTCTGCAGGAGGTGTTGACGGTGCCTCTGCAATGTGAAGGGGAGATGCTGTATTACAATGTGTCCACATGTATGTAGCCGCATGGTACATGTTCACATTCAGACAGCATGGCAATGTACATTGTGACAGTCTGTAGATCAGGGCCATGATCCAGAGTCATTGTGGGTGTTCACTGTGCTCTGCTTGATTGTGCATGTGTGCCATTGTGGCCATCTCCCCCCGTCCCCCCAGTACCTGGTGGTTCCTCACCCTGTTGCTGTTGTGTTGTGTCATGTCGAGCAGTGTCCGCTCCCCCAACTCCTGCCACGGTCTCCACGCTGATGACTGTCGACACCAGCTCCTCCATGTCATCCAGCTCCAGCTGTGGTGCTGGACTCCCACCTCCAGTCTGCATTGCTGCCTTCTGGTTGCCTGCGAGTTTCTCCTTGGTTTTGCGCTTGATGTCAATCCATCGCCTCTTGATCTCATCCATTGACCTCCTGTGCTCTCCGACGGCATTCACCTTGTCCACGATGGACCGCTATATTCCATTTTTGGTGCCCAATGACACGTTGGAGGTGATGAACAGTTCTTGATGGTGTTCCATCACCTCCGTGACCAGGATCCTATTCTCCTGCGGACCGAACCGCCTCTTCCTCTTCTTCTTGTCCTTGCCCTTCCCGGCCCCCGAGGTCCCAGGCTGGTCGTCCGGGGTGCTTGTGGGGTTCCGCTCGTCCTCTGCGCCTGCTCCGGCTGCCTCCATGGTGCTTCTGTGTTGGTTATTTTATGTGTTTTTTCTACCTTTGTAGTGATTTTCCCACCTGCCGTGTGTGTATTGCAGGCCTGGCGCTGCTTATCGCTGATTTCCTCATCGCGGTTTGGCCCATCGCACATTTTTTTGCGTTGGGGTTTGTGTTTTTATCTCCGTCACGGTGGTTGTATCGCGGACATTGGCCACGTTTTCAGCAAACTATCGCATGGTACCGCCGTGTTGTGAATTCCACGTTAACACAGGGTTATTTTCCCGCGATAGACTGCGATGTGTAAAGTTGCGTTAACATTTTTTGGAGATGTTTAGCGCACGTTCTTGTGAATATACCCCATAGTGTGGGCAAGCTGTGCCGAAGTTAGTTAGCACAATCCAGTCTTTTTGATATAAAAGTGCATTGGCCCTTATTTAAAGAAAAAAAAGATTTTTCCTCTTGGGACCACCCCCCACTAGAAAGAAATGATTGATATCTATAGCAATATATGCCATATATAATGAATGGAATAAGTACTCAGAAAAAGAAGCTGCAGACAGGCAAAGGCATATAGATAAAGAAAACCTACGAACAGTTTTTAAAGTTATCAACAATGGAGTGCACACTATTTTGAAAAGAGTGTATTCATTAACCAACATCATGTCTTCAGCCTTATATCTTTTAAAGGAGACCTGGGTTTATTACAACTTGTCAGGCTCAGTTAAGAGTCATAACACATTGAATTGGGCCTTACAAACCCTTAGGTCAGGCTATGCCTCTTGCAACTTCTGAACAAAATAGCTATTTTGGGCCATACAATATAACATTGACACAGAAAACAATAGCTAAAAAACAATTCACATATACTTTTTTGAGTATTGAATAAATGGAAGAAACACCATTCTCAGGTAGTGAAAATGTACCTATGACCTGGCTAATACAAGGAATCATCTCGCTGCTTATTACGACTTTTCCTTTTTTTTATGACTGCCTAAATACAAGTCTTTAGGCTAGTATGAAACAAATCACAATTTACATCTATTTCATTCATGGAAATTTTCTTTTTCTAACATGTGCTTAAATGAAGATAACTGTGCTTATCTGCATTTCCACCTGCAGAAATCCTCTAGATCATTCTGTTTTATGTGATACAATTTCCTACCATGGACATTGTAATGCTTGATGCCTGGGTTAAGTTGTGTCCTCTCAGCTTACTCTTATTTCATCCATACCCATCCCCATGCACCATGAACACATAAATAATGGTTCTCATTTAACGTTAACAAACATTAGTTGTTGTGGATTGAAACTTTCTGTGTTTAAGATTTCTAAAACAACACAGTTCTGAGGAAGAATCTTGTATCCACTGACTAAACATGTAATCAAATATTAGTATTGATATTAGAGGCATGTGTTTTGATGAAATTAACAGATTAGTTTCTGTTTTACTATACAAAGAAGTTCTTTTGACTTCTGTGGAAGAAACGTATAACTTACATACAGCCAAATCTTCTGCAGAAATTCAGAGGTGATTACAGACGCAAAATCCGACTCACTTTGCTGACATTGGTCATAACATTTGTAAATAGTAAGTTTACCTTGTGAATCAGGCCCATATTGTCTTTTTCTTCGTGCAATTATTATGTGCGATTTTGAAAATAAGGAAATTGGGCTTTCAAGTTATCACTGAGTTAGTGGATCCCTGTTTAGGGACTGTTAGTAACCTAAAAACATGGATGCCATTCCAACTATGTTTTGAATGGGTTTGTGTGGGACTACAACAACCTTCTTCTTGACATTCAATTGCTGGTGCTGCTGACTGTGAAGGCAAACCTTGTAGAGATAAGCCAGAGTCTTAGCTTACACAATAGGGAGGAGTGTGAGAATGTTGGGTGGTAGGTGTTTTGTGGCTCTCCATAGATTTTGGATCTTTTCCTCACAGAAATATGAGGAAAATCCATAATTTTAGCCAAGGTTCAATGGGGCATATTCACAAGGAGCTATCGCCTAATTAACGGCACTTTATCGCAGCCAAAGTCGTGATAAATTTACCTCCCCATTCACAAGCCGGTGTTAACAGCCCACAGCACCAGTTTACTCGCGATAGCAGTCGCAAAAAACATCGCTACAGAGGACCCCCGCAAATATCGCTAATGAGATGCAGAGTAGGCGTTCCCGTGCCAAAAGACGAGACAACAGCACACCTCAACATTCACAACGACCAGCCACATCGGTGATAAAAACACGAAACAGGCGATAAGGCGCGTTAGCACCAGGAAATTTACACCTGCTCTGACCTGGTGTAAAGTCGGACGGCAGCCAGCACCACAAAAGGGAGCACAGCCCAGAGCCACACATGAAGGACAACAGATGCCCACGAGCAACTGAACATGCAGCACGGACACCCAAGAGGGCCACAACACCCACCGACACCTCACCCAGGCCCGCAACATCCCCCCCCCCGGACCACCCCCAACCCCGGACTAAGAAACTGCACACCAACACCACGAATCCCAAAACAAACATTTTGCCTGATGTCGCACAAGCAGGAAAATAAACATACGTGCGTGGCCAGAAAATGGAGAATCAGTCATACAGCAATGCAATTACCAACACAAAACACCATACAAACAAAAGCAGAAACAACCCTTAGGATGAGTCCTAGCTGCTCCTCACTGGACAATCCGTGGCACACAGCCTGGAAGACCAAATCCAAGAGAAGAAGGTGTGCCATGCGCCCAACAAAGGAAAGAGAGGGAGAGAGCAAGGGAGAGAGACGGAGTGAGATAGCACAAGCAGCGCAAGGCCGCTCGGGCACCTGGCTCCACATGCCAACATGTGTGTGTGCATCGACATCCGTACACCATGAGCCCAAGGCCGTGTCCCAATCTCAGCGCCAAAGCCACATCACATTCCGAAAACGCAAGTAGTAGTCAGACAAACATCAGGGATGAAAGCACCATTGTCCCAATGCAGAAGGCGGGAGGACACCTGCACCTCTGACCTTGGTCCAGAATGCGCCTGGAACACCCTGATAGAGATGCAATGGCAGATGGGGACGACTCCTACACCACATATTCCGCAAATGAACCATCCGACTCATCCACAGACCACACACAGAGGCCCCTGCCTGTGGTACCCCCGCATGGGATGCCCTTGACACTCACGGAAACAGTAACCCATTACCCACAACATTGCACACACATTCGAATCATTGCTCAGAGCTGTGGCATATCCTCCACACAACTGCCGCAGTTCAGAAGAGTGCCTGTTCACGAGACGCACCAACGCAATGGCAGGCCATACCGGGCACATGCACAACCCCTGTCACGTTGAACAGTACTGTGCACGTATGCTGCATTTACTGGGCGCACTGCCACTGCCGAACATGCACATTCGAGTGTCCCATGGATGTCTGCCTATCCAACACAACTGTTGATGAATTGGACTATGACTTGTGTCTGCGCCCCCTGTTGGATCACGTACAGGAGTGTAACCGAGACAGCCGTGCATGGGATGCCTTGACATACTGCATATGTATTGGTAGTTGTGCATGGGATATTGCACTATTTCTCGTGTGCAGTGACCACATCGAGGCGCTCCCCTATTGGGCTCTGTTGCGGATCGGTGAGACGGCATGGGCTGAGCACACCTGCCCGGACCGCCTAATGGATTGGCTCACCCTGGTGTTCCTTGAACACAACAACAACGTACTATTGGAACACATTGCACATGAAGCTGCACGGGCATTCATGGACGAGTAACTACGTTCCTGCAGCCACATCCGATTGCCACCCACAGCACATGGCCCAACAACTTGTTGCATCGTGGGGATTGCTCACATATCCCACCACAACAGAGGACACGTCTGCCTTGGGTCGGGCTCTGGATGCATGTGCGTGGAATAACGCGTGTGTACACACACCTGTGCAAGGTGACGCAGGTCCATGGTCGGAGCAACACAGCGTCGTTTGGCAACATTGCCAATTCGGACACACTGCTGGGGGAGAGCACACACATGGCAATGTAGCACGACATGTGAAACTGTCAGACCCTCACACCTGATCACTGTCAGCAGAGCAGACAATCGGCGCACTCCGGAGGCAGAGCACCATGCAGACCCCACGTGCAGTGAGTCGTGCCCCCTCACACGGGGCAATGTGCAGTCGCCAAAAAACACATGACTCATCCAGCAAGGCAAGGTGGGCTGTGAGCGTTGCCATCCATGATGAATGTTGTCCATTTCAGCCCCAACATTTTCTGGACCTCGACATGTACCCATGCTGCGTGTAAGTGTCTTAAGCATGTCCCTGCCTGTTGTGGCCGTTGCCTCGTCCGTACTGACACGCACATGCCAATAAAGTCTATGCCACTCCACTGGTGTCTAACTGTGAGGTGTGTTGTTTAGATTGTCCACTCGTGTGCCACAATGAGCATCGTCCCAACACAGGGAGGAACTGACTGACACATGTGCAATGGGGGTGTGTCCCTTTGGCAAGCTCCACCTCTGTGAGCCAGACATTGTTTTTGGATAGGTGCTGGACGACATGTGCACTTACATGACTTCAGCTATGTGTGTATGGTGTCCAACCTCTGACCATGTGGAGCAATGTCAAACATCACAACAGAATGTGTCCACACAGATGTGTGTAAGTAGGTATGCGACGTGAAGTTCTGTTGTCACACGTGGTGTAGGACACCACTCCTGGCCTGCCACCGTTTTGGTCACTCCTACACACAGCCCTATTCAACACATGGACGTGTGCCTACGTTGGGGGGTTGTGAGATTGCTGTTGATGTGCAATGGGGACACAGCTAGTACTCACCTTCACAGTCATCCAATTGGCCATGTGTCTCAGGGATAGACATGCGCATAGATGTCAGTTACCAGGGTGTACCTTCATGTGCAATCATTGTCCCTACATCCAGCCATACTTCCATACGTGAGTGAACATAGTGATGACACATCTGTGTGATTTAGAATGTTTTATTCACATTCAGGAGATTGACGGAGCTGGAGCTGTTCCTGGCCATCCAAGCCCACATCACATGGAAGCCCAGTGGTGGGCCAACCAGAGTCCTTTGGGGATTGCACAGTGATTAGGAAGAGGGAGAGTGCAGTCTGCAGCAGGATTGCTGTGTAATTGGTCAGCGGTGAAGAAATGGCAGTCCGTGTCGGGATCCGGGTGAATGTCGCAGAGTGTTCCGGAGGTCAGTAGGAGGTATTTCCCAGGGCATGATGCATAGGTCATGACCAGGCAGGGACAGGCCATATGGCGGTGATGGATGCTACTGCCTCCTTCCTCACACAGTAGTTCCCATCCCCTTCTCACTCCCCTGATACGGGTTCTGTGTCCGGTGTGTGTGGCGGGGTGATGGCTGCATCGCTGTGTGCCCCTGACACATCAGACTGCATAGGTGATGGGGTAGCATCACAGTGTGCCACGGACACATCAGGGGTCAGAGCTGTGTGTGTCGATGTTCCCGCTGCAGTCATCTGGGAACGGCACAGTGGCAGCAATTTCAAGATGAAGTACTGCAGGGTGTTGCTGTTCCTAGCCACTACTCGCTGGTGTCCAGCCATGGCAGACATACTTCCAGCCTGCATCTGCTCCATGGTCTCCATTGCCCTCCGCATCTGTGCCAACTCTGTGCTGTCATGGCTGGTGCCTGTCTGACCAGACAGTTCTTGTATTAGATTCATGGCACCAGCGAGGTCAGCCAAGTTCTGCGGCGGAGCATGGTGCGTACAGGGGGTGTCCGATAGGGACTGTACATGGTCCCTGATGGGACTCAGACACCCACGTATGGCATCGAATTTGGCTGCCACGAGCTCGAAACCCACCCGCAGCTGATGAGCCAACTCCACCTGGCAACCCAACACACGCCGTTGGAATTCCATGTATTGGTCGGGGGGGGGGTCCTGGGAGACAGTCGTGGTGGTGTGTGTTTCCTGCTTTGTGGTCTGTGCAGGTGGTGGGGTGACCTCGAGGCAGCTGGCCTGGCCTGCTCCTGGGGGTGGGGTGCAGAGGCTGTCCATTATCCGTTGGAGGGTGTCTTGACATATGTGCAGGTTGTCCTCTTCATCATCAATGATGGGATGTGTGGTATGCTCTGCAGGAGGTGTTGTTTGTCCCTCTGCAATGTAAAGGGGAGATGCAGGTTAACAGAGTTTCACATGTATGGTGATGATTTGCAGATGTTTACATTCAGACTGCATGCCAATGTACATTGTGACTGTTTTGGGGGAGCTGGCTATTTGATGGCAGTCAGTGTGTTTTTCCACTACATGACGGATGTGTGGTAGTACCCGTACATTATCATCACACAGTGTCAGGCAATGCCAGATGTGAGTGGACAGTTACTACGCACGAGCGGAACCTGTTGTGAGCTCTGTCCTGTGGTGCTGGTGTTGCACTTTGTACCACATTGCCGTCATTGCTGATGTTCTGTGATATCTATGTGTATGTGCTGCATTGTGGGGGAGTTGCCCCTGCAGCTCTGATTTTGTGTAGCCTTCTCCCTTTGAGGTGGGGTGCCTTTGAATTGTGTGCTTTTCGGGGCCTGATTTGCTTTTGACTTGGGTCATATGTGCTCTCAGACTGTTTTTGTGGCCTGGTGCATTGTTCGTCTGCTGCGTGTATTGTACGGCATGGGTTGTGGGTGCACGTGGACACGTCGGAGTGTGACCTGCTCCTTTACGGATGTGATCCGCACTGGGCTACCTCCATGTCGATTCGTGGGCCATGTCATTTCTTTTTGGCTGCTGCCATGCTATCGGACATGCAGTGTTACTTGCATAGTCAGTGTGGGTCACAGAGCCGCTGCTTTGCTGGATTCAGCACATGTGCATGGGTCGGATGTGATATTGGTGATAGGGGGGGGGGCCCTCTGTGCACATTGTGGATGGGGGCCTACTTGGCCTTTCTATGTGTGCTGCAGTGTGCCAAGGCAATCAGGGACATGTTCCACGGTCATTGTGGGTGTGCTGTGTGCTACACGTAATTGTGCATGTGTGCCATTGTGCCCATCTCCCCCCGTCCCCCCGTCCCTAGTCGTTACTCACCCTGTTGCTGTTGGGTCGTGTCGTGTCGTGCTGTGTCTAGGCCCCCCAATCCTGCCACTGTCTCCTCACTGCTGACTGTGGCCACCATTTGCTCCAGCTCATCCAGCTCCTCCTGTGTCGCAGGACTCCCACCTCCAGTCACCGTTGCTGCCTCCCTGTTGGCGGCGAGCTTATGTTTGGTCTGACTTTTCAGATCATGCCAGCGCCTCTTGACCTCCTCCAGTGACCTCCTCGACACTCCAACTGCATTGACGTTGGTGACGATGGCCTGCCATATTTCGGTTTGGGTTGCCAGTGCCGCAGTGGAGGTGCCGAAATGTTGTTGATGGTGTTCGGTCACCCCCGTGACGATGATCCGGTCTTCCTGCGGACTGTACCCCGTCTTCCTCTTCCTCTTGTCCTTGCCCTTCCCCGAACGCGGGGTTCCTGGCTGGTCCTCCGTTGGGCTTGTGGTGTTCGGCTTGTCCTCTGCACTCGGTCCGGGTGCATCCATGTTGCTACGCAGTTTGAATTGTTTTTGGGCTTTTTTTTCCTTTCTTTTATGGTGCTTTTTCCCGCCGGACGCGTGGGATTTGCAGGCCTGTGGCTGGTGTTCGATGATTTCTGTACCGCGATTGGCCTCATCGCATGATTTCTCGCGTTTCGCATTTTTTCGGCGTGGTGTTGATTTTTACGCTGACATTTGACGCGTTATCTGGTGACTATCGCATGCTACCGCCTTTTTGTGAATTCCACTTGACACAGGGTTATTATCCCGAGATAGGCTGCGATATTGAAAGTTGCGTTACGCTACTCTTGCGGTAGTTATCACACGTTCTTGTGAATATACCCCCTATGTTTGGAAGGCAATCTTAGGTAAGAAAGCAAGGGGGGGGCTATGAATGGCACACCACCCTGGACTCTCCTCATTGTCCAGTTTTCAGAAATGTCTGGGTATGGTAGGTTTCCCTGGATAGCACCAAGCCTAGCCCCAAACACTTTGACCAGAATGTGTCAATTTGCAAGGCAAAATCTTGATATTTCCTTGTTGTCATTTGGGGCCCTTTCTTGTCGCGGGGATAGGCTCAGCCACACAAGTGGGATATTTTTAATGAGAGAAGAGTGGGAATACAGAATTGTAGAATATTTGTTAATATTAATTCAATTATTGCCCATTTTGGGCTTTTAAATGTAATCCGGTGGGCAAGAACGTACGCATCTTCCACATTGCCCTATGAACCACATGATAGTGTTGATAACCTCAAACTCAGAGTTGTACAAATCACCACTGATGCTAAACTCATTATCTTAGGCACATTTAAAAAATGCATAGGTTTCTTTCATACCCACTCTTCATTTTTTAGAGTTTACCAGATGAATTGATGCTTGGTTAGCTACAGAATGAAAAATCATTATAAGTTGAAACTCAGTTGTTGGCTCTGGGTATGGCATGTTTTTGGACAACTAATAAATACTATAAATCCTTGCAACCAGATTGGCCTCACAGATGTCACAGTATATTAATTATGTAAATCAGCCATCTGGGCAAACCAATACCAGTCAAAACGTTTTCCTACTTATTTTCATATTTTGTTTTAATTTAAGTGTGATGTATGCAATTGCCACCTTGCTAAATTCTAAATGTTGCCTGTGTTTTAGCAATCTATAGCTTTCAGGCTTCAGTTAAGGGTTTCATGTCTTCTTTCACCTCAAACTGCAAGTAGGTAGAAACCACAAAAAATAGGAAAAATCAAGTACCACTTGGAAAAATACAAAAAATGGTGGCAAAAACATTCTTTTTTACAACTCTTCCTGTTCCTGAAATCTGAAGGCTGATCTTATCACAGCAAAACTTTTGTTGTCCTGTTGATATCATTTTATAACAAAACATACTTTCTTATGCATCACTTGGTCCCATTTTTCAAAACAACCCACATTTTTCTATGTTTGGTTAATTTCACTGGGCTCTTCAGGTGAATCAACAAAACTTGGTTACCTTTAGAATCCCCAAAATGTCAAAAAAATGATACAATTTAGTTTGATTTCTTTTGTGGAAAATGTTATGAAGGCTGAAACTAAACTTTCCTAAACATCAAAAAAAGGCTGAGCACTGATGGCTGCGGTGGGGAGAGGTCTCAGAATGCAAGGGATTAAGGGCCAGATGTACGAACATTCACTTCAGCGAGTCGCAAATTGAGCCGAATTGCGACTCGCAATCTGCGACTCGCTAAAGTTAATGTACAACAGTGTCTCAGACACTGTTTGTGATTCCAAATGGGATCGCAAATTGCATGCTTCATGAATATTAATGAGGCTGTTGCAATTTGCGACCCAATTGGGAATGGTGGGGTCAGCAGACCACTATGTCTGTGACTGCTTTTTTAATAAAGCAGTTTTATTTTTTAAATGCAGCCCATTTTCCTTAAAGGAAAACGGGATGCATTTAAAAAATAAAAATGCAACTTTTCAGTTTAATTTTTTAAGGGCAGGCAGTGGTCCCTGGAACCACTGCCTGCTCTTAAAAAATATTTGCAAACCCCTGGGACCCCTTCCAGCTTGTGACTGGCTTACCACCCTTTTGAAAAGGGTGGTAAACTGCGAGTGTTTTGCGACTGCAAATGCGGTCGCAAAACAATCACACATAGGTTTGAGACTCGCTATTAGGAAGGGACACCCTTGGCATGCCCCTTCGTAATAGCGAGTCGCAAACCATATGTTGCGATTCGCTAATAGGTTAGCGACTCGCAAAATATGGTTGGTACATTGGGCAGACCTATTTTGCAGTCGCAAACGGGCATTCTGCCTGTTTGCGACTGCAAAGAACAGTCATACATCTGGCCCTAAAAGTGTTGCTGTGACACATGGAAAGGAAAAGTGCCTTTGCTGTACCTATTTATATATATGAATAAGTCACCACTAAAGACTGCCTTTCAAATAGGGGTGAGTGGAAAATTCTGCTGACCAGCAAAGTTTGCGGAGTTTTGCCCACTCCGCACTATGCAATTATCGTGGAGTTTCAGCAACACTCCACCAAGCAGCGAGCGAGAATTTGTGTCCCCTAGCATGAGTTTCGGGTGCAAGAACACCTCCCAGCGAGAATCTTTCAAAGCAGGTGGTTGCAGCATGTCGTGACCATTTGCGTTGGGAAAACTGCCGCTCGAGTGGTAAATCTACTTGGGTGGTAGAAAGAAGCAGCGCCCTCTGGCGTGCTTTGTGATGCTGTTCATGCTGATTATACAGTGCGGAGCAAGCTCCTGGTGCTATAAATCAGCACAAGCAGTGTGACCTGCAGAATTCCGCCCACTTGCGGAACTCCACGGAATCTAGCAGGGTTTTTATGTAACTCCGCGACCTCTGCCCATCCCTACTTTTAAACCCTTGGGGATAAGTGCCTAATATATATAGAAAAGTAGTATACTATACTTGTGAAACAGATTCTCAGTGGCATAATTAAATTATTTAACTCATACTTTCATTTGGGAAGAGTCTAGCAAAATTATCCAAAGATATTTTCCACTCCGTTTTAAAAACCTAATTTCATGATGAAAGTACATTTTGATAACTGGACAAAAAATAACTTTATTGAATAAACTTTGTCCTGCTAGAGCCAAATCTGGCTTAAAGCCAGTTTTGCCACTCATCTTACCTCTGGAGGCTCTATACACATTCCTAGGTGGGCCTAACAGTCCTGCTCACCAGAGAACAATCGGCCCAAGAAAGCAGGGATCGTGTGAACAACTAGACACTGAAAAGGGATCAGCCATCTGGGAGGGTACTCTAACAGTTGGCAGAACAAAGGCCAGCCTTCATACTACTTATTTTAACTTACAGAAGCCAAATGAGGCTGACAGGAGCTGCTATTATATATTCCAAGAGTCCTCCTACATTTTCTATCTCTAGTCCCACAGGGTAAAACAGTTCCTGGCCCTGACAAAGGGAGGAGATCTCATCCAAATAGGGTTATTGTTTAGGGAGAGCAAGAACCCCTTCCTGTGGAACAAGGGGTTAGCCATTTTAAATTTAGACTTCTGGGAATTTTTAAGGTAAAGCAAAAAGAACTGCTATTAAAGCAGGTGGGCATAAGGTAAGAAAATTGACAGGATAGTTTTGGGAAGTTTTTGCATGTATTGGCTAGTGTATAGGATAAGACTACTACCTCACCGTAACGTTTTCAGAACATTACTGGACCTGCAAAAACTACATCTGATGAAGACAATTCAACAACTTCTGAATCCTCTTGGCGGCCAAGGTCTGGAACTGCACCCCAAGGGTCAAATGGTTTGCCTCCCGTTTGCCTCCTCCAGAGTCACAAAAGGGAGAAGCACTCATGCCTCCAACTAATTCCAGCTGTCCACTAGCACTGGACCCTGCAGTTGCCCTGGCTGGAGAGAGATGCCTACAAGGGCAGTCACAACCAAGCTGCACAAGAAAACCAGATTTATCGCATTCCAAACTTCCTGCCATGCTGATGAAGTATTTTGAGAAGCAAAAAATGATGAAGTGATCTGAGCTTTGGAATCCAAAACCATTGTCTTCAGTGGCAGTTCAATGATGACATTTGTGACTTAGAGGGACTAGCACTGGCTTTTGCCACAGACCTTGCCCACTGGAAGACTTTCAGCTTGAAAAAAGTGACTAAAAACCAAGGTTAAAAGTTTGACTAGGATGACCCTCTGTGTGTGTGTCCAACCTCTGCTCAATTGTGGTCAGCCTGAAATCACACATTGGTCTTGCTGAACCATAAACTGACATTTTTAATCATTTTTCGATAATTTCATAAGTAGGCTTGGGAATTTTATTTTGTTGTTTCTTGACATAAAACGGTTGGTTCTGTTTGAACATGACACACACTTCTTTGGTGAATTGTCTGCTCTTTTTGCAATAGTTACCAGGGATTGAGCTCACTGAGAGATTTGGTGAGACCTAACCAGGGTGTGTATATTAAGTTGGTATGGGTTCTCCTCTCCCAAGTTATTAACCCACTTTCTGTCATGTCCCTGATTTGATATGAACACCTGGCTGCCAAAAGCCCTAACACTACTTTGTAAAATGTTTATATTCAGCCTAACACAAGAACTAATATCTTTCAACAGATTTGCATGTTTGTTAACAAAAATCTAGTTTTGTGAAAAATGCAAAATTATTTTTGGGGGGGAGCAACATTATATGCCTCTGCTGCTGGTTATATAATTAGGGAAAACGTATGTTGTCTACCAATATGCTTGTAAGAGTGTTCCACTTTCCGTATGCATGAAACACTGTGCCCTTAAAAACAGGAAGTACTTCAAAAGGGCATTTTTATCATCAGTAATTGGAGGGAGGTAACATCTCTTTACATGGCAAAGGAAGGTAACATCACTTTACATGCAGAAGAGTAAGTGTATTATTTTTCCACCCAAAAACATTTTGCATCCCTTAAATATATATGCAAACTGTGATGTATTTCATAATCACATTTTGGAGGTTTTAGACTTTAGCACTCACAGTGCTGTAAATGTATCTATATGCCAAAACATTAAAAGCATTCAATAGGCCAAAAACGGAATGCTCTCCTCACAAGCCAAATCAAACCAATTGTTATTGACAACTAGTTAATGATGTATTTACTCATATTAGTTTGTTGCCTGCAAGAGGTAATATACTACAATTTTATGACTTTTACATGTTAAGATTTTGTACTCGTGTATTTTTAGGTCGGGTTGTATGGTTGAGGGCTACATTTAAATGTTGTCAATTAATTGAAGTAGATAAATTATCTACACTTTCTCTGGATTATTTTTGAATGTAAATAGTGAATAGTTTGAATGTGAACAGTCTATGGCAGCCAAACTGACGTTAAATAGGCAGCGCAGGTCGTCAACGACTGCAGCTCTAAAGGACCTCCACTGGTTACCCATCAAGGAGAGAATCCAATTTAAATCCCTCTGTATTGTGTTCAGAGCAGTACATGGTTTGGGTCCAATGCCCATGCAGGAGAAACTCACCTGGTACACTCCGGGGAGAAATCTCCGTTCTTCCAGTGCAAGTCTGGTAACCACCACTAGATTTAAGAAGACCAGGACGGGTGGCAGGGCATTCGGTGTAGTAGCCTCACGACTCTGGAATGATCTTCCCCTGAACATCAGACAAATTAAATCTCTGCTCCCATTCAGAAAAAGCTTAAAGACTTGGCTCTTCCCTAGGGATGAGTAAAATGAGCTCTCTAAATCAGCGAATAGGCTATCTGTTCTGTCCAGTGAAAACTTGGTAAGTCGCAGTGCCAGGATACCCGTAGGGTGACAGTTTTGCGCTATATAAGTTTATGTTACAATTACAATTACAATTACAATATTGTGATCTTCTGAAAAAATACTGTATTAAATATTCCATGTCGAAACATTTTTATTTTAAACATGAACTTATGATCATTTACGGCTCCCTGCTCATTCCAAATGGTCTGATTTAGGCGCTGGGATAGCAGGGGCCCAGAATCTCTCAATCTGGATGCTGTCCTTGCTCCTAAATTTAGCCATTGCAACGTTTGCCTCCGAAATGAGGTTACTCATGGAAACCCGGGGGGAGATTTAATAAGATTTTGCGCCATGTTTGCATCACAAAAGTGACGCAAAATGGCACAAAATATTTTTTTCCTAATTTACTTTCCAGTGCTAAACTTGTTTAGCGCTGGTAATAACGTAAAAGTAATGCGAAGCAGCGCATAGCGCTGCTTCGCATTACTTTGCGCCATGTGGGCGTACCAAGGGTGGTGCATGGGCGTTCCCATGCAACCACCCAAGGTTTCCCATGCTAAACCCAATTTACTAAATACAGTAGATTGGGTTTAGTGTGAGAAAACATGCATCCTTTTAAACTAGGCGCAAGGATGGAGAAATGCTTTCATTTCTCTTTCCTTTTCCGACTTTGCATGCGTGTTGCACTGTGCAGCACGCATACAAAGTGGGAAAAGATTTCCCTTGTGTCTATGCATAGTATTTTGTACAGGAAGGGTACCCTTCCTGTACAAAACCTATGCTAGACTCACACACACACACACACCCTAGCGCTATGGTGCTAAGGTGGTGCATGGCGCACAGCAGCTGTAATCAGCGCTGGCGCAAGGGAACGGGGAGGAGAGAGCCATATCTTTGAAAATATGGCGCTCTCCTGCTCCTTCCCTGTCGCACAACACAGCACAGCCACACAGGAGGCTGCGCTGCATTGCATGGAGATTTGGTAAATCTCCCCCTGGAATCGCGGTGTCACCGGTTAAATCCACTGTCATTTAACAATTGTTTAGAGTAGGTGGTAAAGATCATTGGGGGTCGGTGCAGGTCAAGAGATGGGGATGATGGGGATAGGATGGTGTCCGAAATGAGGGTAGGGTGTTGCTTGGCAGGATAGAGAGTTCTCTTCTACCCCTGAGGTTCTTGATGGGGCCCTTGGTGGTTGGGCTGCACCTTTTCCATTCAGCCCCTGTCCATCTCCAGCTGTGTATTTACTATGTATGAATCTGCACAGGCCAGACCTGGTGGCTTAGTGGACTAATGCATCCATTGCAGGGTCTTTGGTTCGATATCATTGTTACAGGTTCAAATCCCGGCGGGTTCACTCAGTCTTTCATCTTTCTCAGGTCGACGAAATGAGTACCATTGAGTTGGATAACGACAAACGTCTATTATTAAGTGCCAAGCTACCCTTTGGTCTGAACATGCGCTTTACAAATACATGTTATGTTCTGCACCTAATTAAACAGTAACCGGTGCTTTTGAGACCTCGTATGCTTTGCTTCAGAAAACTAGAACCACTTATAGAATGGTGGACTGGTATCATCCCCAGGGATAACATTCCGTCATAACTGTGATGATGACCTTAGATTAACTACACAATTTCTAATTTATATCTTGACTAGACAGTCATATTAAATCCACTGTTTATATCTGATGATGAGATAGTTGTATTTTAAATCTATTTAAAAAAAATCCTTTTTAATCTGTCATAACAGATCCTGGGGCCTGTATGATTCAAGGGCAGATAGTCAGCGCTTGTGACAAGTGTTGCTGCTGTCCCTGAAAATACAGTAATCAGATTCTACTGCGGGCTCAGTAAATTGTTACTTTCACTTTAGGTTCTGGCTTTTGCGGTGCAGTGAAGTCAAAAAGTAGTAGTGGAGTTAACCATAAGTTGTACGGCGATTCTAGTGTTTGCTTAGAACATATCTACTCTGTAATTCTATGGTATTCGGCTGGGGCTGTAGGAAACCATGGATACAACAATCATGGGATTTGCAGCTAAATGCAATGTCTGCTAATTTAGCAAAGTGTTTTGTTTCGCACCTATATTTCACTGCCTCAGATGCTCTTCCAGTATGTTGATGTTTACTTGTCAGGCTGCTGCCTTCCCAGCAAGAGGCAGTTTTCCGTGGTCATCGTCATGCCTTTCAGCAATAAAAGTACTAAGGCCAGGAGATGTAAGTTGGCCAGCTCTTCTGAAATGCCTGTGCTGGTTTGAAACAGGTGCCGGTGAGACATGGTAGCAGTCTTCATTCTGTTCATTGCTACAGCCCTGAAACATGCATGCCAACAGACCCGATTCAGGTAGAGACTTCCGACTTTTTAAGCCAGAAAATTGCTTTATTTTAGCAGTCTTCCACCTGAAAAATCCTCCGTTTCAATAGAAGTCAATTGGCAAACCACACATTTCTCCGATTTTTCTTTAACCTCCCACTTTACTGATCTAAAACGTTGGCATATATGCTGGACTCCAAGATGATTGTGGGAGCTTCTGAAGAGAGCAACACCTTTGCCAGCTTTCTGTGGTTCTTAGAATGGGTGGCCAGGTCACTAATCCTTTGGTATGAAGGTTCTCACAATAGGTATAGCTCGACAAGGGTGAGGTGCTGAGACCGTCTCACACATACCAGCCACCTGTCTGTTCGATGTGGGTGAGCATCCCACTCAGGTTGAAGGGGCTCAGGACAATTACTGATCATCAAATTAAGATGCCAAGACACCAGCATCCTGACTGCTAGGGTCTCATTTGTTAGGGCACCACTCAAGAGAATCCCCTTCTTCAGGTTGATTTGGTCTGATTTATCAGCCATAAGTAACCCCCAGCATTACAGAGAGTTAACTAAATACAAGTCTATATCGTATTTTAACATATTGGCCCAGATTTAGAAAAGTTTTGCGTCGGGTTTGTGTTGCTTTTTTAACGCAGACCTGACACAAAATATTTTTGTGGTGTTTACAAACCAGCCGCAAATTGGTATTTGCATTGGTTTTCAAGAAAAAGGAACACAAAGCATCACAATGTGCTGCGTTTTCATTACACTGCATCAAGGGGGCGTTCCATGGGACGTACATGGGTGTTCCCCTGCTACCACCCATGATTTCTGATGCAAAACCCTATCTACTAACAATAGTAAACAAAAATTTATGCCACTTGAAAGCAGGCATTAAAAAAAGAAATGTTTTAATTTCTCTTTTCTTTTCCGACTTTGCATGTGTGCTGCACTGTACAGCATATATACAAAGTTAGAAAAGTTTAAAAAGTTGTCTAGGCATAGTATTTTGTACTGTAAGGAAACCCTTCAATTACAAAACCTATGCTAAACTCACGCGCCCTCACCCTGGCACTATGGCGCAGAGGTGTGTGTGTGTGCACCCGGCAGCAAAATTCTCTGCCGGCGCTGGGGGAGAGGGGAGGAGTGTGCCATATCTTGGTAGATATGGCACTCTCTTGCTCTCTCCCTGTCACACAATGCAGCACAGTATGTTTGGCTGCTGCGTTGCGTGACACTTTTGTAAATCTGGGCCCTTGTGTGACCTGCAGGAGTGACAATCATGTGGGTGCTCTTGGACCCAGGTTTAGTGAATGTTACTGAAGCTCAGTGCATGAACCTGAGGTCGTAAGCGGAGTAATAAGCGTACTGTCCTTGGACATAGGACTACTGTAGTGTGCTGGCTGACATAATCTTGGCTGTGGTGACATTGTATTATTGAATCACAGATGCAGGCCAGGAATATTTAGTAAAATGTAAAGTTTTAAAACCCTTTGTAAATGTGAGGGAATTTGAAATTTGAGGCTAAAAATTAAGTTGGTCCTTAATTCATGGGAGCAGCAGTACAACATCTAACAGAATCTAGTCTGGATGACTGGTGGCCGTACCTAAAGCATCTGTAAACATCAAAAAATAGAGAGTAGGGATTAGGAGCAAATAAGTCAAAGTGATATGCTAAAGTCTAGCATATCTCTTCATCTATTTGAAATAAAACCAAATATTCAAAGGCACAAACGTTCCCATTAAAATTAAAATTCCAATGTCTGTAGTTTTTTCTTTGAGAATGTACATACCATAGGTTGTAATTTTGCGTATTTGTTTGATGCATACTTATTTCTTTATTTTTTGTATTGTTTTATTTGCTTAGATGGTGGTCCCCAGACTTCCAGTAGTGATTCGTTCGGGGTCCACAGAAGTCTAAAGGTTAAGAAGCACCAGTGCATTGTTCATAATCTTGATGCGTTTGTCAAACAAATTATTCTTAAGTGTAGTTTCATGGAGACAGGGCTGTCTCTACAAGTACATTAGTTACCATTTGGTAGAGTTCTGCCTTTCAAAACTTGCTGAAGCCCTCTGCTTAATGTAGATGAAGGGCGTGGGAAGGTGGAGAAAGCAGTCTCATTTGGAGGACATGATGATCCTTTCAGGTCATGTCCTATCTTAAATTCCCCCAGAGGTATGTGTTACGAAAGGGTTTCACTTCTTTAGTTGTTTGCATTCTGAGTGCTCTCCTAGGAGGCTACCCTTGTTAGCCCCCATGGCCGAGCCATTACATGAAGAAAACGAGTGTCTCTGCTTTGGAGGGGAGGGATCCACATAGTAAGGTAACTGCCTTGAACTGCTTCCATAAAAGAAAATGAGCAATCAACAATTCATACCTGGAAAATAGCAAAGGTGTATGACTGAACCAAGCACAAAAGGTTCCAGGGTATCTCATTGACCATTGTAGGTGACCCTCCACGGAGTGTCAGTAATGAGTTTGAGATCCAGGCCTGGTGTCACTGTCAGCCAATCTCTCTGCGGTCCCTGAAGAAGTCTGCAAGTACATGCTGAATGAGAGCTATAGGTCTGCCTTCGAAAGGCCTCTATCTAGTCTACTGGAAAAGGGGGTTTGTGGAAGATATCCTCTCAGGAGGCTGTCTGCTTCCGTCCACGCATTGGACCATGTCCAGCTCCACAGACCCTGGTCCTTCCACCCCTGTACACTACTTCACAGCGCTTCTCTGGTCTCTGAACCCAGTTCACCCATCCAGGTGCGGCTGCAGTGCCACACTGCGCTACACGAATGGAGCTTTCACCTGCACCAACTGCCATTTCACATGCATCACAACACCCACCACATCCACTCCACCCACCAACAGCGCTTCTTCCACACCCACCCACAAACACGCACCCCAAGACAAGCTATCATGCACACTCCTCAACACCCGCTCTCTTGGCCAACATGCCATAGAATTATAGGACCTCCAACACAATGGCTCTCCTATCTCCTCTTCTTTATGGAAACATGGCTGACCTCCGAAGCTGCACACGACAGCATCACCGCTATCCCAGTAGGATACATACTTGCACACTGAAACCACCAGCACAGACCAGGAGGAGGAATTCCAATCATATTCAAGGACTCATTCAATTGCACTACAACCAGGGAGAGTCGCAACCTTCTACATGGAACACATGCACTTCAAGCTACAGACATCAACAACATACACTCTAAGTGGAACCCTCGTATACTGACTACAGAAACCCAGAGCAAGTTTTGCAGACAACATCGCTAACTTCATTACCCCCTTCACCATCAAGTCCCACAACTATATCCCACTAGGAGAGTTCAGCTTCCACCTTGAAGACATGAGCGACCTCAACACTACTGGACTGCTCGATAGCCTAGAGAATCTGGGACTCACACACTTCGCCACCTTCAGCAACATTGAAATCTCAACAACCAAGCTGCTCACCTGGACTAACCACACCATCATCAAATTCCTCATCTGCTTACCCCACCCAATGAAACCCGCCCCCACAAACATAGCCAAATGAAACTGCAGCAGCATCCAGGACTACAACTGGGTAGACACCCGGTGCCTATATCAACCAACACCAACCAATGACCTAAACAGTTATATCAAACACCTGGACGATTGGATCACAAAATGCACAGATTTCCTGGCACCCCATAAACACAACACACAGAGAGGAACACAAAAGCAGTCCAGCTGGTACTCTAATAAACACTGCACATCAACACAACAATTCAAACAACTGGAAAGAAAATGAAGAACAAACCATATTGAAACGACAAAATGACATACAACCAGCTATGAGACACTACCACCAACAAATCAAAGAAACAAAGAAGAAGGCCCCAGCTAAGTGCATAGACAACCGCTCAAGCAGAGGAAAAGAAATCTTCATGATCATCCAAGTCTTCATTTTACCAGCCGCCACCACTAACTGCATCACCCTCTCACAAGAATTTTGTGACAACATCTAAGAATTCTTCAGTGACAAAACAAAGCCATAAACAACAATGTCGACCCGCAACCAAACCCCTCCCCTTTCGCCTCCAGCCTATCCTCAGTCACCCTCGAAAATACCCTGAAGGGGAGAAACTCACCACAGAGGAAACAGCCAGCATCCCGTGTACCATCCACTCTGTGGCACTGACAGATCCCTGCCCCCACCACATCTACAATATGGGAGCTGCTGTCGTCAATGTAGTCCTCAACCGCATCATGAACACTTCCATCACCTCTGAGATGTTCTCAGATCCCTGAAAACACACAATGGTCAACGCACTGTTAAAGAAACCCTCAGCAGATACCCCCCCACGCAACTATCAAACTACTGCCTGATCTCCCTTCCACCCTATCCTGCCAAAGTGGTGGAAAAAGCCATAGACAAACAACTCTCCCACCACCTCGGCGCACACCAGCTCCTGGACAACATAAAATTAGGTTTTCAGCTTAACCATAGCACTGAGACTGCTCTCATCACAGCAACTGATGACAGCAGGATGATTCTAGACCTAGGAGACACAGCAGCCCTAATACTACTTGACCTCTCCACAGCCTTCGACACAGTCTCCCACTCAACCCTGGTCAAAAGATTGCACGAGAAAGGCATGCAAAGACCTGCCCTCAACTGGAAGAATACAAAGAGTCAATCTGCCACCATACAGATCAAAGGCCAAGAACCTCATATGTTGAGTCCCCCAAGAATTATCCCTAAGCCCGACTTTACTCAACATATACATGACTCAGCTAGCAGACGACGTCAGATCTTACAACATCAACAATACTCTTCTATGCAGATGATAACAAACTGAACTGATACTCTCCTTGTCAGACAAGACCCCTTCTGAAAAAAAAACAACCTTGCAACATGCCTGACTGCAGTAACCACATGAATGAAAACCAACTGCCTAAAACTGAACACAGACAAAACTGAACTAGTGATCATTGGAAGGAAAGTCTCCGACTGGGACTCCACCTGGTGGCCAACTAACCTCAAAGTCTCACCCACCCCCACAACCCACGCAAGAAATCTTGAAATGACAGCCCATATTAATACAGTGACCTCTACCTGCTTCCACATGCTCAGGATGCTGCAAAGAATCTTCAAATGGCTTCATGAGAACACCAGGAAAATAGTCAAACTGGCTTTAATCACCAGCAGACTTGATTACAGCAATGCACTCTACACAGAAATCTCTAAAAAACTCCTGAACTGGCCCCAGACCATTCAGAACACTGCAGGAAGATGCATAATCAACTTACCCCTTTGCACCCACATCACCCCACACCTCAGAGAACTGCACTGTCTTCCAATCACACACAAAGCACAGCACCAGCCCTGCATACCTTAACAGATGTATACACTTCTACAAACCTCTCAGGCAAATCCACCCACTGGATTCTCACTAGCACTCACACCCCACATCCGCAAAGCTACAGCCAGAGGCCGCTCCTTCTTACATCTGTCCCCCAGAACATGGATTTATTGAACAGTCTTGTTTCTCGTGTAAGAGATATGAGCTGTTATGATCACAAGACAGAATGCGAGATATATAATGTACAGCGTAAGCAGTAGAAAGAAATAATACTGCGCTAGCATTATCTTTTAGCTATGACACATATATTCATATACATAAATAACATAAGCTAAAAATGTGAGTACTCATAAGATGCTTCTCTAACTAGTTCTACCACAGTGTACCTAACCTAACCTAGGTGTAGGACAAGGTAAGAAGTAGGTGATGTATTTCTATAGTATGGTATGCTATAGTATGCCAAGTCTAGAATGCCAAGGGTCCCTCTAGGTTCTAGTCCGATCCATACCTGGAGAATGAGAGAGGTGGGAATCTCCTTCCGGGTCTCGAACTCTAACACCCCGCGAAGGGAGTCAGAACACTGGAAGCTGGATTCTCTGCGAGCAGGGATGACAGCGTCTCTTGTCAGTGCGTCAGGCCGGGACACAGTCTCCTCTAAAGTCGAGGTCTCCTCCTACTTGCTTGAGCAAAGGAAGGTATATTTATACCTGGTAGGTGCCTTGGAATGTTAGCATTGACGTAAAGTCGGGCTGAGGAAGACGTCAGGAATGAACCCTTAAGGTATAGCGGTTCATGCCTAATAAATGAGTTCTTGGAGAAATCAATAATCCTTAAGCTTAAGGGTCTGGTTTCTAAGAACTCGTTGTGACGTTAGGGTGGACGGATGTAAGTGACCATGCCTGTATTTGGATAGCATGGCTAATGCCTAAATAAGAACTGGGATCTTATGCCTATATAAGGACATGTTTCAGAAAAACCTATATACGGACACCTAAAGCGGAATACAACACCCACTCCACTTTCGAATGAACGATAGTACTAAATGCTAAACATTAAATGCTAAACATTAAACTGAGTACCACATGTTGCTAAAAACATTTCTAAAAGCATATTAAAAGAAGTTTGTTTTAAAGGAAACTGTTGCTAAACATGTAATGCAATAGGTACTGTACATTTTTAAAGCATTTTTTCATTCTAAGCATATATTGGAAATAAATGCAACATGAATGAATAAACAGAAATATATACATATGACGAAATGGTTGACAAGTTTTAAAAAATCAAAGCCATTGCATATCATGGTACTAAATGAAATTGTGGTAAATAAGGTGACAATGTTTCCCTGGAAGTATTCAAAGAAGTCCGTTCTATATGAGTAGTTCTACTGTAAGCAGATTGAATTGCCATGTATTTTCAAAAATAGAGAGAGAAAAAAAAAAAGTAAATTTTTAGGAAGAGTTCCAAGTTTTGTTCTGTTTTGAAAATATGGAGGCCAAATTCATTGCTTCCCTGGTACACTGTGAGCCGAATCAAAGTCAGTGTATGGGTCGGGTGTAAACATGAAATCATCTATTTCTGTAGACAAAAGATCGTCTACTGATGTCGGTGACAGTTGGAACACCTCGTTCAGAAGGTTAACTGCACAGAGATGTGAAGCATCGCCTTCAGCATAGGATGCCGCAGCAATGTTCGCGTCAGTTGTTACCTGTGTGCCTGTTGATCCATCTCGTACCTCAGCAGCAGCAGGAAGCGTCTGTGAGATCTCAAGGAATGCCGTCATCAGGATTGGTAGCCTCTGGGGACAACACAGAGCATGGGCCGTTATCGGGTCCAGCAGAGTATCGATATCCATTGGCATGACTGATGGGAGTGTTAGACAGGTGTCTAGCACGCATTCTTCACCGCAAAGCAGGCAGCGTAGAACAGGTAAGATGCAATCTTGCCAGATTGGTCTAAATGACAGAAACCATGTTGTATTAAGTTCCCGTAGACGAGATATGCCCAAAAGTTGCACTATGCGCTCACGGCACTTCCGTTCTAGGAGAGCTTTCTCCAAATTGCTGGGAGTGACGCCGGTTGATAGGCTTGCCATAGCGTAGTAGTAGGAATAAAAACAGGATTCCCGCAACCAGTGCTAGAATTAATGGCACACCACCAAACACCAAATGTGCGAAGTTTGGAATGATTCCGAGGACTGCCTGAAAAGGTGTTAACAGTCCTGAACAGATGGTCTTAAATACATGTACAATCCCGCTCGTATCAGACATGTTTAAGATACGTCCCATCATTTCTACGAAATGTATAGGGCAGTTTGTACGAATTAAAGCCTGTATCTCAGCCGAAGTCCTTGCAATTTGTAAATCATAGATTTCTTTGGCCGAGGTCAAAGGCACGGTTTGTTGCAAAAGCATGGCTTTCATTCTGCTTAAAGTATCAAAACGTATAAAAGAAACATTCAATGAAGGCCATAGAGGCGACTCCCTGACTGTGTCTATTGGGGGAACAATACTTGCCCACAACAAGTAACCCTGGAGCCGACCGTTACTAGATATGGGATGCCTGGCAACATGCCACAGCAACTCTGATCATTCAACATGAGGTAACTCCCGTTAGAAAGTTGGCCAAACGTCGGATTAATCACAGTAGCTGGTGTACCCTGCTGGTGGCAGGACAAGTTTGCCACAGAACCATTACAAGCCCCGTGTAAAGAAATGTCCTGACATATGAGTGAGCCGTGAACCGCTCAGTGCATTTTCACAGTGGGTACCGCTTATAAACACTTCACGATCCCCACTCCAACATCTGTATTCGTAAGGTAAATCCCATGATGTCTTAATGTGTTCTTTACCCAACCTTTCATATTTGCCTGCTTGCATTTGTTTGAGGCAATACTGAAAATGAAAAGTAGTGACAGGCAGAGTTATTTTGCCATGGATAAGCCATTCTGTAGCTGGTTTTTCTGCCACCGTAAATGGTAATTTTTCCAGTTTTTCAATGCTCAGCACTGTATACTTTGCTCCCCTTTGTGCCAGTTCGATCTGTTTATCTGTTAGATTGTATTCTGCAAACAGAGACGACGTGTTGATAAAACGCCAAGGCACATAGCCTGCACGCAAAGATTGCAGCGTCCAGCCTAATAACATAATAGAACGTAAGTGAGATTGGCCTTGTTGTAACATGGCTAAATCTTGTTCCAGTATGTCAATAGCAGAGGATACAATGTTGTCCAATGAATAAATTCTGGATGACAAAGTTGTTAACCCATTGTCGACCACAGTGAGAGATTTCTCTAAGTTAATACGATCAAGCTCACGTATTCTTTCTGCGGTCTCTGCCTGTGAAACCTTCCATACTTCATTATAAGCAGCATAAATGCTGGCATATATGAAACGTTTTTGACATGGTTTTATTGGTCCTAGCAAGAATTCCCTAAGGTCTGCGTCTTCTTTAAGTAAAGATAAGTGTTGTTTCCCATCCTCGAGTGTAGATTTTTGTAACCAGTCGAGGCACAATTTTCCTACACTGTATGTTGTTACTACCCCCGGATGCTGTCGTGTAGATTTTTGTAACCAGTCGAGGCACAATTTTCCTACACTGTATGTTGTTACTACCCCTGGATGTTGTCGTTGAACATAACGTGGGTCTGGCCTATGGATAGTAAAGCCCTGTATTCTATTCAGGAATCTTTCTTGACAGATGTTTGTGTCTGTGGGCCAGAGTAACCATTTTTTCCAATCAGGATCTGTTCTGTTGTTTTGTAGTATTGTGTCTACTGTGACCGCTCCCTGTGTAGTGCTATTACTTGCAGGTGTTGGTACAGAAGGTGTGTTCATGTCTTTGATCTTGGCTAAACCAAGGCAAGACGTTTGTTGCACAGTGTCATTCAAAAACATTATTTGCTGTGGGATGATACATGCTCTAAACAAAGCTTCTATCGCCTGCACTTGCCAATCTTTAGAACCCCAGACAGATTTTGTGTCGATTGTGTCTTTCCAAAAGTCAAATCCTTGTCTAGACAGTTGGGTAATAAAGGCTGCAGAATAAATCTGTTTTGTATTAGTTAACATAACTTTCTGTCCTGTTTTGTTTACATTTTTATAGTAAAACGTTTCTGGATCAAATGTATTGTACCCTGAAAAATATGGAAACTTATTTGCAAACGTTTTTGAACTACCCTTTGGCAGTGTAGGACAATGTTCCCATTGGTTAAACATAAACACATTTCTAGGTGTTGCAGATTTATGCAAGAAATGATGACCATAGTGGTTGTAACAATAAAGCTGTTCGTAGTCTGATGAACCCTCTAAGTATTCATTGTTAGAGAATGCAGCAGACCTTTCTAGATCAGACATCATATCATTAACAGTCTCAAAGTCCCAATCATCAGAATAGGTACTGCAGGTTATAAAATCACTTAATGAAATTTTTAATAAATGTGGAATGTTCAAAAGTTCAGTCGGGCCGAATATATCGAAATCTGTTTTGACCCACACTATACCATCCTGTATAGGAACGGCTGTGATGTTCACTGCTGACAATTCTCTTGCTTCACGATGGGATGATTTGTGTGGTTTTAAAAGTAAGTTCACATTTTTACTTTCAGTGTCCATACGGATGTATCTGCCATTTATAAACACGCTAAGAGTGATAACCAAAGCTAGCCAAAGCAGGAAGAAAAATATTCCAGAAATAATCCATAGTTCAATCCATGGTGAAACCAGATAAGTCTCTTTCAGGAAATGAAAAAGGTCTTGTACTTGTTGTTTGAAAGTTTTTGGTGCTGGCGTCGTTTTAGGCTCACTCGGATCCTCAGAAAACGTATCAAAGTTAATGAAGTAGCCAGAAGCAGTTCGGTCAATTGTTGGAATTGCATCAGGATTTGTTGAAATCGCTGGAACCAGTTGATCACTTGTTACGTTGGTGTAGACAGGTGTATCTGGACAAACTGTTACTTGAGTTTCAAGAGGGATGAGTTCCATAGCATTGTTGCTTAGTCCTTCATCTGTTACTGCTGAATTCTCGATGGTTATGAGTCTTTCAGTCTGAACCTCTTGGATAGTAGCGAGAGGAGTGCGTCTGCTACTAGGTCAGAGTCCACGAGGCCTACTATTTAGTATTGGCCACATACTGTGGTTTGATGAGGTCGATTGACACAAATCTTTTCTCCTTTTTTCCAGCAAGGGGCGGCAGAAGTACTGTTCTTGTTCCGTGTATGGCTAGGACAGGTACTGGTTGTCTGTAAGAAGGTCCAAATTACTTCTTGTCCGCAATCTTCTCTCTGACTAAATCCCCAACTTTTGGGATCCAGACAGGCCTTGCTGGGACTGCCGGTTTTTCCCCAGTGGTGGTTGGCTTCAGGAACACGTTGCTTTGTTTCGATCTTAGTTCATTTAGATCCTGTAAAACAGCCAAACGATCTTTGACATCAAAGGGTTTATTTTCCACCACTGTGCCTTTACATTCGAGATCAGGAACCCACATTCTTTTCCCAAATAGGACCTCATATGGAGTGACCCCCCCTAGAGAACTTCTTGGCAAATTATTTAATGAGCGTTGGACTCCATAAAGATGTTTTACCCACCCATCACCCGCACCTAATACCCTAGCTGTTATAGACTGCTTTATGTCCCGGTTTTTCCTTTCCACAACAGAATTTCCCTCAGGATGAAACGGAGAGGAGTACCGCAATGCTACGCCCAAACTGGCCATGGCTTCTTTGTAAGCCCGAGAGCTAAACGCAGGGCCCTGGTCAGAATGTAGTGTGCCAATTGCGTATGTGCCGATAAAGACTCGCAAATCTTTTATAACAGTTCGAGCGTCAGCCGAGCGCTGAGGCCATATCCATAGGAACCTTGACTTAGTATTTGTGGGATTGCATTTGTCCAAAAGGACGCCTGCGCGTAGATAGTCTAATGCTGTCTAACAATGGTGTCTGTACTGGGCAGGCTACTTCGTAGTCTGGTGTCTGGTGGCGTTCTGCACTAGTCTGTCTATTGCAGTCTATGCAGTCATCGATGAAGATGTGAATCTGTGTATTCATTCCAGGCCACCAGTACATCTCTATTAAGGTTAATATTGTTTTAGAGATCCCTTGATGTGACAGACCCTCCCCCAGATGTGCTTCATAAATCAAAGCTGCTCTACGTTCCATGTTTGGAATTACCCTATCCCCCACTCCAGGGATTCGAGCAAAAGGAACGTTGTTTGCATCAATTACATAAGAGTACTTGAGTGGAAATTTCTTTGGTAACGCTGCACCACTGCCTTTGCTTGAAGCATTGACAGCCAACAATATCTCACTGTCTATTCTCGTTTTTGAACGAGTGATTGCAGCTACGGAAGCCGTATGAACAGCCCCCTTTGCGGCTTCATCAGCCAATGAATTCCCTGCAACGTGAACGCCATCACGTTGATGACTCAGCGTGTGTATCACGTGAGCCTTTGGTAGTTCGTTTCTTAACTGAACTACTTGTTCCCAAAGCGTTTTATGCTTTATTGTGCCACCTTTTGCATCTTTGAACCCGTTTTCAAGCCAATTTTGTATATATTCATTATACGACTGAACACAGTAAAAAGAATCGCACACTATAAGTGTGGGGAATTTGTGATCTGTATTTTCAAGTGCCAGTTTGAATGCTTGTAGTTCAGCTCGCTGAGCTGTACAATCTCCTAGAGATTTAGTGTTAGTGACCATTGGTCTGAAGTTACCATCTTGCATGCGACCTTTAACGATTGCGCACGCTGCACTGTAAGCTTGCTTACTCCCTGTAGCGGGTTGTGCTGATCCGTCAGTATAAATTATAAATTCGTACTGATCGAGAGGCAAAATTTCAGTGGGCAGAGGACATTCATGTTCATATTGCAGGAACGCTTGTGTTTTTAAATCAGGATCAAAAACATATTCAACATCTGTTGCAGCAAGAGAATTAACCCATTGTATCCATCTAGGATGTAAAGCTTTTGCATTTGGAATGCTCGCTTTTGTAACCGCCTCTAAGGCTGGTACTGGAGTTACGACAATAATGCGTTTCCCTTGGGCTAGAGCTCTTTCTTTTGCTACAGCGGTTTGAACTGCTGTCAGTATTTTTTCTGTTGAAGTGAAGCGCATTTCTGCTTGTGTATACAAATGTGATTTGTATGCTATTGGTACTTTTTCACCCTCATTAAATGTTAAGTAGGTGAATCCGCATTGACCCGAAATTATTCGGATCACTAAATTGCGTGTATTTACGCGTGTTTGTAAGTGATTTGTTGCTAACATGTTAGCTTGGAGTGAACGCAGGATTTCTGTGTGTTCCTGTGTCCAATGTTTTGTTGAAAAATCAGGTTTGATTAATTCATAGAGAGGTTTAACCCTTTCTGCGTAATTTACAATGTAAGTTCTTCCAAAATTTAGGAAACCCAAGAAGGATTGTAAATTTTTCAGCATTTTTGGAGGTTGGAGCAGCGCGCACTTTTCCAGAAAGTTAGCTGCCAGGCTCTTGCCTTCACTTGAAAGCTCATATCCTAGGAAAAGGACATTGAGATGGGCAATTCTGGATTTTTTAAAGTTGAATTTATAGCCTTCAGAGGCGAAGCCCAATATAATGGTACTCACCCTGTTCAAGTGCCTATCTAGGTCATCGTCTGTCAGATAGATGTCATCGACATATGACAATGCCTCATTATCATAAATTTGTAGTAACTCTGTTACTCTTGCTGAGAATAACCCCGGGCTGTTTTTGAACCCTTGTGGGAGTCTACAAAATTGACGCTGGGTCCCCATTATTGAGAAAGCTGTTAAGTACCTGCTTTCAGGTGCTATGTTTTGACAAAAGAAACCATTTGAAATGTCCAATGTGGTTTTATATTTTTTACACACAATGTTATTCATTAATGCTGTACTATGTGCATTTTGCACTGCAAATGTTTTGGAACAAGTGTTCAAGTGTCTGTAGTCCAAAACTAGACGATATGTATTGTCCGGTTTGGATACAGGAAACAAAGGATTGTTCATTGAGGAGGTGCATGTTTCAATCACCCCTTGGTATTCAAGTTGATCTAAGATCTCCCTGACCTGTTTTTTAGCTTCTTGCTTTATTGGGTACTGCCTTTGTGCAGTAGGTTGATTTTTTAGATGTATTTTGTGGTGAGGTGAGTCCTCATCCCATCCAACATGATTTTTGTATAATGCTGGGGCCTGGGCAACTGCCCATTTCCTGGCATAAGTATATTTTAGGTGAATTGGAATATGGTTGGAAAAGGCAGGCATAATGATGTCCTCACCATGTGGGCACTCCCTGACAAAGTTTGGTGGCCAGTCCTTTTCTGCTAGAAGTATATCATAACCCCTTGAAAGTTTCTCCCAAAAGAGTATTTTCACTTTTGTTGGTATGTCTTCCTCCATTCGGAGTGTTATTTCATATAACTTTTGTGGAGTACTAACCCTGGTGTCTACAGTCTCTACTGTGATGTACTCATTCAAGTCCACTATCTCCAGAAGTTCCTTCAGGTTCTGGCGAGCTATTGTTACTTCTGCTGCACTGTCCAGCATTGTCTGAGCCCATTCTCCGTTCTTGAGCTGTGTTCTCAGTATTCTCGGCATGTCTGATCTTCAGACCTGCTACCTTCTTTTTTGTGAATTGAGGTTTTGATTTATTTTTCTGAACGTGTTTATCGTCTTTGGATTTCACACGTTCTTCTCTGTGTTCTGACCGTCCTCTTCTTTCTGATGTCTGTGACGATATCTGAAAGGTACGAGAGGAACGTGTATCAGTATCTAGATACCTGTCAGGTTTTCTTAAATTATCCCTATTCCTGAGGTTATACCTCCTTTCAGAGGGCTCCTTTTGAGGAGACCTACCTCGGGATTGAGAACGTGTCTCGTTTGAATTTTGTTTATTAGTTTCCCACTTCTTTTTAGAAGATGTAGGATTTTGTTTAATAGAGTCCTTCTCAGGACTTTCAGATAGTTTTGGCTTCAAAGGTTTTCCACCCAAACTATCTCTGCCTAATTCTGCATAAGATTGTTCTATTATTCTGGGTAGTTCATGTTGATGTTCTGTTACATCAAATTCCCTTAAGCGTTGGTGGATCGCTACTGATGCTGCCTCCCCTTTAATATTAGATAATATTATTGTTGAGACCTGGTCGAAGTTTTTCAGTAATTTCATACCTAAATTCAGAGCAGGTTCTGCCCCGTATTCGTTTTGAATCTGTTCCAGGACATCTGGTATTTCTGCAATTGATGGAACACCATGTGTTTTAGTATAGATGGCAGCAAAGACTGCGCCCCAAGTGGTGCAATCTTCCAGTTGTGGTGTGATCCCCATTGGTAAACAGATTGTTAGGATTCTGTGTTTCTCATTAGGGATAGTATTTGGAAATACTGCTTCGATTTGAGTAATTTTTTGAGCTGTCCAGAATGGAATTTGCTCACATTTTGTGGGCATTTTACCCATGACTGCGTGTAAAGTCTGTGGAGTAATTTTTAGTGTATTCCCCTGTTGAGGGGTTTGATTTGGAATGGTCATTGGTGGTTGGACTGTGAAAGTCCGCATGACATATTGGACTAATTGTCTGTAAATTTTTATTAACTCTTGCAGTTGAGTAAGTAATTCCTCGTCTGACATTACATTGATGTCAGGAGGAGGTGTGTAGCCGGCTAGAATCGGCCATGTTGCTCCTGGTCTACCTAGTGGACCGAGCCTGGTAATGTTTTTGTGATGTTTTAGGGCGCCTTTAAACCAGAGATGAGGCTTCTGGTATGTGAGTGGAATTTCAATATCCTCGAAAGGAATATATTCCTCTGGTGGTTCATCTTCTTTAAAGAAGTGAAATAGTTTTGTTATTGGATCTGATTCTGGGAATACTATCCATGAATAGAATACCTCTGTCTGAAAGGATTTGTGTGCCTCTATCACGAAAACTGCTCTACCACCTCTTGGTGGTAGGCCGTGTTTTATAAGTTTTAGAGTGATGGCTCTCCTTAAGTTTGGATGGATGTAAATAACACCCTCATCGGTTTCATTTAAACCTGTAAAATTAAAAGCTGTTACGACTGGATCAGCCGCAGCTACACCGTTCTCGGTGCCATTATCCCCGTGCAGGGACATTTGTTTTTTGAAAAATGTAGGACAAGTTTCAAGGAAACAAAAGATAAGGTGCACAATATTTTGGAACACTGTATCCTTCAACGTTGAACAAACCAAACAGCTAATATATAGGGTTTTTTGTCCTATTTAGCTTTGGCGAATATTTAACCCTACCCACTCCAGACGTCTTATGGAGTATATGAGTAGGGGTCTCTGAGAGAAAAGCACGACTGAGTTACTCAGTATCTAGCGTTAAATTAGTGCCTTACCAAACGTTGGGCGCCATGTAGTGTAGTTCCTATTTCCCTAATAGGCTCTACGCATTGGAATAATATACCCTATAGATTTGACATAGGACTGAGGTCAGTATGTCCCTATCGAGTATATTAAACTTAATTACTTTGTGCCAGCTAACTCAGAGGCCACTAGAAACTCCTTGTAAACAAGAAGGGAGTAGTTTCTGGCAACCGCATAAACATGACAACTTTGTTTCCCTTTAGAATCGGAACACTCTCAGAATCGTGGAAACAATAGATAACAGTTTCACTCAGCTAATCGTGCATGCTTAGTTTCTTCAGAGTTACACAGAAAGAATAGACGGGCGTTTCAATAAAAAGATTTATTGAACAGTCTTGTTTCTCGTGTAAGAGATATGAGCTGTTATGATCACAAGACAGTATGCGAGATATATAATGTACAGCGTAAGCATTAGAAAGAAATAATACTGCGCTAGCATTATCTTTTAGCTAAGACACATATATTCATATACATAAATAACATAAGCTAAAAATGCGAGTACTCATAAGATGCTTCTCTAACTAGTTCTACCCCAGTGTACCTAACCTAACCTAGGTGTAGGGCAAGGTAAGAAGTAGGTGATGTATTTCTATAGTATGATATGCTATAGTATGCCAAGTATAGTATGCCAAGAGTCCCTCTAGGTTCTAGTCAGCTCCATACCTGGAGAATGAGAGAGGTGGGAATCTCCTTCCGGGTCTCGAACTCTAACACCCCGCGAAGGGAGTCAGAACACTGGAAACTGGATTCTCTGCGAGCAGGGATGACAGCGTCTCTTGTCAGTGCGTCAGGCCGGGACACGGGCTCCTCTAAAGTCGAGGTCTCCTCCTACTTGCTTGGGCATGGGAAGGTATATTTATACTCGGTAGGTGCCTTGGAATGTTAGCATTGACGTAAAGTCGGGCAGAGGAAGACGTCAGGAATGAACCCTTAAGGTATAGCGGTTCATGCATAATAAATGAGTTCTTGGAGAAATCAATAATCCTGTGCTAGGGGAACTCCCAAGAGCTTAAGGGTCTGGCTTCTAAGAACTCGTTGTGACGTTAGGGTGGACGGATGTAAGTGACCATGCCTGTATTTGGATAGCATGGCTAATGCCTAAATAAGGACTGGGATCTTATGACTATATATGGGCAATGCGAATTGTGCCTATATAAGGACATGTTTCAGGAAAACCTATATACGGACACCTAAAGCGGAATACAACAAGCTGAATATATGGATCTTTGATTAACCTCACAAGGAGACAACTGCTCACCACCTGCAAAGTAGAAAAACTATTGCCACTAGTTCTGGGGTCAGGGTCCAACAGCTTTTCAGGCTTTGAAGGGCAAGCTAGCCACGAAAGTCATTACTTTGGCCCAGAAGAGTAGGTTAAAACCTGAATCTCCTTAAGGCTGACTGAAAGAAGTATTGCAAAAGTCAAACTACATAAATAGTTGCATATAGGACCCAGGTAAGTATGGAAACGTCACATCAATGGCTTTTCAATGTTACATTCTTAGCATGTTTCACCCAAACTGTAAATAAAGTTAAACCGCTAAAGACTTTTACTTCAGCCAAAAATAAAGAAGACAGTTCTTTTTGGAGTTCCTAATTGAATTTTAAGACCCCAACCAACTTTTTGTAGATTTAGGGGCATATTTATGATGGTTTTGCATCACCCATGTACCACACGAGGGGGCACAAGGGTGACACAAAACCTAAGTCAGATTTATCAAGCCACGCAAGGCCACCTTGCGTGGCCATGCATGGCTTGATAAAACCAGAGTAATGCAACTCAGCGCAAATCACTGTGTTTCATTATGCTGCCCCAGGGACATATTCTCTGTGTAGAGCGTAGGAGTTCCCACGGATCAACCCATAGGTTTTGGCGCATTCCCAGATTTACCATTACCGGTGTGCTGCATTTTGCACCACACATAGAAAGAGGATAAAGCCTCAGAGGATTGTTTTTGTGCAGGAAGGTGTTCCTTCCTGCACAAAAACAATCCTGTCAGCAATGCAGGCATCTTTGACCTATAATGTAAGGGTGCCTGCAATGGCGCTAGGCAGCCAAAAGGGTACCAGCACAAAAAAAGGACAGGATTATGCCATATTATATTAACTATGGCACATTCCTGACCTTGCCCTTTCACGTGGTGCAGCAGGGTGGTTTGCTCTGCTGCACCAAAGTTTAATAAATCTGTCCCTTAATTTGCAACAATCCTACCTGTGTTCAGAGGATGTCAAAGTCAAGTCACCACTAGCTTGTAAATCTGAATGCTACTGTGGGAATGGCCGGGAGCCCATCACTCTACTTCCTCATTGACAGTGCCAAACATGTCCAGGACAGTGCTTGGAGCTGAAAGTGAAGATAGGGAATCTGGATAGCAATATGAGAGAAGGCACATCTTGACTGGAGAGTCAAGAACACAGGTGAACAGCTACGTCCAAGCAGAGGAACACAAGTGAAGAGCAGACCCCAAGCAGAGGCTTCCTCACATCAACAGGGAGGAAATCCAAGCACGTGGCAATTCCTTGGGTGTGGCTCTTATAGACTAGGGGCCCTTGACTCCTGCAGGAGATCTTCAAATCCCTAGACCCTTGAATCCTGAGGTAGAGCCTCAGCTTCTGAAGAAGCTTGCTATTAAGTTGGGGCATATGGTCACATTATTTGGGATGCCTGCATAGAGAAGGATTGCCTGTGCTGGTGATGGGGTGCTAACAACTGGGCAGCACACACATGACAAAGTCCTTGGTGGCATAAGTCCTGTCACACCAGCACAGATACTATAGTGAGTGGCAATTAAGTGAGCAAGAGATGGAAGGAGTAGGCAATAATGCACAGGACCAGAGGTGGATGGGAGCGGGTGTAAGCACCTGTAGTAAGCTTTGATAGATACCAGGCTCAGTCAAACAACAATAGTCTTCCTTGCTCAGCCTGCATATTTACAGGTGTGCACAAATGTATTCAGGTGTAACCGGTGCAGATCCTTCTAGCCTAGCTGAACAGCAGACCCTATTTTAAATAGCAGGCTCTTGCAGTTACAGCTCGAGTCTGTTTTATCAAAAACATATAGTAAATGAGACTTGATTAGAGAGATTCAATCATAGCAGAGACCAGGAGGTCTAAAAGGTAAACAACTGAAGGGTTTTTACAGCACGGAACCCACTCGCCTACATATTGCATATTGTGGGCTTCTTTGAAGGCAGATGTTCTCAGAACAGGCATTAAAACCCTTTTTAGTTTTAGTAGACAGCTCAGAAAAATATTATTCTCATAGGTGCAGAGAAAGGGCACTATATGTTTTGATTTACTGTAATCTAAAACCATAGTTTAGCCATACAAGGATGGCTACATCAATAAACAATTATAGGTTTAATGATCACACTCAAATGCGAAGAAAAGCAAAAAAAAAATAACACAATTTTTTTTTAAAGGATTTCTTAGTGTATGCATGAATGAGATAAGACATTACAGGTGTAATGACTATTTTTGTTGTGTAATGTCCAGCAGCGGCCGGTGCAGGTAAGTACTGTTGGGCGGTGGGGCAGTGGGGTGGTGGGAATGTTGACAGACGATGGATTATGATTCATTTATTCATTTCATTTGCCCTATTCTGTTGTCTGATGACATCCCCCCGCCCTGCCCCACCGCACTTAACTGCACCGGCCGCTGCTGGTAATGTCCCTCTTGCATTACAATGCAGGCTGAAGGATGCACCCAGGCAGCCAATAAAAAAGAAAGTGAAACTAAAATGCTCCTGTGGGCTCATTCAAGGTGTATTTGTAGATGTATCAAGCTAATAGATAGGGGTTCCTGAGCCAAAGAAGTGAATGGCTGATGGAGATTGAACCAGCGCCCCTTTGAATATGTGTCGATTACATTGTATTCACAAATGAGCTGTCTATTGCATATCAAACCTAAAAAGGGTAAAGAATGGACAGAAGAAAGCATTAGCAAAATAAAGTATTGAAAGTATTGGGGCTCAAGCTGTCTCCATGAAGTGCTCTTCTTTTTAAGTGAATATACACATTGCATAGTTGTACTACTGAATTTTGACACCAGTAATATTTTGGGGCAAGTATATCAAGGACAGAATATCGGGGGACAAAATATTGAAAGGTAAATGCATATAGGGATGAATCCATCTGCTATTTCTAACTCCACATCTACATACCTTGGAGATATATGTACCACGTAGGTACATATATGAGGTGTTAGGTATAGAAACTCTAGACTTACTTACCTGTCGATATTTTATTTTCCATATCTGTCCTTGATTCCTTGATATTGTGTCCCATCAATATTGTGGTTTTGATATTCAGGGGGTACACCACATTGTTGGAAATTAGCGTCTTTTCCATGACCTTTCTCCATATTTTGGCCTTCTGTAGCTGAACCGTTTTTGTTGGCTAGAGGATTCTGCTTACTTTATTCCTGCTAACCAGTGGAAAAGTACTTGTGCCATCCTTTTAAAACATGATAACGTGGGCATATACCTAATTGCCACATGTAATTTGCTTGGCGTATACCAAATTGGCACATTTTATTTGCTTTAAGTGCCTAGTATATAGTGCATGATACACTATAGTATATGAAATGCTAGTAGGGCTAGCAGGGGGCTGCAGAACTCATTGTGCCACCCACTAAAGTAGCACTGTAAAACATGTGTACAGGTCTGCCATTGTAGCCTATGTGTGCAGTTTAAACCATTTTGACTGGGCAAAATAAACCCTTTGCCAGGCTAAAACTTTCCTTTTTAATATTTATAACTCACCTTTAAGGTAGGCCCTATGTTCTCATAGGACAGGGTGCATGATATTTAAAAATAGAACATGTATATTTAAGGTTGTACGTATACTGGTAGTAAAAAAACCTCCAAATTTGTTTTTCAGTGTAGCAAGGCTGGCTCTTCCATAGGTAAACACTGATTTATGTTACAACAACTTATAATGTGTCATTCTTCTTTGGTAAAATCTAGAAAAGTTATTCAAGAACTTATTGTAATAGTAATGTATGTGTTTATGTGTGTTTATGTTTATGTTTTGTAAAGCGCATGGCTACCCAAAGGCTTACCCGCGCTGGTGAGTACTGTGCTGAGAGTAGGGCCTCTGGTACAATAACGGGGAAACAGCCATGTCTTAAGTTTCTTCCTGAAGGAAAGTTCATTTTCCAGTGCTCTGAGACTGGGTTGAAGATCATTCCACAACTTTGGTACTACGTGTGAAAATGATCTTCCTCCCCATCTCATCCTTTTTACCCTGGTTGTACTTAGGATCTCAGGTGTCTAGTTGGAACGTAAGTGGTTACCAACTCTCTGAGCCTTACTGGGCCCTTGTTATTTATGGCCCTATGAGCAATACAGAGGGATTTAAACTTAATCCTTGCCTCAATTGGGAGCCAATGCAGCTGTTTGAGGGGTTCTCTTGCAGAGACATAACTAGGAACCTTTAGAAGGAGCCTTGCTGCCGTATTTTGCCCAGTCTGAAGTCTCTTTATTATGTATTTGGGTGCGCCCACATAAAGTGAGTTGCCATAATCCAGACGGGAAACTATGAGGGATTGAATGACCGTGTGCCTTAGATGCTCCAGGATCAATACCAGTATCTTCCTGAGCATTCGGAGTAAAGAGAAACAGATGTCAGGCAGTTTATTTACTTGCTGGTCCATTGCTAGCAAATTGTCCAACCAGATTCCCAAATTTTTTATCACCGGTTTGGGAATGGGGGTCCATGTCAACAGGCCACTGATCAGAGGTCTGTGTATGGCCTG
The DNA here is from genome assembly GCA_963921515.1 of Calotriton arnoldi. Taxonomy (NCBI): domain Eukaryota; kingdom Metazoa; phylum Chordata; class Amphibia; order Caudata; family Salamandridae; genus Calotriton; species Calotriton arnoldi. The sequence goes on from CAWUFW010008971.1 coordinate 531,881, forward strand.
GTTTCCAAGGATCATTAATTCCGTCTTATCACCATTCAGCTTTAGGCAGCAGCTTGACATCCAGCAGGGCAGTTTATCCAAACAGGGTGCCAAATGTTTATTTCCTGTATTAGGGCTACTGTAAGAGAAACAACCAGCTGGCTGTCATCCGCATAGGAGACCGCTGACAGGTAAAAGTCCTGCACTAAGGTGGCAAGCTGGCGCACATATATATTGAACAACATGGGGCTGAGAGACGATCCCTGAGGGACACCACAAATCGTTGGCAAGCTGTCAAAGAGGCAGTCTTTGTCCATGACTTGGTAGGATCTGTTTTCCAGATACAAGGTGAGCCAATATAATGCTTTGCCCTGAATTCCCACCTCGCAAAGTCTCTCTCTTAGGATCTTGTGATCCACTGTGTTGAATGCCGCACTTAAATCCAGTAGTAGGATGGCGGCTGAGCCTCCGTTATCCAGTATAGCTTTGAGCTCCTCTGTGGCCACCAGAAGTGCTACTTCCATGCTATGGTGGGTAGGGAAGCCCATCTGGGTTGGATGAAGAATGTTGTTATTTTCCAGAAAGTTTGCTAATGTCCGATTGACATGTTTCTCTAGTACTTTTCCTAGAAAAGGGAGTAATGAGATGGGTCGTAGATTGGCAAGGATTTCTGGATCTAGTTGAGATTTTTTCAATAGTGGCCTAGTTACTGCATGCTTCCATTGCTTAGGGACCAAGCCCGTTTCTAGTGAGAAATTAAGAAGCTCCATAAGTGACAGTAATATGACCTCTGCCACTTTGGATAAGGTATGTGGGGGAGTGGGATCTAATGGAGAGCCAGATTTGGTTGCCTTTATAAGATTATGGATTGTCTCTTTGTCAAGCATAGGGAATTTTGCTAGAATTGGAGGCGGTGGCAGATCCCTGCCCTTACTTACCTCCCCAAGCACAGGTTCGGGATTGATCTGGAATTGTTCATAAATGTCGGTCACTTTTTTGTGAAAGAAGGATGCTATATTGTTGCATCTTTCTTTTGTGGCTTGGGGAACGGTGTTACTATCAAGTGGAGTGGACAGGGTTTTAACCACTCTAAATAGTTCTTTTGGGTAGTTCAAAGCCTGAGTGATTTTTTCCTCATAGAATTTAGCCTGCAGTTTCTTTATTTCATTGTGATATGATCTGATTGAAGCTTTATGTTTTAATTTAAGTGCCGGGTCAAATTCCTTTCTCCAGTTTCTTCCTAATTTCTTGCAATTGTTTTGTATTGCAAAGAGGTCGTCATTGTACCAAGGGTCTTGTTTTGTATGTGTTTAAGTTCTGGAGTTAGTTTTGGGAATCCATGCATCTAGTGACTGGGTGATCCAATTTTCCCATTGCTGATAATACTCTTCTAGATTACCTACAAACTTAGGAGTTGCATCCTTCAGGACGGTTTCCCAAGTCCTAGGATCTAGCGTCGAGCATCTTCTTATGGTCGTCATCTGGGTCCTTCCCTTGATCGGTTGGTCAGGTTTGGGAAGTTTAAAGAGAATAAGACAATGATCGGACCAGGGGACCGGGATTATTCTAGAAAGAGTAACCACAGGGCCATTGGAAAAAATGAGGTCCAAAGTATGCCCTTTCTCATGTGTGGGGGTTGATACAAGTTGGGTTAGTAGTAATGCCTCAAGATCTGCTTTTAGCTTTTTGATGGAGGGGTCGTCCTGTATGTCGAAGTGCAGGTTAAAGTCGCCCAAAATAGTCATGTGGGTTTTTTGTAGAACTAGGCTGGCCAGTATGTCTGGGATTGCCTCCAAGAATTTGGAGCTAGTACCCAGAGGTCTGTAGATAAGGACAAAATGTAAAAATCAACCAGTAATTTGATGTAAAAATCAACTTACTGGTAAAGTCGGATTTCATATTACTGTTTTGAAAATTACACTTTTAGAAATGTGTTACTTTCCTGTCTAAGCTAAATGTGCCTTTCTGTCAGTGCCCTGTGTCACCTGACTGGTGAATGGCTCCCCTGTGATGCGATATGGATTGTTCCCAGTGGACAAAATGCTTGGGTGTGGAGATGTGCTTTTCTTCCTTGAGCAAGATGCCTGGTGATTTGTGCCCCCTCCATTACTATGCTTCAAAGGTTGTCTCCTCTGGGACAGCTGCCCCAGAACTGGCTTTTCAGTGACCACAAGAGAGGGTTTGCCTATTATCATAGCCACACCTCTGGGTAAGCACACAGAGTTCAGAACAGGGGAAGAAGGGTTCTCCCATCTTAGATTTAGGTGAAGAAGGCACTGTGGGTTAGTTTGCATTTAAACACACAGGAAGTGCTGGATCTACTTGCCTTGAACCCATGCCTTCAGCATTGACTCCAAGAATCAGTTGGCTCCTCTCCTGCAGGGACAAACTAGGTCTGGGCAAAATAGATTGCATCAGAGTAATCAGAGTAACTTCAGTAATTTCTCATCACTGTTTTAATGCAAAATAACCAAAATATGTTTGGATATATCTGTTCGTGTAATTATGAGTAATTTGGTATAAAAATCCTATTGCAGGAACACAAGAGCAACCAACTTAGAGAGTGCAAGCAGCTGCTGGTTGCTGCTGTTCGTGTCTTGTTGCATTTAGCACTATATTCTTAGCGCAAAGTGCATCCTGAGGTCCATTTTGGATGCGAGGATACATTAGCTAAATGCTGGGTTATGCTCCTCGCATAAATCCACTTAATCTCATGTAAATTTTGTGTATGTTTTGTGTAATCATGCTACAGCAAATAATGGAAGTTAGGCGCACCCCTAGGCACAAGAAATTTCCAGAGACATTTCCTGCAACTGCCCAGCTGACCAGTTCCATATAGGCCTGACCTGGACCGAACTTCTGGCCTCTGGTCTGGAGTGAGTCTTGATCCCCAAGTGCTGTCCCCAAGGTCCTGGACCCTTGACTGGTGTCAAAGTGTACTGCCCTACAGCTTCCTGAAACCTGGGACTCAGAAACGCTTTGCTCTGAGAACTGACAGGGGACCGGGACCAACCTGCCAAGCCAGCCCAACGAAGGTGCCTGGCTGATGGGCCCAAGATTCAGGTTGCTTTTCTTATGTTCTTCTCCACAGCAGCAAATCCATTCCCACAAGACTTCACCAAGATTTCCAGCGTCTTGGAGTCTTCTTTGGCTACAGCCTGCAGCCTTGCCCCTGTGGAAGAATCGGAGTTCCAAAAAAGTGGCTACGTTTGAAGAGAGAAATTTTCACTGTGCGAAGGTGTGAAAAGTATATAGCTGGCGAGGAACCTTCTCTGGGCGTGAATTTAAAATTTCTTTCAATTTCAGCTTTCCCTCCAAATGACAACGGCTTCACCAAGACCTCGTTCAGCAGCTGCCTTACCAAGCTGAGGATTTTAGACTTCCATTCCAGACAACAAGGGGCTCATTCTGATTTACAGGTTTGTGGAGAGAGATTTCTGTTGCAAGGCGACAGAGTTACATCCCTGCCAACATAGAGGTCCGCCTGATTTATCTGCAGGGAGAGCATAGGTTTGGCTATGACAGTGACTACCCCATCACTGTTGTAGCCAAACTTCTCTGATGGCCCAACGGAGTAAGTGCCATTGAAGAATAGGCTATATGTCCATCTGCCCAATAAGGATGGGTGGACATATAGCCGTTTTTTACTGTCCATCACCAACAGGCAACCCCTGGCGTTAAGGGACAGTAAAAAACAATAAAATGCCTCCCTCGCAGAGGGTGATTGCTCCCATGGCGAGGGGGGCATTATCTTTTTTTTTAAGAAAATCCTGCTTCAGGGTTTTCTTTCTCAAACTGAAAACAAAACCAGTTTGGTGTGAGGTTCCATTATGTTGATGGAGCCCTGTACCAAACTGTGGAAAGCATTGACAGTGTAAATAAACTAACAAAACAACCTTAAACAAAATATATGGAATACAAATATAAGGAATATTGTGATGTAAAGCAATACAGGTATAACAGCAATTACCTATAAAATTATACAAGATGTTTGAAGCAAATATGTACCGTTGCATATTATTAAAAACGTCTTTGTTTTATTAATTTGTCTACAACCTACACTGACCATTTTAGCACTGGCCAAAGCCCAGGATCGAAATCTGTTTCTCTCACCCCCTTCACAACCTTTTGGTATAGATGTTGTTCCAATGAACATGGGAAATCTCTGTACATTCAACTACTATATGACTGTGCTCTTTGATAATCTTTTTTTGATGAGACAATCTTGTGACACCCTTCTGGGTTCTCTATCCTATCTTGATTCATTTTGGATCACCCACTCTAGATATTCTTGTTTTTGCTCCATATTTATTTTCATTCCTTAATCAACACTTCTCATGAGGTATTTCTACTTTCTTCTCAGCCACCTGATGATCTCATAACTTAACTCCACACCTGTCCATCCAGGTAAGACAGACCTCAATTCATGGGATTCTTTTACATAATTAAATGAATGGGGACTCTTCAGTCACAGAATATGGTGTAATCTGGTAATTTGACAACAAGCGCTACCATATTTGATTTTTTTCCTGATAATCTGCAGTCTTCATGTTCCATACAAAGGCCTTGAACAGGAAACAAGGAGAGCGTACCCCTAGGTTTGGCCATCATTGGAAACTCTTCAACAAAAGTCTCATTCATATTCTGATGAAGATCAAATTGCATCACTAAACCGTTACATATTTGAAGGTTATGAATTATTACCTATTCATTTCCCATTTTTATTGCTAGTATTGAGGCTATAACCCACTGTTTCCTGATGGATGTTTTAAAATTCCATACACTACTGCCTTCACCCAAACTTTCACTCCTCTCTGCCTTTAATACGTTTCTTACATAGTTGCACTGTAGAGAATTAAGTCCTGAGTAAATTTGGGATCATCCTTATCTTACTGTAGGTATCATTGGGTTTATGGAGCCCAACCATGGCATATAGTTAGCATACCTGAAATAATCATTGCCAAATATGATAAATGGACATGGTGGCATGTAAGGCAGAATCAGACTACATACTCAGGTTTGGATATTAAAAAGGCATTTAATAAAACAATATTCACTGGTGTTTCTGGTACCTTGTTGATCTATGGACATGCCAATCAGTTTGGGTTTTTTGTAAGAATTCAGTTTATTTACCAAAAAGGAACAGCTTGTATTTTATAACAAAATATTTTTATTTTATGACAGTGACATGTTGATGTTTGGACTTAGTTTGACTGAATTTCCGAAATAGTGGATATTTGATGAATTACTAATGTTGATAAATGCATTGCTTGGTATGAAAGGTACTTGCTATAAGGAATGCTATTTCATTATTTATTTTGAGAGATTTTAACCTTTTTGTTGCAGAGGAACATTATGTAGCAGGAGGGTATTTGGTCTAATAGTTTCTTAGATTACCTTCCATGCCACGGTCTTGGTTTCTAATTTCACTTGACTAAATATAAAATTATAATTTCAGGGAATCATGGTCAGAATAAATACTAAGTATCACATCTGATAAATTCAGAACACCTGGGATTTGTATTTCTATAGGGTGTTGTAATTCTTGCATCCAACCGGGCCTACTAATGAGGCCTCAAAGAGGGATGGTGGAAACACTCATCTTGAACAATGAGATTGAAGGGGGACAATATCCAGTATTGATTTGTGAAAAGATTAGAGTTATGGAGAAATCTAAGGCTTCACCCGATTGTTTTGTTGGATGTCTTCTACCAGACTATGAATAGGACAACTATCTATAGACAATGAAATGCACCATGAGGGTTTTCTGTCAAATGCACTATGTTAGATGGCAATAGTTTGGAATACAATTCAATTTTGCATGTCTGAAAAAGTAAAGGGGGTTGATAGATTGAGCTGCTACTCAAAATAAGTGACTAGGAATGGTACTTAATTACATTTGTTAAGTTGAGAGGTGACCTATTTAGAGAAACTGTGGTTATAAAAGACCATTGTGGCATCAATAAAGTGCAGGAGCTTCCTCAGCATCAAACAGTGGCTGGATGAGATCTGTAAAAGTGTGATTGTTAATAGGCTGAAGCTTACAACCAGAGTCTCAGTACACCCATTCAAGGAGATATGTGGGAAATGCCTCGAAATGCAGGAGAAACGATGGTAATCATATCTGAAATTCAATAATGAAAAACAAAGAAGGGAAAAGAGAGAAAAGAAAAGGAGGAGTAAAATAGCAAGGGAATTTTTTTTTAAATAAGAAATAGGAAAATGAAGAATGAGGATGAAGATTTGGTAATGGCTGCATTTATTTTCTCAGGATTAAAGAGTAATATAAGGAATATGAGTGGGATTTTAGAAATACAGTACTGTAATATCATTATAATAATTTACGTGAGAGATCATTTTTTTATTAGGTGTGCAATCTGTTAGGATTATTGAAATATGATAATGCTTTTAATGATTTTACTGTTATTATGCCGTAATTACTAAACAATACTGATGGCAAGTACAGGAAAAATAGAAAAGAAAAATTGAAACTGAGAAAGCCATTTTTGTGATTGTCAGCTGCATGTTATCAGCTTACAAATTCATGTTGCCTAACATATTAATTTTTGTAGAATCTATTCATTCCTACTGGACTAGGTCTGGAAATTGTTGATTATGAGACATCAAATTTAGGAGTTTTGAGATGCATTCCGGTGCAAAGCACTTGGTATTATTCCAGTGCAAAGCACTTGGAATCGGAAGAGCTGCACTGCCTAACCTCCTCTGCAAATGTTGAGAGTAGATTAAAACCAAATAGTTGGAGTTTTAAAAAGACATTTTTATAAATAAAAAAATCTTATTTTTCCAATCTTTTGTGAGGTTATCATGAATTATTTCAATACTGGTCCTATAAGGCCTATGAGTGCCTTAGACAATCCCTAGTAAGGAACAATTCAATGAGACAAAGTATGTCTATGTCATGGGAGGACAAGACATTACACATTTCTATAGAACGATTCACCATTGACACCATATTCAATAGGTGGCTGTTAGACCTCTCAGCCTTAGGGAGGTCTTCCCTCAAACATTTTGCCTTCCTCCTCCATTTCTTGATCTCGTTTTTGCTGGCATTAGGACTCTGCACACTTTACCACTGCTAAACAGTCCTAAAGTGCTTATGCTCTCTCCTCTAATCTTGGTAACATTGGCTTATTTCCAATTGGCATGTTTAATTTATTTGGTGACTCAGCCCCAAAGTTCAAAGTTACTGCAGGACCATAGATAGAAGGTATTTAACCTATTTAACCTTGAGGTGCCTATCTCAACAACAGTATACAGCCCTGCCCTACTGAAAGACTTTGTTCTCTGATAATGTTTCTAAGTCAGAATGTAAAACATTTGACTGGGATGACCTGCTCACCCTTACTTGACCATCTCTTCATCATTGATTGGCAGCAAATGGTCTAAGGGCCTAAGTGCTGGTCCTCCATGGAGCATGACCAAGGCAGCTTAGCAGGTTCCATCAACATCTCTCGATCGTCAACCAGCTGCTAAGGGAGTCTAGGATCTGCTTATAAATTCATACAGGATAACATTAACTTGTAGTTTTCCACTGTTTTCTATAGATGCGTTTTTGTACTGTAGACACTACATGTATATTATTTGAAAAAGGGCTGGATATTCTGCGAAACTACCGAAGGTGATCTTGGGTTAGTCACAGAAACCAGTGTTCTTCTACTTTACTGCTACGATGGGGGCCTGTGCTCAATCTTGACAAGACTTCACATAAAGAATGACAATTCTCTCCCTGATAGTTTCACAATCTGCTTTCCTATACACAGCTATGACATGGCATGTGCAGGTAATACAGTGCGTAGAGACTCAGAACTCATAGGAGCAGACAGTAGATGCTATAATATAATGTAATGTCCAGCCCAATGCTTGTCTTTTTAGAAAAATATAACCATTTTAATCACTGCAGATCTTATTACAGGGCACACGTAGTAATCAGCTCTACCAGGATTCATAAAGGGGTCGACGGGGTATGAAAGTAATTATGAATAAAGCTCAAGTTCATGCCCACTATGTTGCAGAGGAGCAGCTTCCAAGTCTTCTGTGACCCTTATGTTCTTCTGCAGCAAATGAGTATTCAGCTCTTATGCAGGGATAGCAATGCTCGATAAATTGTCCCAATAAACTCTATCAGCCAATGTTCACAGTCAGCGTGTCTCAGGGTTATGGATTTGGAATCACTTGATGTGGTGTGTGCGCGGGCTTACATAGTGCAAGTGTGCCAGTGGACAAGGCATGGGTGAGGTGCTGCACTCACCGGAGCTCATTCAGGCAACCCTGCCTTCTTCTTTCTGCGGTCAGCCAACTAGCATGGCAGCAGCTCCACAAACACACCTCCAGCAGTGTTCTACAGCAGGTGCAGGTGGAAGTGTCTTCCTCCATCGGTTTGGGGCACTGGTGTAATCACGGCACTGAAGTGCAATGAAGGTAGAGTCAGCACAGAACATCTAAGTATTTCTCCAAAGCGGTCTCCACATCAAGTGACCTTTACTTTGGGGTTGCCACTGGCAATTCAGGGACGACGTCTTCGCAGTTGGGCTTGACTTGGCAGTTGGGTAAGGGAACCTGAGCATTTCATAGGTTTTCGTGCCACTGTGTCATGTTTCCTCAGAACCCCCTGGATCACTTCTCATACCAGGTTTGGCAGCGTGGTTCTCCTCCATGTCCAGGCTGACTCCTTTGGGTCAAGGCTCTCTCCTCTCCCCTCTCAGCGGCATGCACCTCCCATGTTCACTGGCAGACTCGCAGTTTCTTCCCGCACAGTTTTACAGAAACCCTCCCCTACTGAAGACTGGTTATTGGCAATACCAGTCCTGGAACACACTGGTTCTTCTCCTTGACCAGTGAAGCAGCTCAAAACTAGATCAAAGTGGGGGATGATTGAGACCCACTTGCATATGGCATTTTCAGAAAGGATGTGTGGATCCAGTATTTGGGATTAGGAACTGCTTTGACCTGGCTTCTTTTCATAGCCTATTTCTTTCTCTGCAGCTCAAACAGGTTATTTGAGTGAGGTGATGGCTTCTCGCAGGAGGTAGTAATGAGGCTCGCTCCATGCAGGAGTACACACAACATAAGCACAATAAGTGTAAAGGTCTGCATCTGGCTCTCATCAGCCTCCCCGGATGGACCACTGAAACTCCTGAAACTTCTCTTTCACTTGCAACTGTCTCTGCTAACATAATCCCATGTACCCACCATTAACCAAATGTCAGTACTCAGGAAGGGCTAATTAACAGTCATATGTAAAAAGTAACATAGACTTTCTAAAGGCAGTCTTGTGCTCACCATTCCATACTTTTGTGTCCAGAGTAATATTCTCCTCTACTGGAATCCAGGCAATACAGTTCCGCTGTCTGAAGGCTGCTTCACAACCTCAATTTTGTGCCATGTCAGACCAGGGGCAATCCAGAATGGATTTCTCTGGTAAAATCATACATACACACTCACGACCAATATGAAGACTTGCTACCATACACCATACATGCACATGATATTCACACAATGATGTTTGCCAGGGTCTGGTGATAACACTTGAGTGGATCTTTACTCGAGTGGGCTTCTCGGCATTGCACTTATATCCCTGAACAGATATAGGTAATAGCTAAAAGCACACATCGCTGCTACCGCCACTCACTATACACGGCTGGGGAACACAGCTGCTAGTCTTGTCCAAAGCCAAGGGTATGCTTTTAGCACTCTTGTATGACTTCAGAGCAAAGCTCTCGGCCTCAATGCCAATTTCAGTTCTAGGCACACAGGATTTCGTATTTACAGAGGGAAAAATAAAGTCCAGATACCAGATTCACTTGCAGTTCTGCCAGTCAGGGCAGGGGCAACGCCTTACCATGCAGGGCAACATTCAGATGTCATTTCATGTTGTGTAAGTGTACAACATGTACAATTACGCATGAACAAGTCCCTCTCATGGTCGCAAATAGAATTCACAAAAGGTTTCCAGAAGTTTGTCTGAGAAACCTGCGACTGTGGGAGGTTTCTAGGATCACATCTGGAACGATTTGTCAATGACTACAGGTTTTATAGTCTGCTAATATAGCTGTAGTAGAAGGTTTACAACTTTCTTTATAAGTTTGACCCTCTGATTATAATATGGCATAATACCTCTTGAGTCACAGTGCTATCTGTGCAGTGACAGTGTGCGGTTTTCCCTCTTTTCACACTGATAATTTGTTGCAGTCATTTTGTTGTGGCTGAAAATTAGAACTACTCTATTGAAGATAAAGTGGCTGTTACCCGGGATTTATCTCGTTCTTTTTCTGGTACACAATTTATTATCATATCCTACAGAATTGACTATGTTTGCTCTATATTTAATGCAGACAGAGAATATTACATTAAATGTGGATGGTTAAAAATTGTTTTAAAAGTCACCCCCATGTCAATCAGTAGTAAGTAGTTCCTGGCAATGCTTAGGTGCTGCATATGCTTCCCAGAATTGAATGTTAAAATGTAAAACAAATTAAAATGCGCTGCCCCATGCCAATGTCTTTCTTCACATTTTCAGAAACCATTCTAGAATGTGCTGGTTAGTCAATTTTAATAATGAGCAGCGTGACAAACAGTACATCATCAGTGTTTAGAGGTACAGAAGTCCCAAACAGAGGAAGAGCAAGAGCGCGAGCCAGAAACTTCCCGTCAATGTTCCTGTATCCTGCCGTGTCAACATGACATGCGTGGACTTGGGTCCTTACCAGGCAGGAAAGGGATGGGTTATCGAAAGTGACAGAATTCTGTGTTCCAGCCAGTGAATGGCATTCCAGTCACTTTTAACACAACTCTTTGCTCCTTAAAATGAGTTTTAATTATATGGGAGATCGTTGGGAAACCATGAGCAGACTTAGTCTTAGTCTAACTCTAAACCATTATATAAATTAAAAAAATGAACTTGCAGAGTACATTCATGAGCCATTACATTGAATTGTTTGTTTTATTATAACATATATATGAAAACACCTTTTTTAATGAAGCGCTTCGCATTACACTTCTGGTGTTAAGCACTCTGAATAACAGGTGATACTATTCCCCAATGTATCGACGACGGGAGACTGAAACAACCTTGGCGAGTTTCGAGCTTGTGATCTGCAGATCACTCTGCCCATCTCACGAAGAATTTATAGTCACACACACTCATCCCACGATGGTCGTGAATTGTGCCCTGAATGTTTCAGCAGCAATCAATCGCCTCATTGATCCATCCTGCCGGCCTGCTGTACAGCTTTTGCAGAATATCACAAAATAAACAGGCATCCCAAACATAATCTAATCCCTTGGTCCACACATAGGTTGCCTTTTCTGAAGATGTGAACATGCCTTTCACCTCTGTGCTTCCAGCGTACTTGTCATATACCTATAACCTCCTTGGCTGCGATGAGTCCTGTTCCTCTAATTGTAGATGAGAGACTGGATTCCATAGACTCTTCTGGCGCCGTTAATGTAAAGCAAAATACTACTGAGTACCATATTGCATAAAATGCTTGTGTGATGTTTTTCTCCATTTGCCCTTGCACCTGCCAGTGCTGCTTTGATGGAGCAATAATCAATGTTAGCATTTTCCAACGTACATAAAATCCGAGTGGGGAGTCGTATTCACTGGAAATAAGGACAGTGCTGCTTCTAGGTGTGTTCCCACAATTCAATGAGCTGCATACCCCGTTTTACAAACATAACCTGTGGAAAGAAGGCAGGACAGGTCCCTAGTGCAGTGTTTCTACCCGCAGATTTAACCCAGAATGTCATACATAATTGATAGAAATGGTGTTTTTAGTTGGCAGAAGTATGCACCCTGTCCAAGCAGGAACCACAATCCTAGTCAGGGTATGTCACAAACACACCCTAAATTAACCTGTGCTCACCCTCTGGTAGCTTGGCACAGAGGAGTCAGACTTAACTTAAGAGGCAAACAGTAAGACAATGAAAACACCCCAAAAATGACTCCACACCATGTTAGTAAAATAGAGCTTTGATTTCAATATTAAAACAAGACCAAAATGACAAAAATCCAAGAAGAAGAATTTGAGATATGAATTTTTAAAGAATAAACTGAAAAATAGCTCTTAGAAGCAATAAGGACCTACTTGGCATATCATGTCACACTGGACCAGGACAAATCCAAAAGTTCAAGCCGATCATGATGGAGCGCGGGTTGGATACAGTTCCAGTGTATGTCCTGCTGAAGTTTTACCTTCTCAAGAATTGTGCCATGAGTACCGTTCATGGCGAAGCAGGTCACCAGGAGCAAGGAGAGTGTTGCTGGTCCACGGGGTGTCAAAAACCACCGGGCGTTGCGGAAGGACGGGCTAGAGCCTCGCGGTCAGGAACGGTGATGCTTGCTTTGCGAAGAGACTAACTTGCGGTGGCTTGCGCTGCTCCTTTGTGCGAGCGGCATGGTTCCAAAGCGAACACACCCGTTTGCATTTGCAAAGAGCCCAAAAGCTTGATTTCAGGAGCCCAAAAATCATTTTGAAGGGCCCAGGACCTGAGAAGCTCCTTTTGGGGGTCAGGAGTTCTTTGAAGATGAGTCCAGGAGCTGTGGGAGCCTGTTATATCCCTGAGGCTCATATCAAGAGGCCAGCAGTCTTGCCCTTGGAGTCACTCTGGGGTACTGCGTCAAGATAGGTTCCAGGTCCAGTTCTTTCTCTCTAGGCAAGAGGGCAGCAGGCAGCAGGTCAGCACAGTAAGGCATTGGGTCTTTCCAGAGCACAGCAGTCCAGCAGAGTGACAGTGCTTCAACAGCACTGCAGTCCTTCTTTTTGGCAGAGTATCCACAGGTCCAGAAGTGTACTGAAGTCATGATGTCAGAGGTCCAGTACTTATACCCAGTTGGGCCTTTAAAGTGGGGAAGATTTCAAAGAAGGCTTTGAAGTGCACAGAGGTCCTCCCATCCTGCTCCGTAGACTCAGTAGAGGGGAATATGCAGCTCTTTGTGTGTGGACAGGACACAGCCTATTCATGTGTAAGTGCGAGCCTGTGCTCAAGTCCTCCCTCCCATCTAGCCTAGCTGTCACCCAAACCAGACTGAACATAGACAGGCAGCAGGCACCAAATGGCTTAATTAAGAAAATGCCAATTTTCTAAAAGTGGAATTTTCAGAATTGCAATGTAAAGTCCGACTTCACCATGAGTTGTGATTTTAAATTGTGATTCCAGAGACACCAGATTTAGAGGTCTTATCCCTTCCCAATTAGAAATTACACTTATAAAATGTGATACGGTTATCCCAATGTTATCCTATGAGTGAGATAGCCCTTGCAGTACTGAAAAACAATTTCATGTCAGCCAAATGTCAGTTCCAGGACATGTAAAACTTAGAAATACATGTCCCACTTTTTAAATACACTGCACCCTGCCCTGGGGCTGTCCAGGGCCTACTGTGGGGTGGCTTACATGTATTAAAAGAACGTTTGGGCCTGGAAAGAGATTTAACTTGCCAGTTCGACATGGCACTTTAAAACTGCCCACCCAGGCTATGCAGTGGCAGGCCTGAGACATGGTTAAGGGGCTACATAAGTGGGTGTCACAATCAGTGCTGCATGCCTACTAGTATTAAATTTGCAGGCACTGGGCACATGAAGTGCACTTTACTAGGGACACATAAGTAAATTACATATGGCAATTTGGTATGAGCCAATGTCACCATGTTTAGAGGAGAGAGCACATGCACATTAGCACTGGTTAGCAGTGGTAAAGTGCTCAGAGTCCTAAAGTCAACAAAAGGGAGGTCAGAATAAGAGGTGGAGGAAGGCAAAAAGTTTGGGATGACCCTTCAGAGAGGGCCATTGTCCAGTGCAACCCCCCTCCAGCCAGGGTGGACTAATCAATACCTTGATAGTCTTCCCGGCTAAGGGCAATAGAATTTTACAATGGCCAACTACTGCAGTGGTACTTGTCTATTCTATGCCTCTCTGAACTCAGCTGGATCCCTCTGCCTGTACTCTCTGGGGCCACTGAACTGACCCATGGGGAACCCATCTCCTCACTTGTGGACCCCATCTGTGAAGCACCTAACTTTAACTTGCTCACAGATGCATCCCAGTTGGCAGACAGTACCACCATGGGCAACAAAGTGATGTGGCCCATTCCACCCTTTGGATCAGAATTCTGTCCCCAACCCAAGGAGAACTTTGCCCACAGCTGTCAGTGTCAGGGGCCAGGCCCCGGGCCATCCACTGCTAGGTGGAGGCCCTAAGTGGCCTTATTGGTTAGTCCTTTCTTACAGTCTTGGGGCTGAAAAGGAGTTCCCTATGGGCTCCTGAGGTTTTTCTGACCTCTGAGTTGTTTCAAAGTGGGGGGCAATAGCCCCAGGTGCTTTGCATCCTTCTTCCAATCTACCTGCCACCAGATCAGGAGTGGTATCTTGAAACTGGCCAATCAACCCAGGGTCTGTACCCTGATTTTAATTGGTCGACAACACTTCTGATTTTTGCAGTTTCTACCTACTTTAAGTTTTTGGGGGAAAGAGGTGTAAAACCAATAGGCGAAGCCAGAAAAGTGCACATTACTAATCAGTAGACTAAATCCGAAAATCAGAAATGGGTTATTTGTGTAAATGGTCAGGTTTTCCCAAAGAAACTTATTGTTGAAATTCAAAACTAATGAAAGGAAGAAGGAAAAATAGAAATAGGTGACAATAATTTAATCTGTAAGTTTTTGCCCCATTGGTCAATCTGCAAGCCTAATATATTGTTATGTGCATCAGTTTCTTCTGGTTGCAAAGATATATAATGTTTGTTGGTTGTTCAAAAGCACCTGGCACCCAGGGCCATTAACTGAAATTCAGTTTAAAAATGTTTTTCATTGTGTACTGACCATACTTCAGTTTATATGCTAAAATCGATTGATTGAAAAACGGCTAAGATGAAAATCTATGCATTTGTGAATTGTGTCCAATATTATGAGTTTAGAAATAGTGGTAATTTGTAAAACTCTGAATTTGGGGTAGCTCATATTATCATGTGATTCATAGGACATTTCACAAAATGTGTTCTTTCTTGCACACTGGTTTACACTTGGAAGCCAAAAATGGTGAGAAACTCAACAGACAATAACAAAAGTTCTACCACGGTATGTCCTCACACTTCTTCTCATAAAAATGGTACCCCATTTGTGTAGGTGTGCCTATCACCCTTGACAGTGAAGGCCCCAAAACACAACAATGAGACAATATTTTTCCTTTGTAATTCACTGATTCTGGTGATGTGGGTTGCTGTGGTATTGAGCCCGTGCTCAGCCAGAACTCAGGGAAACCTACTAACCCCAGACATATCTGAAAACTAGACACTCATGGGAGTCCAGGGTGTATTGACTTCTGTGAATCCCACAATATTTGTTTTTCCCCAGTCTGCCCTGTCAATGTCAAAATTTGGGTAAAATCACACATTTTCCTCACATATTTCTGAGGTAAAATTCCAGAATCTGTGAGGATCAACAAAATCTGTGCACCTACCATTCCCATACATCTCCAGATAAAAATGTACCCCACTTGTTTGGGGGAGCCTTTCATCTGGGATATGAAAGGCACAACACCTGGAGAAGCCTGGCCTCAGAGAAAGATGGCTGCTTCACTGTAAATCTCAGGGATGCCTTCCAGTCTCATGCATATTTCCTGCAGAAGAAGGCAGCTTGCTATTATAGGATGGCTAGTATTGACAGTACAAGTTGGGTGGAACAGATTAAAACTTTTTAGTCCCAACAAACAGTACCTTAGGGGGCGTTCTGACACTACACGCCAGTTAAGCGATAGAGGTCTACCAGTGCAGGCTGAAACAGGAGGAGACAAGTGCTGCAGTAAAACAATACAGAGCACCAGGTCACACAGCGTATACAGGAGCAAAACAGCTGCCTCGAGGGAATGAGGTATTACCCCTCCCATTGATGACTGCAGGAAAAGCTGGCATGACCGCCTTCTGACAGCATAGGAAATCAAGGCCCGCATATCACTGCTACAGAACCCATCCTCGAATTGAAGTGAATAGAAGTAAAGTGGATATGGCAGTCCTCTGAAAAGCCCTGTGCATCCCAGCCCTTCAACTGTGGGAATTTCACTTTATCTCCTATAGTTCAAATAGTGGTGAACTTTGCTAGGGATGGACTTCTGTGGCACGTAGATAATTTCCTGTTAAGTGGCAAGCACTTGTAGCCCTCTGTGTTAAGGCAATAGTTACAGCATGAAGAGGAGTGAAAAATTACGTGTTATGCCACAACACACTGACATGTATGCAACCTTAGAAGGGAAAAACATCTGAAGTGAGTGATAGTACCTCATATGGCCCCATATAATACTACCAAACATGTAGGTGCCATATAATATTAAAAGAGACCAAGCTATCATTGGGCCACCACAACCCTCTAAACACAGACTAGTATTGAATGGAATACCATTTTGAGTTCTTAGTATATATGACATCAGTCGACAAGAGGGGACACTATGAACATCTTTGTACCTTACCCAATTAGGTCAATAGATAGACCCTTTTAACATACCATACCAGATGCTTTGATCAAAACGTTTGAGGCATAGGCGATGATTGTGTGACTGATACAGTAAGCATATAATTTACCCATTACATTTGAATTGGGTGATGTGTGATTTGAGTCATTAAATGCCATCACAAGAAACAGGAGATAAAAAGAGAGAGATATAAGAACAAAGTGACTCACTTAAAATGTCTGCTAATAGAACATCAAGGCTACTCCTCTTCATTTAAGCAGTCAAAGGGAACAACCATACCTCAGCACCAGAGTAAGATAATGGGGATAATGCTTGAAACTATCCTTACGGAGATCACTGAGGTAGGCTCCACTGTAAGCACCTTTGAGAATAAACTAGGGGCCATGTCAACAGGTATAAGCTCAATGTGGACTGACTGTAAAATTACAAACATGCCTAAATCAAAAGGAGAAACTCATGAACTGTCTAGAAACATCATATGGTAACCTCCCAGACTGGGAACGAGACATTTGGCATCTTTATAATAAGTTTATGGACCTGTAATACAGGTCCAGATATGATAATGTCCTCTTCCATGAAATCCCAGAAGAGATCAAGAAGGATAAGATCAAGGACTTCCCGTGTTCATTTCTACTCATCTTTTGGGCTTTGAATTGACCCCAAAATAAAAATTTCAAAGAATTCACCCCCTCAGGACTTGACAACTGAATGGAAGAAACTGTCCAAGATCAGTCACAGGACATTTTCTGAGACATCAGCAAGCAAGACAAGTCTTCTAATTTGCAAAGGAATGGACCTTATTCATTTGAGGGTTACAAAATACTAATGACGGCAGACTTTTCAGCAACTAAACTCAACTGAAAAATAATCCAGCCTTAAGACTTCAACAACCTTGTGGACATAAAATATGGACTAATTAACCCGGCAAAGGTGCTCATAATAGTTCCTGGGAAAACTACAGAATTAATGGTCCAGATGAACTGGAAAGATTCTTGCATACGTTTCAGACTCCCACCATAGATGTCACAGGAAGACATTAACCCTGGCACGATACCATTTGCACTACAATAGCAGAAACAACACCACAAGCCACCCTCCAGGTCCTTGCATAAGAATGGTCTTCAAAAAATAGTGGGCTCCAACCAGAGCAGCCGCAACTCATTGACAAACTCATCATAGTGAAACACGTCATCTCAGCTTTGAAATAATTAATGCTTTTTTGTACATGGAATTTTCATTAATGTTTCTGAATGGTTACACCGATATGAATAAACATTTGGGTTGATAAGGTGATATGATAGTATAATTGATAGGAATACCTTTGTTTGTAATACATCACTGATTACATCCTAATAATATAGTTCTGTTGGGACTGGCTGAAACATATACCATGCATTCTTTTTGACCTTAGGAGTTAAACAACAATGGCATGGGGTGTTGGACCTGCACCTGGGGAGGCATACCATCATTTCTCATCCAATGGCGAATATACCACTCTGGTGACTCCTCCTGAGTTCCCCTGTGCAATGACAACTCCCCGTATCTGAGGCCTAAGGAGAACGAGTGCCCTCTGGTTTAAAGAGCCAAAAATCCCAAATTTCCCCCTACCAGGGACCAGATTTTTGACTTTCATATAAATTAAGATACATCAGATGTCTACCTCTGCCACAAACCCCCTCATCCTAATATCGTGTGACTGTGGTCCTGGCATCAACTAGTGACTCCCAGTTCTCAAACTTACTTCACTCCATGCACCATCAACAGAGAGGCACCATAATAGCAAAAAATATACACCCCCTTTTATAACCAGCCCAGTACTCACTGACAGTGGCACTAAGAGTGGCACCACCATACCCTAGTGCTATTGCCTCAATATTTAATGAACATGCACGCCCACTTGTTGCAATGTCCAACAAGTTCCAAACACAAACTGCAAACCTCATCTCTGTGAATGTATATGGACTGTCTTATTAAAGAAGAAAATGTTGAACTACTTGGGTATGAAGCATGCCGATATATCTATGCTTCAGGAACCCCACCTCACCTCAGCAGAGACAGATAAATTAAGAAGGGACACGGTGGGAACAGTTACACCGAATCTAGCACAGACCCATCAGCATGTACAAGTCTATCTAGAGGGCCAGCCACTTTTTTCAGAAAACAACTCATATAAGTTACTAAATTATGACATGATGAGGGTAACTATGTATTTGCTAAGATTACAATTTCAAATTAAATCTTGATATTGGGCTCAGTATATACCCCAACTCTTCCAGAGCTACCCTTACACCTCACTTGACTGCCTGCTGAGAGAATTTGGCAATACTAAAGTAATTATCGGAGAATGCTGTAATCTTCTACTTGACCATATTATAGACAGGACAGGAACCTCAAATGGGCAAAACATCTCCAATAGGGCACATCTAAAAAGATCACTCCCTCGCTGCCACATGGCATCTATTACACCCACAAGATAGGGAATATACCTTTCAATCGCATGCACGTGCTTCCATCTTTAGGATTGAATACTCTATGGTATCAGGCAGCATATTAGATAAAATTATAAGATGTGAAATTATGGACGCTGGTGTATCTGATCATGCTCCTGAACATTTGGAGTTGACATTCATAGAATTGTTCCACCACTAAAAATGTGGCAACTAGACTTTGGATATTAAAAGAGAGTCAAGTTTAAAACACTTTTTTGTGCATATAGAATATGGTCTATGGTCTGGGAGAAACTGGGAATTGGCCTCTTCAATTTTTATACCCCATTGCAAAAAAATCCACTTTTACCAGGTATTTTATGGATTCATATGTCAAGCGCTGGAAAGATTGTGGCCTGTCCACTCTTGGAGATTTTGTGGGGGACACGGGCATATGTGCGTTTGAAGCCATTAAGAGAAAATTTGATTGGGGCATAGAGAATTTTTTTTTATATTTACAGATCAGGGACTTCTTAGGGAAGAAAGAGGAGGGGTTAAGTGGGTTCTCCAGAGTTGTTGTAGTGGATTTACTTACCGAGCATAAACCTGCAGTTGGCTTAATATATAGGATGTTGAATAGCAGGATGGTCGATGACATAGAAAAACACACCAGACAAACACACCAGACGGTGGCATGAGTCGCTGCAAGTGGAAACTGGGGAATGTGAAGATTCACTAGGCTTTGCTCATTCAATTTTAATGACTGGTAATTTTCAAGCTCAGCACTTTAAAACATGGTTTAATCTCTTTATCACTCCAGGGCAGATTGCCAAATGGGGAGTGGTGGCGGGTACGCACTGTCCTTGGTGCCAGGGCAATGGGGTGGACCTTATACATATGTTTGAAACTTGCCCTAGCCTGGATGGTTTAAAAAGAGATATCAGCAGAATCCTGGAGACGAATCTGGGTTTTCAGATCACAATTACACCCCAATTAAATGTGCTAGGGGTTCGAAAGGGAGATATCCCCCCATGCACAAGCTTTCTTTTTTCTCAAAATGAAAGTGTTAAGGCTTTGCTTGGCCACAGGGTGGCTAGACACTGTCCCTCCCATGTGTCATCAATGGATGGCTCGACTTCTATCTATCTACCATATAGAAACAGCAGTATGTGCTCGAAAAGGCAGAGTGGCTGAGAAAAAAGGTCTCCAAGTTAGACCACCATTGAAGAATTGGATTATGGCAATGACAGAGGAGGGAAGGAATGGTGGAAGGGATTGCAATGAGTAGCAGTTGGGGAGCATTAGCTAGGTTATCTAGGGAATATGATTGAACGTATTGTGGTACTGTATTGGGGGCGATGGTTATGATGGTTATGAATTTGGTGCCTTCTTGAATTGTTATGTTTTTATCCCATCCCCATATATGTACTGTATATTTTTACCAGTAACCAATTGATGATTGTAGTTTGATGAATTGTTCTGCTTGGAATGGGTGGTGGGGGAGATCTGGGGGTTGTATTTTTAAATGGTGAATGAGCCTTTTCAAATTTAGACTACCAGAAGAGAAAAAACACAACTTCACACACAACATCACATTGTCCCTTATACAGCAAAGGAGAAGGATGAGGGCATTGGCCATTCTCCAGCGTGTTTGCTGATGAACTTCTGGGCGAGCCCCCGGAGTTTGAGGATTAACTATACTTCACTGACTGAGTAAGCTATAATATGCCTTACATCACTGAACTGCTTTGAAAAATAAAAATGGATGTAGGAGAACATTTATATATTTGGTGACTGACTTATGCTGCCCAGCAATTCTTCACATGCATGGACTGGAGTGGAGTTAGACCAGTGTGCAAAGACGTAGCACCCCATTTGCTTTAAGGACATGAAGTGAAGAAAATGCCTCGCATCCCTATCCTTCTTTTCTTCATTGCTTAGCTTGGCTGCTAGTAAAGATCATTCATTCACAAGACTGCCATTGTTTGTTGCTTCCATGAGAAAAGAGGAGATACAATAGACAAATGTACAACACCATGCTTGCCGGAACAGGTAACTAGCTATTGCACATCAATGAGTGATATATTGAGTGAGTGAGGAGGATTGGTGTGGTGGCAGTGAGGTTGTTGTTCAATTTATTTATAAACCTGTCTTGCAATGTTTGTGGCCCGATGGGTAATTCTGCCTAAATGATTGCCCCTTTCACACTTCGCTAGAATTACTTACATGGTCCACTCCTTGGTGTACTCCCTTTTTTTAGGGTTCTTCAGACACCAGACCAGTCACTTTATTGGTCCAGTTCATTGTGAAGGCGTAAGTTATAGTTAGCTCAGCTAACTATAACTGCTGTATTTCTCTGGTTTTGTAGGAGTGAAATGTGAGCCTAACTATAACATCCCTGTAACCTTTGTTTTTTTCAGTGAATTTTTAAAGATTTTTTAATTCTATTTCCGAACTATAGCGTCCCTGTAACCTTTGTTTTTTTTCACTGAATTTCTATGTTTTTTTAAGGCAAAGTAATTTTAATTACTATACGTTAATCCAACCACTGCCATGCACAGCCTTCAGAGATGCCAGGCCATGAGGCCAACACCTCCCCAGTGCTCAATACGAAAACAAATGAATGGGGCCTCTTAGACCCTCCCCGTGTCCCCGGTACCACCACCTCTCTAGAAAATCATCTAAAAAATATAAGGGGGCCACATGGACCTCCCGGGCCTCAGGGACCACCACCTCCATGAGGCTACATTTTATAAGTATGTGGGGGGCTGTGCAGAACCCCCCCAAGCCCCGGGGACCACCATCTACCCGGGGCTACTTTAAAAACTATTTGTAAGGGATGGTTATAAGGACCCCTCCGGGTACCACCACCATGCCTTTTCAAAAGGGAGGGGGCTGGGCACCGGGGACCCCATCCCCTGGGGCCCAACCATATATAAAATGGTGCCCAGCGCACCCATGAAAGCCTATAGGGACTGTGGGGGGAGCCTCAAGGCCCCGTGGTCCCAGCCAGCTCCCGTCTTCTGTGGGAGCCGGCATTGCTTCTGCAAGCAGGGAGCTGCTTTAAACAGCAGTTCCCCGCTTGCGGGAACAATGTTTTCATCTGTTTCCATGCGTGCATATTTGCGTGCAAGGAAAAAGATGAAAACTCCGCTTTCGACAAGCCGGAGTTTTGACAGCTCCCGCTTGCAGAAAGCGGAGTTACATTTGCTTTTGCTTAGTGGAAGCTGTCAGCTCCCACCAACCATAAGCAAACTTCTACCTCCCTAGGGTAGCCGCTCAGCCCCCCTCCAATGTTTATTTTAGCCCCGGGGAGGTGGAGGTCCCCAGGGTCGGGGGTCAGCGAAAAACCCCCATACAATCTAATGATTGCCCCAGGAAAGTGGCAGTCCGTTGAGTTGCTGGGGCCATGCGGGCCCCCACTTCTAATAAAGTATATTTGCCCCTGGGATGTGGCAGTCCCCGGGGCTGCAGGGAACCCCACAGGCTCACAGCATTAATTTATTAACTTTTGCCCGGTGGAGGTGGTGGTCCCCGGCGTGCGGGGGTCTGCACGCCCCGCATTTTTTTCTATCTTAGTTCCGGGGAGGTGATGGTTTTCGGGGCTACCATAAGCCCAAGAGGGGGGCCCCATGCAATAAAATGGTTGTCCCAACGAGGTGGAAGTCCCCAAGGCTGCGGTGGGCTGCGCAGCCCCCTGCATTTTTTCTATCTTAGCCCTGGGGGAAGTGGTGGTCACCTTGGCTGCCGTAAGCCCTAGAAGGGGTGCCCATAGAGCCCCCCTCCTTTGTCCAGCTCCCAATGCCCTCCAGGACCTGGCCCACCTGGGGGCTAGGTAAAGAAACTTTGTGGGACACTGTTTTTCTTTTTTAAATCTCTGAAAAATGTGTGGATCCATGTGTGAATTTTTACCAAATTTTCTTTAAAAAAAAAAAGATTTTCAGCCAAGGCGGGGTCTTTGGGGCAACCCCTGCACCACGGCTAGGGGCTCAGTGTCCCTATCCTGGCCCCTTTTCTTTTTTAAATCTTTTTTGTGGGACTTAGCTCAAGCTGAGCCCCAAAATGGCTGCCAACACTTCCTGGCTGAAGTGTTGGCAACCAATCAGATTTCAGGACTTGGACTGTCGGGTCCTCGGATGATCCGCGTCCCTATATATATACAATTTTTTTTTTTTTTTTTTTAACCCTGCAACTACTGAATGGATTTACACCAATTCACAAAAAGGTCGCTTTCTGCACCAACATCTATCTTTCTGAAAAAATTTGATGTAATTACATTCAGCGGTTCGGGCTGCAATTGAGTCTAAAATTGCTATGCAACTTTGGAAAAAACAGTTTTTTTTGCCACCACATTTTCTCAGGCCCCACTTGACAGATCGCCCTGAAACTTTCCATGTGCAACAAGAATCACTGGTGCCAAAGATATAGACATGTCAAAAAACGCTTTTCCTATGAAAACTAAATCCTAACAATAACTACCTACTGGTGACTGCCTCCTTGTTTAAAAAAAGCATGTATTTGATATGATGTTGTGAACATGCAGGTTTGATAAAGTTAGGTAGTGTGTTGAGAGGATTAGTAACTACATCTGTGATTGGCTCTGGTAAAAATAAAAATTTAATACAGACATGGATATGCTTTTTAATGTGTACAGTAAACCACACCTGCCTCCGCTCAAATTGTAACAATTATGGTCCTTTTAGAATGTGGTGTGAACTTGTGACCTACTGGTTGTACTGGGTTGGTATGGAGACCAGTAGCGGCTCCTGGGGGGAGTGCTGCAGGGAGGTGGGCTGGGGCGGAGGAGGGGCAGGGTGGGGGGTAGTAAACTCCGGCTTATGGCCGAACTGATTTAAGTACATAAATAAATAAATAAATAAATAAAACGAATTACATTGCGCACGCTGCATCGCAATCGGCGATGTAATTCCGGCGTCGTGGAGTGCTTTGTGAGGGTGGGTGAGGAGCTTGAAGGTGATCCTCTTGTTGATGGCGAGCCAGTGCAGGTCTCTCAGGTGGGCAGTGATGTGGCTGTGGTGGGGGATGTCGAAGATGAGGCGTGCGGAGGTGTTCTGTATGCGTTGAAGTCTTTTCTGGAGTTTGGCCAAGGTTCCCGCGTAGAGGGCGTTGCCGCAGTCCAGCCTGCTGGTGACGAGGGCCTGGGTGACCGTCCTTCTGGTTCCGGTGGGGATCGATCTGTAGATCTTGCGAAGCATGCGGAGGGTGTTGAAACAGGAGGAGGAGACGGCGTTGACTTGCTGGGTCATTGACAGTGATGAGTCCAGGATGAACCCCAGGTTGCGTGCGTGCTCTGTGGGTGTCGGCGCAGCTCCCAGCGAGGCCGGCCACCAGGAGTCATCCCAGGCAGAGGGGGTGGAGCCGAGGATGAGGACCTCCGTCTTGTCCGAGTTCAGTTTCAGGCGGCTGTTCTTCATCCATTCGGCGACTGCCTTCATTCCTTCGTGGAAGTTGGTTCTGGCGGTGGCAGGGTCCTTGGTGAGGGAGAGGATCAGCTGGATGTCGTCAGCGTATGAGACGATGTTGAGGTCGTGCGATCGGACTATGTTGGCGAGCGGTGTCATGTAGACGTTGAAAAGGGTCGGGCTGAGGGATGATCCTTGGGGTGATTTTGGTGGCTTCTGATCGGAATGGAGGGAGGCGGACTCTCTGGGTTCTGTCGGTGAGGAAGGAGGTGATCCAGTCCAGGGCTTTGTCGCGGATCCCTGTGTTGTGGAGGCGTGTGCGTAGGGTGTGGTGGGAGACGGTGTCGAAGGCGGCCGAGACGTCTAGGAGGATGAGGGTCCTGATGTCGTCGGTGGCGGCGATAAGGGCGGTTTCGGTGCTGTGGTTGCTGCGGAATCCGGATTGGGACGAGTCCAGGGTGTTGTTCTCTTCGAGGAAGCGGGTCAGTTGTCTGTTGACGATCTTCTCGATGACTTTCGCCGGGAACGGGAGCAGGGAGATGGGCCGGAAGTTCTTGAGGTCCTTTGGGTCTGCCTTGGGTTTCTTGAGTAGGGCGTTGATCTCGGCGTGTTTCCAGCTCTCCGGGAAGGTGGCGGTCTCAAAGGAACTGTTGAAGATCTTCCGTAGTTGGGGTGAGATGATGGAGCTCGCTTTGTTGAAGATGTAGTGAGGGCAGGGGTCTGACGGTGAGCTGGAGTGGATGGTGTTCATGGTTTCGATGGTGTCTTCGTCGTTGACGTGGTTCCAGGAGAGTAGGAGGCCGGTGTGGCTGGGTGCGGTGGGTCAGAGGCGTCGGCGGCTGTCGGGGGGTCTGAGTGTTGAAGCTGTCGTAGATGTCTATGATCTTGCAGTGGAAGAAGGTGGCTAGAGAGTCGCAAAGGTCTTGTGACGGCGGGATGTCGTTAGAGCTGGAGCTGGGGTTGGCAAGTTCCTTTACGATGTTGAAGAGCTCTTTGCTGTTGTGTGCATTGTTGTCGATACATTCCTTGAAGGAGGTCCTTTTGGTGGTTCGAATGAGTTGGTGGTGCCTGCGGCTGACGTTCTTGAGGGCCGCGTGGTTGTCCGGTGTCTGTTCGTGGCGCCACTTCTTCTCGAGTCTTTGGCAGGTCTGCTTGGATGCCTGGAGGTCGGTGGTGAACCAGATGGCCCTTCTGTCGGTGCGTCTGTTTGAGGGTTTCTTGATCGGGGCGAGAGTGTTGGCGCAGTCGTCGATCCATTGCCTGAGGTTACAGGCGGCTGTGTTGGTGTCGGTGTGGTCCGTTGGTGGGTTTCGGGCGAGGGTGGTGATTAGCTGGTCTCCGGTGACCTTGTTCCAGCTGCGGTGGGGGATTCGTTGCGGGTGGTTGTGTGCAGTTTTTTTCTCGAAGGAGAAGTGGATGCAGCGGTGGTCGGTCCAATGGAGTTCGGTGGTGTGGCTGAAGTTGACGTGGTTGCTGGTGGAAAAAATGGGGTCGAGTGTGTGTCCGGCAGAGTGGGTGGGTGTCATGACGAGCTGTTTGAGTCCGAGGTTGGCGAGGTTGTCGAGCAGGGTGGTGGAGTTGCTGTCATTGGCGTTCTCGAGGTGGAAGTTCAGGTCTCCGAGGAGGATGTAGTCTGTGGAGGCCAAGGCGTGCGAGCTGATGATGTCGGTGATGGAGTCGCTGAACTGTGGCCGGGGTCCGGGTGGTCTGTAGACAAGGATTCCTCTGAGGGTGGTGTTGGGATCGATGTGGATCTGGAAGTGCAGGTGTTCGGCGGTGCTGAGGGTGTCTTCGGTGCTGGTCGAGATTCTGAGGGTATTCTTGTGGACGATGGCGATTCCTCCTCCCGGTCTGTTGGTGCGTGCCCTGCCGGTGATCTTGTAGCCATCCGGGATGGGTATGGCAACGTCGGGTGCCGATGAGGGGTTCAGCCAGGTTTCCGTCAGGAAGGCGACGTCCGGGGAGGATGAGTCGAGAAGGTCCCAGAGTTCGACAGCGTGTTTGTGGACTGAGCGGGTGTTGAGTAGTATGCATCTGAGGTTGTTGTGGCCTGCCCTGGTGGGAGGGGCCGGGCGTGCAGGTCTTCGCTGGGTGGTGAAGCTGCAGTTTTGGCAGGTGAAGGGTCCGTGGGTGAGCTTTGGGGTGGCCTGGAAGCAGGTGGTTGGTCGGCCGGGGTTGAGTGCGTGGAGGAGGTTGGCGTCGTAGCGGCGTCGGGTGTCGTGGCGCTTGCAGGGACCAAGGTGTCTGGCGCTGGGCGCGGTCCAGGCGTGGACGGGCGCAGACGGGCTTGCCTTCGGCGTGCCAGTGGCGCGGCCGCACAGCGGCCACCATTAAGAAGGGGAGGTGGGAGGGAGGATCAGCTGGGAGGCGGGAGGGGGGGCGAATGGGCGAGCGAGGGGGGCGGGGCCGCAGGGGACGCAGCGGTGGGAGGGGGAGGATGCGGAGAAAGGGAGAAAGGAGCAAAAGAGGCAGAAAGGACAAATAAAGCAATAGGGGTGCAGAATAAAAAAGAATGAGAAAGTGGAGAAAAGTGGAGAAAAAGCGGCAGACAGGCGGAAGGGAGAAAAAAACGGAGCAGAGGGCTTGCACGAACTCGCGGCAGCAGCGAGGAGGATCACAGGCCCAATCTGGTGGAGCTGTGCGGCATGGGGAGCGACCTGCCTGTAAACAGGGTCAAGGGTCGCTCCCACACACACTTAAGGAACTAAAATACTCAGTATCACACCTAGGAGGCAATCAGTGCAGTCCATTACATATATATTTAGATATCTATAGATGCCAGAAAGACAGGTAGTTATACACAAGCAAAGTTAGATAGAAAAAAACAGACCCCCACATAGAGAATGAGACACGTATATAGATATCTGACAAAGTATTGAGACTTTCAAGTGCACTAACCAGGGAAGTAGTTTATGCATCATGTTTTGGGTCTGGTACTTTTGAGTGTATGCATGTAGTTTTACTGCTATGCCAACTTCGCATTTAAAATCCCTTGCAAGGGTTAAGCTGCTGTTCTATGACATATGACTGACCTCTAAGATACACTGCAGCTAGGCTATGTGGAACGTTTGCAAGTACTTAAAAGCTAACAGATGTAGTTAGGAGATTTAGTAAGACATATGCATAGTTACAGACCCATAGCCTCAGTTATACATTATTCTAACGAACAGATATTAATATCAAAATTAATAAAATAATGCTAGCAATAATGGAATAATAGAACTCTTTATGTTGGTACTTCATCATGAAATACTACATATTGAACAGCTAAATCAAGTACTCTATTTTTTGTTTTCAGACATCGATTTCTTCTTCACTGCAGTTACAATGCCAAAAAAAAGTCTGAGAAAAGAGAAGCAGAGACAAGGATGCTATATGATTACAACTGAGAAATAAAAGGGGCAAAGTGCAGAAAACTTGATGAAAGAGAAAAGAGCTGCTGGTAAGAGAACAAAGGCATTTCTTAAAATTGTGTGTCGTCAGATTGAAAAAGTACAAACTTAAGGAAATAAAAAACAAACTTCACAACCGATACCGACTAAGAAAGGAAAAAAATATTTTAAAATTGTGCAAAAAAGGAGAGACTTTAACCAGAAGGCAGAGGCAGTTTAAATAAATCAGAGTTAGAATGATCTGTATTAGAGTAATTCTTAATTTATTGAAGACTATGAAGAAGTATAGAAAAAGAAAGAACCAGTGAAACAAAAGGGTCGTATTGAGGGTGTAGTCGACAATGTGCTTACTCTCAAGAGGAAGCTATTTATTTTGATTTTAAACAGAATGAAGACACTAGACAAAATAGTGTTGTCTATGAGGAGACAAAGCCAAAAGAAAAGACTCATCGCTAGAACTAACTTTTGCAAAGTTTTTAGTGGTAAATGGTTGCATACTTCCAACACTGAGGGGCCGATTTCGATCTCGTTCGGAAAGCATACCGAAAGACTCGGGTCCGGAATGCTTTCTGTACGACTTGGATCGGGGGAGTCCGACCGAGCAAGTATGATGCATTTGAATGCATCCGGATACGATTCGGTCGGGCTCCCATTGACTTCAATGGGAGCCTGTGTACCAAACACGTATACAGGCTCGCATTGACAAAAGGGGTGTTTGGGGATAATCGTGCACCCTGTGGCGGGCACCCCTTGGTGCCTGCCACACTGTGCATGGTTGGGAAGAGGGGACCCATGGGTACCCACACAGGCCCGATTCAGGGGGCCACGGGTAAAGGGGGGCCTGCTACGGGCCCTCAAAGACCGATTCCAGAAGCCTTTTCGAACCGGGCAAACCGAATTGGAAAGGCTGTCCGAATCCTTCATTGTACTCACTCGTTCGGAAACCTAGTCCATAGAGCTGTATGAATCGGCTCCAGGAAGGCTCTATCTCTCTGAATGCCTTCTGGAACCGATTCGGTCAGCGCTAAGGCTTTCCAGGCATCGTACTTGGTCGTTTGGAACTGTGAACGATTCCGTCAGAAACAAGGGCTCCGGGTCGTTTAGGCAATTCCGAATCTGATTCGGAGCCCTTCCGACCGAGATCGGAATCGACCACTGAGTCTTTCTTTAATGAAGAAAGCTACTTACAAGAGAACAAATTAGTGCATACAGTTGACCAACATGGACGATGTTATGAAAGGAAGCATGGTTCTCCTATTCCAAAAAGATGATAGTACCTACAAATGTAGAAGAAGTCATAGCTGAAGAGGTACAGGGAAGGTATAGACAGACCCCTGTATATAAATGGAACTGCAGCAGTGTTTGTAGTGTTCGGTGGGAATCTATTTATATGCTGAAAAGGTTCCTACTTATGTTTTCCTGCAGGAGGCTGAAACAAAAAATAGCTATGTGGCAAGGGTTAGATCCATACAAAGTGAGAAAGTATATTAATTTACATGGACATTCGTTAGCATGTCTATCAAAGAAAGTGTGCCAAAGCACCTGTCATCACTTTAGAAAGTTAGCTGTTCACCAATCTGAAATGTGAAAACTTGTTAGGAGACTTTATTATGTTAAAAGTCCTGCCCTATGTTTAGAAGAAATTAATAGAGCTCTTCTGCATGGAACAGTAGCAGAAGTGCAAATAGTTTGTAATGATGATCAGTTTAGTTCCTTTGGTCCTGAAGAGCAGTGTAGGGAAAATGAGGACTTGGTATCTGCAGCAGTACCAGAACAAGACACAACTATTACTGTTGATAACTTCCAAGAAGAGATTTGAATGTTTAATGGTGTTTCTTTAGAGATACCAAACTTTGTTTGCATTTGTTGTCGACGCACTCACTACAAAAAGTCAAACTCTGGATGTTTGTAGAGGAAGATTCTGACTGTTCCATTCAACAAATTACATGAAAGTACTATTATAGTAAGTTAGAGGATAATAAAATGCCAGCTAGAGCACTCCATAACAAATTAGAAACGGTGGGCGGGGAACTCCACTCCGGTGTCTGAGCGTGCACATTTTTTTTACTCCACGCTCTGCTTGAAACACAGAGTTCTGGAAAAAAACTCTGCCTCACGCGTAGTGGAGTTTACCGGTGCTGGTGGCTGGACCACCCCAAATAAACACACTCTATTTGCAAATATTCATGCAGGCAATTTAGTGTGGAAGTGAAAAGCCTGCATGTGACTGGACCAGCAGCCTGAATATCTGCCGGACTAGTGGAAAAGCGTAATTTACCTTCTTCTGCTTCCCTCCATTTTTTGAATTGCATCGAAGCACGATGACAAAGGGTAACAAAGAGTGGGGAGAATAGCCGCGATGTTATCATCAGATAACATCGCCATGAGCTGATTTACTAATAAAGGAGACATTAAACTACCAACGACAAATACATAGAAAGGGACTTAAACATTTGGGTTCCAGCAAAACAAAATACCATAAATGCATAATGTCGGGCAGGCGAACCAGCCACATATTAACACATCTGTCCTCTCTTTTCAAGTGTTTGACTACAAGACGGCACCACCGGCCTGAACCTCATGCCCCTTGAAAAGCAATACCATTGGGTAAGCGCTAGTGTGGCTGAGTATGATTGACACAACATGGAGATGTTTTAAAGAAGATTGCATATCATATGAACAGCACAAACAGATCACCACCCATAAGAAGGAATCTGGACCAAGCATATAGTTCACCATAAAATAGAACACAAAGTTGAATAGAATTGGATCACAAACCACAGTAGGATAAATGTCACGGAATCACTAAATATACTGATTTTAAGAAAGAGAAATTCACAAGGAAGATTATTGCCAGATAGTCAACCACTAATCAATATATGTGTAAAACATAAAAAACGGCCCAACATTAAGAATGTATGAGATGCAAGGAAAAAGTCAGGATGGATGAGAGAAGTAATATTGGTTTCTCTGTCTCTCTCCTTTCATAGAGAATTAAAGAAGAAAAAAATCAAGACATGTGAGAGCAGTAGGCCTCACGAATGTGCATTGTGTGCGTGCACAGTAAAGAAGCTGGGATACACTAAACATAACCTGACGAAGGCCCCAGACCCGCTTGGGCTCCTTGAGAGGGCTGAAACATGTTGGCACAGTAACAGGGGAACAATTGAATGATTGAATTATATATATCCCAATAAACTCATATTTTTATCCATACCCCGGGTACCCTCCGAATAAAGCGTAGCCTTTGGGTATACCTTGAGGTATTTTGAAATACCACTCATCTGGATCCCTGCTTATCCAGTTTTGCTTTATCTAGGAACTCCCATTCTATCTATGGTTGAGTCCGCCCGGGTAGTATCATCTTACCCAGGTGTGGATAGGCGCCAATGATGAAGCATGTCACGATAAGTGAGTGAGACGTCTACTCCAATATCTTTGGATATCCCCATCTTGCAGGATAGAGTAGAGGAAAAACGCAACATCCTGACCAAACAAGAAGCCCAAAGTTCTGTGAGAGTACTTCTAAGGCATCAACTGACCCGAGTTTCTCTCACTCTCCATAGTGTGAAAGAGTCTAGAGGGGCCTCCACAGCTTCAAGAGCCACATCAAAAAGAAAAAAGAAAAAAAGAAAAATTGAAAGCAATCAATTGTTTTGATTGAAGGTCAACAACCAACCATTACCTTATGTAAGGAATGGCGGAAGGCCTTGCATTTGACGAGGACGTAATAACGTTGATCCTGTCAGCACCTTCCTTAAATTCTGAATCATCCCTGACACAAACAAATCAAAACACTGGTGATTGGGAATCACTGACGGAACTCAAGTGCACTCATCTAAAAACAGTTCTACATGGAGCTATTATGACCGAGTATCTCCGGGGCAACATAGACCCTAATGGTCTAATAGTCTCCAATGCTCCCCGCGTTTTTTTTAATGACCCAGAGTTCAGCCGTAGCTGGTATCTCATAGCATGGAAATGCATGAGAGACTGGCTGGTTCTGATCATACAAACAGCAAAAAGGCTATCAGATGCCCTCTTGGTTAAAATTAAGACCATGGAAAACAGGCTGAAGACACAGATGACGATTACAACATAGAAGAGAATAACAAAATCATCAACGAACATAAAGAGTATTTAACACAGGCCAAAATTAACAAATTCCAAAAAGATCTCAAATGCTTCACCTTTGAGGGGACTTTTCCCTACTCAAAACCTGACTATAATCCAAGTGAGACAGAGAAGTCTGACTATTCAGACACTGACAGCACAGGATCTGGAAGATACTCCAGTGATTTCTCAGGGGAGGGGCAAAACCAAACATGGAATATGAAGAGAAGAGGAGGATGTTCACGTGGAAATAGATGCCCATACCAACTGGCCGGACCTTTTCAGCCACAACCATAGTGATGGGGGCCCTATGTCCAGCCACCTTTCCAACCCCCCCAATTTGGCTACCAATGGCAACCTTTCCAGATGCCTGTTTTAGGGAGAGGTCAAACCCCGGGAAGAGGGAGACGAAGAGGACTAAGAGTACAATGGCAAGCACAGCAACAAGAACCTACAATACAAGATATACAGCCGAGCACCAGCAGGAACCCTCGGGAGTAATAAACTTGAGTGGGGCAACATTCACAGAGATCCAACTGAAAGTACTCAACAAAGGACTCGGTTTTGTCCCAATGGCAAAATCAAATATATTCAACTTGAGAATCGAACTAGCAGAATTCTTCTGAAGATTAAGATTATCGATCTACTTTTCGGATAAGAATACAGTGCCCCAGGAAGAGGAGGACAAGAACACTGGGTTGAGAAGAAAATCAAACTTCAAACCACAAAATCACACGATGCCACCGGCCTTGCTTGCCTTTGAAAAAGCAGTAACCCTGGACGTAGACAAACTCAAGGACGTCAATACACATGTGTTTAATAACCTCACAAGATCAGAACACAATTCAATTCAAGAGATTGATGATATGAGAGACATCATCATAAAATCAAAAATAACAACTGATGGACAGAATGCAGAACAATGTCATACATTCACCCCAGTACAGAGATCTGGGCCTAAATCCATAGTTTTTTTGCTCACCATGCCATTCCAGTTTGGATCCAGCCATATGCAAATCAGTCATGACCCTGCGCCCAATGGGAACAGTCCAGCCCGAACTGCCAGGCCAGGTCCTCCCTGGACTGGAAACAAGCATCCTAGGACCGGTTTCGGGCTTTCAGCCCTCAGCAGCCAGGATAGCTTGACTCCAGTGGCATGGAGAGCACGGGACCCATGTCTGGGCATACCCGTCCCACTCGGGTTGACAAACGCAAACAGAACAACTGATGGACAGAATGCAGAACAATGTCATACATTCACCCCAGTACAGAGATCTGGGCCTAAATCCATCGTTTTTTTGCTCACCATGCCATTCCAGTTTGGACCCAGCCATATGCAAATCAGTCTTGACCCTGCGCCCAATGGGAACAGTCCAGCCCAAACTGCCAGGCCAGGTCCTCCCTGGACTGGAAACAAGCATCCTAGGACCGGTTTCGGGCTTTCAGCCCTCATCAGCCAGGATAGCTTGACTCCAGTGGCATGGAGAGCACGGGACCCACGTCTGGGTATACCCGTCCCACTCGGGGTGACAAACGCAAAAAGAACAACTGATGGACAGAATGCAGAACAATGTCATACATTCACCCCAGTACAGAGATCTGTGCCTAAATCCATCGTTTTTTTGCTCACCATGCCATTCCAGTTTGGCCTGGCAGTTCGGTCTGGACTGTTCCCATGGGGCACAGGGTCAAGACTGATTTGCATATGGCTGGGTCCAAACTGGGGTGGCGTAGTGGGCAAAAGAACGATGGATTTAACCCAGATCTTTTGACTGGGGGAGAATGTTTGCATTGTCAGCATTCCGTCCATCATTTGTTTGCTGTAACACTTTTTGCCCTAAGTGGGATGGGTATGCCCAGATGTGGGTCCCTTGCTCACTGTGCCACTGGATACAAGCTAGCCTGGCTGAAGAAGGGTGACATACCCTGAAACCGGTCCCAGGATGCTTGTTTCCGGTCCAGGGAGGACCTGGCCTGGCAGTTCGGTCTGGACTTTTCCCATGGGGCACAGGGTCAAGACTGATTTGCATATGGCTGGGTCCAAACTGGGGTGGCGTAGTGGGCAAAAGAACAATGGATTTAACCCAGATCTTTTGACTGGGGGAGAATGTTTGCATTGTCTGCATTCCGTCCATCATTTATTTGCTGTAACACTTTTCGCCCTAAGTGGGATGGGTATGCCCAGACGTGGGTCCCTTGCTCACTGTGCCACTGGATTCAAGCTAGCCTGGCTGAAGAAGGGTGACATACCCTGAAACCAGTCCCAGGATGCTTGTTTCCGGTCCAGGGAGGACCTGGCCTGGCAGTTCGGTCCGGACTTTTCCCATGGGGCACAGGGTCAAGACTGATTTGCATATGGCTGGGTCCAAACTGGGGTGGCGTAGTGGGCAAAAGACCAATGGATTTAACCCAGATCTTTTGACTGGGGGAGAATGTTTGCATTGTCAGCATTCCGTCCATCATTTGTTTGCTGTAACACATCATCATAAAACCAGCAGACAAAGGGGGAGCCACAGTGGTGATGCCCCTCGAGATGTACCACAGTGAGTGCAAAAAGCTCCTGAATGACCACCACATTATAAAGTACTACAGAGAGACCCTACCAAAGAGATTATGGATGAAATCCACACACTAGTAAATGAAGCAAGAGAGAGGGAGTGGATAACAATACAGGAGGTGGCATTCCTAAAAGAAGAAAACCTTCGAACACCTTATTTCTATATTTTACCTAAAGTGCAAGAGAACAACAATCCGCTACCAGGGAGGCCGATCGTCTCCGGAATTGGATCTATCTTGGAACCACTATCCAAGTTTACAAACCATTTCTTAAGACCACTGGCACAGAAAATGCCTTCCTACCTGAAGGACACAAGAGACATGTTTGTATTACTCCAGGATCTTACATTCAACAAAAGAATTGACTTCTTCCTCAAACTAGACGTCGAGGCCTTGTACACAAGCATACCAAAAGAAGCGTCCCTAAAAGTCATAGAAACCTTACTGAGAGGGGAGGAATAGAACTCCATTACACCACAAAGGTTCGTCCTGGACAGTGTGAAAATGGCTTTAACCAGGAACTTTTTCCAATTTAAGGGAGACTTCTATTTACAGACCCATGGAACATCTATGGGCAGTACTTTTGCCCTGAGCATAGCTTAACGTCCATGATTTCGAAATGAGGCACATCTATGACAACAACAACCCTTACGAGACAAGTGTACTAGTGTGAAGGAGATTCATAGATGATATCTTTCTGATATAGAGGGGCTCTGAAATAGAAGCAACAGAATTCATTACATGGCTGAACACCCGGGATGAATTCTTGAACTTTACCATGACCATGAGCAGGGATTCAATCACTTTTCTCGATCTGAAAATCTGGCCTGAATACGAAGAATTGAAAACAGAGGTATTTTACAAACCAACTGATGTAAATAATCTCCTCCGATATGACAGTTTTCACCCCAAAGCCCTCAGAAACAACTTACCTGTGGGTCAATTCCTCAGACTACGAAGGAATTGTAGAGAGAAACTAACCTTCGAAGGTCACGCAGAACTTTTGGCAAAAAAACTGGACGAAAAATCTTACCCTAAGTGACTTGTCAAGAGGGCCATCAAGAGGGCAAAACACCAGCCTAGAGAATCACAACTTGAGACACACACCAAATCTGAAAACAACAGAGTAGTGTGTGTGACCACGTATGGTACACAAGCCAATGCAGTGAAAAAAATAATACTGCGACATTGGAAGACTCTAAACTCAGCATCCCTTAGATTGGAAAGACTGATGTTTGCGTTCAAGAAAGGTAAATTGATTAGAGACCTTGTAGTACACACTCCACCACAACAGGGCACCGAAGAAGAACGTACACTACAAACGATGTCGAACCTACCCCAAGGGAGTAGGTTATTACCCATGTGGAAGTTGCAACATTTGCCCGTTGACAAAGTGGAGCACAGAAGTCGACCTGGGACTCAGAACCCCATGGGTACTCAAGAAACACACTAATTGTAACAGCAGCAAAGTTGTATACATTATCACATGCAAATGCCAGTTAAGATATATAGGCATGACCACATGTAAAATCAAAACACACATCAACGAACACTGAAGCACATTTAGGTGTGAGAAAACCATCACAAAACTGATGCGCCATTTCCAAATGACTGATCATGCAGAGAACGACTTCACATGGACAGTGATAGAGAAATTACCTGCAACCCTGCACGATAAACAACTACTGAAGCTAGAACAAAGATTGATTTACCGCCTATCTAGCACTACAAGGGGACTGAATGAAGAAATCCCATGGACCGCCCTGACATAAAGTCCTACTAAGAAACGATATACCACATATGCCAGAAAAAACCTCTACCATTTACATAGTTTCCAGTAGTTTAAATTGACCCAACGGTGCGGCATACAACACACATACACCACCAAAAGACATCCCACCACGAATATTCAGAAACTGGACATGTGACTACCAACATGATTCTGGTTTAGTCCCCCAACTGCGAGTACACTGCCTCCCACCGCCGAAAACCAAATAAGTTTGAACTACGGATCGTATGTGTGTCCCATTACATATATCTAGGGGATAAGAAATAACAATGGATAAGATCCCTTACAACAAAGTTAATCAGAGATGGAAGTTCTGGTTTTCGTGACCTGTCCCCCACTGTCCCAAATTCACCAAAATTTCTAACGAGTTTTTTCACAAATTATCCTTGAGCAAAAACTTTATTATCCACAAAGAAGGATACACTAGACACTTACAATGTAGAAATAAAAAAGACACTGCAAACCCAATAAATAGAAAAAATTATTTAGTGAATGACTGTTTATGAGCTCAATGAAATATCCTGTTTAGTAACCCAGATATAATAGTATAATGCTCACAAACAGTGAAAACCGAAGTTCCGTCCTCGGAACTCCATATTGCTGATGTTGAAACTCTATTTCCCAGAATTCAATGGGAAAACACAGACCCGGCCGAATGCCGCAATAAAGAGCAACGCGACAGCACTTTAAGAATGGACCCCTACCGCCAAGCCCATCGCTCGGCGGCGGTCTGAAGTGGAATCACCAAGGTAATCCTGCAGTGCTCAAGTCTTTGACAAAGTAAGTAACAGCATGAGTATGCATGGGGGGACATGGCGGTTCTTCTTCTGGTACACTGCCGGTCCCTCGTGTGGAGGTGAAAAGCCTTCATGTCACTGGACGAGCAGCCTGAATATCTGCCGGACTAGTGGAAAAGTGTAATTTACCTTCTTCTGCTTCCCCCCTCTTTTTTTAATCGCATCGAAGCATGATGACAAAGGGTAACAAAGAGTGGGGAGAATAGCAGCGATGTTATCATCAGATAACACCGCCATGAGCTAATTCACTAATAAAGGAGACATTAAACTACTGACGACATATACATAGAAGGGGACTTAAACATTGGGGTTCCAGCAAAACAAAATACCATATATGCATAATGTCGGGCAGGCGAACCAGCCACATATTAACACACTTGTCCTCTCTTTTTAAGTGTTTGACTACAAGACGGCACCTCCTGCCTGAACCGCATGCCCCTTGAAAAGCAATACCAGTGGGTAAGCGCTAGTGTGGCTGAGTATGATTGACACAACATGGAGATTTTTTAAAGAGGATTGCATATCATATGAGCAGCACAAACGAATCACCACCCATAAGAATGAATCTGGATCGGGTGTGGATAGGCGCCAATGATGAAGCATGATAAATGAGTGAGGCGTCTACTCCAATATCTTTGGATACCCCCATCTTGCAGGATAGGGCAGAGGAAAAACAGAATATCCTGACCGAACAAGAAGCCCAGAGTTCCGTGGGAGTACTTCTAAGGCATCAGTTGCTTGTGTGTGAAAGCAATTCAGTGACCAAATCTTTAGCCTCTTAAAGATGGCTGAAATTTGAAAAAACAAGTTAATGGGGTGGAGAAATGCTATTCTTGTCCCTCTTTTGTTTCTACTTTAACTTGTGCTTTTCGTTCCAAATTCTGACAACAAAACTACAGGCGCGGACGCAAATGTCAGACGCCCAGCGGATTCTATGGCAAATCAGTTGCCAAAGAGAAATTTGGCTGAATCTGGCAGAAGTGGGTGGGGTCTGTGAAGCGTGGTCCATCCCAAGATCTCCCACCCTTATATTGGGGTGATGGAGGCACCAGCATGAACCTCACTCCTGAGTTCCGGACCATGTAAGCAGTGTCTGTTTGGAAGGGGTGGTGTTGTACCATATTTCCGGTCATCTGAGTGTTTTATAGAGTGAATGCAGCTGGTATCCCAGTGAGCGCTGGACTCAATGAATTTATACTGGTGCTTTGTCTTTGGGCAAAACTGGAGATTTGTGAGCAAAAAATATGATACAGTGTAGCCATATAGTGGTGTAGTTAATCGCATACACCTTCCTTGTGATTTGGTAGCTCCTTAGTTTTTTTGGTACTTGAGTTAGCTTTTAAATGTGATGGTAGCAGAACATTTGTCACATGCATTGTGTGCTGCGGTGTAGTGGTGATCCTAACAAGTGATGGAATAACGTGAGAACTATTTTTATGTTGTTTTACATAGCATACACAGATACCTGAAGATGTTAGAGCGTTTTTCAGTAGACGAAACATATTACATATGAATGGGAAATTCCTTCAGCATTATAACCCATTCGCAAGACCCACCTCCCATTTCTACATCAGAAGTAGGGCGGAGCGGAACTCTGTGGCAATCCACAGAGTCTTTGTGCAACTCCGCAGAATTCTGCATAGTGCAACTCTGCAAACTCCACCCACCCTTACAAATTAGGAGTAGTCTCAGTACAACTTCAAAATCAAAATGTACATATAAATCAATTCTTATCCAATGTGTACATCCATTCCACGCTATAGTCCGTATGGAGCCACACAGACACGTTACCTCCAACTGAACTCCAGAAAGGTCTTAACTGTAGACTTGTATACTTGCCATTAGATTTGAGGCAGACTATTCAGACGGTAGGGATACAGAGAGGTTTGAAAGAAGCACTTGTAATTCTAGTGAATGGTTTTCCTACCAAGAGAAAAAAGATATGGCAAGAGTTAGTGGATGTTACGAAAGTAAAAAATGCAATATCATATCTGGTACAAAATAATATTTATTATAAAGATGTAGATGTTCTTCAGAATGTTCCACATATGGAGAATGATATTTCATTATCAAGAGGTCAGATTGAATAAGTAGATCGATCCAGATCAGAATAAATTTATGAACACTACACTATTCACCCTCTACATTCTAAAGTCATAATTGGTGAATCTATTGATGTCTTTCAAATGAAAGAAGCAAGAAGAGCTCCCTTGAGTGTCTGGGAGAGAACTTTAGAAGCTCGATGTTTTCCACATCTCTTCCCCACAGAAATTGGTGGTAGATATAATGACCTGCCTGTACAGATTCCAGCAGCCGAATACAGATCAACTAGACTACACTCAGAGGATCCAAGATTTCACCAGTGTATTCCCTATATATTTCATATTTTATTTGAGAGCGACTTGTCAGGCCTATCTTATGCAGTAAACCACATTCTAAAGACAGTAGTGAATCTGCAAAATATCACTGCAAGGGAATTCATGGACAAAGTTCAGGGAAAAGATGAAAACCTGGAATACAACTTGATTAATTTGATGGCATGCCAGCGTGGCATCAATGAATATTGGTATTGTGGTCATGGTGAGCTGAGATGCATTTTGAGAAAGCTAGGAGCACCGACTTGGTTTCTAACACTCAGTTGTGCTGAGTATGCATGGGATGCCCTGCGTGATTTCCTACGAGAAGCAAACTCTAACATAAAAGTCTAAAACCACCAAGAGAACTTTGTTCGCTGGACCCTGCAAATGTTTGTATATATTTTAAACACAGGTTTCAAGCGATGCTTGTGTTTCATCTGCAATAAAAGTAATCCTCCTCTTGATGAAGTAACTGATTTCTTTTGTGCAAAGAGTACCAAGCAAGAGGTGCTCCACCTATTGTCATGCTGCTATGGGAAAAGATGCCTGAGGTCTGGAAAAGACACTGTTAAGTCTGTTTTGTCTTTTATGCAACAGTATGTGACATGTACCATCCCAAAGGATACTGCTGGCAAGGGTTTGAGATAACAAATGTTATGATTTAAAAATCATAGGTGTGGGAAATACTGTCATCAAAAATACAAATCCAAAAGAAGATTTTACACGAGATGTAATTTTGGATTACCCCAACCTGTGATATCGGAAGGAAGAGTGTACAGAATTTTGTCTGCTGTAAGACACACACTCACATGAAAATCAGAGCAAAGGCTTCAAAATATATCAATGACTACAATCCTGTCATTTTGAACATGTGGAATGCAAATATGGATCTACAATTTGTTGCAGACAACTCTATTGCTGTTGCTCGCTACGTGACTTCATATATAACAAAGTCAGAGAAGACAGAGATGAAAGTAACTGATTTCTTTTGATGCAAAGTGTACCAAACTAGAGGTGATCCACATATTCACATGCTGCTATGGGAATAGAAGCCCTGAATTCTGGAAAAGACACTGATACGTCTGTTTTGTCTTTTATAAAACAGTATCTGACATGTGCCATCCCAAAGGATACTGTTGACAAGGGTTTGAGACAACAAGTTTTATGATTTCAAAATAATAGGTGTGGGAAATACTGTCATCAAAAATACAAATACAAAGGACAATTTTACACGAGATGTCATTTTTGATTCCCCACCCCCCGACCTGTGATCTCGGAAGGAAGAGTGAACATCTTTTTGTCTGCTGTAAGACACACACACATGAAAATCAGAACAGAGACTTCAAAATAGATCAATGACTACAATCCTGTGATTCTGAAGATGTGGAATGCAAATATGGATCTACAATTTATTGGACACAACTCTATTGCTGTTGCTCGCTATGTGACTTCATATATAACAAAGTCAGAGAAGACAGAGATGAAAGAGATGTGGGAGGCGATTTCTGCAGAAAAGAGACTTACAAAGAAATTGTAAAGTTTCAGCTTGAAAATGCTTTCTCACAGAGAAATAGGTTCATATGTAAGCTCAAACAGGTTAAGTTCGGCAAATTTATTCAACAAGTCAAGAGGAATTCCCTGGGTAAGCCTTGCAAATACTCGTAATAGAGCACTAAAGACTTTTCCAGAAAAACAATACCTTGCAGAATTTAAACCCAAGAGTACAGACATTCTGAAGACTAACATGCTGGATACATACTACCCAAGAAGGAGTCCTCATCTTGAAAACATATATTTCTATGAGGTATTTCAGCAGCATACATATAAAAGTAATGTAATTTAAAATATAGAACAAGGAAGATGCAATCCCTGGTTGAATTTTTTTTTAGTGAGGCACAGCAAAGGTAATCTAATTAACCATAGAAAACTTAGTAGCCAAACTCCAGAGAAAAGAGAGTTTTTCTACTTGGCAAATTTACAGTTGTTCAAGCCATGGCGTGCAGAATCAGAATAACTTGGACAATATGACTCTTTTGAAGACTCTTTAATGCTGTGAAAGACACCATTGAGTGCTCAGTGTTTCCAACGTACCTACAAATGTTGGGAGATGAGATTGAACAGGAAGAAATCATCGCTTCTAAGCTAGGCAAGGAGAGTTCTCATAGCAGCCAAATTTCTGCACCAGCAAGTCAAGATCCTCTTGGAGACCAAATCATTCAAAATGAAGCAACAATAGCTATGAATGAGGTGGAGAATGCAATACAGCAAGCAAGATAGGAAACTGTAGATTTTGAACTGTTAGTAACACAACTGAATAATGAACAGAAAGACATGTTAATGAAGTTAAAGATATAATAGAACATGGACTCCTGCATGAGAAGAAACAGTGTGAATGTTCTTTATTTAAACCAATTCTACTATAAATAAGTGGTCAAGCCATGTTAGACTTGGCATCTTTTGGTGTGTTTCCCCTGTCTTTTTGCTTTCTGACCTCCTGGTTTTGACTCTGTTTTGGCTGGTTTAGTGTCTCTGCGCACTTTCTCACTGCTGTTCAGTGTTAAAGTACAAGTGCTCCTGTTGTAAATTGTTATTATGGATTGGTGTTTCCATGATTGGCATATTTGATTTACTAGTCAGTCCCTAGTAAAGTGCACTGAGTGTGCCAGGGCCTGTAAGTCAAATGCTACTAAGTGGGCCTGCAGCACTGATTGTGTCACCCACATGAGTAGCCCGGAAAAGGTAACTCAGATCTGCCACCGCAGTATCTGTGTGCAGTTAAGTACTGCCATGTCGACTTGGCAAGTGCACCCACTTTTCAGGCCCTACCCTTCCCTTTTCTTACATATTAGTCACCCCTCAGGTAGACCTAAGGTACCCCTGTGGGTAGGGTGCAGTGTATGTGAAAGGTAGGACATGCCCTGGTTTGTGTGGCATGTCCTGATACTGAACTACTGCCAATTTTGTTTTTCACTATTGCAAGGCTACCTGTTCCCATAGGACAGAATAGGGAGCTTGCTTATAACATTTTATAAACATAACTACCCCTGGGAACAAGGTAGGAAAATAAAGTTTAGTATACCTGAACTCAGAATCTAAAGATGCATCTTTTAGTAAAGGTGATTTTTACATTCTGTGTTTGAAAATATCACTTTTAGAAAGTAGGTATTTTCTTGCTTAGCCATCCAGTATGCCTCTGCTGGGTTTGTGGATTGACTGTCTGGCTTTGGGATGACAGGGGCTGAGGAGGAGCAGTGGCTCCAGAGAGTCTAGATGGGTCAGGGATGGGCTAAATAGACCTGGGCTGCATTTAGAGTAGGGGGAGGAGATTTCCTTTCACCTGAATGGGCCTGGTCTGCCTCTGACAATGCTGTCTCCTCCTCCTGCCAGGAAGCCTCACCAGGGAGGACAAGACTGGTTCTGGCTGGGCACAGACACTCTCTTCCTCGAGAGAATAAAGGATTTTGGGCTATAAAAAGTAGGGCCCAAACCCCTAAACTTTAGAACTCTTTTGGAACCAAGACGACTGCCAAGAAGAAGAGCTGGAGAAGCTGCGAGGAGGGTCTACCACTTTGCTGTGTGCTTTGCTGTGCTGGCCTGCAGTGGCTGTTTCTGTCTTGGGCAGTGAAAGGACTGGACTGAACTTTCTGCAATTTCTTTTTGTGAGTTTCTCCGAGGGC
This sequence comes from Calotriton arnoldi, assembly GCA_963921515.1. Taxonomy (NCBI): domain Eukaryota; kingdom Metazoa; phylum Chordata; class Amphibia; order Caudata; family Salamandridae; genus Calotriton; species Calotriton arnoldi. The sequence continues at coordinate 574,870 of CAWUFW010008971.1, forward strand.
TTGAGGTAGAGCCTGCCCCCTGTTCAAGACGTCTCAGGAACAGCAAAGATTTCAAGTTCTTACGCCATCAGCACCTGGGACTGTGTGTTTTGTGCTGCAACTGAAGTAAAAGCAACCCGATGCCGTCTATGACGCCGCTGCCAACTCTGTGTCCTGAAGGCACCACAGAGGGCACCGCCACAATGCTGCACCGCAACCCTGGTCTCACCTTCGACGCCACTTGATGCTGCCACCGAGCCACTGCTTGGACAGCAACCTGTGGGCACCGCACTCCGCACCGCCTCGCTTCACATCGTTGTCTTGGTATCCCCGACAATCCCGTTCCACGCCGACATCAATGCCGCTGCTTGCACCGTGGTTCGAGGGCACTGCTCATAAGTTACACGACGCACCGTCCTCATCCCGCACCGCAGCCTTGGCCTACCGGCGCCGGCGCCATCAACTCTAGTTCGTCAGCCTATGACAGCGCTTCAACAACGACGACGACGCTGCTTGCACAGTGACCTGCCAGCACCGCGACCAGCACCACATCAATTCCCACCACAGCCCTGGTCTCACCAACGCCGCTGGACGACCATCACCAAGCCACTGCCTGCACTGCAACCTGAGGGCACCGCACACCTCACCACTGCACTTTGCACCGCAGCCCCGATGCTTGCATGCGCTTCTGACTTCAACTGCGAGGAGTTCGATCTGCAACGCGTGTGACTTCAAGGGCCTGACGACTCGGGCACCGACCTCCGGAACAGACACCTGCGGACGTTGGCCTTTCGGGCTCATCGAGAGGTCGCTGACGCCCTGCATTTCTAAAGGTACTGTTTTGCGGGTCTACCCGACACCTTAGCTGGCCCGCGAAGCCGCGGTCAGCCAGCACTGTTTGGATTTGTTGTTTACGACACTGTGATAGCTCCAGACGGAGCTATCGACTTCAAGGAACTATATTTCAAGTCTATTTTGATGACTGAAGATTTCTAAGTACTGTATTGTGGATTTTTATTGTTTTTGGTCTAGTCTTAAGTATATAATAATATTGGATATTTTTCTAAACTGGTGTGGTGTCCTTTTGTAGTGCTTTCACTGTGTTAATGTTGGTTATGTACAAATGCTTTACAAACTGGCTCTAAGATAAGCCTGACTGCTTGTGCCAATCTACCAAAGGGGTGAGCAGGTATTTTTGGAGTGTAACTCCCTTATCCTGACTAGAAGGAAGGGTCCCTACTTGGACAAAGGTGCAAATCCTTGCCAACTAGAGACCCCCATTTCTAACAAGCCGGTACTGGAAAAAGCTTATCTACAGAAAACTAAGGATTCAAATTTGTCATGTGTAGTTACTGCACCAACTGGATTAGCTGCACATAACATAACATAACATTAAATAAATCACTCTTAATTGACTATTAATGCTACCTGTGGAACATGACAACAAACTAGAATACCAGAAATTATCTGGTGACGCTTGTCATGAGGTGGCAGGAGCATTAAACAGTCTTAAGCTTCTAATTATTGATGAAGTAAGTATGGTCTCAAACCTAATGCTTGCTTTCATACATTTAAAAATACAGCAGATATTGAAAACAAACTATGATAAACTATTTGGTGGAAAACATGTAATAGTATTTGGTGATCTACTCCAACTAACACCTGTAAAAGGACAACCTGCTTTCAAAACACTTCTACATAATGAATAAAGAAATTCTCTGGGAAGTATTGGGTATGTACATATTTCAGAAAACTTTGAATAAAAAGAGTTGGTGAGAAATAGGAGTCAAGCATCAGATTTGCAATATGGAGTAGGAGTTCTTACTAAAAAAGGCAAACGTGCTTTGGATAGTTACCTAATCAAGAAAATATTTCCATCTAACATTACAGAAGCACAACGTATCTATAATTTAATTAAAAAACAGAACTCTATAGTCTGTTTAATGCCTACTCTTCTGAAGTGTTCCAAATTCAATAAACACTTACTACAACTGGACAAAGAAGATATTTTGAAAATTATAGCTACTGATAAAATGGAACATCAGGGAGTGACTATACTACTCACAGAGAAACTACCAGCAAAATTGGATTATTTGGTGAAGTCTGTATCAAAAACTGCTGGACTAGAGAAGTGGTTACGTATGAGCAAAAACTGTTGAGTAATTTTGCGTCAGAATTTAAATGTTGAAGAAGGCTTAGTAAATGGCGCAATGGATAAAGTGATACATTTCATTAATTACCCAAACAGAGATGAGGTGGAATACCTGGCCATAAAATTTGTTGAGGTTGATGTTGTAAAGCAGATTGGTTGATGCTTTGTACGTTTTTTTGCTAGTGAAAGAATTATACATCCAGCAAAAGCAGCTTCCATTGTAACCATCCACAAATCTCAAGGTTTAAGTGTAGATACAGCTTTTGTTAATATTAGAAGTGCTGTATTCAAAGAAAGAATGTCATATATGGCATTGTCATGAATTAGAACATTATCCGGTTTGTTTTTGATTGACTTTGATGAGAAGAAAGTTAGTGCCGATGGAAGCTATGTCAAAGAATAAAATCAGTTGAGAAGTCTATATGCTCCTCATTTAGGCCAGTATACTGTTTACAATAAATGGTTAATCTGTCCACAGCGGAAAATTACAAAAGAGTGTGTAGATGTTCAAGAAAAGGAAGACGAGATAGAGAATCCCAATGATCACAGTAGAGAAAACTTCTAAATGATGGTGAAGTTGTAGGTTCTCAGTTCGAAACAGTTCATGAGTCAACTGCTATGCAAATGTTGCTCTGAATGTACTGTTCCATTTGCCACATGAGGTAAATCAAACTGAACTAAAAAGAGATAAAAGAATCTGTTTTACACTATATAGTTTGCTGCAAAAAATGTTGTCAGAAAGAACTGTAATAAATTCTGTTTCAGGCATCCGAGATCTTTTAGATATATCCACCGAATCAGTTGTGTTTTCTCTAAATATTCAACAAGATGCACAAGAATTTATTATGGTAATGCTGGAAGGTATTAGAGGAAGAAGAAGTAAATATTAATTAACTATTTGGATTGAGGTACAAATGGAATCATGACTGCAAAGATTGTGGATTCATGTCTAGCACTGCAATTAATTCTGAACCATTCCTGTCATTGACATTATCAGATACTAAAACTGTGCCTTTTGCCCAATTGTTGAAAAAGGCCAACCAAAATATGACTTGCCCATACTGCAGATCAGATGTCATGTCTGCGTTGTTCCTACAAACAACTGGGAAATATATTTTATTGATGCTACAATGATGCAGAGCAGATAACTCAAAATCAGAGACTGAAATTGCAGACTTTGTAGCTGGACAAATATCAATTTCAGGAAGGACTTTTACTCCTTTGGCTATCATCTTTCATGAAGGAGTTAAGACAGCATCTGGACACTACACTGTCTATTTAAGATCCCAGTCTGCATGGACAGAATGCAATGACATTTATCTCAATTTCAAACCGAGACTTCCTAGGAGATTACCAAATTCATATCTCTTGTTTCTCCAACCAAAGTTCTGAAGACTATTTCTGGATGAAAAACCGGTGTACATTGCTTTTGATTACGTGGTATATCTATTTATTAGACATTACTCAACCTATTAGGGGTAATGTCTTAAAAAAATATGTTCCAAGTGCAAGATTCCTTTTCCTTTCAACAAAGGAGTTTATATAACATCAAAACACTACATTGTCTAATTACAGTTAAAACTGAATGTATTTACTCCAATTACAGAAGCCTTAACTTGGAACTAAAATGACCCCTTTTATTTCTCCAACAACAATGACTTCTGCATGCTACTGTGTGGGATTACTCAGTCTATATATTAGAGAAAGGACTTTGTATAACAACTAAACACAGCATTCTCATTACACTCTGAAAGTGGATGCACATACTACAATTACTGCAGCTTTAAGATGAAACCAAACAAAGCCTTCAAAAGGTAAAAAAAATACTGTTTGCAATCCCCAATGAAACTTCTACATCCTACTTCCAGGAAAAAAGTACTGTATGGGACTAGGTTATACATCATTTGGCCTACCAGAGGAGATGCTTTCAAAATGAACTCCAAAATTGAAGAGTATTTAACTTTTATTCCTGATATTGAACCAGATATAATAATATGAGAAAACATTTTAACATTCATTTTGTCAGATTTGTGTACTACGTCTAGAAAAAGCAACTACTTAATGACTTGTAGTGAGTAAAATGCATAGTATCACTTATTTGTAGTGTTCTACTGTGCAGCTTTGGGTTTTTATTTTCACAATCCCTTGATTGTTTTTTCCACACTGTTCAAGAATGAAGCTTCATACATCGTTTAGGATGAAGAAGTATGAAAGCTGAGAACAGTAAAAAAAGGTAAAATTGTGTTTGTGGTAGATTGTGATATAGTCTTAGTGTAAGCAATGTGTATTGTTATGTATGTGTAATTTTGAATATTAAATGCTAACACATCTTTATGTTCTTTTTCTTTTTCAATAGTGGCTGCAGTTCAACATAGTTAGATGTCTTGGAAAAGTTATTCTACTTGACACATATTCCTTTGTATTTTATACTTATTAACTCATCCATGCACCACTCATGAACTCATTCGAATATCCATGACCACTCATCCACTCCAAAACATATTCCATGTACCAGTCATACACTCATTCATTCATCCATGCAACTCATCCACTCATTCAAGCATCTATGCACCTGTTATTCTGTCATTCCAATATCTATCCACTAGTCAATCATGCATTACAACCTCCATGCACTACTGTTGCACTCATTCTAACATCCATAAAACACTCATGCACTCAATCAAACATAAATTCACCAATCATGCACTCATTCAATTATCCATGTACCACTCATGCACTCATTCAATCATCCATGCAGCACTCATGCACTCATTTCAGCATCCATGTACCACCCATGCACTCATTCAATCATTCATACACCACTCATGCACTTGTTATAACATTTATGCACCACTCATTCACTCATTCAATCACCCATGTAACTCTGATGCACTCATTCTACCATCCATCCAGCATTCATACACTCTTTCAATTATCCATCCACCACTAATGGACTCATTCAATTATCCATTCATCACTCCTGCACCAATTCAATCATCCATGCACCACTCATTCTAACATCCATGAAACACTCACTCATTCATGCACCAATCATACACTCATTCAATCATTCATGCACCACTCAATCATCCATGCACCACTCATATACTCATCCAATCATACACCACTCATGCACTCATTCAGTCACTCATACTCCACTCATGCACGTATACAATCACTCATGCACCATTGATGCACTCATTCAAACACCCATGCACCACTCATTCTAGCAGTGATACAGCTTTCATGTACTCCTACTAACATCCATGTATTACTTATGTACTCATTCAATAATTCATGCACCACTACACACTCATTCAATAATCCATTCATTACCCATCCACTCAATCACTCACCCATGCAGTGTTCATGCGCTCATTCAATCAACCATCCATACTGCTGCACTCATTCTAGCATTCATTTACCAATCACCTATTCATTCTAACATCCAATCACCCCTCAATCATTCATATAATCTGCCATACACCACTCATGCACTGATACTAACATCCAGACACCACTCATGCACACATTCAATCATCCATACACCACTCATGTAGTCATTCAGTCATCCATGCATCACTCATACAATCATTGAATCATCCATACACCACTTATACACACATTCAATCATACATGACCTGTAATGCACTCATTCTAACATCCATACAGCACTTATGCATTCATCCAATCATCCATGCAGTACCCATGTACTCATTCAAGCATCCATGCAGCACTCATTCACTCATTCAATCATCCATGAACCACTCATACACTCATTCAATGATCCATATACCACTCATACACTCATTTAATCATCAATGCACCGCTCATTCATCCATTCAATCAACCATGCACCTCATGTCATTATACCATAGATCCAGCATTCATGCACTCTTTCAGTCATCCATCCACCTCTCATGCACTCATTCAATCATCCATTGATCATGTATGCACACATTCAATCATTCATGCACCACGCATCCACTCATTCTACATCTAAGCTACACTCATGCACTCATTCAATCATCCATGCACCAATCATGCACTCATTCAATCATCCATGCACAACTAATGCACTAATTCAGTCATCCATTCACCACTCAAGTACTCATCTTATTATGCTTATACCACTCATGCACTGATTTAATCACTCAGGCCCCACTCATGCACTCATACTAACATTAATGCAGACCTCATGTTCTCATATTAACATCCATGTACTACTTATGTACTTATTAAATTATTCATGCACTACTCATACACTCATTCAATCATACATGCATCTCTCATGCATTCATTCTAACATCCATGCACCACACATGCACTCATTGAATCGTCCATGCACCACTCATACAATCATTCAATTATCCATACACCACTCATTGGCACATTCAATCATCAATACACCTCTTATGCACTCATTCTAACATCCATACACCACTCATGCATTCATCCCATCATCCATGCAGCAATCATGCACTCATGCAGGCATCCATGCACCAGACATGTACTAATGCAAACATCCATGCACCACCACTTATATACTCATTCAATCAACCATACACCACTCAAACACTTATTCAATCATCTATGCACCTCGCATGCACTCATTCTAGCTTCCATGCACCACTCATTCCATCATCCATATACCTCTCATGCACTCATTCTAACATCCATGCACCACTCATTCACTCATAGCACTCATGCACTCATTCAAGCATCCATGCACCACTCATGCACTAATTCAATCATCAATAGACCACTCAGGCATTTATTCAATCATCCATCTCCCACTCATACACTAATTTGAACATTCATGCACCACTCATTCACTCATTCAATCACCTATGCACCTATGTACCTGGTATGCACTCATTATACCATCCATCCAGCACCCATGCACTCTCAATCATCCATCCCCCCTCATGCTCTTATTCGGTCATCCATTCATCACTCATTCAATCATTCATGCACCACTCATTCTAAAATCCATGCAACACTCATGCACTCATTCAATCATCCATGTACCAATCATGCACTCATTTATTCATCCATGCACCGCTCATGAACTCATACAATCATCCATGCACCAATCATGTACTATCCACTCATCTATACACCTCTCATGCACTCATCATTCAATCACTCATGCCCCACTCATGCATTCATTCAATCATTCATACACCACTGATGCACTCATTCAAACACCCATGTACCACTCATGCAATCAGTTAACATGAATGCAGCACTCATGCGCTCATAATAACATCCATGTACTATGTATGTACTTATTCAATCATTCATGCACCACTCAAACACTCATTCAATCATCCATGCAACTGTCATGCACTCATTCTAACATCCATGCACCACGTATTGAATCATCCATGCACCAGTCATAGAAACATTCAATTATCCACACACCTCTCATGTACTTATTCTAACATCCATACACCACTCATGCATTCATCAAATCATCCATGCAGCATAACATTGATGCAGCACTCTTGTACTCATACTAGCATCCATGTACTACTTATGTACTTATTCAATAATTCACAAACTACTCATACACTCATTCAATCATCCATGCACCTCTCATGCACTCATTCTAACATCCATGCACCACACATGCACTCATTGAACCATCCCCCACTCATGCTCCTATTCAATCATCCATTCATCACTTATTCAATCCTTCATGCACCACTCATTCTAACATCCATGCACCACTCATACAATCATTCAATCATCCATACACCACTCATAGAAACATTCAACCATCTATACACCTCTCATGTACTTATTCTAATATCCATACACCACTCATGCATTCATCCCATTATCCATGCAGCACTCATGCACTCATGCAAGCATCTATGCACCACTCATACACTTATTCACTCATCCATTGCACTACATCAGGAGACCTGGGTCTGTATCAAGACCAGCCAAACCACCGTAACAGCCAAGGTGCCAACTAACAACGGCCTGAAACAAGGGTGTGTCCTCGCCCCTCTTCTCTTTAATCTCTACACAGCAGACCTGGGAAAATCCCTGGAAGGTGCAAGTTTACTAACACCAAGGCTGGGGAAAGAGTGGCTCCAAATCCTTCAGTACGCCGACGATATTGCCATAATGGATCACACGCGGTCTGGCCTACAGAAAGCTCTAAATGCCCTACATAGGTATAATCAAAAGAACAACCTACTGGCGAACCAGGAGAAGACCAGGATAGTTATCTTTGGGAAGTACCACCGAAAGAAAACAGCACAATGGCGCCTAGGCGATCTGCAAATTAAAAAATGCACGAGTTATAACTACCTGGGCGTCAGGCTATCGGAAGGGGCGAAACCAACAGCCCACTTGAAACACATAAAAAGCAAGGGGGTTGGCATTATTCACAGTTTGAGATGCCTAAACCAGCGACTTCACAGTCCGACAGCAGAACCCATCCTGAAATTCTAAGAGCAAAACTTGTTCCCTCTCTTAACTATGGTCCTTTAGTCTTTCCCGGCGCCTTCAACAAGCTCCTTATGAATCTCCAACCTCTGCCTACAAGAAGGTTCTATCTCTCCCACGACAGGCCAGGAGAGCCAGAGTAAGGCTGGAGCTGGGACTTATCTGCCCGGATATATCACTTGCTCAGGGGACATATTAAAATAATACATTAGTACTTTGCGTGCCTCTGTATCCTCACTGAAAGCTCAAATCAAAACAATCTTTGAAGAGGGTGGCTCTCCATGGCAGGCACAGTTGCTAGCAGCTACAAGCTTATTCGAAATAGAAGCCCAAAATTTGCACATTCTGGATATCCCGACAACAGCCTGGAAAAAGACAGTGAACACACAGGTCAAGAGAATATCCTTCGTAAGGGACCTGGAAAGTCTACACCATCAACCCAATCTTTCCACACTGGGAGCCTCTTACATCCTGGGAAAACCACAGCCTTATTTTGGGCAAGTTTTGACAGTCCTGGCCCAGAAAAGAATCACCTACATGAGACTTCTCCCACTGCCCATTGTGGACTTCAATCCATCCTGAGCCCGGCAAGACAACTCAGTCACCTGTCGTCTTTGTAGTTACCACCGTGAATCTTGGCTTCATCTGCTGTGCTGCTGCCCAAAGTTAGCTAGAGAGCGGCACTGCCTGGTACTCCCAATTTGCAGGTCTCATGGCTTCGGACAATGCAGAGAAGTTTCAGACCTGTGCTTCTCCGCCAACACAGCTCAAATTGTGGCCCGACTAGGGAAATTCATAGATGCAATCCGGGCTGCACTGACACAAACCATTAAGATACAAGAAGTAACCAGTTGGCCACCAAGCAAGAGTGACTATGATTAAACATTTCTCAAAACACAATATCAGTCCTGTGTCCACAATATACTCAGAGTCCTGCCTCGGTTTACATTCATCATAAATTCCAGGCACACAAGGGGAAAAAAAAAAAGATGTAGACCAGAGGACTAAACAAGCTGATCCTGGTACCTGGCACCAAAACAAGGAAAATTAAGTTGATTTAAATGGCCAGTAATTAAAATAAACATTAACTTTATCGAGCGCAGGGCCCACCTTAAAAGATGCGCAAATGGGCCACCAGATGCTGGAGCAACCCCCACGCACAAGCAATTTAGTTCCAACTTGGACAATTGTTTTTAAAGATTTTCTAGCTTTAAGCAAACTCAGTGAGTCTTTTAACTTTCCTTCTTCCTCTTTCTCTATAGCACATTATAATGATAGCATATTGTAATGATTTTAATTAATTGAACCATAAAGTACAACTGACTGACTGACACTCATCCATGCACCACTCATGTACTCACCAAATTATCTATACACCACTCATGCACTCATTCAATCACGCATGCCCCACTCATGCATTCATTCAATCTTTCATGCACCACTGATGCACTCATTCAAATACCCATGCACCACTCCTGCACTCATTCCAACATTGATGCAACTTCCATGTACTCATATTAACATACATTTATGTCTTATGTACTTATTCAATCATTCATGCACCACTCATTGAATCATCCATGCACCTCTCATGCACTCATTCTAATATCCATGCACCACTCATTGAATCATCCATGCATTACTCACACAATCATTCAATCATTCATACACCACTCATAGACACATTCAATCATCCATACATCTCCCAGGCACTTATTCTAACATCTATACACCACTCGTACATTTATCCAAACATCCATGCAGCACTCATGCACTCATTCAAGGATCCATGCTCTGTGCATGCACTCATTCAATCATCCATACACCACTCATAAACTCATTCAAGCGTTCAATCACCTCTCATATACTCATTCTAACATCCATGCCCCACTCATGAACTCATTAAATCAACCATGCAGCACTCATGTACTCATTCAAGCATCCATGCACTATTCATGCATTCATTCAATCATCCATCCAACTCTCATATACAATTTCTAACATTCATGCATCACTCATTCACTTATTCAACCACCCATGCATCTCTTATGTGCTCATTCTACCATCCATCTAGCAATCATGCACTTTTTCCATCACCCATCCACCACTCATTCACTCATTCAAACATCCATTCATCAATCATGCACTCATTCAATCATCCATGTACCACTCAAACACTCATTTAGTCATCTATATACCAATCCTACAGTCATTCAATCAGCCATGCACTTATCATGCACTCCTCTAATCATCCATACACCACTCATGCACTCATTTAATCACTCATGCCCCACTCATGCACTCGTTCAATCATTCATGCACCACTGATACACTCATTCAAACACCCATGCACCTCTCATGCATGTATTCTAAAGTCCAACCACCACTCATGCATTCATCAAATCATCCATACAACACTGATCCACTCATTCAAGCATCCATGCACCACACTTGCACTCATTCAATCATCAATACACAAGTCATGTACTCATTCAATCATCCATGCACCACTCATACACTCATTCAAGCATCCTTGCACCTCTCATATACTCATTCTAACATCAATGCACCACTCATGCATTAATCTAATCATCCATGTAGCGGTCATGCACTCATTCAATCATCCATGCACCACTCATGTACTCATCCAATCCTCCATACATCACTCATGCACTCATCCAGTCACTCATGCCCCACTCATGCACTGATTCAACCATTCATTCACCACTGCTGCACTCATTCAAACACCCATGCATCACCCATGCACTCAATCTAGCGTTGATGCAGCACTCATGTACTCATACTAACATCCATGTACTACTTGTGCTCATTCAATTATTCATGCACCACTCCTGCACTCATCTAATTATCCATTCATCACTCAGGCGCTAAAAAAACCATCCATGCACCACTCATGCACTGATTCAATCATCCTTCTACCACCAATGCATTCTTTCTATCATCCATGCACCACTCACCTATTCATTCTAACATCTAATCAGTACTCATGCACTGATATAATCATCCATACACCACTCATGCACTCATTCTACTACCCATGCACCACTTATACAGGCATGCAATCATCCATGTACCACTCATGCAGTCATTGAATTATCCATGCACCTCTCATATACTCATTCAAACACACATGCACCACTCATGCACTCATTCAATCATCCATCCACCACTCATGCACTCATTCAATCCTCCATTCATCACTCATGCACTCATCCATTCATGCACCACTCATCCACTCATTCCAACATCCATGTAACATTCATGCACTCATTCAATTATACATGCACCAATCATGCACTCATTCAATCATCCATGCACCTCTCATGCACTCATTCAATCATCCATGCACCACTCATGTACTCATCCAATCATCCATATACCACTCATGCACTAATTTGGTCACTTATGTCCCACGCATGCACTCATTCAATCTTTCATGCACCACTGATGCACTCATTCAAACACCCATGCACCACTCATGTATTCCTTCAGTTATCCATGCACCACTCATACACTCATTCAATCATCCTGACACCATTCATACACTAATCCAGCCATCCATGCACCTGTCATGCACTCATTCTAATATCCATGCACCAGTCATCCACTCATTCTAACATGCATGCCCCTATCATGCAATAATTAACTCATGCATGTATCTCTCATGTACTAAATCTAACATCCATGCACCACACATGTACTCATTCAATCATCCATGCACTACTCATGCACTCATTCATTCATCCATACACCACTTATGCACTTATTCAATCACCCATGCACCAGTCATCCACTCATTCTAACATGCATGCCCCTCTCATGCACTCATTTAACATCCATGCACTATGAATTCACCCACTCATACATACAAGCACTCATACAGACATTCAGTAACCCATGCAGGAATTCATGCAGCCATTCACTCACTCATCTAAGCAAACATACACTAATACCACATATTTTACTATTTTTAACTGTAAAAGATGGTTCCAACAGGAACCTTTTTTGGGGGGAGGGGAACTTTTTTGTGATTTTTAAACGTTTAAAAAAACATGTTTTTTATACTAACAAAAATGGCAACTGGGAGAGAAAAAATTGGAGAAATGAGCACTCAAAAAGGTGGGAGAAAATCTGCATTTGTGATTTTTCGCTCTCCGGCAGTCAACCAAACTCCACAGTCCATACAATATGTTGCCATTCGGGAAAACTCTGGAGTGGAGCCATATCTCCAGCATGGCTCTCCACCTTCGCAGGGACTCTCTGCCCTGGTATTGTTGCTGTCACCAATGAAATAGAGTGTCCACCAGCCTCTCCTGTTTCCTTGCTATCAAATGGTAGAGCATGGACATAGTCTCACAAGAATATTTCTTGCTTGTGCCTCTAAACAGTGTCTTGTCACATATTGTGCATTCCACAGACTTAGCCACTGTCTTCAGTTCCCCTGATGAAATCCTGAAGAAATCCCAAGTGATACTAGCTTTTTCTGGGGAGGCCCCTCATCTTCAGAATCTCCAGAATGGACCTCTTCCACATCCTGCTTCTGCTGCTGGTCAACCTGATCCCCCTCTCTAGGTTTAGTTGCCATTTTTGCACCAAAAATGGAAAAAATTACTCAAGTAAAAGTCAGGCACCTGTTCACAGTGAAGTGCTCGGAAAGAAGGTTCTAGAAAGATAAATGGGTGTGTACTTCCTATTCATATACTTGAAAAGTGTATTATCCAATCATGTTCCTTTTTTTCCCTGTCACACGATCTTAGTGATGAATGACATCATCGTAAACACCGGAAATTGCAAAAATAATAATTTTCATTAAAATAAGTACACAAACATAAGTGTAAATCTTATGCTACTGAACCCCTAATGTCCAACATACACTATAATATGTGTAAATATATATTATCCGCTTTTCAGGAAACATGTGCTCATCGCAGTTACTAAGATATTCACGAAGCGCTCCGTCGACGGGCACAAGTGAAAACATGTTTCAAAGTCCTTTTTTCTTGAATTGAAATGTAAAATAGAAGTTTACACGGTATGGTAGTAAATCTCTAATGTCTAGTACACATTACAACATGTTTATATATGTGTTTTACACTTTATTAAAAACACGCGTTCATCACGGTTACTGACGTCATCGTGACATCGAATGTCACCCAGAAAAACATGGACCAAATTCAAAAGTACTTTTAATAAAACTTAAATCGAAAACACAAGGTTAAATATTATTCTAAAAAAAACTAATTTCCATCCCACTACACAAAATGTCTATGTATGTGTTTTATACTCCCTATACAAAACTCGCTCGTTGTGGTTACTGAACTCGTCGTTGCGTCTGCAGTCCCCACAAAAACTGGAAATCGTTTTGAAAAGTGTTTTTTTATTAAAATGAAATCAAAACAACAAGATTGAATGTTAGGCAGTTAAACCACTAATGTCCAGCATACACTACAATATGTCTATATATGTATTTTGCACTGTTTTTAAAAAAAAGACACAATCTTCGCGGGTACTGACATCCCTGCGATAACCAGTGATGCCACGGAAATAAAAAATACACTTTAAAGATAATTTTTAGAGAAACTTCCTTAAGAAATAAAAATTTAAAGATAATTCTAATAAACCACTAGTGTCCAACATACTGTGACATATATGTATGTTTTATAGTGTAAAAGTAAACTGTACTTTTTTGTGGCGTTGCCGCGACACTCACGATGTCACCATGAAGAAAAAAAGAAAACCTGGAACATATTAATAAACTAAAACAATCAGAGGAACTCACTCCAACAAATGCATAAAATAGTGGGTCGTTTCACACCTATAACCTACAATATCCAATTTTTGAAAGAAAAAAGAAAACTGTAAGAAGTACACTGAATAAATCATGCATTACATGGCATTTTAGTTAGAAAAATAATTATAAAATCCTTAGAAATTCACTGAAAAAATGAAAGGTTACAGGGACATTATAGTTAGGAAATAGAACTTAAAAACTCAGAAATTCACTGAAAAAAACAAAGTTTACAGGGAAATTATAGTTAGGAAATAGAACTTAAAAACTCAGAAGTTCACTGAAAAAAACAAAGGTTACAGGGATGTTATAGTTAGACTGATATTTCACTCATACCAAACCAGAGAAATTCAGCAGTCATTGTTACCTGAGCTAACTAAAACTCACGCCCCCGCAATGCACTGCTTATCACCTCACACATTACATCACTCATGGAATGGTCAGTGACATCAATGATCAATGATGACATCTCAAATTACATCACTCATGACTTCTCAAATGACATCACTGATAACATCATCCATAGAACCACTCACACACCCAGGTACAGCCCCATACATCTCATACACCCAATCCCACACAATCACTCATATGCATATTCACAGACCCATACAATCACTCACACACCTACTCACTGATCCACAGAGACACTCACATATCAACTCACCCATACAGCCACTAATGCAACCACTAACATGCATATACAACAAATGTTGCACCTACTCACTGACCAATACAGCCACTCAGACATCCACCCATGCGCACATACAGACATTACACACCCACTCATACACCAATACAGTCACTCACAATACTGAATCAGTCACCCATGCAGCTACTGACACACCTCCTCATACACCAATACAGTCATTCACACAGCCGCCCACTCACCTGTACAGTTACTCACACACCCACTCACTTACTCATAGATATACTAGCAAATGTACTCACTCCCCTGCACAGTCACTGACACAAGCACATACTGTCTCATACAATCCCTCTCACACTCACTTACTCACCTATCCAGCCACTCTCATAGCCATTCACTCACCATACAGCCAGTCATATACCCACTCAATCACTCATATATCCACTTACATACCCATTCACGTACCCATACAGCAACTCATGTTCCCTCTCACTAACCCATACAGACACTTACATACCTATTCACTCACCCATGCACCATCTCAATCACCATTTACAGCCACTGATGCACCCGCATAATCACACATACAGCCACTCATTCACCCACTCATTCATCACTGCAGCCACTTACACAGACACTCACTCTAAATACATATACTCACACAGCTATTCACTTACTCATACACCCACTGACACACCACTCACTCACCCATACAAAACCTCATACACCCATTCAGTCATGTATACAGTTTCTCACATATATACTCCTTCAGCCACTTACCTTACTATCTATATTTAACACTCAGTAAGTTTTAGAAAACACTCACAATCACTGGATGATGCCATAAATGATGTCATCAGTGATGTCATATGAGATGTTATCAGTGATGTCATTTGAGAAGTGATGAGTAATGTCACTGACCATGTCATGAGTAATGTAATATGTGTGGTCATAAACAGTGCATTGCGGGGGTGGGTTATAGTTAGCTCAGGTATCTATAACTGCTGAATTTCTCTGGTTTTGTACAAGTGAAATGTCAGTCTAACTATAACATCCCTGTAACCTTTGTTTTTCAGTGAATATATATATATATATATATATATATATATATGCATATATATATATATATATATATATATATATATATATATGTATTACCTACTGGTGGTCGTCAGTAGGTAGTTATAGTTAGGACCTAGTTTCCATAGGAAAAGTGTTTTTTGTTTTCCCAATAACTTTGGCGCCGGATGACGAATCATCGCGAAATTTTCAAAACTAGTGGGGCGCTCCGGTCAGCTCCTGTCTTGAAAGTTTCGGGGTGATTCGGCAAGCGGGGCCGAGAAAAAGGGGGTCCCAAAGCGTGTTTTCTCCATGTTAATTCCCATAGGAAACTTTAGACACGGCTACAGCCCGAACTGCTGAACGGAATTACACCAAATTTGGCAAAAAGGTAGTGCTTGGTTCAGAAAGCGCCCTTTTTTTAAATGGTGTAAATCTGTTCAGTAGTTGCGGAGAAAATAAAAAAATAGAGGTCAAAAAAATCAGTTTCCCATAGGAAACTTTAGACACGGTTACAGCCAAAACTGCTGAACGGAATTACACCAAATGTGGCAAAAAGGTAGTGCTTGGTTCAGAAAGCGCCCTTTTTTAAAATGGTGGAAATCCGTTCAGTAGTTCCTGAGAAATTCAAAAAATAAAAGTTTCGATATCTATGGCCACGGTGGATCCGTGCACCCTCGCGATCACGAGCTTCATGCTAATTGGCTGTCAACACTCCAAACCAGGAAGTGTTGGCAGCCATCTTGTGCCTCAGTAACCGAGGCACAGGAAAACAGAAAAACTAAGGCGCAAAACAAGAAAAGGGGGCAGGGTAGAAACACCCTGACCCCCTAGGCCTGCTCAGGGGGTCCCACAAGGACCGCCAGGGCCCAAAAAAGCATTTTTTTTTTTTAAATCAGCCGAATTCGTGCTGTGTGCGCGAATCCGGCCGTGAAAATTAAAAAAAAACGAAGCGCGGGCTCCCGCGCTTTGATAAATTGAAGCCCCCGGGTGGGCCAGGTCCCGGGGGCAGTAAAAAAATGTGTGGGGGCCCCAATCCCCCCACACTGCACCGGGGACCACCACCCCCAGGGCTTTGCAACAATATTTGCGGGCGCACACGGCCCCCACAGCCCCGGGGACCGCCACCCCCGGGGCTTGTTTTTTAGAGTTTGGGGGCCTCTAAGGCCCTCCCAAGCCCCGGGACCACCACCCCGGGGCTTTCATCAATTATAATCGCGGGGCACACTGCCCCCCGCAGCCCCGGGGACCGCCACCCCCGGGGCTTCTTTTTAAAAATAAATATATACCTGTGTGGGGGGCTCAAGCCCCCACACGCCCGAGGACCGCCACCTCCCGGGGCACTAACATTTAAATTTGGGGGTCCGTAACGGACCCCGAGCCCCGGGACCACCACCCCCGGGGCTTTGCATTATGTGGGAGGGGGCCGCGCGGCCTCCTCATGGCACCAGTGATTGCCCTGGGGACCGCCACCCCCCAGGGCCGGCTCCTGCAGTGTCCCGGGGTGCCCACCCCGGGACACTGCTGTTTGCAATGACAGGGCGGGAGCCGCGCAGCTCCCGCCCTGTCATTGCAAACTGTGGTTTGGGTTTTGAGCGAGAGCAGGAAGCCTGCTCTCGCTTTCAAAATCAAACCACATTGCTTTCCACACGGGGAGCTGCATGTCAGCAGCTCCCCGTGTGGAAAAGCAATGCCGGCTCCCGCAGGAGGCGAGGAGCCGGCAGGGACCGTGGGGGCATTGGGGCTCCCCCCACGGTCCCCAAAGGAGAGGGCCAACCCTGGGGGATGGGGTCCCCGGGCCAGAAGTGGCCCTGGAGGGGGGCCACGCGGCCCCCCTCCCCTGTGTATATTTTATTTATTTTTTTAAAAAGGAGAGGCCAGGCCCCGGGGGATGGGGTCCCCGGGGCCATATTTGGCCTGAGGAGGGGGGCCACGCGGCCCCCCTCACACACAAAAAAAGGATCGCCAGGCCCTGGGGGATGGGGTCCCCAGGGCACAAAAAAAGGCAAGAGAAGGGGGGCCACACAGCCCCCCTTCTTAAAAAAGAAAAAAAAAAAAACTGGCATCGCGGCTAGGCCTCGCCCCCTCCCTGCAACACTCAGCAAATGCGCCCCCTGGCGCGTTTAAAGTTGGGGATTGATTCCCCTTGAATACTGAGGGTCCCTGGGGGCCAACTAGCCCACCAGGAACCTCCAGTATGCGCCAGGGAGCTGTGTTGCAGAGGTGGTCGAGGCCACGCCCCTTTTTACACCTCTCTGCAACGCAGCTCTGTGCCGCTTACTGGAGGTACCTGGTGGGCTAGTTGGACCCCAGGGACCCTCAGGATTCAAGGGGACTTAATCCCCCAACTTAAAACGCGCCACGGGCGCGTTTGCATAGTGGTGGAGGGAGGGGGCAGGGCCTGAGGTGACATGTGTGCAAACATGCCCTGTGGCACGTTTTAAGTTTGGGAATTAATTCCTATTCAATCCTGAGGGTCCCTGGGGTCCAACTAGAACACCAGGTACCTCCAGCAAGCGCCACAGAGCTGCGTTGCAGAGTGGTGTAAAAAGGGGCGTGGCCTGGGCCACCTCTCTGCAACGCAGCGCAGTGGCGCTTACTGGAGGTACCTGGTGGGCTAGTTGGCCCCCAGGGACCCTCAGGATTGAAGAGGAATTAATTCCCCAACTTAAAACGTGCCACAGGGCTTGTTTGCACACATGTCACCTCAGGCCCCGCCCCCTCCCTTTACCACTGTGCAAACGCACCCCCTGGCGCGTTGTAAGTTGGGGAATTAATTCCCCTTGAATACTGAGGGTCCCTGGGGGCCAACTAGCCCACCAGGTACCTCCAGTATGCACCAGGGAGCTACGTTGCAGAGCGGTGTTCAGAGGCCACGCCCCTTTTTACACCTCTCTGCAACGCAGCTCTGTGGCGCTTACTGGAGGTACCTCGTGGGATAGTTGGACCCCAGGGACCCTCAGGATTCAAGGGGACTTAATCTCCCAACTTAAAACGCGCCACGGGGTGCGTTTGCACAGTGGTGAAGGGAGGGGGCGGGGCCTGAGGTGACATGTGTGCAAACACGCCCTGTGGCGTGTTTAAAGTTTGGGAATTAATTCCCTTTCAATCCTGAGGGCCCCTGGGGGCCAACTAGCCCACCAGGTGCTTCCAGTAAGTGCCACTGCGCTGCGTTGCAGAGAGGTGGTCCAGGCCACGCCCCTTTTTACACCTCTCTGCAACGTAGCTCTGTGGCACTTACTGGAGGTACCTGGTGGGCTAGTTGGACCCCAGGGACCCTCAGGATTCAAGGGGACTTAATCCCCCAACTTAAAATGCGCCACGGGGCGCATTTGCACAGTGGTGAAGGGAGGGGGCAGGGCCCGAGGTGACATGTGTGCAAACACCCCCTGTGGTGCGTTTTAAGTTGGGGAATTAATTCCTCTTCAATTCTGAGGGTCCCTGGGGGCCAACAACCCCACCAGGTACCTCCAGTAAGCGCCACTGCGCTGCGTTGCAGAGAGGTGGGCCAGGCCATGCCCCTTTTTACACCTCTCTGCAACGCAGCTCTCTGGCGCTTACTGGAGGTACATGGTTGGCTAGTTGGACCCCAGGGACCATCAGGATTCAAGGGGACTTAATCTCCCAACTTAAAACGGCCACAGGGCGTGTTTGCACACGTCATCTCAGGCCCCCCCCTCCCTTCACCACTGTGCAAACGTGCCCCGGAGCGCGTTTTAAGAGGTAGTTTTAATCCCCCTGCCCTATTATGTACTAGGGCCTTACAGAGGAGGTCATGCTAATCACAGGGGTACCCCCAACGCATAGTGTTGCCTAGTGTATGTAGGTGTTTTCACTGTATTCTAAGTGTCTTTTAGCATAGCACTAGCTCTAGGCCTGGTTAGTCAGAGTCAGTTACCACCAGTACCCGTCTGAAAAAGTTGTGGGCACAGGATGATTTTGGAACAAGGCCTCTTTCTGCTCCTCTGTTGGTTCTTTCTGCACATGTCTTGCTTCTTCCTGCACTTTTCTTCGTCTTTGTGGACTTCTGTTGCTTCTTTCTGCATTTCTTTTGCTTCTTTATGTGCGTTTTTTCTTCTTTCTTCACATGTCCTACCTCTGTATGCATAGTTAGAAACTAGCATTTGAAAAACCTTTGAAATTCACTGAAAAAACCATAGGTTTCAGGCACGTTATAGTTAGAAATTAGCATTTAAAAAACCTTAGAAATTCACTGAAAAACCATAGGTTTTGGGAAAGTTATAGTTAGTTGGACATTTCACTCGTACAAAACCATAGAAATTCCCCCGTTATAGTTAGTACAGCTAACTATAACTCGTGCCCCCGCAATGCTCTGCTGATGAGGTCACATATTACATCACTCATGACATGGTCAGTGACATCACTGATGACATCTCAAATGATATCACTGATGACATCACTGATGACATCATCCTGTGACTGTGTGTTTCTGTAAAGTTTAAATATGTTTAATATATATAGGGAAAGGCGTATTGAAGAATGAGTGGGTGTATAAGTGTCTGAATGGATGATTTAGTAGGTGTGTGAATGACTATAAGTGAGTGGTTAAACGTATCTTACTGAATGCATGGGTTAGTGACTAAACTGTGTGAATGTCTGTATCCGTCTGTCTGTTGGTGTGTAAGCAGCTGCATGGGTTTGCGAATAACTACATGAGTGTCTATATGGGTTATTTATTGGTTGTCTGAGTATCTGTATGGGTGCCTGAGTGTTTGTGTGGGTGGGGTGTGTGTGACTGTGTGCATAGATGTGTGAGTGGGTGATTCACTGGGTGCATGGTTTCAAGAGTGCATCTGTGATGGACTGTATGGGTGGGTGAGTGTGTGTATAGGTGTGTTGGTGAGTGAATGTATATCTCAGTGGTACATGTGTGAGTAACTACTTATGTGAAAGGCAGTATATATGTGTGTTGGAGTATATAAATGACTATAAGTGAGAGTGTGTGATTGTGAGAGTGGCTGTATGGATGAGTGTGTGCTTGTATCAGTGATTGTATAAGAGCGTAAGAATGTGCTAGTATTTGTATGAGTAATTGAGCTGGTGTGTGTATAACTGTATAGGTGAGTAAATGGCAGTGTGATTAATTATTTGCATGACTGACTAGGTGTGTGAGTACCTCTATGGATGAGTTGCGATGTGTGAGTGTCTATATAGGTGTATGAGTGCATATGATAGTCCTGTACTGAGTGACCATAAGTATGAGTGACTGTACGGGTGAGTGAGTGGATGTGTGTGTAAACCTAAGAATCAGTGAGTGGGTATGTAGTTATTGGTGATGGAGTGTCTATGGTTTTGAGAATGGCAGTCTGTAATTTAGAGTGAGTGTATCAAAGGTTATATTAGGGTTTGAGAAGATGCATCTAATTATCACATGGATGATGTCATCAGTGATGTCATTTGAGATGTCATCAGTGATGTCATCAGTGATGTCATCAGTGATGTCACTGACCATGTCATGAGTGATGTAATATGTGACATCATCAGCAGTGCATTGCGGGGGCGCGAGTTATAGTTAGCTGTACTAACTATAACGGGGGAATTTCTATGGTTTCGTACGAGTGAAATGTCCAACTAACTATAACTTTCCCTAAAACCTATGGTTTTTTCAGTGAATTTCTAAGGTTTTTTAAATGCTAATTTCCAACTATAACGTGCCTGAAACCTATGGTTTTTTCAGTGAATATATATATATATATATATATATACATACATACATATATATTCACTGAAAAAATCAAAGGTTACAGGAACGTTATAGTTAGGCTCAGATTTCACACCCACAAAACCAGAGAAATTCAACAGTTATAGTTAGCTGAGCAAATTATAACTCACGCCCCCGCAATGCACTGCTTATGACCTCACATATTATATCACTCATGACATGGTCAGTGACATCACTGATGACATATCAAATGACATCACTGATGACATCATCCAGTGACTGTGAGTGTTTTTTAAGTTTATGAGTGTTAAATATACTTACCAAGGATACACAGAATGGTAGTTCTTGGTCCAGAAAGCGTCTTTTTGTTATTTGGTGTAAATCCGTTCAGTAGTTTTCAAGATATTAAAAGGAAACCAAATTAGTATATATAGGGTCACAAAGGCTCTGCAAACCCTCCTGATCTCGTGCTGAAAGCTAATTGGCTGCCAACACTTTAACCAGGAAGTGTTGGCAGCCATCTTGTATCTCGGTCTCAGCAGAATCCCAAACAAAATGATCAAAAATAAAGAAAAGGGAGCAGAGTAGGAATACCCTGAACCCTTAGCCTTGGTGCTGGAGTCCTAGAGGGACCCCCCAGAGGGCAATACACCATTTTTTTAAAATAATTTTCACTGAAAAGCGCAGTGGATCCGCGACTCTGGTAATTTGTTTTAAGAAAAAACAAGCATGGACTTGTTTTGAAAACAGCCCCTGGGTGGGCCAGGTCCTGGAGGCATTTTTTTTTTAAAAGAGAGGGGTGTACGAAGCCCACCTCCTTGGGGCTTAATAATAATTTAGGAGGGGGCAATGTGGACCCCCTCCATAGGCTCAAATGAGCCCCGGGGACCACCACCTAACCGGGAGTTTATTTAATTAATAGAGGGGGGCCGCACCGACCCCCCTCCTGGGCTGTTTCAAGCGGGGAGCACTATTGTCACACATTATATACTGTTTTCACACATACATCGACTTTCTCCCTAGACTTTCCCTACCCGAAGTCCCTTGCCATGTATGTATTCTTCAGTAGGTTACTTACATCTTCTTGCAGTCAAGTAATAATTTATAACCCCCCTCTAGAGCTACACTGTCTGGGAACAGAAACGTGGATAATTTAATTCTGTTTCACTTGATGAGGTTTTACAGCACCCAGCACCCATGTCAGTTATACTGTATAATACAGTAGTTACCATAGTCACTGCCCTTGTACTACCTCTGTAACTATTTGACAACTAGGCGGTATGCCAACATACACAAAAATGTAATATAATCTCTCCTTCCAAAGGACAACTTTACTGCTAAATTATTAACTAGTTCTTCAAATTCTTACCTGGATTGAGCGATGGTGCCTCTTGCAATCTTCCCAAACCTTATTGCAGGGTTTCCAATAAGGAGCTTCTGATTACTGGTGGTGGTAATATTGTTCGTGTGCTAAAAGGGAAGACATCACAAAGTAGGCTCTCACTCCAACCTATTCCAAATGAGGTGAACTCCAACTATCGGATTTTCCATCACAGGCAACTAGACTGAAAGAAAACACAGAGTTAGTGGGTTATCCAAGACTGAGATCAGACCAGCATGACAACAAAAACTCATATTTCAAAAACTAGCAGGTGCAATTTCTAAGCAACCCGGGGTCTTAATTATAATAAAGAATAACACTAAATTTACAAAATCCTCAAGCCAGGAGTCAGGACTCAGGAGGAGAAGATTTGGTTACTCCATGCTGCATAGATTTTGCAGCTAACACAGGAGGGTCTGATTCACAAAGGTAAAGTTACACTTTTGTGCACTATGATGATGTTAACCCACCCATGCCTGGGTGAGTAAGTGGGGCTATCATAGGCTATTGTTCAGGTAAGAATAGGACCCCGCAGTGAGTTAGTGTTGCTTTCACCACATTAGCCTCAACAAGTGTGTGAGCCATTTATGGTGTAAATTTGTAAGTCACACCTCAATATATCACACAGCCTGAGGGAAGAGGATGAATGGATGGGAACGAGGAGTTGGGGAAAGGTGTGACAAAGATAAACACTGCACAACAACAATATTCCTCAGGGTAATGGGTAGCACGTAATCATCATCAAATCTGTTGTGGAAGGAAATGAAGGAATGATACAGTTCAGTTAATAAATGCATTGCAAACAGTCATTCAGCCCCAGAGACCCAAGTTATTATCTAATTGTTCTGGCACCTATGTTTGAAAAACACAAATTAGGAAGGAGTGAACCAACACTGTTCTAAAAAGTTTGGTGGTTAAAAGAAAAATTATACTATATGTAAATGCCAAATTGGACAGTGCATTTGCATTTTTCTCGCAATGTCCATCTTGGGTGCATGACTGAACCGATCTGGTAAGGTAAGTTGGAGTGTAAATGGAGCTCTTGGGGTGAAGAAGAGAAGGTATGTGGATTGTAAAACAGAAAGTGTTTATCCTGTAGAGGCAAGGAGAAGGTAAGCTTCATGAAGACCAATAGGCAGAGCAAGAGCATAGGCTGTTGCAATCATAACTCGCGCGATTAACTAAGAAGTGAGAACAATTTTACAACCAATCCCAGACAAGTAGCTGAATGTCCCTGGCTGATCAATCTCACAACTGTCATAACATTTAGCCGAGTGCGTCCTCATGTGACATGTCTGTTTCTAGTTACATCCCTGACGACATTTGAGCCAGCACAACACCTCAGTATTTCCCAACTAAATGCCTTTTTCTCCAGTTCACAGGGCTGAGTAGGCCTCTGTGAGTCATGTTGGTTTCCCTTTGAAGTAAATAGGCATTGTTCATAACTTATTCTTCTGGCTGTGAAATAGTCCTGACTCCGAGTTCTGTCTCCGTCCAACTCCCAACCCAAATTAGATTGAGAGAGATAGACCTGTAGTGCACTGCTGTTGATGAACAAGAAGCGCAAATGAATTGAGCATTTTGTGTAGATTTGTTAACTCAACTGACTGGTTTGGTCTCTGACGTACCCGAAAAAACCAGCAAGGAGTGGACCATGCAAGTAAATCTAGCTAAGTGTGAAATGGGCAATCACATTCAGGCAGAATCACTCATCAGCCCCCAAACATTGCAAATCGTCAAAATTAAGTTTACAAATTAGTTGAATAACACCCTCACTGTCTGCCACCACATGAATCATCACTCACACTCACTCAATATATGTCATTCATTGGTGCAATAGTTACCTGTTCCAATCATGGTGGTACACCTTTGTCTATTGTAGCTCCTCTTTTTCAATGGAAGCAACAAACAATGGCAGTCTTGTAAATGAATGACCTTTACTTGGGGAGCCCAG